>JAKWJA010002496.1:30591563-31306563 GCA_027704765.1 Solanum habrochaites | reverse complement strand
AAGGCACGGATGAATTTTCTTTTCTTTTAGATGGATAGAATCAATTTTGAACCTCCATTTTCTTCTATTTCCTTTGTTTTGCTTCTTTTTATCCCCAGAAGAAGAGGAACAGGTCCCTTTTGTGACCAGCAACTAGTTTATTTTTAATACAAAGTTCATCTTGTTACATTTGATGTTTTCAGTGTCCCTCTTCTACAATGGGTGATGGTGCATACAACACTCACCTCAAATCTCTTGATGAGGCTCTGAAACATTTTCAAGAACAATTTGTTGGACATGCTAAAGTTGTGGAGTCCATCAACACTGCCTTACAAGAAATGGTCACTCAACTAGCTTCGTTGTGTTCTTCGTCATAGGTGCCAACTCTAGTCGCTAGTAGCCCTTCTTCAATTTTAGGTCGATCATCTATGCCATTTCCACAAAAATTTTATCATTATACAACCCTACCACCCACACTGAATCGGCAACCCCCAGTACACCAGGTGCTTCCAGTTACACACCATGTCTTTTATACACTCCGACGTGATAAACTAGAACCAAGTGACTTGGCTATGTTTGATGGAACCTACGCATAGAGTTGGGTTTTCCAAGATCATCAATATTTTGACACTTACAAAGTTCTAGATGAGCAACGCTTGAACGTATGCTCTTTCTTTCTAGAGGGAGATGCAGAAGATTGGTATCAGTGGATGTACCCGAACCGCAAAATCTGTGGATAGGACCATTTTATAAGGGATCTTGTTACTTCTTTTGGATATAAATTTGTTAGATACACATGAATATGTATATTTCGAAGACTGATAACGATTGCATGATGGAACAAGTTTAGCAAACGTGATCTGAGTTTAACTAGTTCTACTGGCAGAAGTATTTTGAAAATTATGTACAACTTTATCATTTATTAGAAAGCATACTTAAAGTATGAAAATCATGTGAATAAATATGTAAGAATGAAATAATTCATTCAAAGACAAGTCAAAGAAGGAAAATTACTTCCTACTTGTTTAAGGAAATCTTACGACAAAAACTACTTCCTACGTGTTTAAGGAAACTTGTTTGAGGCGGCAGAAAATCAGAAGTTAAGGAGTTGTAGCAGTAACACCACATTCCTGCTAATCCAAGTCTCATTCCAGCTAATCCAAGTCTCTTTCGGAAATAAAAGATTACCTAAAATAAGTCGAAGAAGAAGTTTGAGTAGGAGTTGGGTTAAAGAATTTTTCTTTCTAGAGGCAAAGGCAAAAATGAGTCCAAGTTGAGTTCAACAAGGATTTATAAAGGCAAACACAAAGTTGAGTCAAACAAGGACTTGCTGAAGTTCTGATCTATAAATAGGAGGCTATTTTCATCAGAAAGAATTGTGCACCTACATAGAGAGAAGATCGAAACACAATCAAGAGTTTGAGAGAGTTTTGAGATCTATTGGGGAGTGTCGCCAATTTGTGAAGAAAAAGTTGTAAGATTGTAATTAAGAGTTTTGATTACAATCAAGTGTGAAAAGGATTCATCTAACAAGTTAAAGAAACTTGACGAACGGTAGAAGACTTAAACTTAGGGGTTTTTCTCTTGGTTAGCTAAGAATTAGAGTTAATAATTCCTTAGGTTACATAGACTTGTAATCCGTTTTTGAGGTTCAAAGTTTAATAAAGTGGAGTTAAATCCTACAGAGGTGTAGGTTGTGATTTTTCCTCTTATGAGTTGGGGATTTCCGTGATAAAATATTGTGTCATTAATTTATGTGCTTTACAAAATATAACTGTTGTAATCTGCAAAGAAACATATAGAATATAATTGTTACTTAGGAAAATTTGGGGATGAGAATTCCAACAAAATCAATGGAGGCACTAGAAAGCTTGTTGGCAAAACTACAGATGCAAACCTCCATTCGTGACTATCTTTCTCAATTTGAGAAACTGGCCAATAGTACCTCTGATGTATTGTCGTCATTTTACCTCTGGACTTCACCCTGATATTAAATCAGATTTTAGGGCTTTTCAACCCCCGTACCTCAACGAAGCAATTAGTTTGGCCTTTTTGCAAGAGCAAAAAAAGTTGGCCCGAGTTGGGACAACGACCCAACCCAACTATCCGTCAAAAATTCCTGCTATCCCGTTTTCCTTCAACACATCTCCTAGCCCTACAAATTTAACCTTTATTCAAGCTCCTGAACCCCGACTACTTCATTCCATACATTGGTCGTACATTATTCAGGAATCTCACACCATAGAGCTTAAAATTAAATGTGAACTTAACCTTTGTTTCAATTGTGATGAAAAATATCACAAGGGTCATAAATGTTCATCCATTCCTCAACTCCTATTACTTATTGCTGATGATGATACTACAGAAGACTTTCCTTCTGACTTTTCTCCACCCCCATCAAATTCACCACCTCCATAAACCACCACTGAAAACCCTTCTCTACTTAGCATTAGTTGCCATACCTTGTTTGGTGGACCTCATCCCACTACGATTCGTGTCGCTACATTTATCAACGGCCTTTCTGTGCAGATTCTCCTTGATGAGGGTAGCACACACAATTTTATTCAGCCTTATGCTGCAAAAGCTCTCAAATTACTTATAGAACCTTCTTCGAGTTTTTCAGTTATGGTTGAAAATGGCAAAGAACGATGATGTTTGGCTGTCGTTCTTGGTGTAGCACTCACCATTATGGGCTTCTCCTTTGCAACATACTTCTTTATTATTGACATGCATGGTTCGGATTTAGTTCTTGGAGTTGCTTGGTTAGCTACATTGCTTCCATGTTTGACTGACTATGTCAATCGTAATTTTGAATTTAAAGAGAACAAGAAACATCACCGATGTCAAGGTGATCTTTCCCCTCTCCTGCCCAAATAAATATGTCTACTCTCCGGCGCTTCAATAAGATAGATTATATTTCATGCTTTCTTCGTCTAGATCTTCAATCTCCTACCCTTATATCACCATGTCACCATCCCTTGACTTAGCCACTCTTCTAAATTCATATACAGAAATTTTTCAACCCCCGTCCTCCTTACCACCTCCATGACCACAAGATCATCGCATTACGCTCTTTCTAGGAGCCAATCCTGTAAATTTCTGGCCATATCATTACCCCCACTTCCAAAAAGTTGAAATTGAAAGGCTTGTTTCTAATACGCTCAAGTTGGGAATTATTCGTCCCAACTCCAGTCCATATTCTTCACTAGTGTTGTTAGTGCGTAGAAGAATGGTACTTGTCGCTTTTGTATGGATTACAAGGTTCCTAATGTTATCAGTGTTAAGGATAATCTCCAATCTCAACAGTTGATGAGCTTTTTCATGAATTGCACAATGCTTACGCATTCTCCAAGTTGGATTTATTAGCCGGATATCACCATATTCCACTCAATCCCCCTGGTATAAGAAATACCGCATTTTGAACTCACGAAGGCCATTATGTGTAAACTTTGATGCCATTTGGTCTTTCAAATGCTCCATCTACTTCTCAATCAACTGTGAATTTCATTTTTTAAGTTGTTTCCATGCCAAGTTGTCCTTGTTTTTTCAATGACATCCTAGTTTATAGCATGTCTTGGCAGGATCAATTACAACACCTTAGATCAGTCTTTGATCTTCTCTGGTAAAATTCTTTGGTGCTGAAGCAATGAAAATGCCAATTCGAGCAGTCTTCCATTTCTTACTTGGGTCATATTCTCTTTGGAAAAGTCTTCAAGTTGACCCTGAGAAGAGACCATTATCTTTTTTTGGCCTTTGCCTTCGTCTGTAAAGGATATTTGTGCCTTTTTGGGTTTAACGGGGGGTACTATTGTCGTTTTGTCAAAGGATATGCCTATTTAGCTTCACCCCTTACTGATTTTTTTTGAAAAAGGACTCATTTATATGGTCCGATAAGGCTTTTGTTGTTTTTGCCAAATTGAAAGAGGCTCTTGGCTTTGTACCTGTTTTGTTCCTGCCTGATTTTCCAAGGATTTTGTGGTAGGTGTGATTCTTTTCCAAGACAGTCACCCAATCACATTCTTCAGCCAAAAATTATCTTCAAGAACGCAAGGTGCTTCTGCTTACAATTGTGAAATGCTTGCCATAACGCAGGTTGTTCAAAAGTGGCATCAATACTTATTGGTCCGTGGTTTTACCATTTTAACTGATCAACAACCTTTGAAATCCCTCACAAGTCAGGTTATCTAGGCCATTGAACAACAACGTTGTCTTAACAAATTAATTGGGTATGATTTTGAGATACGCTTTCGCCCAGGCAAATTAACTTTTGTTGCCGATGCTTTATCTCGCGTTCTGGCATGTTCTGCATTACCTTTGGCCATCACTGAAATAACTTTGGTTGACAAGCTTAAGGCATTGAACAAACCCAATGAGGAATTATTATCTCTCCATCAGAAATTGTTGAATGCTCCAGATTTTATTTTCTCATTCTCCTTTCAGGAAGGTCTCCTCTTATTCAAGAATCGCCTAGTTTTTCCCAAGGATGCATCTTTGCATCTAATGCTATTGGAAGAGTTTCATGCTTCCAAAATTGGAGGTCATATGAACGTCTCTCGCACATTTCACATATTATCTTCAAAGTTTTATTGGATTCGCATGCGATCTAATGGCAAGAAGTTTGTCTCTCAATGTCAAATTTGTCAGTAGATGAAGGAGTCACATTTGAAACCAGCGGATTACTGTCTCCCTTGCCGATTCCTTTTGAGATTTTTGCTGAAATTTCCATGGACTTTATTACAAGCCTTCCACCATCTCAGGGGCACACTGTGATCTTGATGGTTGTATAGATAGATTGTTGAAGTCTGGACATTTTATTGCTCTATCTAGAAATTTTACAAGACAAAAAGTAGCAGAAGTCTTTGTCCAAGATTTTGTCCGGTTATATGGTTTTCCTACCAAATCATTCGCGATGCAATTTTCAACTCTGAATTTTGAATGGAAATTAACAAACTCCAGGGAACTCATTTGGCCAAGAGTTCTGCTTATTATCCAAAAATGGATGGCCAAACAGATTCACTGAACAAATTCCTTGAAATGTATCTCCATTATTTTGCTACAGATATTCCTTCTACATGGATACCTCTTCTTCTCTAGGCAGAATTTCGGTACAATACTTAATACTAAAACAGCTCCAAGTTGACTCCTTTTGAGGCAGTCTATAGCCGGCCTCCTCCTACCATCTCTCCTGTTGTGTTGCGCAACACATCCAATCCTATAATTTTGGGTTCTTTGCGGCAACGGGATGAAACATTGGGTGTGTTTAAGTAAAATTTACAGCAGACTCAAGATAGGATATGAAGCTTCACATCGACAAAGGTCGTAGGGAGGTGATATATGATATCAGTGATTGGGTGTATGTTCGTCTTCGACCATATAGGCATATTTCAGTTCGTTCGCAATGCCATTCCAAATTGAGTAGGCATTTCCTTAGGCCCTTTCAGATCATTCAATGCATTGACGATGTGGCTTATAAACTCGCTCTGCCGCCATCTGCTCAAATTTATCATGTATTCCATGTTTCAATGTTACGTAACTGTATCTGCAAATCAACTAATCAGATTACACCTATTACTTTCTTGGACCAAACTCCCTCTGTCACACTTACTCCTGAAGCTATTTTAAACAAAAGAGAGGTTACTGAAGGGGCACATATGGTGCCTCAATGCCTTGTCAAATGAGTTGGTTTTCCTATTGAAGATGCAACTTGGGAGGACTCATATACCCTCTTGCAGCTGTTTCCTCACTTGAACCTTGAGGACAAGGTTCTTCTCCATGAGGGTGGCAATTTAATGACTCTACAGGACTAGTTTGACAAAAATAGGCGTAGTACAAGGTACAAATGAGTGCTACAATACCTGGACCAGTACGTGGTCCCAGATGCAAAAAGGAAACATGCTTTGTCAAAGATGATAGAAAAAGAGCATGAATAATAGATGCTAGAGTAGTATAAGTAGTAGTAGATCTCACTACAGAAGACAGAGATGAATTTGCTTTTCTTTTAGTTGCTTAGAATAGATTTGGAACCTCTATTTTCTTCTTCTTTTTTTTTGTTTTGCTTCTTGTTATTCCCAGAAGAAGAGGAACAAGTCCCTCTTGTGACCAACAACTAGTTTATTTTTAATAAAAAGTTCATCTTGTTACAGGTTCTTCGCTGATCTTTGCATCCTCTTTAGCTTGCCCTAATTCTTCAATTCATGTACCAGCAGCTACTTGAGATCCCCTTCTCCAGATACATTCATTTCAATGTTCCATTGCTTCCCACTCCTTTAATTATCTGCATGACTGTGCCCTAGATTTGAGTACTCATGAAGCGTTGTCATAGTTAGTGGGGTCTCACTCAGACTTAGCCTCCACACCACTTCATCCTTCAAAGATGTCCCTATTAGAATGTTTTCCTCCTCATGTAGTGAAAGGTCCTTGGATTGTGCTTGGGTTTCAACTCGAGAATTACTACTGTGCTTCCTAGCAGAGGCGGCTGGATATAGTTGAAAAAAAGTCCTTGACCTTAGGCCCCTTAATTTTAGGGGGCTTCAATTTTTTGTTAATTAGGTAGGATTAAACTTGTTTTTAGAAAAAAATACAACTGAGACTCCAAATTCAAACGTCATTAATGAAGTGATAGATATGACTATACTTTTTTACCTTTTCCATGAATGTTATGTGTATTTTTATTCTTTTTCTAATTTAATTTTTACATATTATATTCTTCTCTCTTCCTCTCTTCTATTTATTTTCACTTTCTATTTTCTAATCTTAAATATTTTTCTTATTCAAAGATTAAGAATTTACTTGTTCTATATTTAATTTTTATTTTTTTATATTATAGTTTATGTCTTAAATTTGGAGAAAAATATGTCGCAGTAGCCCAATTAATTTTCAACAAAAGCCTTCATAGTTCTTAAATCCCGGTAATATTCATTCTATTTCTAAAGTACTTGATTTAGTCTTATGCTTATATATTTTTATTTGATATTGTTGTAAATAGTATTTAAAATATTGTAGATTTAATATGTCAACTCGAAAAAATATAATTCGGGTCATTCAAAAAAAATTAAAAGAAAAACAATCGATTAACTTGATAAAATCAAAAAGGTGACCTTGATAAATTTTTGAAAAACAATGTTAAAATTAAATAAAAAAAGGTAAGGAATGCTCTTTAGAAGAACAAGTCACTAACTTAGTTGAAATTGAGTTAGATAATGATATAAACCAAAAAGAAGGAGTTGAGAAAATTAGTAAAAAGTCGGATGTAGATTTCTGAGAAAGTCAAAAAGATTAAGGGATTTGGCTATATTACCGATTGAAAAAGAATTATAAGAAGAGATAACTACACAAATTATTAACAACTTTGCATCTCAAAAAGGTAGGAAATAGATATTCGATATATATATCTATAATATATAGGAGATATGAGAGAGAGAGGATAAGAGAGATAGAGAGAGAGAGGAGATAGATAGGAGAGATATATTATATAGTATATATATATATATATATATAACTTAGTTAAGGTCTTCTAATTTTGATTTTGGCCTTAGGCCACCAACAGGTTTGAGTCGTCCTTGCTTCCTAGTGTCATCAATGGAATTTTTCAACAACGTCCCCGTCCTCTACCTCTTCCTCTCGCCATAGCTATCTCTTCTATCATGCGCAGAGAGCTTCTAGAGAGAAAAAAAATTGAAGTACATTCATATTTGAATGTACTACAAAGAAAAGTGAACTGATAGATAGAGTATTGTCAACTTACTTCATCAATCATCTTGTTTTCACATTTCAGAGATATTGAATATGATTATTAGAAGAAATTGACTACATAAAAAATTATTAACAACTTTGCATCTCAAAAAGGTAGAAAAATAGATTTAAAATAAATATATATATAAATTTTTTAAATTTATTTCAAGGCCTCTAGTTTTATTTTGGTCTCAGGCCATCAACCAGTTTGAGCCTCCCCTGCTTCCTGGTATCATCAATATAATTTTCCAACCACGTCCCCGTCCTCTACCTCTTCCTCTCGTCATAGCTATCTCCTCTATCATGCGCTGAGAGCTTCTAGAGAGAAAAAAAATTAATGTATATTCAGAGGCGGATCAAGGATTTAGAGTCACTGGGTGTCAAGTAGAGGCGGATCTACATGGTACCAAGAAGAGGTGGACCCTTACGATTTGATAAGGGTGCATGCATCTGTTAGCCTCAAAAAGAAATCATGTGTATATATGTATATATATCGTGAAAAACTGACATAAAGTAGGATATAATCAACAGTGCACCCATAAGAAGCGAAGGGGTGCCCTTGTTTAATTTGTACAAGATAGAGGGAAACCGGTCGAAGATACATTTCTATTGCATTATTTTTATTTTAGGTTAGCTTGATAACCATATGTGGAGTCATTAGTTACTAATTAAATACTACAGTATTCGTTAATTATAGTAAAAGTTTCGGCTTTAAACTACCTAAATTAAAATATATTGTGCATTAAAAAATCTTCAAATTTGAATTCGTCTCTAATTCTCAGTCGACTCATGATTAGTCAATTTTAGATTCAGATTTGAATTATCATATTATGCCTGAATGAGAGAGCATGATTGGATCATGAATGAAAGACTAAAGCTTTAATTAATGACTATTTTTTGTTGGTCAAAAGTTTAAAGGAAGAGCTAGGATTTCAACGATAAAGAGATTTTTTTTCATTATTTATTTAATCATAAAAAAAAATCAAAGAATCAAATTAAATTAGTTAAAAAAAATTACTAATCAATACTTAATAATAAGTTAATAAGTAAGAAAAATAAAAAAAAACAAAAGAAAATGTGTCTGGTTTTAAAAAAGAAATGCTGCTGGCTGGAATTGATCAACAACCTTAAATACCCAGTAAGGAGATGCTCTATACTACACCAAAAAATTACTTTTGTTTTGTGGGTGGTAACACATTATTATTAACAGATATTATTATATATATATATAATTATATATTATAAAAAATTTATATTATATATAATGACCATATGTAATTTCCGTCGAAGCTAGAGAGAGTGGCTTGGCAACCCAAACGAGCCTTAATAGATCCGCGCTTGTGTACATTCATATTTAAATGTCCTAAAAAAAATGAACAGATAGATATAGTAATTAATAAATTTCTTCATCAATCATCTTGTTTTCACATTTCATACATATTGAATCTGATCATTGGTCTCTCTATACATCTTACTAGTCAAGATTTGTCACGACCCAAAATGAGCCGCGAGTGGCACCCACACTTACCCTAATATGTGAGCGAACAACCAATCCAATCCCAAACATTTCAAACCATAAAAAACCGAATATAATGCGGAAGGAAAGACTTAAAACTCATTAACAGAAATCAATTTAAAAACTTCTAAAAGTTTATCATCAATTACATCCCCAAAACATGAAGTCTTCATCACAAGAACATCTATCCTCAAATTGACTAATCTAAGAGTATCTAAAACTAAAAATAAGTTAAAAGAATGGTCCATGTCTGAACTTCAAAGACCATCAGACGCTAAGGAAAGACTCCAGTCCGAGAGCTAGGAACAATAGCTCACCCTGCAAATCTGATTAGCTGAAGTCAAGCTAGAGTTGCGGTTGAAGTCGAAGTCGATGGCCACGTTTGTGCACCCACAAATAACACGCAAAGAAAATACAAGTAGGTCAGTTACGAGCAACAAGTACTGAGGAGGTATATCGGTCAACTCAAAAATAGAAAGCAGAAATATATATAGAGATAATAACATAAAATTCGAGTGTTTTTTTTTCTACCATACTCAACAGATAACAAAAACAAGTACCATAACATTGGCCACCACCCAAGCACAACTATGAGGACTCATGCCCCACATCATAAACTCATTTGGGAAAATAGTTTCTTTTTAAAGCTGAGTATTTAACAATGATTCAAAGATTCATTCTTTTTCTATCCTGGTGTCGAAACGCTGACACTCAGATTCCCTCATACTACCAGGTGTCGGAAAGTGACCACCCGATCCTCTACTACTTTCCTTGTGTGGAACGTGGACACCCGATCCACTACTACTATCCTAGGTGTCGGGACGTGACACCCGATCCACTACACTATCCTGGTCGGAAATGACCACCCGACAGTAAACTCATTCTTTTAGTTCAAATCAAGCCTTCTTTTATACCAAGGCATCATCATTAACAGAGAGGTTTAGTTTAGCTTCACAACCTCATTTTTTCCAACCCATTACATTTCATATCACATCATGAAGCATACAATTAAACATATAGAAGACTTTCTTACAATACTACCCAACTGCATATCATTCGATATTAAGAGTACTATGGAAAATAGCAGAAACCATAACCTACCTCCACCGAAGAATCGTGATCAAGCAAGCTACTCCTCAAGGATTTGCTTTCCTCTTCGTTCTCTTCTCTTCTCTCGTCGTTCGTCCCTCTCTTCTTTGATTTTTCTTATTCAACCATTTTTCTTTACCCTAATTGTCTATAATTTAAGTAAAAAGATGATAAAAATAATCCACTTTTTATTTCAAGGTATCTCCTTTAACCCCCCCGTATTAATTTTAAATTAATCCAACTAACTTATAATGTAAGCATGAATGTCCAAAACGCCCGACTTAAAACTTTTAACAGAACATCCGACCAAGTCAAGGTTACGCAGGCCGTCACAGCTGTGACGTCCGTCACGACTTGTGACGGTCCGTCACAAGGTTTCAGAGAGGTAATTCTGTGGAAAAATTTGTGAGGGCGTCGTGACAACGATGGTACGTCCTGCCATTCCGTCGTGACGTTCAGAGAGTCGATCTCAGTACTCAATTTTTAGGATCGAAGTGTTTTGGAACGAGGAACGTCGACGATCCGTCGCGCCCAATGACGGTCCATCGTGGGATCCGCGACCCCCCAGACAGTTATTACCAGAAATAAACTTACTGCTCAAAAACGACTAAAAAGGTCGTTACAAATAGATTACAATTTACCATCGTTCGTCCCGACGCTCACAATTAAAAAAAAACAAAAGGCGAAATGGAGAGAGTGCCGCAAATCTGTATACAGGGGCGGGTATTTTTTCTTGCATATCAAGACTCCTTCTCCCCAAGTGGACCTTCAAACTGTCGATCTCCATGAAACTTTCTTTGGATGCAATCTCCCTTGATTCTCAACTTGCCGATTTCTTCTATCAGAAATGGCAACAGGCTCCTCTAATTAAGCAAATTCTCAATTCTTCAAGAAGAACTGAATCCCAACGAAATGTAGTTCCTCCCAATGGTACCTTTTCAGCATAGACAAATGAAATAACGAGGCACCCCTGACAAGTACTGGAGTAAGGCGACATGAGCTACCTCTCACTATCATTAAGTACTTCGAATGGTCCAATATAAATTGGGCTTAGCTTACCTCTTTTACCAAACCGCATTTAACCCTTTCATGGGTGAAACCTCAGCAAGACTTGTTCACCCTCCTATGAATCCAAGTCTCCAACCTTTCGATGCATATTCCTTTTGGCCTCCTACTTGCCGCCGCTAAAAAGCTTCCCTTGGAATGAATTTACTTTCTCTAATGATCCCTCAGAAGATCAGTACCCCAGGGGCCTCACCGTCGAATACATCAAAACAACCAATGGGGAGACCTACATCTCCTCCCATACAAATGTTCGAATGGGGCATATAATACGTGAGTGATAGTATTATTGTAGGGAACTCTGATAAGGTTAAGAAGTTTATCCCAATTGACCACCAAATTCTATCACACATGCACGAAGCATATCTTTCCAACACCTGAATCGTCTTGCTCAGCCTGACCATCGGTTCTGAAGGTGAAATGCAGTACTAAGGTCAAACCTAGTACATAATCATCCTGCAATGTTCTCCAAAATATTAGAAGTAAAATGCGTACCTCTATTCTTATATGATGGAAAGTGGGACTCCATGCAATCGAACAATTTCGGAGATATAGAGTTTTTGGCCTAATTCTCTGCATTGTAAGTCACCTTGACCGAATGAAGTGAGCAGGACTTAGTTAATCTGTCCAATACCCCAAATAGAAATCAAATTACCCAATGTCTTGGGAAGACCAACCACGAAGTCCATTCAATCTCTCCCACTTCCATCGGGAATGGCTCTGAAGGTTCCTCCGGGCCCTATGGCTGTTCATACTTTACCTGCGACAAATTTAGGCATTGTGCGACAAAACAACAATGTCACCTTCATCCTACTCACCAAAAATGTTGATTTAGGTTGCTGGAATAATCTGGTTGCACCAGGATGTATAGAATATCCTGAAACTATGAGCATCTGAAGAATAGTGTGGATTCTCAAATCAGAAACACGAGGCACAAAAGATCCTTCCATTAATCCTAAAAACACCTTCCTCATCGATTTTGCTCCTTTAGCCTCTCCTCGGGAAACACCTTATCTCAGATCCGATAAGCTTCTCACAGTAAAATTGCTTTTCCTTAATTTTGTCAAGAACGGGAAGAAAACTGCATCCACAAGGCCAAAAATCCTCCCTCTCTAATAATTCCAGCCTCATGAGTCATTAGCAAGAGTCTGACCTCTCTGCCAATGGGCGTCTAGAAACCTGCAAATGAGCTAGACTCCCATGATCCCTGCCTTTCTACTAGGCATCTTTGCCACAACATTAGCTTTTCCCGGGTTGATACAAGATAGTGATATCATAGTCCTTCAGTAGTTCCATCAATATCCTTTGTCGTAAATTCAAGTCTTTCGAGTAAAAGGGACATATGTAAAACTACGATGATCGTATTTAGACTTCACACTGAACCCCATATAGATAATTGTCTAATTGTTTTAATCGAAACGACGACCGCGGCCAAACTCCAAATCATGGGTCGGATAGGTGCCGTTCATGCACTTTTTAATTGCCTTGAAGCATAAGCAATACATTTCTCCTCGCATTAGCAGCTGCAACCCAACCAGAAGAAGATGACATCACAAATAAACAATGGAAATTCGGCCTTCACTGGGGCATGGTAAGACTTGGTGACAGTAAGTCAAACAAGGTCTTGAGATTCTGGAAGCTTTTTTCACATTCAAAAAATCCGACCATACAAATGGAAACATTCTGCTTAGAATTTGCAGTTGGGAGGCAACCGAAGAAAATCCCTTGACAAATCGATCGGTTAGTAGCTAGCTAAACCAACAAAGCTCCTTACATCTGTAACATTAGTGGGTCTTACCAATCTTCACCGCTCGATCTTGGAGGATCCACCATTCACTCCATCCATTAGAAAACTACCCGTGCCCCCAAGTAAGGACATGAATCTGCCCAAAACTTCACACTTGAAGAATTTGGCCATAAAGATTTCTCCCTCAACGTTTCCAACAACAATCTCAAGTGCTCCTCATGTTCTTTCCTGCTTTGAGTTATCCAGTATATCATCAATAAACACAAGATGAAAAGAGATGCAGAATATGGATTAAAAATCCCGTTCATCAGACGCGTGAAAAACAGCAGCGGCGGCTATTCGTAAGTCCCAAAAGACATTACTAAGAATTCCTAATTCCCAGACTGGGTTCGGAAACGCAGTTCTTTGGCACATCTGCATGCCCGTATTTTCAATTGATGATAACCAGATCTCAAGCGATTTTTGAGAAGGTACAAGCCACCTTGTAACTGGTCGAACAATCATCAATGCCGAGGGAAGAGAAACTTGTTCTTAAACAGTACTTTTATTTAGTTGACTGTAGTCTATGCACATCCGAAAACTCCCATCCTATTGTTCACAAATAAATAGGAGCACCCCAAGGGGAAGACGCGCTCGGTCTTAATGAAGCTTTAACTAACAACTCTTGACGTTGGGCCTTAAATCCTTTAACTCGGGGGGAGCCATTCTATAAAGGGGGTATCGAAATGGGGCGAGTACCGGCTCCAGATCAATGCAAAAGTCAAATCTCTATCGGTGGCATCCAGGAAGGTCTGCAGGAAGGAAAACATCCAGAAAACTTCACCGGGACTATCAAAACCGACTCATTGAAGGTACTTGGGTAGTATCATCCCTGAGGTGTGCCAAGAAGGTAAAACACCCTTTACTAAACCATTCTCTTAGCCGAAGGAAAGAAAGAACGAGATGATACGAACTGGAGTGGAAAGTGTAGTCACCCTCCCACACTAACGGATCGTACCAGGCTTGGCCCAAGTTACAGTTTTGCATCACCACTCTAAGATTTTGCAAAATTGAAGAAGCCAAGTCATAACCAGAATTACATCGAACTAAACTATTTCAAGATAACAAGTCTACATGAGTATTGCTCCCACAAAAGTCACCAGACAAGACCTTATCCCTTTCAACGATCAAGACTCACCCACCGGAGTAGTAGAAACACGAATAGGCATGTCAGCAATTCACATGTAAATTAGACCAGTAAGCAAATGAGGAAGATACATATTGAAAAAGTGGATCCAGGATCCAATAATACAGAAAGCCATGCCAATCCGAGCACAACCAAAAAAAAGATTAACATGTAATAAAAGCACTCAGATATGCCTACGCTTCCGACCGCCCAGGGAAAGCGTAAAATGGGCCCGATCACCTGTCTGCAGTTGCCCCTATCCACGTTGCGTGCCAGAGTTCCCATTTGCCCGTCACACCGGGCCGTTTTGGGACACACATTTACCCCGGCCACCACGTCCTCTCCAGAATGACGACCTACTTCATGACACCTTACCTGGCTGACTATGGGGCGGTCTGTAAACTTGGTTTGGACAATATCTCATAATATTCAATTTCCCCACTCCATAACACTCTATGGTTCAAGAATTGGTCTCTTGTGAGAACGACGAGTCTGGGGGATAACCTCCAAACTAGAGAAATGTTGACGGTCTGCGGTGGACCCCAGCTACAGCCTGTAGTGAAGACTGGAAAGGAATAGGTCGGGTGGATAAACCTCCTAAACTCTGACCTTTGAGAAGAACCACTAAAACTCACCTCCCTTACGAAACTTCTTAGTTGCTGATGCCATGGGTGAAGTCATCTGGTTCAATCCCTTCCATCTTATCATAAAGTCTTACCACTCCTGAAAGGATTGCGGCAGGTAGATTACCTGTAAGGCTGGAATCTGCAAATCTGACCTCAAT
This sequence comes from Solanum habrochaites, assembly GCA_027704765.1. Lineage (NCBI taxonomy): Eukaryota > Viridiplantae > Streptophyta > Magnoliopsida > Solanales > Solanaceae > Solanum > Solanum habrochaites. The sequence goes on along the minus strand of JAKWJA010002496.1, from coordinate 31,291,490 downwards.
CCCTTATAAAAAACGGCTCATCCGCTTCTGTGGACTGAAGCAAAGCTGGGTTGGCATTACCTAGAGAAGCACGAAACTTTAGCCTCATACGCAGTAGTAACCGAACATCCTGCCTTGCTATGGCTCAGGAACTCATCTCTCCTCCTATCCCTTCAAAGCCGGGGTTATATACTTCTCCCAAACAAGCTAGAGGAATGTGCCCAAGTCATAGGTGGTGCCTGTGCGTTGACACTAAAACATACGATCGCCACCACATTTTGGCGATTTCCCCGAATGAAATTGATAGGCACAAATTTCGACGTCAAATCGTTCTACTATGCCCATCTTGTGTAGTTAAGTGTTCATGACAATCGACCAGGAAAATCATAGGCCTCCTCAGATTCAGCACGTGCCTTGAAGACTGGAGGTTCAATTTCAAGAACTTACTGAAACGTCGCCTGCTGTCACTTGTCATTAAGGCCCTTTTAAGTCAAAATCGAGAGAAAACGTGCCTATTTCCAAGAGGAATCCAGCGGGGGGGAGCCACAACAGCTGCATTGTTGTACTCCCGGAACCTGAGGTGCTGGGGCAGAAAAACACTGGAGGTGTCTGGCCCTGATCAGATAACCCGCTCTAAAGATAAGCAAAGAACATGATTAATCAATCTCTGGGGTAGGTTGGGGTGGTTTAATTCCTCATTTCTGAACTTGCCATTCTCCCTTCCTCACCCCTCTGATACTCCTCGCGGTGGAGGAGTCACCGCCCAGTACTAGATGGGCCAAGTGCTTGTCCTCCTTCCTCTAGAGGACGTCCCCCGCGACCTCTACCACGGCCCTCTTGCCACGGCTCCTCTTGAAGCTACAGACCCAGATGGCGGGCTCTCAGACGCAGCTGGTATGCCTGTGTTTTTGGTGTTGGGCCAATTGTTGCTCTAGTTCTAACATATGCCGAAATAGAGTGAAGATGTTCAGAATACCAATTGTATCACCTAGATACCAATTAGATCAAGTAATGCATGAAAGAAAGAAGGAGTGAATTTTTTTCTAAAGTTCCATAGCCTCTCAAAGAAAAGTAAAGCGTCCCCCTACCGTTCCTCAAGACTCTACTAGACTCGTTCTTGTGTGAGAGACAACGAACTAATGATCTGATACCAAAGTTTGTCGACCCAAAAACGAGCCGCGAGTAGGCACCCAAACTTTACCCTACTATGTGATGCGAACCAACCAATTCCAATCCCAACATTTCAACCATAATAAAGAATATAATGCGGAAGATTAAAAATCATAACGAAATCAATTAAATAACTTCTAAAGTTATCAATTACGATCCCCAAAAACCTGGAAGTCATCATCACAAGAACACATCCTCCAATTACTACATCTAAGAGTATCTAAGAAACTAAAATAAGTAAAATAGATGGTCCATGTATGAACTTCAGACATCAAGACGCAAAGGAAAGAATCCAGTCCCGAGCTAGGAACAAAGCTCACCCGGAAATCGATATGCTGAAGTCAAGCTAGAGTTGCGGTTGAGTCGCAGTCAGATGGCACGTTTGCTGCACTCACAAATAACAAAAAAAGAAACATACAAGTAGGGGGCGTATGAGGACACAAGTTACTGAGTAGGATCAGCAGGCCAACTCAAAATAGAAAGCAAATATATATTAGATAATAACATTAAAATCGACTTACCATACTCAACCAAGATAACAAAACAACAAGTTCCATAACCATTGGCCACCACCCAAGCACAACTATGAGGACGCATGCCTCCATACTATTTGGGAAATAGTTTCTTTTTAACTTGAGTTATATTAACATGATTCAAGTTCAGTTTTTGTACTATCCATGGTGTAGGAAAGTGCACTCCGAGCCTCTACTAATATCCTGGTCTCGGAACGGACACCAGATCCTATAACTTACTATCATGGTGTCGGAAGTGAACCCGATCCACTCACTACTATACTGGTGTCGGGAACGTGACACCCGATCCACTACTACTTCCTGGTGTAGGAACGTGAACCCGATCCATTAAACCTCATTCTTTTAGTTATCAAGCCTTCTTTTATACCAAGGCATTCATCATACAGAGAGGGTTTAGGTTTAAGCGTAACAACCTTATCTTTCCGACCCATTACAATTTCATAATCACATCATGCAAGCAAGACAATTAAGCATATAGAAGACTACAATACTACCAATCCATATCATTCGCTATAAGAGTTTACTATGAAATACATTAAAACCATAACCTACCTCCACCGAAGAAAGAATCGTGATCAACGCAAGTACTCCTCAAAGGCCTTTGATGCCTCTTCGTTCTATCTCTTCTCTCGCTCGTTCGTCCCTCTCTTCTTTTATTTTTCTTATTCAAACCCGTTTTCTTGTACCCTAATTCATATAATTTAAAGTATAAAAATGATAAAAATAACCCACTTTTTATTTCAAGGTTATCGCCTTAACCCCAAGTAAGGGAATTATTACAGTAATCCACCTAACTTTATAATTATAAGCATGAATAGTCAAAAACGCCCCTTAAAACTTTTAACAGCAATCCGACCCAGTCAGGGGTTTTAAACCCCGACAGCCTGTGACGGTCCGTCACGAACTGTGACGGTACGTACGCATATCCGTCACAAGGTTCAGAGGAGTTAATTCTGTGGAAAGATTTGTGAGGTCCGTCGTGCCAACGACGGTCCGTCCTGCCATTCCGTCGAGGACGTTTAAGAGAGTCGATTCAGTACTAAATTTTTAGGATCTAAGTGTTTTGGACGAGACACCCTCGACGGTCCGTCGCGCCCAGACGGTCCGTCGTGGGTGGGGGGGAATCCGTTCGACCCAGACAGTTATTACCAGGAAATAAACTTATTATTCTGCTCAAAACGACTTAAACAGGTCGTTACAAGATTATCCGTTCCATGATGAAAAACCAAATGCAATTTCGATATACAAAACTTTCTTTTAATAAGATTGATAAGATATATAAAACTATATATTATATATAACAACTTAATTGTGACATATAACAAGCTAATTAATAAAGACTATTTTTTCTACTATAGATACCGCAACTTAAATCTAAGATACACTTGTCCATGCTACTCCATAAGCATATGATTTCTAGAGCATCTAATTCCCTCATTTCTCATTCTTTTGTATCTCAATTCTTTGAACAGTCTCCACGAATATTCTGCGAAAAGTCATTCATAGTCAAAACTTAATTAATATTAGCAATAAATTGAGTTGATTTGAATTTTCTTTTGTTGAAATAATTACATGTATAGGTTTTTCTTATATTACTTATTTTTTTTTAATCTGTCATAAAAGAAATGATATATATTTGAATATTAAGTAACAATTTAACTTTAAAATATTAATTTTATCCTTATTGAAATGATTTATTACCACTCAAATATCTATCACTTAACTTTAGGAAACAAGCTTCAAAAAACTTATTTTATTTTAAATTTTGTATCAAATCAAACTAATTCATATAAAATTGTGGAGGGAGTAATAATTAAGTGCATACTTCCATGGTACATCTCCAGCAAGCATCCAGTCTCCTTCTCTGTCTTGGTACAAGATTGTAAAGCGTGTACTATTTTTTCCACTATTTTGATCTGTAGAAAACAATATTATCAATTAATTAATTGAGAATTTTTTTCTAAAATAAAATAGATATACACAGTAGTACTATTGGTGTGAACTTACATTTTGCAAACATTTGAAGTAAATTTTGGGTAAAAAGTTGATAAGAATGATAGAGCCTTAGATCAACCTTCCTTCCTATAGGCACCCCTTCCATCTTCACCTTTACATACATAGAGTTTCTTCCTCCAACAATAACATTATTATTATTATTATTGTTATTGTTTCTAGCATTTGTAATCCAACCTGCATGACCTTGATGATGAAATTGTTTTTTTCTCCATGTGTTAATTGGTGGCCAACCAAGTAGTTTAAGACTTTCTTCCTCAAAATCCCTATATTAATTGCATGGAGAAAAAAAACCATTAATTAATAAAGGTATGTTGTGTTACATCAAAAGTGTTGAAGATGAAGATATGAAATAGGTTGATCAATGTGGTACAGTCAACGCTATGCACGTCCTATTGTGACTATAACTCTATAACATTTGTACTCATTACTTGTACCACGTTGTTCAACCGTTCTATATATTCTGTCTTCAACAAAAAGTTATACTATGACTTACTTGTGACAAGTGGCATTAAAAGCTTTCTTGTTTCTTCCATGGTTATCATCATCTTCATTTGGTTGGCCATTCCATATGAACAAAGACAACGTCTTACGTTCAACTACTCCTTCATCCTCATGAAAGGCCTCTTCAAAACATCGCTTTTGCTTCATCTTCATCTTCATATCGGAGAAGCTATCATCAAAACCATGCTTCCTATGACTCGTGATTGCATTGATGGGAAAATGGTTACAATTTGAAATAGCAAGGCCAAGCTCTAGTTCCATATCTCAAAAGTTGTATTAATTAAATGAGTTGATCAAAAGAAAAGGGGTAGCACTAATTTCATAGTTGGTTGGCTTTACTTTGAAGTTGTGTTTATATATAGCTTTAGCGTAGAGTAGGGTTAAACTAAAAGAGAAATAAAAGAAAGAAAGAAAGAAAGAAGGGGTAGAGGAGTGTCGGTTGGGTCGGCTAAAAGAGTAGCAATGACATAGACACCTTCTACCCCACCCTACTATTTCATCATTCATTGTACTTGATTTAAATGATACTCTCTCCTCCCTCCTGTTGTCATAATCTATGTGATTTTTTTTCATTTTTTAAACAAATATAAACACTTCTTTAACAAATAATTTTAATTAATGATTTATTATTTATTAAGGTGACAACTAAAATGGGATAACTATTACTCTCTCGGTTCGGTTTGTCATAGTTTCTATTTTTAGAGTCACACTATAAAAACTTTGATTGACATTTTAAGATTTATTTTTTCATCACATTAATATGCAAAAAAAATTGCAATTTATAGTACTTTTCATATAGTTTGGGAATATCTAATTTTCTTGTTTAAAATATCGAATTAATGTGATCCAATTTATCTTTAAAAATTAATCAAATTAACTTTTCGATAAGCGCAACATGACAAACAATTCCGAATGAAGGAAGTATTAATTAACAATTACTGGCATGAATGTATATTTTCTCAAGCAGAAATAGTATTTTACATAGAAAGTTGCTCACTTTCTTATATAACAATAAAATCACTCAATTAAGTATTTTTCTTATATAAGTTACTCAACTAAGGATTCCTTTTACAGAAAATCACTTACCTTTCTTTTATAACTTCAAAGTACTCAACAATGAATATTTTATCTACAAAATTATTCAACTATAAATATTTCACTTAAATAGTTACTCAACCAACTTGAATGATTTTTAATTAAATTTTGTTGGAGTGCAATTTTTGTTTTAAACTGATTTTTCTTTCAAGAAAATGAAATGCTCATTTTAATCTATTTGTCTAATTTTGTTTGTGAAGCCACAATTTTTGTTTGGATTAATACATACATACATATATATATATATATATATATATATTAAATTGTTTTATATTATTGAAATACAAGTTTTGTTCTAGGATATATTTTTTATGAAAATAATAAGATACTCGTTTTGACTATTTCATTAATTTTGTTGAAATACAAATTTATTTTAGGCTAATTTTTAAAAAGATAATAAAATACTCATTTTTAATTTTTTTATTTAAATTTTGTTAAAATGCAACTTTAGATTGAAAATACGCAAACTGGCACTATACTCCCTAAAACTTCACGTAAACCTCAAAATGTTCTAACATCGTTTTCAGTTTGCAATAAATTTATAGAGTTAACGAAACCAATAAAATTACCTCCTCTTTTTTTCTTCTTAAAGAATTCAATTTACTTATACTAATGTTACCGAGTAGTGATTACGTAGTATTCAACATTGTCAAAAAATACTAAGATGTTCACTTTAATTATTTCTTCATGTTTTCTTGAAACATAATTTTTTAAAATAAATTTAAAACAGAAGTTGTAGTTCAACAAAAAGTTAATAAAATAATTAAAATGAGTATCTTTATTTATTTTTTTAAAATAATAGTACAACATAATTTAATAAAATAATTAAAATTAATGAGTATCTTATTATTATTTAAGGAAAATAGTTTAAGAAAAAAAAGTATTTCAATAAAATTTAATGAAAAATCCATTTAAATTGATTACGTGCTTTCTGAGTATAATATTCACAATTGAGTGATTTGAAGGTTATGAAAGAAAGTTAAGTGATTTGCTTTGATATGTCTTAAAGTTTAGTGACCGTGTAATCAAATTTCAACGTCAACAGTCAACACCCACAAGTTATTTAGTCTCTTAACAATATTTTGTACAGTGGCGGATCCAGTATTTAAAGGTTGTGGTGCTTACTTCTTTTAATATAAAATTTGCTAGAAAAAATTTAAAAAAAGAAATGCTACTGGCGAGATTCAAACCCGCGCCGGTGGCTTTGCGCGCCTCTTATAGCAAAGATTTAAATCAGCTCACTCACAACTGCTTTTGTTCTATGGATGCTCATTTAAATTATAGTAACATATATATCATATTTTTTATATATATATAAACAAAAAATTTCAGAAATCAATTAGTGCTCGAGCATCTGCGTCTGGCTTACTGGGTCCGCCCCTGATTTTGTGAGCTAACAATCAGCCATCAAATTTGTCGACCTTTCTTTGTAGCACATCCACTCCACTAAATGGAAGTAAATTGTTTGTGTTTGTTGTTAATAAACGTCTAATTAATGAAAACCTTACCACAACTATCCATCGTTTTTTTGTGTGTGTTCATATATGTAATTAAAAGTTTGTTACATTCCCATTGATACATTTATATATGTCTTATGATTATACTCTATAGTATTAATCCATGATAATATGGAGGGATATGTTGGATTTTATTTGTCCTGATTTCTTATCATAAATGAATTTTTTCTTTTAGGAAATATTTTGGCATGATAATCCTTTTTTTGGTAGGAAAAAGGTTGTAGGGACTCTTATAAATAGAGGCAATTATTATCATTCTACTTAATCAACATTTCAGAAGTAGTCTAAGAATGTGAGAGAGTTTGGTAGGGGGAATTTATGGGTTACAAGATTGATACGTTATCACTTGTGTGAACCTCCCATGTATTCCGAGTGAATTGATTGGGATTGTTTCTCTCTGTATTTTGTACTCTCATATTTATAGTGGAATGCTCATTTCCTTTGTGGACGTAGGTCGAATGACCGAACCACGTTAAAACTTTGAGATTTTTGGTATATTTCTCGTTGTCTTCTTACTCGTGGTCTTTAAAGATTTGCTTTGCTAACTTCCGCGTTTACACCTGTTTATTTCCAGTCCTAACAAGTGGTCAGATTCAATGATGGAGTCAGGTTTAGTGGTTTGATAATCGATGATTGAACCAGGTTAGAAGGAGGTGTTCATCTTGACGGGTGTAGTTCTAGACGCAACCTTTTTGACAGTGATGAAGAACTTTGGTGGAGAAATTGTTTCAGAGATGTTCTCTGTGTTGAGACATAAATTTTGCAAAGGAGATTATGGAGAGGAGAACCAAGTATTTGAAGATTAAGTGAAGAAGGTGGACAAATTTATTTTGTCAATAATTCAGGCCAAGGGGGAGATTTGTTGGATTTTATTTGCCCTAAATTTCTTACCAAAAATAGGTTTTCCTTTTAGGAAAATGTTTTGGATTGATTAATTTTTTATGGTAGAAAAAGGTTTAGAAATCTATAAATAGAGGAATGTTCCTTCTAACTTAATCAACATTCACAATGTAGTCTTAAGGCTTTGAGTGTTTTGGTTAGGGGGAGAATTTATGGGTCACAAGCTTGATACATTATCACTTGTTTGAACCTCCCATGTATTCAAAGTGAATTAGTTGAGGTTGTTTCTCTTTGTATTTTGTACTCTCATTTATAGTGGATTGTTCATCTCCTTTGTGGATGTAGGTCGATTGACCGAACCACGTTAAACTATGTCTTTTGATATATTTCTCGTTTGTCTTCTTACTCGTGATCTTTCGAGGTTTGCTTTGCTAGCTTTCACGTTTACACTTGCTTATTTTCGGCTTTAACAAGTGGCATTAGAGCCAAATTCAATGATGGAGTCAGCTTCAGTGGTTCGATAATCGATGATTGAACCAGGTTAGAAAGAGGTGTTCATCTAGACGGTGTAATTCTAGCAGCAACCTTTTTGACAGTAATGAAAATTTTGTTGAAGAAATTATTTTAGAGAGGTTCTCTGTGTTGAAACATAAATTTTGCAAAGGAGATTATGGAAAGGAGAAGCAAGTTGTTGAAGATTAAGTCAAGAAGGTGGGACAAATTTATTTTGTTAGAAATTCAAGTAAAGGGAGAGATTTGTTGGATTTTATTTGCCCTAATTTTTTTTTACCATAAATGGGTTTTCTTTTAGGAAAAGGTTTGTTTTGACTAATCCTTTTTCTGGTAGGAAAAGGTTTAGGACTCTATAAATAGATACATATTCTTTCGAACTTAATCAGTATTCACAATGTAGTCATAATGACTTTGAGAGTTTTGGTTAGGGGGAGAATTTATGGGTCACAAGCTTGATACACTATCAATTGTGTAAACCTCCCATGTATTCCGAGTGAATTGGTTGAGGTTGTTTCTTTATGTATTTTGTACTCTCATATTTATAGTGGATTGCTCATCTCCTTTGTGGACATAGGTCGATTGACCGAACCATGTTAAATCTTTGGTCTTTTGATATATTTCTCGTTGTCTTCTTACTCGTGGTCTTTTGAGGTTTGTTTTGCTAACATTTTTTTGGCGTTTATACACCTACTTTTATGTACTAATCCTAACAGAATAATGATCTCATCGAGTTCCTGATTAGAGGTCTGTATTATATACACACAACAAACTCAAAGAATGTATTACTTCGTTTGTTTGTCCTCATTAAATGTGTACCATTTTTTAAGAATGTTTATAAACGTTTCTAGAGATTTAATTCCTTTATGCACAATAGTTTTCCATGTCAAATAATTTCCACTAGTGGCAGTAAAAATATCATCATACTTTAGGATATATATTCACATACCTAATATTAAGGATCAAACACATATGGAGGATAATGAAAGATCACCACGCAATTTATAGAGAATAGGAAGGTTTCTTCTACGTATGAAGACTTTTCTTTGAATGTCATAGTCCTACGTTGCCTTCTTTACTAAATCATTAGTGTACCTAGCTTTTATTTATCTCAGACAAGTAGCCTGTTTACCAGGAATAAGTAAAACTATTCCCCCGCCCCCCCCCCCCACCCACCCCTCCTCCTTTTTTTTTATTTTCTATTCGGTCACCAATATTCAAATTGAATCCGATTAAATTTGAATTATGTGGGCGTTGGGGATAAAATGCCCCCCTAACAAAAGTGATTTCGTACCCAAGAGAACCCAAATCCAAAACCTCTTAATTAAGAAAGAAGAAGTATTTACCACTATACCACAATCTTTGTTGTAACTATTTCCGCTTTTAATTTTCAATAAAGTAGAATAAGGATAGATCCTTTCAATCTTTACTCATTTTTCATAATTTTGAAAATGACATGTTTACTAATTAAAGAATTGGTGTGAGAAAACAAGCTAAATGTGCTTCATCAAATGAAGCATTGAAGTAAACCACAATTTGTCTACAATGTCAAATGTTTCAACAAGTCATGTCATGTCATGTCCCCTTAAAATCCTTGTTATCTTTGACAAATGTGATATAACTTAGTTGTTTACATTTGAAAAAGAAGAGATAAATTATCATTAATTAGACTCGTAGCTAATCAATGCTTAACACCATAATACATTTTCCTTACACTTTTCTTAATATAGACACCATAATTAATATAATAATTACAAGATTTGTTATTTAACTTGTGATTGAACATGACCGATCGATCTTTCCTAATTACCGTCATTATTAAGGGGGACGTTGATTAATACCAATACTATCATTTCTCTAATTAATATAAGTCACTTCTTCTTTACATGTGCTACGTATTGGAAGATACAATCTAAAATAACTCATACTCTGCCATTACTAAAAATAAATGTTTCTTTATGTTTGTCGTTTCATAAAGTAAATGCATAAATGACATTATTCTTTCTGTTTTATCCTTGAGAATTATTAGCCTTTAAAATATGTATTTAACCAATATAAAACAAACTAATGAGTTAATATTCATTGATCAAATTAATTAATCAAAATACATTAATTCAATTTTATTTACTGAAAACTTGAATTTCAAAAAAACACTAAATAAAAATACAATAATAAGTTTATTTAACTTATTAAGTAATATGAAATCTTAAATGGTGACAATCGAATAGAAACGGAGAGAATATTTATGATGTAACCACTCACTCATCATTTGAGTATATGTATAAGAAAATGTTCAAAAGAAAAAATATGTTGATTCTTGTTGTCGGATATTTGTTGAACATTTTTACAAGAATAATGGGATGAGGTGGGGAATGACCTAGAGACAAAGCAACCAACATGGGTATATACAAGTTTATTTGGTGAGTATATAGGAGTATACTTGGTTTCTCCATTTTATACACACTTGTAGCTTTCAATAATTAAATAATGTTTTCCAACATTAATATTAAGTGTACACTAAAAATAAATGCCCTTGTGAACTTCACGTGGTGGCACTCTGCATGGGGGCAAGACAGCCTACTCCTTCAATATTCATTCATTATTCTTTTAATCGATTCAACAAAGTGTTTTTTCTTTGTTATTTAACAATAAAATTCAATCTAACATATTAATTTGTTATTTAACAGTAAAATTCAATCTAACATATTAAAGATTATAAAATTAAATAATATTTTTATTTATTATACATATGTATAATTTAAGATTATAAAATTTATTTATTTATTATGTTCTTCAGTTTTATGCCAATCAAATTATAATGGAAAAAATAGCTATTATTCTTTCCTTTCCCTTTTTGAAATTTGGGAGTGGAGGGAGTCTTCTTAAAGATGCAAGCAATGACTAATTTTAAATATAGTCTGTGGATCTCATGTGGTATATTTAGAGCCGTTAAAACGGTCTTAACCAATGCGGTCGACATAATTCAATAAAAATTAGAGGTTGTATACTCTGCTCATATAAGTTTTTGACGTTTGAGGCTTGATTAAGGTCGGGCCGAGTCTATAGGCCAAAAATTTTATGTAAGGATAACTTATAATAAATTCACTAGTATAATCTCATTATTTAAATACATATTATGTTGTAATATTATAAATATTATACTAAATTTTGGTAAGTCCAGATACATGTATCTCGTAATATGTAGACTTAAAATTAGGTTAATATTGTTCTAAATAAACTTTATTCAAGTAGTTTCACATATATCTAGGATACATAGACAAATCTTGCGGCCCTGACTTTCCCCCATCTTGCTTGTCACTCTCTTATCTCGCTCGTGTATGCAAGATACATGACAATTACATTATATTTTTTTGCTAGTGTTATTGAAATAACACTATTGTTTGACATATTTTATTTGAAAATCTTCTCAATTTCTTGATATTGTAAAACTATAATTTGAAAAGAAAAAAGAAAAAGAGGAGGGCTAGCTCGCCCAAGTCCTCGACCCTTCTAGAGTTGGATTGGGTTGAACATTTTCAGGCCTTACAAATGAAGGATCGGTCCTCCCTGCCCTTCAAATTCCTTGGTCTTCGATACTTGGTCAGGGTGTGGTTGAGCCAACCCTTTTTGATACCTCTAATTATATATTTGAATATAGAGTAACTTTCACATATAACAAACACAAAAATCATATATATTTGTATGTTATAGTTATAGTTTGCATAATTGTGTTCCATAGCAAAGATAAATATGTATATTTTGCTATACATATACAAAAGAAAGCAGTCGTATGTAATTAGTTTCTGTTTCGGTATGCATATACAAAATATCAATTGTATAATATGTGTTTGTATAAAGCGAGAAAGAGAGAAAGAAAAAAGAGAACTAGGCAGAGAAATATTTGTATTGTATAATTATAAGTGTAAAGGACGAAGATATATGTATTTTCATGTGTATATACAATTTTCTCTCGCTTTATACAAACAGACACACAATTTATACATTTCTGTTTGTATAAGCGAGAGAGGTGAGGTAGAGAATGACGAGCGAGATTTGGAAGAGGGGAGAGAGGAGAATGAAAATATATGTATATATACATTTTTTCTCGCTTTATACAAATACAATCATACTTTATACATTTGCGTTTGTATAAAAGTGAGAGAGACAAAAGAGAGAACGAGACTGACGAGTGAGATTCACCTGGATAAAGGAGAAATAGTAACAATTTGTTATAAGGTACAATCAAATCAAACTATATTTATAATATTTAATTTAAATTAATAATTTGCTATTATGTACAATTTTCTTTTGAATATATGTGGCAATTATTATTCCTAGACAATATATGTATATTATGTAAGTAAAATTTGATAGAACTAGATCTAACACTGGATCTGGATACGAAGTGAGGTTTCACTTTTCAGACAAGAGTTCATATATGGACAAATATGAATTGAACTGCCAAATCAAATTGTTCCTATTCATGTAGAGGAACAAGTGCTATTTTGTTGTTTTGAATTGAATTGAAGTTGGTACGTCGTGAACATTATTATCATTGTCATATATAATGGATATGGATCCAATTTTAAGGATAAGGATACTTCTACTAAATATATAATTCATGTATCTAGAAAGATTATCCACATGACATTCATTCTTTGAGGTTTTTAATTATCATAGTATAATAGTATATTCGTACTATATCTCTATATATTAACCTATATAAATATACAATAATATATATATTAATATATATATATATCTACGTTCCTTTTTCTTAATTAATTAAAGTGGACACCATTTATAAAAAAAAATAAATGTGTACCCAACCATCGACGATGAAAGTAATTAAAATTTACCCTGACATTCATTCGTTGAGGTTTTTAATTATATATATATATATATATATATATACTTTCCTTTTTTCTTAATTAATTAAAGTGACACCATTTATAAAAAAAAAAAAATGTGTACCCAACCATAGACGATGAAAGTATATAAAATTTAAATTCATTTTATAACGATAGGAAACATAAATCAGAAGTGTACAAAACCTGATACAACTTTTTATGACAACCATGTCTTTTCATTATGGGAAAAGAGACTTATCCCGAATTTTTAAAAAGACATCTTAAATTTATAATTGTTTTAGTATTTTCACTAAATATTTTGATAGTATAATTATATTATTTTTTGTCCACCTGATATAGAGATGGTGTGCAGTCTCTCAAGATAGTGAACAACTATAATAATAATATAATTTTATTTTTATAAGTACTATTATAAAATAATATTTTCATTATTTTTCTTATTATTTAATGTATTTTCTTTTTATATTTTTTCTCTCCTCTTTTTTTTCCTTGCTTCCAAAATCCATTCTCATCTTCTCCATCCATTAAGTTTTCATTATTTTCAATGTCATTCATTTTTACCCACCACTTTAACCTTTTTATTTATTACATTTTAATTTTACTCTCTTTAAATTTTAAATTTTTCTAATAAATAGCTTTTTTTATCTCATTGCAAATTAAGTTCTTTCAATTTTTTAGATTATTTGATTTTTTTAAATTCTCATTTCTAATTTTGAATTTATATGAAAATAAGTAGTTTATGATACATTCTCTAAATTTTGCTTAATAAAATAATTAATTTTGCTAAAATCCAAATATCAATAACTCTAAAAAAATAATATGAATTCTATAAATAAATTTGACCAGAAGAAGAAAAAGAAAATAAAAAAAATGGAGTAGGGCCTCGAATTTTTGATATGGGTTAGTTTTAAACTACCTGTTTATTCGGGTTTTGAGCATCCAATTTTTATTTCTGTAAAAGACTGGCTGAGACTACGGAACCCACGCTGACCGTCATGGCACGATGGAACCGTCGAGGGACTATCATTTCAAAACACTTTAAATTAGAAATTTGGGTACTGAGATCGACACTCTGAAACGTCACGCGAATGGCAGGACGGAACTTCGTGGCACGACGTACCGTCACAAAAAAAGGCCTTCAGTAAATTTCAGTCTCTGAAACTCATCCGACGACTCATGCAGGACGACCGCGCAGGCAACGACTGCCCCGTCAGACAACATGGAGACTGCGTAATTTCCAGGCTGGGTCGGATTTCTGATTAAATTTTTTTTAAAGGGGGGCGGTTTTGGACTATTCTGCTTATGATTATAAATCTAGGGGTTAATGTAATAATTTAATTTACTTGGGGATTAAAAAGAAACAACCTTGAATAAATAGTGGTTACTTTTAACCATCCTTTATACTTAATTATATGATTAGTAGGGTAAAATAAAAGGGTTTGGAATAATTAAAAACAGAACGACATAGAGAGAGGGAGATAACGATCGAGAGAGCAGAGAAGAACGAAGAGGAAAGCCAGACTTTGAGGAATTTGCTTGCTTGATCACATAATCTTTCGTTTGGGAGGTAGGTTATGGTTTTTACGTTATTCTAGTAAACTCTTAATAGAGAATGATCTGTATTGGGTAAGGTATTGTAAACGCCTTCTAGAATGCTAATGTGTATGCTTGTATAATGTATTATATAATTGTTATAAAATACGCATGATGAAAACTACCATTGAATTTTAAATTTGAAAACCTCGTTGTTAATGATGATGCCTTAGTATAAAAGAAGTCTTGATGCACTAAAAGAATGAGTAGAGGATCGGTGTCACGTTTCCGACACCTGGATAGAATATGGATCGGTGTCACTTCCGACCCCAGGGGATTATAGAGGATCAGTGTCACGTTCCGACACCCATTAAGAATATGGATTCAGGGTGTCCACGTTCCGACCCATTATCAATATGGATCTGGTGGTCACGGTTCCGACACTAGGATAGTATATGGAGTAGAGTGGTCACGTACCGACACGAGGAAATAAAGAAATTAACCTTGAAGATGTTAATACTCACTCTAATGAACTATTCCCAATGGGTATTATTTAGGCTTGAGTCCTCATGAGTGAACTTTGGGGTGCTTACTGTGATTTTAGAACATTGTTGTTGCTAGCATGTTGAGTTTATAGTTGATGTTATGATATTTCTGATATATACTTTTTCTATTTGATTGGCCGATGATACCTACTCGAGTACTTGTGTTTTGGTACTGACCCCTACTTGTTAGGGTTCTGCTGTGTTATTATGTTGGAGTGGCAGGCACACTTACATCGTCTTCACTCAACCGCACCCTAGCCAGTCTTCATCACGTCGGATCTCAGGGTGAGCTAATGCTTTTTATATTGACTGGATCTCTTCTTCATGTTTGATGCTTGAAGTTCGGTCGGCATGGCTAAGCTTTATTTATTTTAGCTTCTTAGATACCTTAGATTAGTATTTGAGGATAGATGTTCTTGTGGTGATGTACTTCCAGAGTTTTGGGAATAATATGTATTGAGTTTTTATAATTTATTTAAAAATCGTTTTCAATAAATGAGTTTAAGGTCTTCTTCCGCATTTTATTTTGTTATTTATGGTTGAAACGTTTGGAAATTGATTGGGGTTGGTTCGTCACATAGTAGATCAGTTGTGGGGTAGCAATTGCGGCCCGTTTTATGGGTCGTGACAAACTTGTATCAAATCATTATGTTCTTTGGGTCCCACACATCAAGAACAGGTCTAGTAGAGTCTTAAGGAACGTGTAGGGGGACGCCTTTACTTTTCTTTTGAGAGGCTATAAGACTTTAGGAAAACTCTATTCTTTCTTTTCTTCTTTCGTGCTATTTACTTGGATTCCAATTGGTAATCTCTAGTGATACAAATTGGTATCTTACCATTTTCCTCTATTTTCCAGATGGTTAGAACTAGAGCACAACGACTGCGCCAAACCAACATCGGCAAGACAAGACGCGTCCGAGCAAGCAGCCACTAGGGGCTGTAGCTCGAAGATGAGTCGTGACAAAGAGGGCCGTGGTAAGAGGTCCCGTGGTGGACGTCCTCTAGAGGAAGAGGACGATCACTTAGGCCCATAAAAACTGTCTAGGGCGGTGACCTCCTCCACAACTGTAGGAGTGGTGAGAGAGGGTGAGGATGGGGGAGAATGAACCAGGTGCAAAATGAGGAATTGGTCCACCACCCCAACCTACCCCGATAAGATGATGCATCAGGTCTTTGCTTATCTTAGTATCGGTTTATCTGAGCAGGGCCAGACGCCTCCAGTGTTTTCTGCACCAACACTCCGGTTTCGGGGTACAACTGCCGCTACTATGGCTCCCCCATGTTGCCTCATTGGAAATAGGCACGTTTCCTCCTTCCCTTCCTCGTCTACACAGGGCTTATAATGACAAATGATCCGCACGAACTTTTCAGTAAGTTTTGAAAAATTGAAACCCACCTCCAGTCGTCAAAGGTGATGAATCTGAGGATGCGCTATGATTTTCCTGGTTGACTGTCCATGAGTTACTACAATATGGGTATGTAGAACGGTTTTGGTGTTGAGTTTGTGACTTATCAGTTTCAAGGGAAACGCAATGTTGGTGGCGTTCACATGTTAAGTGTCACCCAACAGAGCACCACCTATGCCTTGGGCATCATTCTCTAGCTTGTTTATTGAGAAGTATATCCCCTCGGACTTTGAGGGATGGAAAAGATCATGATTTCTTGAGCCGAATCAAGGTAGGATGTCGGTACTGCAATAATGAGGCTAAGTTTCGCGCATTATCCCAGGTATTCCCACCCAACTATGTTTCAGTCCACAAGAGCGGTTCGCCGTTTTGGAGGGGTGAGGTCAGAATTGCGATTTCAGCCTTACAGTGTCGGCACGGCAAATCCTTTCAAGAAGTGTATACTTCGTGAATAGAGGTTGGAAGGTGTGAGCCAGATGACTTCACCATGGAATCGACGTCAAAGGTTTCGAAAGGGAGGATTGTTGGGCCAGTGTGGAGGCGAGATCTTCTTTTCTTGACCTCAGATCAATGAACAGTTGACGTTGTAAACTAAGCCGAATTCAGGATATGGTGTTGCGAGGAGAGGCTAATGAAAGAACGATAATGGACGGAAGGTGTTTTTTGAGAATCAGGGAAGGTTAATTGTACCCCCGTGTTGATTATTTGATCCACACTATTCTTACAGTGCCTCATAGTTCCGGATATCTGCACAATAAACACTGGTGCAGACCAAGATGTCCTAGTGACCTAAGGCACACTTTGGTGGAGTAGAATGACGCGCTACATTGTTGATTTTTTGTTGCCAAATGTCCAAAAATTGTCCAGCAAGTAAAGTATTAACTCACAGAGGCTCGGATGAAACACGGTCCGAGAATGCTCATTCCTTATGGAAGTGGGGAGATAATGCAATGGCCTATCGTGGTTGGTCTTCAAAGACAGTGGGCAAGTTTGATGCCTTCTATTTTGGGGTAATTGTGGACAGATCTACGTCTGCTCATTTCATTTCCGGTTAATGTGAGTACATGCAGAGAAAGTTATGACCATACTCTACCTCTCAAAAATGTTCTGTGTTGCATGGAGTCCACTTTCCATCATATCAGATAGAGGTACGCAAGTTTACGTCTATGTTTTGGAAAACTTGCAACTCGGAATAGTTAATAATTGGACCTTTAGTAACTACTGCTTTCAACCCTCAGACCGTGGACAGTCTTAGCGAAACAAACGATTCAAGTATTTGAAAAAGATTATGCTTCGAGCATGTTGATAGAATTCGTGGTCATTGGGATAATTCCACCCTTAGCGAGTTTTCATACAATACTAGCTAGCACTAAGTATTGATGGCTCTTCTTCGTAAGAAGTTTGTATGGGAGGAGATGTAGGTCTACCCATTGGTTTGGTTTTGAGCAATTCGGGTGAGACTGGGGCACTGAACTTTTGAGAGATTCGTTATCCAAGGTGACATCTATTCAAGAAAGCTTTTAGCGGCTCAGTAGGCCTGGGCAAAAGGAGTATGCAGATCGAAAGGTTAGGGACTTGGAGTTCATGGAGGGTGATCAAGTCTTGCGAAGTTTTCACTCCATGAAAGGGTGTGATGCGGTTTTTGTAAAAGGGTAAAGCTAAGCCCCCGGTATATTGGTCCCATTCGAAGTTCTGAATCGAGTAGGGGAGGTGGCTTATGAATTCGCTTGCGTCCCCTCCAGGGCTTTCAGGAAGTGCAACCCGGGTATTTCATGTGTCTATGTTGAAAGGTAACCATCGGGATGGAAACTACATCAGTCGTTGGGGATTCAGTATCTGCTTGATGAGAACTTGTCTTATGAGGAGGAGCCTGTTGCCATTTTTAGATAAGAAGTCCGCAAGTGATATCGAGGGCGATTGTCATTCATTAAGTGCAATGGACAGAATCGACCAGGTTGAAGAATCCCACTTGGGCAATAGGCTGATATGCAAGAAATATACCCACACCTGTTTACAAAAAGATTCAGGTACTTTTTCTTTCACACTCTTGTTTTCTTCTTCTCGGATCGTGGAGGACGAACGATGGGTACATTGGTACTATTGTACGGCCTTTTAGTGTTTGAGCAGCAAATTTTATTTCTGGCAAAAATGGCTAAGACGACGGATCCCACGACGGACCGTCATGGGCACGACGCCCGTCAGGGAGTCGCGTTTCAGAAACACTTAGAATTTAGAAATTTGGGTACTGAGATAGCTCTCCTGAACGTCACGACGGAATGGCAGGACGAACTTCGTGGGCGACGTACGGACCGTCACAGGCCATTCAGTAAATTTCAGTCTCTGAACTCTGCGACGGACTCAGCAGGACGGACCGTCGCAGGCACGAACGGCCCCTTCACAGACTGCCTGCGTAAATCCTTAGTCTGGGTCTGATTTCTGATAAATGTTTTTAAGGGGCGTTTTTGGACTATTCCTTGCTATAATTATAATCTATGGGTTAATGTTAAAATAATTTAATTACTTGGGGGTTAAAGGAAATACCTTGGAATACATAGTGGGTACTTTTTAACATCCTTTATACTTAATTATATGATTATTAATGGTAAAAGAAAGGGTTTGGAATACGAAAACAGAAAAACAGAGAGAGAGGTGAGATAACAATCTCGAGAGAGAGAAGAAAGAAGGAGGAAAGCAAAGACTTTGAGTGAATTTGCTTGCTTGATACACTGATTTTTGGTGAGTAGGTTATGTTTTTTTACGTTATTCGTAGTAAACTCTTTAATAGCGATGATATGTATTGGTAGTGATTTGTACCCCTTCTAATCTTAATTGTTATGCTTGTCTGAATGATGATTTTCATATTGTGATCAAATAAGCATGATAAGCTATTGAAATTTTAATCTTGAAAACCTCTGTTAATGATGAATGCCTTAGTATAAAAGAAGGCTTGAATAACTAAAAGAATGAGGTTAGAGGGATCGGGTGTCCACGTCGACACCTGGGATAGAATATGGATCGGGTGTCACGTTCCTCCACAGGGAGTAATAGAGGATCGGGTGTCACGTTGCGACACCACAGTATTAGAATATGGATCGGTGTCCCGTTCGCGACACCAGGATGAAAATGATCGGGTGTCACTTCCGACACTAGTAGTATATGGTAGTAGAGTTCACGTACCGACACTAGAGAAATAAAGATAATGAACCTTCCTTGAAAATGTTAATATCCTCACTCTAATGAACCATTCCCAATGAGTATGTATTAGGCTTGAGTCCTTATGACTGAACTTTGGGGTGCTTACTGATGATTTTAGAACTTGTTTGTTGCTACTGATTGAGTATTATAGTTGATTTATGATATATCTGAAATATAACTGTTTCTCTATTTTGAGTTGACCGAGGATTATACCTACGCAGTACTTGTGTTTTGTACTGACCCCTAATTGTATGTTTCTTCTTCTTTCTTTCTTTGTTATTTGTGGGTGCAGCAAACGTACACACATCGTCTCAACTCAACCGTACTCAGCCAGTCTTGCATCACGTCGGTTCTCGTCAGGTGAGCTGAATGCTTTTGCTTGGACTGGAATCATCTTCTTTCATTCTTGATGCCTTGAAAGTTTCGGCATGGACTACTTTTATTTATTTTAGCTTCTTCGATGACTCTTAGATTAGTAATTTGATGGATAATGTTCTTGTGGTGATGACTTCCCCAGGTTTTGGTAGGTAATGGTAACTGTATTGAGTTTTTATAAGTATTTAATCGATTTTCATAATGAGTGTAAAGTCTTCCGCCTTTTATTTTGGTTATTTATGTTTAACGTTGGGAATTGGATTGGTTGGTTTGCAGCTCACATAAGTAGTATAAGTTTTGTGCCAGTCGCGGCCCCAGTTTTGGGGTCGTGACAGGTTAGGAGGTTAAGAAGAAAAAAAAGATAAAGTGAGGAATTAATCACTTGAAAGTGGGAGGTGGGAGATGAAGTGAAATTTAGGAAAAAACAAAATTAAAAGTCAAAAAGTAAAAGAGAGAGATAGAAATAAGTTTCAAAAAAAAGATAAAGGAAAAAACTTAAGATAAAAAAATACATTTTAAATAAAATTAATATGTGTCATATAATGATTGGTGTGTGAACACACCTGCTTCTTAAAATTTATGGCTGATCCAAAAATGATATATAATATATTTTCAAAATTGTTTAGATAATAGGAGAGTTGCAAAGTTAAAATGTTTTTTTGCAAATCCGAGACAACATCAGTGGTGACTTTATGTCTTTTCTCTTTCATTAATTACTAGTCCCACAACATGGTATCTATGTTATTATGTTAGTAGAAATGTCAAGCTCTTTTGCGGCACTTTGTAGATAAATAAAGACTTAAATCATGTCTGCCTCTTAAAGTTATTCACATAACTACTTATAGATGTTAATTTTGACTTATACCTATCAAGCATATATCTTGTAGATTAAGAAAGACTTAACTCATCTCTGCCCCTTAAAGTTATTCACATAATTTATTTAGATATCTTAATTTGGACTTATACCTTCAAGCATATACCTTGTAGATTAAGAAAGACTTAAGTCATCTCTGCCCCTTAAAATTATTCACAAATTTACTTAGACATCTTAATTTGGACTTACACCTATCAAGCATATCTATTGTTTTGAATTTGAACCACTTAGACACTTTATGCTGATGTGACATAAAAAGTGTAATTCACACTTTAATAGAGACGTGAGATCAAAAAAAAATAAAAAACTTTAACAACCTTTTTCTCTTTCAATACTACACCATCTGCTACAAGTCTACAACTATATCTTCACCCCACTTCACCATCAATTTTTTAAAAACAGATTTCTGTCATTTTCTTTTTTCTTTTTTTAATCTTTTTATCATTGTATTTTAATTTTGTAGTAGAACTACTTTGTCATCTTTTTTACCAAAAACACTTATATAATCATTCAAATTTCTCTGTCCAAAAAATTGAAGATTATTTTTTTACGTCTTTCTTGTTGTAACATAATGGAGAGCACAATCCCACACTTATTCTCAATTCAACTCACCCCACCGCCCCCCAACCAATCGCCCCCTAGCGACCCACGCCCCTGCTTCCCACAAATTAAAGCAGAAATAAAAATATTAAAATCAAAGGAAGAGCATATCGTTTAAACAAATATTATCAAATTTAATGGAAATAAGAAAGAATGACGATCAATAGTCACGGTTAGAAATTTTTTTCTAACATTTCAAAAGCTCCAATAAATAACAATGGTGGATAATAGTCAGTGCTAGAAAAAGAGAAGATAGCAAAAGGTTTGGGGTGGGGATGCGAGGGGTGGGGTGAGGGATATATAATTATTTATCCCTTTGGAGTGTGTTTGGTATGAAGGAAAACATTTTCTAGAAAAAATTTAACAATTTTTTCATGTTTGGTTGGGACAAAAGTTTTGGAAAATGTTTTTCAAATCAACGTCATTTTCCCCTCAACAATTTAAGGAAAATTACTTCCTTCAAAAATTAGGAAAACATTTCATAAACTATAACTCCCCTCCAATTTAAAATTATATTCTTTTTTTGGGAAAAACACAAGCTCACGTTTTCAAAAATATTTTCAATTTCAAAATTCTATTTTTTTCAATCACACTGATCCCTTCCCTCCCCCCCCCACACCGACCAGGCACCCCCAAACCCTCCCCCTCCCCAAAAAATTAAATTTTGTTTTTAAAAATATTGTCCTTCACATTTTTATTTTTAAACTCCTAACCTCCTCCCCCCTCCATTCAATGCCATTACCGCCCACTACCATATTTCACCCACCCCAACCCCTTCCAAAAAATTAATTTGTTTTTTTAAAATTCATATTCAACTTCAAACTTTATATTTTTTCATTCTCTACTCAACTTGCCCTCCCCTGTCCCTTCTCACCACCCCGTCCCACGCACGCAGCAGATTGCTACAGTTTGCCGTTGAAGACAACACTCCCCCCCCCCCCCAGCGCGTAACCAACCTACCCACACCAAAAAATAATAATTTAATTTAAAAAAATTATTTTCAATGTCATAAATCATTTTTTTCCTCTAGTAAAAATAAAATATGTCGCTGTCTCTCAATAATTTTTCATTCATAAGTCAAACACAGAACAGCAATTTTCGGAAAATATTTTCGTACTCACACAACCAAACATAAGAAAATAAGTCCAAAATCTACTTGTTTTCCAGGAAAACATTTTTCATGGAAAACATTTTCCTCCGTACCAAACCCACCCTTAGTTGAAAGTATTTTCTTTTTAGATTTTGTTTTGTTTCCGTTCAAATTAAAATTTATAATCATTTTAAATAAAAATGCTACATGACTTTATTTGATTTGCTAGTTTGTCATGTCATGTGTATGTGTATTATACACACCTTTTCTTTTGTCAAAGTATCGAAAAAATGTTCAATGTATATTTATTTTTTAAATTGGAGTGCCTAATAGGAAACAAGGTCTGTTAAAGTGTGTAAATGAAATATGCGGATAATTTTAAAAGGTCGTGAATGACTCAAGCTTAAAAGTAAATGGGATGTCTTCAAAGTTGAGAAAATAAAGAAGAAAATTAATGCTAAGAGTCCACATCCAAACAATTTTTCATCTATCATAATTCATAGTGCAAAATATGCAAAGCAAGAGCACACGTCTCATTCATTCTTAGATGTTACAAGATAAGAACTACAACCCTTTTAGCATATAGATTGTGACCACACTATTGGTTCAGAGTATTTATGAACTCAAGTCCCATTCATTCTTAGATGATCACTTTGTCACTCTCTCCCACCATTGACCCATCAATTGTATTGAAATTTAAGTGTCAATTGACAAATGTTTTAAACCTTAGCTAGAGGGATCACTCCATTTAAAGCCTATTTGGATGGATTTATATTTTTTGGCTTAATTAGCTAGATTTTTCGTTTACATTTTTAAAAAAAAATCGTTTTCGCCTAAAATTTAAGTGTTTATAAGTAGTTTTAGTACATCCAAATACTATAAAATTGTTTTAAAACTATTTAAGTTTAAAAGTACTGAATATAAGCTAATTCAAACAGATTCTTAAAGTTTTTTTTTAACAATTTCATGAGAACCTAATAAATTTTGTCTAGACTTTGGATTGATACTTTTTGTCTTCACATGTAGGCTTTAGATAAATATCTATAATTTATCATTGTTGTATAATTAATACATTTTATGTTAAAATTCTAAATTTGTTTTTAGCTAAAGGTCAATCCTCTCTTTAGCTTCACCACCTTCACTTGGTGGTGGATCAAGGAATTTCAAGAAGGGTGTCCAAAAAAGGTGGTGGTGATGGGTGCAGGGGGTGATTGTTGCAAGTGAGATTCAAAGACATGAGCTCGTAGGCTCTTTCAAGACATTTAAAATTACTAGGCTATAACACCTTGTTCTATCTAGGGTGTTCAAAATATGTTACTTAATCACTTCGTGCATCATTTACTTATATATACGACATTATCTTCAGACAAAGAATACCCCGACTATAGCATAGCTACGGGCTTCACTAAGGACATGTACATTAACTAGCGTTATGGTTGAACTCCAATAGTTTAACGAGGACAAAATCTCTCATTGCGCAAATAAAGTAAGAGGAAACATGAAGGTTCCATATGTTTCCTCAAAACAGATATTAAAGTGAGCAAATCATGCTTCTTGTCAAATTTCAATTTTTTTTTTCTGCTTATGGATGGAGTTTGCTACTTTTTAGGCAGTTTGTATACCTATTTTGGTTAAAACACGTAAAATATAATGATTTGTAAAGCATAGGTATAAGTCAAATTACAAAATATCACATGTTTTGTCACTGTCAATGCTTAGTGGATACTACACTTTTTTGAGTTTAATGCTAGATTTTAGTCCATGATATGATTTGTCAAAAAAAATAATTACAAGATAAGGTTCATGAATCATGGTAAAGGTTTTTGATTCATTTCATTCTTTGGATTTGGGTTCTCAGCCCATTGAAAGAAGAGTTTATGGTCAAAATTGTTTTGCAAAATAATTAGAAGATAAGGTTCATGAATCATGGTAAATGTTCTTGATTCATTTCATTCTATGGATTTGGGGTTCTTAGCTCATTGCTATATGAAATTTTGGTTAAAATTGTTTTGGACAAAGCAACAAGCATGTAGAAGAAAATTAATGCAATCCCCTTTCAAAAGCTTTGTCATCACCTTGAGTCATTTTCATTGGTTTTGGATTTTTAGAAGCTAAGATTGTCAAATTTTGGTTCATGAATATGTATAGTACGGAAATTTCATAAATAAATAACACTAGATAAATATTAAGGTTCCTTTTATGTGTGTCTAATTATAAATTGTAGCTATAATTTAATTAGCTACGGAATCTAGTCATAGTATAATCCGTGTTCTTTGATTATTTATGTAAGTATGTCTGGCAATTTATTTCTCAGAAAATGACCTTAAACTATTAAAATAAAATTGGTAACAAAAATATCTTTCGTTAAGCTATTGTCCCACAAAATGTCCTTGGGGTTAATTGTCACGACCCAAATCAGGGACGCGACTGGCACCCACATTTACCCTCCTATGTGAGCGAACCAACCCATCTAAACCTTAACATTTCAAGATATGTCAACAGAAAATAATGCGGAAGACTTAAACTCATTAATAAAAACAATTCAATACTATTATTATTATCCCCAAAATCTGGAAGTCATCATCACAAGAACATCTATGATCAAATTACTAAAACTAGGAGTATTCTAAGAACAAAATAACTAAAAAGCTAGTCCATGCCGGAAGTTCAAGGCATCAAGACTTGAAGAAGAAGACCCAGTCCAAGCTAGACGCATTAGCTCACCCTGAATTTCCGATGAAGTGAAGACTGGCTAAATCTGCTGTTGAGTTGAAGTTGACAGAACGTTTGCTCATACACAATAACAAGAGGAAAACATGAAAGTAGGGGGGTCAGTAACAACCACACGTACTGAGTAGATATCATCGGCCAACTCAAAATAGGGAACAGTATATATCAATAATAATGTAAATCAACTACAATACTCAACATGTAGCAATAACAACATGAAATTCATCAATAAACTACAACCGAGTTCACACATGAGGACTCAAGCCTCAATACCATACTTATTTGGGAATAACGTTCATTAGATTGAGTATATCATTATCTTTCAAGATTCATTATCTTTCTTCCTCTTGTGTCGGTACGTGACACTCCGATCCTCTATTTCTACTGGTGCCGGAACGTGGCACTCGATCCTCATATTTATCCTGGTACCGGAACGTGGCACCCGATCCATAATTCTATCCTGGTGTCGGAACGTGACACTCCGATCCTCAATATCTATCCTGGTACCGGAACGTGGCACCCGATCCTCATATTCTATCCTGGTGTTCGGACCGTACACTCCGATCCTCATATTCTATCCTGGTACCGGAACGTGGCACCCGATCCTAATTCTATCCTGGTGTCGGAACGTGACACTCCGATCCTCATATTCTATCCTGTTACCGAACGTGTGCACCCATCCCCTAATCATCAACCTTCTTTTACACTAAGGCCCATCATTCTCATTATATAATTTATCAACCTTCTTTCATACTAAGGCATCATCATTCTCATTATATATATATCAAGTGAATTAGGGTTCTTTTCAAGATTTGGGATTCAATAACTTCATCATGCTTTGTTAATTCATCAACATTTTATAATCATAATCATGCAAGCATACAACTTAAGCACATAGCAGGGTTTACAATATTATCAACACATATATTCACTATTAGAGTTCACTACGAATATCGTAACATAAACCATAACCTACCTCCACCGAAGAATTGAATCAACAAGCTATCTTCTCAAAATCCTTGCTATCCTCTTCGTTTCTCTCTCTCTACTCTTCGTTTTCTCCTCTCTTTCTGTTTCTTTTCTTTTTGTTTTGTTTATTATTCCAACCCTCTTTCTTTTACCCTAATTAATATATAATTAAAGAATGAAAGATGAACATAATAACCCACTAATTAACTTAAGGTTACTCTTTTAACCCCCAAGTAATTAGATTTATTAACATTACCCCTAACTTTATAATTAAGTCAGAATAGTCAAAAACGTCCTTTAAAACGTGTAAGAAATCCGACCCGGACTGGGATTGCGTAGCCCGTGACGGGCCGTCGCGCCTGCGACGGTCCGTACTGCTGTCCGTCGTGCGCCACAGAGATCTGTTTTAAGTGGATGGCCTGTGACGGGCCGTCGCGCCTGCGACGGTCCGTCCTGCCCTCCGTCACGACGTTCAGAGAGTCGATTTTCAGTACCCAATTCCAGATTTTCTAAGTGTTTTGAAAAGACACATCCACGACGGTCCGTCGTGCCTGTGACGGTCCGTCGTGGCCTCCTTCACCTCTGCCAGTTTTTCCAGAATAAAATCTGTTTCCAAACGACTAAACAGGCGTTACAATAGATACCAATTTACCCATCGTTCGTCCCCGAACGATCATAAGAGGAAAACAGGGCGAAAAGGAATACCTGATCTGTAAATAGATGTGGGTATCTTTCTCGCATATCTGCCTCCTTCTCCCAAGTGGCTTCTTCAATGGGTCGATTCTTCCATTGAACTTTGATAGATGCAATCTCCCTTGACCTCAACTTGCGAACTTCTCTATCTAAAATAGCAACAGGCTCCTCCTCATAAGACAAATTCTCATCAAGCAAAACTGAATCCCAACGGATAATGTAGTTTCCATCCCCATGGTACCTTTTCAACATGGACACATGAAATACCGGATGCACTCCGGACAGCCCTGGGGGCAAGGCTAACTCATAAGCCACCTCCCCTACTCGTTTAAGTACTTCAAAGGGGCCAATGTACCTTGGGCTTAGCTTGCCTCTTTTACCAAACCGCATCACCCCTTTCATTGGTGAAACTTTCAACAAGACTTGTTCACCCTCCATGAACTCTAAGTCTCTAACCTTTCGATCTGCATATTCTTTTTGTCTACTTTGCGCCGCTAGAAGCTTCTCTTGAATAGATTTCACTTTTTCCATCGAATCCCTCAAGAGATCGGTACCCCAAGGTCTAACCTCAAATGCATCAACCCAACCATGGGAGATCTACACCTCTCCCATACAATGCTCAAATGGAGCCATATCAATACTGGAGTGATAGCTATTATGTACGAAACTTTGCCAAAGGTAAGAAGCTATCCCAATGGCCACCGAATTCTATCACACATGCACAAGCATATACCTCCAACATGAATCGTTCGCTCAGACTGACCATCGGCTGAGGATGGAACGCAGTTACTAAGGTCCAACCTAGTACCCAATTCTGCATGCAATGTTTTCCAAAACTTAGAAGTAAACTGCGTACCTCTATCTGATATAATGGATAGTGGAACCCCATGCAATCGGACATTTCTGAGATGTAGATTTTTGCTACTTCTCTGCATTAAGTCACCTTAACCGGCATGAAATGAGCAGACTTAGTTAACCTATCAACAATCACCCAAATAGAGTCATACTTGCCCAAGGTCTGTTGGAAGACCAACCACGAAAGTCCATTGCGATTCTCTCCTCATTCCATTCCGGAATGGGCATTCTCTGAAGTGTTCCTCCCGGGCCTCTGGTGTTTCATACTTTACTTGTTGACAATTGGACATTTGGCAATAAAATCCACAATATCATCGCTTCATTCTTCTCCACCAAAAGTGTTTGCTTTAGGTCACGGACATCTTGTTTGCACCCGGATGTATCAATACCTTGAACTATGAGCCTCTGTCAGAATAGTGTTGATCAAATCATCAATGCGGGGTACACATACCCTTCCCTTAATCCTCAACACCCCTTCCTCGTCGATTGTTGCTTCTTTAGCCTCTCCTTGCAACACTTTATCTCGGATTCGCCTTAGTTTCTCTCATCATCAAACGGTTTTCCCTTAATCTTGTCAAAAAAGAAGATCTTGACTCCCACACTAGCCACAATCCTCCCTTCTCATTTATTTCCAACCTCATCAAGTCGTTAGCCAGAGTCTGAACCTCTCTAGCCAATGGGCGTCTAGAGGCTTGCAAATGAGCTAGACTTCCCATGCTTCCCGCCTTTCTACTCAAGGCATCTGCCACACACTCGCCTTCCCCGGATGATACAAAATATGTGATGTCGTGTCCTTCAGTAGTTCCATCCATCTCCCTCTGTCTCAAATTCAAATCTCTCTGAGTGAAGACATACTGTAGACTACGATGATCCGTATAGACCTCCACACTTAACCCTATAAATAGTGTCCCCATTGCTTCAATGCAAACACTACCTACCCCCCCGCAATTCCAAGTCATGAGTTGGATAGTTACGTTCATGCACTTTTAATTGTCTTGAGGGCATAAGACAATCACGTTCTTCTCTTGCATTAGTTCACTGCACCCCAACCCGAATAGGATGCATCACAATAAACAATGAATCTGTACCTTCCACTGGCAAGTTGAGATTGGTGCAGTAGTCAAGCGTCTTGAGCTTTTGAAGCTTTCCTCACACTCATCCGACCATACAAATGGAACATTTTGCTTAGTCAAGTTCGTCAGTTGGGAAGCAATAGAGAGAATCCCTTGACAAATCGGCGGTAGTAGCTCTACCTAACCCAACAAAGCTCCGTATTTCTGACACATTATTGGGTTCTAACCCAATTCTTCACTACTTCGATTCTTAGAAGGATCTACCATTACTCATCCTTAGAAACCACGTGCCCAAGAAGGACACTGCATCTAGCCAAAATTCGCACTTAGAGAACTTGTCCATAAAGCTTTTCTCTCCCTCAACGTTTCCAATACCATTCTCAAGTGCTCCTCATGTTCCTTCTTACTCTTGGAGTATATCAGTATATCATCAATAAATACGATCACAAAGAGATCTAAATATGGCTTAAAAATCCCGTTCATCAAACTCATGAACGCAGCAGGGGCATCGTAAGACCAAAAGACATCACTTACAAATTCGTAATGCCCATACGGGTTCTAAAAGCAGTCTTTGGCACACATCCGTTGCTCGTATTTTCATTGATGATAACGGATCTCAAGTCAATCTTAGAGAAGACACAAGCACCTTGTAACTGATCAAACAAGTCATCAATGCGAGAGGAAGAGAATACTTGTTCTTTATAGTCACCTTGTTTCAACTGCCGTAGTCTATGCCATCCGAAAACCTCCCATCCTTCTTTTCACAAACAAAACCGGAGCACCCCAAGGAGATGCACTTGGTCTAATGAAGCCCTTGCTCAACAACTCTTGAAGTTGAACCTTAACTCTCTAACTCCCGGGAGCCTTCTATACGGGGGTTAGAAATGGGCGTGTGCCGGTTCAAGATCGATACAGAAGTCAATATCCCATCTGGTGGCATACCAGGAAGATCTGCAGGGAACACCTCCAAAAACTGCGGACTACCGAAACCGACTCAATCGAAGGTACTTGGGTAGGGTCATCCTTGAGATGGGCCAAGAAAGGCTAAACACCCTTACTAACCATTTTCTTAGCACGAAGAAATGAGATGAATAACGCACCGGATTGAAGTGTAGTCACCCTCCCACACTAACGTATCTGTCCCGGGCTTGGCCAATGTCACAGTTTTTGCATTACAATCCAAGATCCAAAATTTGGAGAAAGCCAAGTCATACCCGAATTACATCAAAGTCACCCATTTCTAAAATAACCAACATCTACATAAGTGTTGCTTCCCCACAAAGTTCACCAAACAAGACCTATGTCCTTTCACTACCACAGACTCAACCCCCGGTGTAGAAAACACGAATAGGCATGTCAAGTAATTCACAATGCAATTTTTAGACATTAGCAAATGACGAAGATACATATGAAAAACGTGGAGCCAGGGTCAAATAATAAGATGCCATGCAATCACAAACCAAAAGATTACCTGTGATAACGCATCAGACGCCTCCCGCTTCAGATCTCCCAGGGAAAGCGTAACAATGGGCCCTACGTTTGTCTGTCCATGGGGCCCCTAAACCATGTTGCGTAAGTGGTTGGTCCATTTGTGCCCTAACCTCTGCCGTTGTGATGACCAACATTACCACTCTCGCCACCAACGTCCCCAGAAAAAGCGGCCATCTACCATGACCTACCTTCTACTCTAGCTAGTGGGGTTCTGTAACTCTGGTTTGGGACAATACCTTTGATGTGTCCAACCTCCCACATCCATAACACTCCTCGGGGTTCATCATAGGTCTCTCGAGAGTGTGTTGAACCGTTTGAGGTGGACCCCCAACTAGTCTGTAGTGAAGACTGAATTGGTCGACTTGAGTAACCTCTGGAGCTCTGTCCTCTAATTGAGTAACCAATAAAACTCGCCCCCTCGAAACCTTTTCGATGTCGATGTCGTGGTGAGGTCGTCTGGCTTCACTCCTTCCACCTCTATCACAAAGTACTCCACCTCTTGAAGGTGTTGCCGTAGACCGCTATTGTAGGCCGAAATCCGCAACTCCTGATCTCAACCCCTTCAAAAATGGCGAATCCGTTCTTGTGGACTGAAACAAAGTTGGGTTGCGTATCTGGATATATGCGCGAAATTTAGCCTCATACGCGTTAACTTGTCACTCCCTCCCTTGCTCTAGACTCAAGAACTCATCCCTTTTTTCTATCTCTCCAAAGTCCTGGGATAACTTCTTCTCATAAAAAGTAGAGAATGATTTCCCAGTCATAGGTGGTGCCTCTGTTGGTTGACACTCAACATGTGAACCCCACCACATTTTGGCGTTCCCTTGAAACTGATAGCTCACAACTCAACGCCAACCGTTCTACTATACCCATCTTGTGTAGTAGCTCATGACAATCAACCAGAAAATCGTAGGCATCACTTGATTCTGCGCCCTTAAGACTGGAGGTTCAATTTTAAAAACTTACTGAAAAAGTTCATGCTGAATCATTGTTCATAATAGGCCCAGTGGTCAACGTGGAAATGTGCCTATTCCCAATGATGCATCCATGCGGGGAGCCATAGTCGCCATGTCCGTACCTCTGAACCGGAGGGTTGGTGTAGAGAAAACCACGGAGGTGCCTGACCCTGATCGGATAACCCCACTAAATAAGCAAATACTTGGTTGATCATCTCTGGGGTAGTTGGGGTGGCATTTCCTCTCATCTGCCCTTGTTCATTCTCCCCTTCCCCCCCCTCTCTTATCACCTACCTCGGTCGGTGGAGGAGTCACCGCCCTAGTCATCAGATGGGCTAGTGCTTGTCCTCTTCCTCCTAGAGGACGCCCTCCCCACGACCCTATCCCACGGCCTCTTGCCGTTGCTCTTCCTCGAGCTACACCCCAGTGGCTGGCTCAGTCGTTTCTTGTCTTCCGTTGCTCTTGCTGCTGCTGGTGCGGTGTTGCTCTACCTAGTTCTAACCATCTGCGAATATAGTGAAGATGGTCAGATACCCAATTCGTATCGCCCAGATACCAATTGGACTCAAGTAGTAGCACGAAAGAAGGAAAGAAAGAATGGAATTTCCCCTAAAGTGCTTATAGCCTCTCAAAAGAGTAAAGGCGTCCCCCTACCGTTCTTTAAACTCTCTACAGACCTGTTCTTGTGTGAATGAGACCAACGAACCTAATGCTCTGATACCATTTTTGTCACGACCCCATCAGGGACGCGACTGGCACCCCACATTTACCCCCCTATGTGAGCGAACCAACCCATCTAAACCTTAACATTTCAAGATATGTCAACAGAAAATAATGCGCGAAGACTTAAACTCATTAATAAAAACAATTCAATACTATTTATATTTATCCCCAAAATCTGGAAGTCATCATCACAAGAACATCTATGATCAAATTACTAAAACTAGGAGATATTCCTAGACAAAATAACTAAAAAGCTAGTTCCTGCCATATGGGGAATAGTTTCAAGGCATCAAACTTGAAGAAGAAGACCCAGTCCAAGCTAGACCTGCATTAGCTCACCCTGAATTTCCGATGAAGTAAGACTGTGCTAAATCTTGGCTGTTGAGTTGAAGTTGACAGAACGTTTTTGCTCATTACCATAACAAGAGGAACATGAAAGTAGGGGGGTCAGTACAAACACACGTACTGCGTAGAATATAATCGGCCAACTCAAAATAGGGAACAGTTATATCATAATAATGTAAATCAACTACAATACTCAACATGTAAGCAATAACAACATGTTCAATCATACACTAACAACCGAGTTCACACATGAGACTCCAAGCCCTCAATTACCCATACTTATTTGGGAATTAACGTTCATTATTTCGATTGAGTATAGTCATTGACTCTCTTTTCAAGATTCATTAATCTGTCTTCCTCTTGTGTCCGGTACGGACACTCCGATCCTCTATTTTCTATCCTGGGTGCCGAAACGTGGTCACTCCGATCCTCAGGAGTTCTTATCCTTTTCTGGTTCCGTGATACGTTGGGAACTTTTCCGATCCTAATTCTGAATCTTTTTTTCTTTTTTTTTGGTGTCCGGAACGTTTCGGAACTCCGTTCCTCATATTCTCCCTTTCTCATCCCCCGGTGTTCGGTACGGCAACGTGGCACGCCGATCCTCATATTCTATCTGCTGGTGTCGGAACGTGACACTCCGATCCTCTCTCTATATTTCATATTTTCTTCTTTGCCCCTTTGTACGGAAAATGTGTTGCACCCCGATCTTCTTATATTCTCTTACTGGTTTCGTCGGAATTCGTGGACACTCTACCATTTTCGATTCTTTTCTATCTCTAACTTGTTTGTACACGGAACGTTGGAACCCGATCCCCTACATAATCAAGTCCTTCCTTTCTACACTTATAGGCTATTCTCTATCATTTTGCTTTCATTTTTATCATAATTTATCAAGCCTTTCCATTTTTCATACTATGGGCATCAGTCATTATAATTATCTATATTATCAATGGGATTAGGGGGTTTCTTTCCAAGATTTTGGGATCATTAACTTCACTTCCCACATGCTTTTGTTACAGTATCCTACAATTTGAAATATCATTAATCACAATGCATTACAAAACTTGAAGCACGTTCATAGCAGGGTTTTCAAATATTTCAATCATCAATATGATATTCCCACTATTAAGCGTTCACTACGAATATCGTAACAGTAAACCGATAACCACCTTCACGAAGAATTGAATTTCAACCATGTATCTTCTCTTCTTCGCAAATCCCTTGATCCTCTTCGCTTTGTCTTCTCGTCTACTATCGTTCGTTTCTCCTTCTCTTCTTTGTATTTCTTTTCTCTGGTTGTTTTGTCTTTTAGTCACAACCCTCGTTCTTTATCACCTAAATTAATTAATAAGTAACATGAAAGAATGGCAATAATTAACCTAATAATTTGAACTTATAAGGTTACCTCTTTTAATAACCCCCAAAGTAATAGAATTTATTAACATTAACCTCTAACTTGTATAATTTAAGTAGGAATGTACCAAAAAACGTCCTTTTAAGTGTAAAAAAGTTGTAAAATCCTTACCCGGACTGGATTTGCGTAGCCCCGTGACGTGGCCGTCGCGCGCTTGCGAGGTCCCGTCCTGCTGTTCCGTCGTGCGGCCCCAGCGAATCTCTTGTTTTAAAGTGGATGGCCTGTGACGGGCCGTCGCGCCTGCGACGGTTGTCTCCTGCCACTACCTCCGCACGAAACGATCAGAGAGTTCCGATTTCATACCCTTCCAGATTTTCTAATGTTTTGAAAAAGACACATCCACGACGGTCCTCGTGCCTGTTGACGGCCGTCGTGGCCTCCTTCAACCTCATGCCAGTTTTTTCCAGAATAAAATCTGTTGCTCCAAACTACTAAACATGTCGATGGCTACCCATAAATCTTTTGTGGCCTTTATACTCTTATTGACAAACAACCAATTAATTGAATTAATTAAGTTTCTCAAATTAATACGTGTCACATTTTGATTTGCTAGAAAACTAATTCATAAAAAAATAATTTAATTTAACCTATATTTGGATCCACCCATTGAATAACCCACCCACCCATAACTCCATTATTTTGAACGGTGTCATTTTATCTACATCCTTGGAGGAGAGAATTCTGACAAATATGGTGAAGGAGATCAAGGCCATGGAAAGGGAGTAAACGATAAGGATTGAACTGGAGTACGCGGATTATAGTTACGAAAGAGGAAGATGGAGAATCAAATCTGATCAAATCAGCAGAAGTCGAATGATTGAAGGGTGTAAGAGGCTATTGACTATTAGTTCATTGGAAATCGAACGATTGAAGGGTATTTAGAAAAGTAATGACGTTAGCGCCGGTGCCAGAGTTATGTCGTAAATATTTTAAATTAATGGGTTCTTACGTTCAGAATAATTTTATTTTGGTTGTGTCATGGTTGGGTGGATGTAGGTTGGGTTTGATTAAATTTTTCTAGTTAGTCAATTTTTCTAGTTAATCAAAATGTGACACACATTAAATAGAAAATTAATTAATTCAACTAATGGGTTGTTTGTGAATAAGAGTCATAAAGGGCCAAAAAAAGTTAACTCCAATAATGGACATCAATAATGATTATCTTTTTCATGCTTTGATTGAGAGACAAACTGGAGAAATTGAAATGTATCCATTCTGATAATGATGGTGAATATATATTGTTCCTTTTGATAAATATTGCATGGACCAAAGTATTCAACATAAAAAAAACTCCTCCAAAGACTTAAGTTAAACGGTTTAGCAAAGAGGATAATAGCAACCTAGTTGAGAGGGTTAGAATTATACTTTTAAGATGCTAAGCTTTAAGTTTCCTTTTTGGACAGAAGCATTTAGCAGTGCTATCTACCTTTTCAATTTTAACTCCTACTATTGCTTTTAATTTTGGCTGAAGCACTTACTACTGTTATCCATCTTATCAATTTATCTTATGCTATTGCTTTTAATGGTGATGTCTCTGACAGAGTTTGGTCTGGTAAGAATGTCTCTTATAACAATCTTAACGGTTTTTTGGGTGCAAAGCCTTTGAGAATGTTCCTAAGGATGAGAGGTCAAAGTTGTATGCTAAAACTAGGCGACATATCTTTTTTGATTATGGTCAAGATTAATTTGGCTATCATTTCTTTAATCCAGTTAAGAAACTTTTTAGAAATCGTGATATTGTATTCTTTGAAAACCAAACAATTGAAGATCTTAAAAAACAAAGAAACTTGATTCTCAGAGTAATGAGAGCATAGATGATGCTGTGCAGTTCCTTTGACTATTGCACCTAAAGAAAATCTTCAAAATGATGAAATTCGAAGTTGATATTGAAGATGATCTTATTCAGAACGAATTGTACGATATGTTTGATGCTCCAGTTCAAGATGATGTCGTTGACCCACAACCAATTATTGATTGTCCAGAAAGTTCTCTCAAACGATTTGCCAGAGAGAGAGTTCCCCCATCTCGCTAATTTACCTCATGTTTGTGTTTTGTGTTATTTGTTTATGCTAGTTTTGTTGTTTGTGTTTGTTTGATAAACTTGCTTTTCATTCTTCGTAGTACTTGACTTAGTTTGTTATCTTGATTCAAATTGAAAGAGAAACTTTAGACTTGGATTTTATTCCACTATATTAATGTCGCCTTGTTTGTTTGTGTCTTGTTGTAACAACCTGATTCCTTCATTAGGGAAAAGCCAATGAAGAAAGAACTGGGGACAGAAAACTCTTTCTTAGTAACATAGAATTTTTCAACCTAGTTCAGATGTGGAAGAAATTGGAGTCATTAAGGTGTAGGAAAAATCTTGTAATGAATAAGAGATCTAAATGAAAATTTTATTAGATGAGTGGATATCTAAGATGATAAGGAATCCGCTTT
Organism: Solanum habrochaites; assembly: GCA_027704765.1. Classification (NCBI taxonomy): domain Eukaryota; kingdom Viridiplantae; phylum Streptophyta; class Magnoliopsida; order Solanales; family Solanaceae; genus Solanum; species Solanum habrochaites. The sequence goes on along the minus strand of JAKWJA010002496.1, from coordinate 31,255,155 downwards.
AATTGTANCATGCTAGGATTTCTTGATAAGTTGATCTCTGTTTATGACATATGTTTTTACTTGACCTATTATCTTGTCTTAAGCTATTATCTATTATTAATTTTTATATAGTATTCCTTTTTAGTCTTGGTAATGATGTTGGTCATTGTAATTAATTGATGATGTGTATAACACTAGTGGGTTTTGAATTAAGGGGTTCCTGGTAAAACCTTAATGATGGATTATGAAGAAGACTTGTAAGTCTTGTGCGTCCTTATTCTGTTTACGGTAAATTATGGTATTGTGATAATTCTGATGTCGTATTGGAGTATTCCTTGATAGGGAATTTATGATTGTTGTATGGATTTGACTTAAATTTCTTTAGCAATGTTTACACGTTAGGTTTCCTTAAGATAAATGTTATATGGAATGGTGAATGATTTCCCCTGTGCCGTATTATGAAGTGATAGCTAAGGGGGTAAACCTCACTTGTAGCACGTATAAAGAAGTTTTTACTCTGCCATTCTTATTGGTTTATGATGATGATGTGTATACAAGTATTAGACCCTATTACCTACATTAAGCTTTAATGAGTTAATAAGGAACATTAAAGACATGTCACAAAAGGACTCAGCTTATCAACCGATTGTGAACTAGAGTGGAGGATGTCGCCTTCCACATAGGAAGGTAGGATCACTAACGTAATCTTGAGATTGGAGACTACAATGCGTATAGGCATAAAGGTCCCAACTATTCTCCTAGTTCTTGAACTATGTTTGCCACCATAGGATACTAGCTAATGGGATCACGAGTTGCTGCTATGTTCAGTTTTTGAACGATCCTTGGCAAGTCTTCCGCCTTCTTCGGTGTAAGGGTCCTGAGCAAAAAAGAGACAAACCGGATGCCACAGTAGCTCATATGGGTCTTTGTCGTTTAGAGGCACAACTGTTCCATAAAGGTAAAAATGAACTAAGGATGAGCTCTAGAGAAGAGACCTTAGGGGTTTAATCCTTGAGTCTAGGTGGGGTATGAGACTCTCCTAACATTGCACGATTACCCTTAAGGCAAGTCTTAGGGATGATGTTTAATTATTAGTTATATGCTTATAAAGTTAACGTGGATTGCTTGTGATCTTAACAGTGGATAATGATGATATGGTGATATCCGTTACTACTCCTATACCCATGTGTTTTGGTCTACATTTTAAAGGATATACATGTACCTTTTATATCTAGCCGATGTGAAGGAGGAGGGTTTATCATATTCGTCTTGAGTTGCTTGATTGAGTAAGGTTATGGGGCTTTGCTCGGTCCATTGCACTTGTTGACTTATACGGGATGGGGTAAGTTGGTCCTTGCTTTAGTTATGTTATATGAACTCATTATTCTGCTTGTTTAGACATGACTTGATGGTATAAGTTGCTTTGAGTATATTCTAATTGCATGATATGCAGGTTGACTGCTAGTTTTGATGTTATTAGTCTTGTGATGTTACTGCCTGTGACTTAGTGAATTATCTTACTAAATTGTTATGCTCGTGTTGAATGTGCATAAAGGGTTTAATGAAAAGTGCATACCTTATTTAAAAGTCCCCCTTTTCTTAGAATGATTGTAAGTAATGGTGCATATGTCCATATATAGGAACAGTTGTGTAACAACTCCATTTATTTCCTTTCCCCAACTTTTTAGGTTCCAGGTCGTTGAAGGAATTGTGGATGACGACATTGAAGAAGACCTTGTCTCTTATTCATCCAAGTAAGGTAGGGTCCTCAATTTTCCAACTGAGGGCAGATGCCACTTATCTAATCTAGCTAATGGAGTTTTTTTAATTTAAGACTTTTGTTGGTTCATTCTTTTTCCATTTATTATTAAACATTGTATAAGGGCCCATGAGGCGTTCTTACTTTGACTCTGGGCTAGGGCCAATTTTGAATACTCTATAAAGGGTCATGACATGAGACCGACTATTAGTGACTACTGTTATGTTCTATACATAATTATGAATAAAAATAGAGACTAATATCATCCTATAAACGAAGGGTTTATATATAATTATGTCCATAAAGTCAAAGACTCAGTAACGCTTCCTATACGAAAGGTCTATGTATACTCAAATATCCGAATATGTGTATGCAGAGTTCTATTAACCTCTATGTTCAAATAGGAAATTTTTTAAATTGTCCTCGTAAAATTTGACCTATGAATTTAATGATGTAATTTAAGAGTCTAGGGTTGTATGGCCTCAGAGGACGATGAAAACGCCGATTAACTCTAGGTGGTATGCACCGGATATCACATGATGACGATAGTATTCTCTAACCACCAGTAATCTAATTCAATTGCTAATGGCTGAAAGAAGGGTCAGTAGTACCGACCATATTGAGGAAAAATCAAGAGTTAGCTAAGATGTTCAGCAGACCTTGCAATGAGGAGATTCAGACTTATGACTCCACAAAGAGGAATAGGGGTGATCATGCGGCTTAGTCATTATTGGTGTCTGAAAGTGAAAGAATGGAAGACCAAGACCATCATGTTGTTTGATTTGAAAGCGAAGATGTCTGGAAGCAAAGATCCTTTGCTTTTGAACAAAGGGGAGATGGGTGGGCTGCCGTATCAAAGGTAAAATTATGTGTTCCTCGTGGTGGATGGAATCCATAGAGTGATCCTGGGAGTATCTCATGGCTTCCATATTTCATTCATCTGGGTCACAAAATGTTACCGCAACTTGAGAAAAGTATATTGGTGGGAAGGCATAAACAAGGGAGTTGCTGAGTTTGTTGCTAAATGCCCAAATTGACAACAAGTTAAAGTAGAATATCAAAGGCCTGAAGGTTTAGCTCAGAATATAAAACTTCTAGAATTGGAGTGGGAGATAATTAATATGGACTTCCTCACATGCTTGCCAAAGTCTCAGGCATCATGATTCAATTTGGGTTACTTGTGATAGAATGAAAAAATCAGCCCACTTTTTTTCCAGTCAACACCACTTATTCGGCATAGGATTATGATAAGTTGTACATTCAAGAAGTAGTAAGACTTCATGGAGTTCCCGGTCGTCCATTTCAGATACTGAGTTGTACAACTGTACTCGCCAGATTCTACGTCCTTTCCCAAAAGGTTTAGGTTTTACACAGTGCCATTAAATTACTACTACTACTGTTTTTCATCATCAATCCTCAAATGGATGGGCCAAGGCAGTAGCGTGACCATCCATATTTAAAATACTATGTTTGAGACTTGTAAGGATAGATTCAAGGGTGCATTGGGATGATCTACCTACCTCTCATAGAATTCTCTTACAACAACCCCTACATTTGAGCACCAAATGGCTCTATAAGCTCTTTATGTTAAAGATGCAATATCCTTGGGTGTTTCAAAGTCGTGAAGCAAGGGTTAATAGACTATATAATAGTTTTTACCAAGCCATATAGATTGAAGGTGATGTAAATAAAGGTTGAAGATGTCACAGTGTTCATCAGAATCCTACCCAGGTGTGAGACGAAGGCCATTGAGTTTGAAAGTGGATGAGTGGGTATATCTGAAGTTTCAACGGCCATGAGTGGTGGTTCTTAGGTTTGTAGAAAGAGCAAGCTTAGTCCTCGTTATTATAGTCAGACTTATATATATCCAAGAGGATTGACAAGTATCTTAAATGAGTTGGAGCTACCATAAAGAGTTACAAAGGTTTGAACCGTTAGTTCATAATCTCCATGTTGAAGAAGTGCATGGGTTATCCTTCATTTGTTTTCGACCGGAGAATGTTCGGGATTACGGAATAAGGGGGGCTTTTTTCCTATGAAGAGATTACGTTCAATTCTTATCGCCAATTTTGAAAGTTGGCACAAAAGGAAGTTACATCATTTAAGGTATTTTTGGAGGAACCAATTGTTGAAGAAGCGACTTGGGAAGTTTAAGACGGCGATGAATAAGAGATATCCACATCTCCTTTGAATTTAGTGAAAATGCGTCCAAGCCCTAATTCTCTTCTTTGTAATTGTAGGAACTATAGTAATCATGATTGTTATTTGCTTTTGATAGTTTTAAGTGTTGAACTTGATGGTCTACCCTTACAATAGTGAAAAATCTCATTCGAGGATAATGTTTTCGCCAAGGGGCAGGTATTGGGTTACATCCCTAACTCATACTACCCACTAATAAGGCTAGAACTGAATTTATCATTTTGGAAAGAAAAGTAAAATGTGGAAAATTTCTTATGTTAAAAAGTGAGTTCTTGCTCTTTTCCCCAAAAAAAAATTGGACCCCGCCCCATACTTCTAGCTCAGCATTAGTGTAGAATCATTTCGCTATAATGGGTAATTTTTTTTTTTTGGGAAAGCCTTGGACATATAGTTTGGCCATTTCGATATCTAGTAAAGGAATAGCATAGCGAAGATGAACAATTGGATTAGAGTAAGGTCCCCAACCGGATTTAGTAAGAAGTAAACTTGTCCTTTTACCCAAGTATTTCCTAATTTCATATTTAAAGTTTATTAAGGGGTAAAACTAGGTCTTAAAGTGAGTTTTAGAAAAGTCTTAACACTAGGATTGGCAGAAAAAAGAAAGAAGAATTAGTAAGGAAACATTCAAGAATTCATCAAGAACGCCAAGATCGTGAGTTGATTCGTCGGGTATGTCCCTATTAAGGTAGTAAAATTTCTTTCTGTTTGGTTAGTTACCCACATACTAATTTGTTCAATTCAGTGAATTTAGAGCATATTGAATTATAAACATTGATGTTCTTGAAGAACAATGGTTGAATTCTTGTAAGTTGAGTTCTAGTATGCTTTTAGTTGATTGAATTCGTGTTTTCGGGTTGTTCTTCAAGTATAATCTATTGGGTATTGCGGTTATTAGTGATCCTATTGGGGGGAGATCCATGTTTAGAAGGTTTAAAAAATAACATAGAAGAAAAGTTGAAACACCCATCTGACAAGCCCTGGGGAGCCACGCCTACCAGATACCCTCACGATAGTCTCTGTCCGTCAGGATTTGGTGTGGCTAGAGCCCCTTAGGATAGATTCTGTCCGTATAGATTCACGCCTCTCAGAGCTCCAAGGACACCTGGAGACCTCGTTCTTTCCCTATCTTTTCGTACTAGTTTCTAAGTGATGTACCCACATTCTTAGTTTACTCCAACACCCTGAGGTACATCTAAACATATATGAAAATATCCATACATGAGATTAGGAACCTTGAATCCATATTCATTCAAAGACATTTAATATCAGAAGTCAAGGGAAGGTTAAGAAGTCAAGTCTAAATCCTAAGAGTAAGTTTAAAGTAAAGTCCTTAAAGTTTTCAAGAGTCATATTTAAACTATTGACTTTTATCTTAAGACTCCAAGTTTGAAGCTAAGTAAAGATAAGTGAAGTTCTTTTATTCAAAGCTTAGGGGGCCTACGTATGGTGCCCCAAAGAAGATTTAAAATGTTTTAAACATTTAACTGGTAAGGAAACTTTGATTTCCAAGGAGCCTTAGGCAAATTTTTCACAAACAACTATAGCCTTCTAATTGAAGCTCGCAGGGAACCTATTATTTCCAAGATACCTTTGACCTAAAGAATTTGAGCACAATCTCAAACACAAAATTTTAAAGTATGTTTTTTAAACAAAGACCAACATATTTTTGGGAGTAGTATTGAGCACCGATATAGGGGAGAGTTCAGGAAACTCACAACCTCTATAAACCATGTAGCCACCATGGGTAGAAAAGGTTCATACTTTTTTTTATGAAACCTTTCACAGTGAACTAGTGGATCGATTAGGTAGTTTAGGTCTTATATCTTTGGCCAGATATAGGATGCGCTGGCAGCGTGAATAGATCATTGTATCATCACTATAACTTTTAAGTGATGATTGCCGGTTAGAGAAACTCCCACATAAGTTATTGTATTCTTATATGCATTAGTTTACTTGTATTTTTACATACATACCATAGTTAAATTGTATCTTGCATACATTCAGTGTTTACATCATGTTTTAGGCACTCTTTTCTTATATGTTACTTTAAAATTTGCATTATATTTAAATGAATTAAGTTATTCGTGAGTTGAGCAGTGACAAGGTAAGTATTCCTTCTTACTATTTTTCAATCTTAGGTGTTATTAGCATTCCAACTTTCATACTCGTACAATAAAAGTAGTGATTCCAGTTCGCCTAGATCATATTATGATGAAGACACAGGTAAATAGGATCAGATATCGACATACCCTTGATCCAGTGAGAAACTCAGAGTTAGTTGGTGAGCCTCCCTTTATTTTGGAGGACATATTTTAGTTAATTGATTTATTATTTAGTTGTTAGGATAATTGATGGTCCTCATCTAATATCCATATTTATTATAGAGGCTTCATAGGAAGATGGTAGTAGTTTTCTTAGTCATTTCCTTTCACTTGTAATTAACTAAAACATTAGGTTGCCATTTTGGCTAGTTACTTATTTAAAGATATTTCCTAGAGTTATATCTTATGTTTAAGTCTTTCGTTGAGTTAAGTAAGCAAGGCCAAGGGTTCATTCAAGTCTAGCAATGGTCATCGGGTGTCAGTAATGTCCAGGGTTAGGGCGTAATAGGTAACGGCACATCATAGCTCCGTGCCAGCCCTAAATATACTCAGTCAATTAGAAATGTTAGACATGAAGAAACATTTAGATTTTTTTTATATCCCTATTAACCATAAGGTCACCAACAATTCGAGCCCTTTACTACTATTGTTCTTACAGTTGTGTTCATTGCAATTCAATCAGAATCACTTCTTATTTCAACTGACGTTTATAGAGAATATACTTTTGACAATAATCTCTTTGAAGTGGCTTGCACTTTGCAATCACATAGGTGATTTTCTTACATTCTGGTCTTACCCCGTGACATCACTAGATCCACTTTTGGTTAAGCTCCCAAACTGTATCAAGTCATTAAAACCTTTAAGTTTATCAACTCATTAACAAGTATTAATATTTTTATTTCTTTCAAACATTAATCTTCATCATAGAATGGATTGCAATTGGATTGACAAGGTGAACCGTTAGCACAACTTTGTTTTCCCCTCCTGTGAACTTAGCTCTTAGCATCCTCCAGTCTACTAAGTAGAGTTACCACTGTGAGATGTCTTGTCCTAAGGTCGTAAACACATTCCCTTAGATACTTTTTTAAATTGCCTATATCATTAGGCCTTTCATTAATTATCTGACTATATCATTCCGTACTCACATAGTCGTTGTGAAATTTCCACTAGAGAGCAATTGTCTTAAGTATACTTTTCCCGTCATTATGACAATATTTCCTATTTTACAAGACTCTCCCTTGATTACCATCGGTGGTTTGAGATCACACTTTATTTCATATAGGGCCCCACAAGTTTTGGGCCATAATTCAATGTCTTCTAAGAATTCTAGAGTCTATCAACTTCTCTTTCCATCATGTCGGCCTTATCTAAGGCAATAAATTCAGATTCCATTGTAGAGCGAGTGACACATGTCTGTTTAGAAAATCTCCAACATATTACTCCGCCATCAAGTATAAACGCCTAACCACACCGCTTGTGTATTTTTTATTTGACCTGGTGATCCAATTCAATCAATATTCATTCATCAACAGCTGATATGTTTTATAAATGCAAAATCATAGTTTTGGATATGTGTCACATACCAACACACACATTTCATGTCATCCAGATGATTTGATTATGATTAGTATGTGAAAGACAAGATTGTTGTAATAACCCCTGCTATATTGGTTGTGTGCATTTCATAAATACATCAAACTTTCTAGTACTCTGACTATTCCACCTGAGGTTATTTTTACTTTCAGTCTTTTGAAATGTAGAAGCTTATAATCATTTAGAGTTTTTAACATCATTGAAATTCAAGTACTTGACTTGTCTAATACTCTTTCAATGAGATGCGATAATGCTAGTCTTTGCGTGTTTTGATAATCTTGATCCCTAAATCAAATCAACACTCCTAAGTCTTTCACATATTGAACTTGAATGGACAAAACTCAGCTTATCACAACATTATATCGTCAATATCTTTACACATTATTAACATTTCCATCAATATACAAACGAACAATGACTTCATGATTCCCCGAATGCTGAAATTGGACGACACTATATAACACTTGTTTAATTTAAATCCGTTGTCAACTTTGTTTGGTCAACATAGTCATGACGTTTTTTTTGGGTGCTTGTTTTAAACGCCATAAAGTGAATATAATAGGCACACTTTTCTTCTTTACCAGGAACTACAAACCCCTTAACTTGTCACCGGGCAAATTTCTTCCTCCACTCTCCATTTAGAATAAGGTTTTTCTTAAGCAACATTATGTGATGTTTTAAGATCATGCATGACCCCTATGCTAATGAACATCCTAATATATGGTTATCCACTATAACATTTCGCAAATTAAGAAGACTACCTAGAGCCTATGTAAAACTAGTAGCCTAAACTCAACCTAACATAAGGATAAGAGTCTAAAACTCGCCGACTCTTAACATGAAGATTTTAAATGGTTTAAACGTAAGGTGCGATTTCCGCAGGCCAACCAGGTCCTTGAGGAGCACCAAACAATCGTACAAAACTAACCCCCCCTGCCCAAAAGAGGCCACCTACGATGGGACCCATGCCCAGTAGTTGCACCACACACCCATTTTTGGGTGTCGTGGGTCAAGATAAAGAGGTTAGTGGTTTGCTTCCACACCCACGTAGGTGCATTACAACACCCTGTAATACCACTCACAGTCCTTGAGTTATGGGTCCATGGGCATCCTGCAACTTATCGCAAAGTCGGCCTAATTTAGGGTAGTTTTAGGTTAATTTCCTTTTTAAGTTACTTTCTTGAGGTAGTTTTAGTATTGTTTATTATAAACCTATATAAACTTTTTAATTCAGTAACTACTCCATTCACTGTCATAAAATCCCAAAACCCCAATCCATAACCACTTTTCCTGAAACAATTCCTCTCTGAATCCATGGAAGAAGCAACAAGGTGAAGTAGGGTTGAAAAATAAGATTTTTCTCCTCAATTTCCGTTAAATATTCAATATGGTATGGTATCTCTTCAATGTATGGTGGAACTTTTACCATAGAGCCGCCGCCAAAAACTCGAATTTCAAACTAGATAACCCAAAACTTAGGGTTTGACTTTTCAGTCTCATAAACTTCATTTCAAATTCCTTTTAATGATTGTATTTTTTTATATATCATTCTGATTTCCCATAATTTTAAGTTAATCATCAATACTATCCTGAATTGCTCTATGTTCTCAAAATTGGATCTTAAAGTGGTGGGTATGATTGATGTTAGTAGAATGTAATAGAATAATGATATTATGAATTGAATTCTTGAAAAGCATGTTATAATCATGTATAGTAATATTTAATTCTTATTGTTGTTATATTATGATCCCTGGTCCTTGAAAGGGAAAAATTAGGAAATTTGTGATCATCATTATATTATGTACACGCTGTATGAATTCTTGAAGTATGTGATTATACTATGATTAATTGTAAGTGTTGTTGGACAGCTATTCTCACATAAAAACATATGAATGAATGGCGTTGTATTATTATGTATGATTGAATGACTATCTCAATTATACACTTCTGAATGAAAATGACATGTTTGTTGGAGTTTCCTCACAATATGGGATTCTTCTGTTGAAAGGCTCTTCTCTCCTATTGAATCTATTACTATATTATAATGACTTATAATGACTATGGATTCTCAAGAAGGCGAAACTTAGTGTGGGTGGGGGTATGTGGACTTCATCCAGGCATTGCTCAATTGGCTTGGGAGAGTAGTTTATGGTGTGTTCCTTTATGTTTACGCATTACTTATGAATAAATATGGATTATGTGGATTGTTTCAAGAGTTTTTTTTCCTAGATTAGACTTAATAAAATTAAGGTTTTCTTGTCGAAGATTTTAACTAAAGATTGACAATAAAGAATAAGGTCTTATTATGTGGCCTAGAATGGGTACTAGTATAGATAGGATTAATGGGATCTTTTATATCCTTTCACAAGCATAACTTAGGTTACTTTATGAGATGGTTTCTATTATGCTATTAAATGAAAAAATCTATATGTTTGAATCTCCTTGACTTAGGCGTTTGTACTAAAAACTTGTGATTCTCACCTTGGTAAAATGCGTGCCTTTTCACTAAAATGTCCCCTTTTTAACATAATTTTGTGGCATGACTATCATACTAAGTGCATGTTTAATAACTATACATATTTTTCTACATTTTAAAGGGGCAGTTTTCGGTTCATAGGATAATCTTATTGGTTCAAGCTTAGATCGACTATTCTCCCCTAGCTTGGTTTGAGACCTCACAGAGTTGCAAGGATATTGAGTCTTAGTACTTGATTAAGTTAACTTTCATTTTCAGATTTCTGTTGAATGGTTTGACCCTTTTTTTGATTCAAAATTCTATAGATGGCTAATGGAGACAAGTTAGATTTTCACATGCTTTTTGTAAAATACTTTAATGTATTCAAAGTAATCCAGACTTTCCTTTTATCAGTATCCTTTTGCCAATAATTCTAGCCTTATTTTGTCAATAGCTCATCGCTTTTATTTTCCTTTTTAAGGGTCCATTTAATCCGAACGGTTATATCCTGAGGAAATCAACTAAATTATAAAGTATGGTTTTCAATTGATTTTGATCTCACTTTGACTGCTTCTTCAGAGATGATCACTCTCCTTCAATGTTTTGAGGTTATTTTCAATAAGAATTCCACAAAATTTGGTTGAAATAAGTGGATTTTCGTTGACTGTACAATGTCTCATATCCTATTAAGTGTGTATTTTTGTCATTGATATTCTGCTCCTGGTGAGTGTTTCAAATCTTTGACTTGTCGACTCATATTAGATTTTGTATATAACGGATAAACCTGTTCAATATAACTGACATTATCTGAATAAATTACTGTATTAAATTTAATTTCAAGATCATCAATTTGTGACCAAACCCAGCTAGTGGGTTTCACACCATATCCAATAAATACACAATCCAATGTTTTATGTCCTTTTTAACCCTATTGGGTAACAAAACTTGTAACTTAGCTTAACATCTCTACACTTTGAAATATTTCAAGTTGGGTTTAATTTCTTTCTATAAATCATATGGAATAGATTGTGTTTTCCTTTGGGGTACCCTATTTAGTATTGCCGTAAGGGTAGCTTCCTACCACAAGCTTTGTGGTGAACCTGAACTGATTCACGAGGCCTTCTTTATTTACTTTAATGTTATGTTCTTTATTTCAACCATCTCATTTGATTGTGGTATGTAAGTTGCAGTAGTTTGATGAATAATATCATATTCTAAACATATCTCTGCAAAAGAAGATTTGTATTCACCACCCTTACCGCTCCAAATCATTCTTATATTTCGATTTAATTGATTCTCTACCTTAATCTTGTATTGATCAAATGCAACAATTTCGCCATCCTTACTATTAAGCAAATAAACACAACAATATCGATTGTAGTCGTGAATAAATGCTATAAAGTACTTTCTCCCACCACGAGATGATATTGACCTCATATCGTATATATTTATGTGAATTAAGTCTAGAGGATTTGAATACTTGTCAACAAACTTATAAGCATGTTTACAAAACTACATTCAACACAAATTTTATATTTCGATTTATCATACTTGAAGTCAACAATACTTCTAAAGAAATCAATTTTCCAAGACTTTGTTTTATACATGTCCCAAACGGGCATGCAATAAATCATTTGACTCCAAGAAGTAAATAAAAATAAAATTCTTATTAATACTATCAACAACCATTACATTGAGTTTGAAAATAACCTCACTAAGGTAGCCCTTTCCAAAGAACATCTTATTCTTACTTATTACAACTTTGTCACTAATTAGGACACACTTAAAAACTAGTGAAGCAGAAACTAGATTCTTCCTAATAGTAGTGACATTTAGAACATTGTTAAAAGTCAACACCTTGTCAGATATTATTTTCAACATTATTTTCTCAATTTGTGCAATCCCCGTTGTTGTTTTTCCCATGAATAAATCTTAATCGAACTTAGAAGGAGTGTACGTTGCGAAGGATTTTTTGGCAGAGCAAACATGTCTAGTGACAGTTGACTCCAGAAATCACTCCTTGGAATTTCCAACTAAGTTTCACTCCAAGATCATTGTATAGATGCTATGTGCATCTTCCATCTTCTCCATGATGTTCTCATGACTTTTGCCTTTGTCCTTGTCTTTTCTTGTAGAACGACAGTTAAAAAACTTGTGACTAACCTTACCATAATTTAACAGTTGCCCTTGAATTTCTTCATGGCTTGCTCTGACTTTTGTCATTGGACTTCTTTCTCTACTTTCCTTTGGTGGAGCTTCTTCAACAATATTAACTTTCATGATTGTCGAGCTCCGATGAGAATTATATTTGATAATCTTGTTATCTTCCTCCATCTTGAGCTGAATCATAAGATCTTCAAGTTATATTTCTTTGCATTTGTGCATTAAATAATTCTTGAAGTCATTCCACGAAGGCGATTACTTCTCAATCATTACAACCACTTTTCATAAAATACCATGTCCTCAACAATCAAATCATGGAAAATAAGTTAAATCTGTTGCACTTGTGATCAAACAATTTTGTTATTTGCGATAACAAACTTCTTGAAACATGCATCTTCCATTTTATTTTTATTATCAAGTGCATTCCATAATTCTTTTGAAGTTTTCAGTTCACTGAAAACATTATATAAGTCATCTTCTAAAGCACTTAAAATGTAGTCCTTACATAGGAAGTCTCTCTGTTTTCAAACTTCAATAATCATGAATTTTCCTCTAATAGAAATTTCGTCATTGATAAATTTCTAAAGATCAAGAATGGTGAGCCAGAAAAATAAACGTTGTTGCCATCATTTGAAATTCATACCAGGGAAGTTTTTTCATCATATGGGGATGGTAATAAAAAAATCTAGGATTTCTAGTTGTTTAAAACCTTTCCCAACTAGTCTAAGCTTATATTTAATAATAGGTCCATACGGTTTCAACTTTTTTATCGTAAGACTCATTTCCAACTAATTGTTTTACAACCCGATGGTAAATAAACTAACTTCCAAGTTTTATTATAAATTAGTGATTGCATTTAATCGTTTCAACATCTTTCCAAAAAATGGAGTTATGTGAAGATAAAACTTCTTTCAAAGTGAGAGGGTCATCTCCAACATTAAAAATATAAAAAATAGGACTAAAATCTTTTTTTTCTTCTAACTCAAGTCTTTTACCTTTTTCTTAACTCGAAATCATCAATCTCGTTATTTTCCAAAGTAGAAGTAGAAGAAGTAGCTAGTGATAAAATACTTTTTTTAATTCCTTTGACCCCACTATTTTTAGAATTAAATGGAAACTTATTCTCATGAAAAATTGCATCACTTGATTCAATTATAATATTATCTTGAAGACTTACAAATCTATACGGGTACTATTTGAAACATAACAAAGAAAAGCACAAGTAGTAACTTTCTTATCCAACTTTTTAATGTTCGGATCCATGTAACACCCTATAATTTTTTGAGCTATGATTCGAACCATACTTCATGGTGAGTAGTATTTAACCAAGGAATTTAAAATTTCTCAATTGTTAAGGTCACTATATGTAGCACCTTCAGTTCCAAGAGAATTAAAGAGAATTAATTCAACTTAGTCCTAAGTTCTTCTAATTTTTTGGTAAACTTTAAAACACCATGATGTTCATTACAAGATGATTTACGTGGACCATAAGAAATAAAATGAGATATATTTTAATTATATGTCCAACGCCACTTAGTTTGTTAAGTTTCGAGTTCAGATGAGTGAGACATTCCCTTTTGAAGTCACAGTCTTCAATTAAGGAAAGTTACCCGAAAATAGTGAGGGATATTTTGGTGTTTTCCTTACCCAATCATATTTAAATCGTTATTAGTAAGGTTTTAGAGTTCTAATATGATTAGATTCAGTTTTATTATCCTAATAATCACCTAGGTGTTTAGTTGAGAGTTCATAAAGAGAATAGAAGAGAAAAGAGGAGAAAAGAGAAGAAGAGGGTCAAAGCGTTCGTTGAGATTCTTGAGTTTCGTTATGGATATTCTCCAAGTGTTTGACCCCTGAGAGTTATGTAAGTTTCCATAGTGTTGGGTTCTTTCACATGCACACCAAACATGATTTTTATATTCAAATTCATCCATAAAGATATAAACATTGATGTTCTTGATAAGTGTTCTTAAATTTCATTCTAAATCTTGCTTTATTGAGATTTTGATAAATTATTGAGATGAAAGTTAGTGTTTGGAGTTATGTATTGAGTAGATTAGTGTGTACTTCTGTTGAGAAATTGAATCCAAGTGATTGGAAAAGAAACTGTTTGAATCTAGGCGAACTACGCCGAGAAAACGAGTAAAGAAAGTCGTCGGGGTTTTCTGGGTTGGGGAATGGAGCACTGCGCCTTCCAGTGTATCCCAACCACACCTCTTTAGGTAGAGGGCTGGTGAAATGCGCCAGTCAGGCATCACGGTTGCCTGCCCGTACCCCTTCTCTGTCGTTTCGCTCGTCTAAGTCCTTTAAAAGGGTACCCTATACATACTAAACACTATAAAATACTCCTAAATACCTAGAAATTATTCATAACATGAACAATAAACTTGAAATCAAAATTTAAATTCAAGGTGAAGTTAAGAGTTAACACTTGAGAGTTCTTTCGAACATCTTTAGAAATTCCCTTTGAGTATTTTTGATGAGTCTTCTACGAATTCAAATAACTTGATTCAAGACTCAAGCAAGTGAGTATGAGAATGAGGAGAATGTATTAATGATTTTACTTTATCATCACGGTATCCTTCACATCATGAACATAACTCTTGAATTCATAATTCAAATACAAAAGAGAGATTTAAGAGTAGAGTTCAAGAAGTTCTTTGAGTTAAATTATGAATCATTCGAGATCAACTATTGATTTTGATTTAAGATTTGAGGAAGTAAGTATGAGAATTAGAAGTTTCGTATTTGAGTTTCATATTCTTTTGTAGACCCTCTAGTTGAGTCGCTCATGCCTATAAATTTTGCATGAACTTCATAAATGGAGTATCTTTGAGAGGAGTAGTATCTTCAAGTTCTAGGTTTTGAGTATTGAGTTCCTACTCCATTTTGAGATTTTATTTCCTAATTATGGGACTGTTACATATTAACCAGTGGAGCTTATAACTCAAATAGTTCATGCCCATAACTCCGCATGACCCCGATTAGTCGAGCATTCTGGAGATGAGAAGTGTCTTTAAGTCATTGAGTTGAGTAGTTTATTACCACAATTCCTCATGAACCCTTAGTCGAGAATTTTTAAAATGAGTATTAGCATTGAAATTCTTGAGTTCTCGAGTATTGAGTTCTATGTATGGTCATTTAAAACCTCAAATTAAGTTGTTCACGCCTTTTAATTTGGCATGAACTGTATTCTGTGAAGACTTTTACATATTTTTCTGAACTTGTTTTAAGACTTGATCACTTGAGTTGAGAAAGAGTAGAATCAAGTTTTTTTAAATTCAAAATGATATATGGGAACTAAGTAGTACAAGAATAAATGTTTTCACATTTAAAAGAAGAGGAAACCGAGATTTTGAAATTTTTTTTGATCAGTTTGAGTAACATTTCTTTTTAGAAAAACATTTTGAGTAATAATCTCAAACCAGTTATGTTTTTAAACATATGAGCTGAGTATATTTTTGGGAGTAGTATGGAGCACCAATATGGGGATGATTTCAGTTAAATTAAGTCTCTATAAGCCATGTAACAAATGTGGGTAGAAAGGGTCATACGTTTTAGAGGATTCCTTTATGATTTTAAGAATAAATTATTGGATACACTTAGTTTAGAGGTTTTATACCCCGACAAGTTATAGGACAGTTCTCGCAGCGTGAACAAAATATTTTATTATCATATAGCTCATAGTGATGATTTTTTATTAAAGAATCTCCCACAGAGTCATATTATATTTTATTCTATACAAATTGAGTTGTTATTGTGTTATTCAATACATTGAGTTGCTATGTACTGTTTTAAAAGCTTTCCATATATTGCAACATTTATTGGTTCTTTATCTTGAGTTGAGTATCCAGAGTTAAGTATCTTGAGTTGAGTATCAAATCTTTGAGTTGAGTATCATATTCTTGAGTTGAGTTTAGTTTAGTGAGTTAAAAAGATTTAAGTATGTTTTCTTTTATCAAGTTCAAGTTTATTTTATGCTTTAAAATTTCCCTTACATGCTCGTACATTTCATGTACTAAGCCATTTGGTCTGCATCGTTTCATTATGCAGATACATGTATACAAGATCATCAACATGTATTTCGTTGATACCACATGTAGTTTGAGTTATCTATGGTGAGCCTCCTTGCTTCCGAAGGATGTAATTATTTGTTTTCAATTTTGTTAGGATGTCGTGGTTTTTTTCCCCACTTCGATCATTGTGATTTAGAGGCTTCATAGATAGACAATAGATTTTAGGAAGTCTGTTTCATTTATTTTATTAAATATTTTACATACTTGAGTTGCCTATTTCTGGCGAGTTGAATATACTAATTTATTTAAATTTTACCTTTTGAGTTAACGATTTTGTAATTGAGTTCAATGAATTTTATTCAGTTTTAAGCTTTGTATGCTTAATTCAGTCTTCCACTCGTAGTAAGCCATGATAAGGGTTCGCTAGGGGAGTAGAAATGGTTCTCGAATGTCGGCCACGTCCAGGGTGTAGACTTGGATCGTGACTTTCCAAAAGCCTCACAAAGGATAGACAATCAAAACTCATAAGTCTACAAAACAGGGCTTGAGACCTTTCCACAATTCAAAAGGTGTCAACTTAGACTTTTTATGAGGCACACGAATCAACACATAACAAGCAGGTAAAGTAGCTTCACCCCATAAATTTAAATGTGCATTTGACTAAATAAGCATGATATTAATTAGTTAAATCAAAGTTCCATTTTTCCTTTTTGCTACAATATTAGAAGAAGTAGAATAAGGAAAATTAGTTTGAATGAAACTCATTTAATTCATATTCATGACCTCTATCACTTCTAATTTTTTTTAAAAAAAATCTTCCAAACTGATTTTAAACTTGATTGAGATATACTTTTATGTTTTCAAAAGCATCACTTTAATTATTCATCAAGTAAACATATGTAAAATTAGAAATATCATCAGTGAATGTAATAAAGTATCTATTACCTCCACAAGTTAAAATTCTTCCAAATTCACAAATATCACTATGAACTAATTCTAAAAATTTAGTATTTAATTCAACATGCAAATGAGGCCTTATAGTGATTTTCGCTTTACTACAAGCCTCACACTTTTCAAAATACCCTAAACTACTCATGATTCCAACATAACGATCATTAATATGGCACAAAAGAACATGCCAAAATTTAGTAGAACAAAACATACGTACAAAATTAGAAACTTTATTCATTTTAATGTTTAGTTTGGTCATCCCATCACAAGCATACCCTTTTCCCACAAAAATACTCTTCTTCACAATTACATATAATCAAATTAAATAAACCTTTTAACCGCTTTATTATGAAGAAAACTAGACATCAAATTTTTTCTCATGGAAGTAGTATAAAATACATCTTTCAAAGTCTAGAGGTAAAACACAATTCGACATCTCCCATTTCAAGCAATTGAGTAGTGTGAGAATCTCCAAGCTTGATGGTTTTGGGCTTCTAATGAGTATATTTTTAAAACTAATATTTGTTATAATAGATATGACAGTTTGCACTAGAATTAACCTACCATACATCAACACTCTCAACCATGTTTATGTCTGTAATAACAGGCACAAAAAGTTTTCAGTAACGTTTTCTTGAGGTGTAGAACCACATTTCTGAAATCTGAAAAATGGAGCAATATGCCCACTCTCCCCACAAACAAAATAGATCTTTTATCTTGAAGTTATTGATTTTTTGCAAGGTTAATTTCACCTTTATTTTTCTTGGGAGGTCTGCCACTATTTTTCTTGAATTTTTTCTTCTTGGGCTTCATATTAGTATTTGAAGAACAGTAACAATAATGTTGGTAACTGAATTCTTCTGTATATTTATCTTCATGATTTACAGCTTTCATATATATACAAGTAACTGGTTACTACGACTTCTACCTATTCTAGGAAACAAATATATATACAAGGTAAAAGAGATATTCCCTTATTATGGATCCCTACAATCATGATTTACTATAATCATGGTGATACTCCTACAATCATGCTAATACTCCCCCTCAATTTGGTGCATACATGTCTCTCATACAAAACTTGTCAATAACTACATGAAATATCCTCCCTGAGACTGCCTTTGTAAGAATGTATGTAAGTTGACTTTCTGACTTGACAAATGGAAACTGAATAATCTTTGGGTCCAACTTCTCTTTGATAAAATGACGGTCAGTTTCAACGTGTTGAGTGCGATCATGTTGTACTGGGTTTTGAGCTATTTGGGTAGCAACTCTGTTATTAAAAAATAAACTTTTAGACCTTGAACATTCAATTCCAAGATCATGTAGCACTATTTTAGTCCATAACAGTTCACATAAGCCATGTGCCATTCCTCGAAATTATGCTTCCGCACTTGACTTAGCAATGGCCTTTTTTTCTTGCTTCTCTAGGTGACAAGATTTCCTTCCACAAACACGAAATATCCTGTAGTGAAATTTCCGGTTGATTGATCTCCTGCCCAATATGCATCGGTGTCAACTTTAATGGTGGCGGCCTCATTTTTTAGTACAATAAACATTTTCCAAGGGCACCTTTAAGATATCTAAATATTCTATAAACTTCTCTCATGTGTTCCTCAGTTGGAGCATGCATAAATTGGCTTACCACGCTCACAACATATGCAATGTCAGGCCTGGTATGTGTTAGATGAATCAACTTTCCCACTAGTCGTTGATAATGAGTTATGTCTACAAAACATTTGCCAGAAGAAATTTCAACTGAATGATTCATCTCCATTGGTGTTTCAATTGGTTTACATGTTAACATCCCTGTTTCATTCAACAAATCCAACACATACTTCCGTTGGCACAAAGAAACTTCTGATTTGATCGTGATACTTCAATACCAAAAAAATATTGTAGGTGTCCTAGGTCTTTCATTTAGAACATGGTGTGCAAATACCTTTGTAGTTTCTCCATTTCTCCAACATAATTGTTAGTCAAGGACATATCATCTACATACACTATTAATGTTGTAATTTTTTATCCTCCTTGTTTGACAAATAAAGTGTGATCAGAATTACTTTGTGTATAACCAACCAACTTTATTGCTGAAGTAAACCTTCTAAACAAGGTTCTGAGTGATTGTTTAAGCCCATACAACAATCTCTTCAATTCAAATACTTTATCATCATGTACAAATCATATTTAAAACCAGGTGGAATCTCCATAAAAACTTCTTCCTCAAGGTAACCATTCAAGAAAGTATTCTTTATGCCAAACTGCCGCAAAGGAAAACTTCGATTCACTGCCATTGATATGAGGATGCGGATGGTATTACGCTTAGCAACTTGTGCAAAAGTTTCTTGATAATCAACTCTATACTTTTGTGTGTAACATTTTGCCACCAACCATGTTTTATACCTGTCGATGCTTCCATCAACTTTTAAGTTTTACAGTGTATACACATTTGTATTAGACGTTTCTCTTCCCTTTCGACAATGAAACCAGTTTCCAGTTGAGTTCTTTTCCAAAGCCTCCATCTCTTCATTCATTGCTTTCATCCACTTCAGATTCGTTAATGCTTATTGCACATTATTAGAAATAGACACTTTGGACAATTGATCAACATTTAGGGAATATGACTCTGAAAGTCTATGAGTAGATGTAGCAGTATTGATAGGATATTTAACACACTCTTGCATAAGGTTCATATGGTTTGTTTGGGACACTCCTATTGATCTTTGTGGTAATCAGGAGGGTAACGAACAATTTGAGAGGGAATTCTATGTATTATGATCAACATTACTGAATTATTTTTGAAAAAGGGAGGTTGCCTTATAATGGTGGCTACGGCAAAGTCTTTAATGGATCTTCATCACCGTCATTCATAGATACATTTGGCAAAATTGGAGTATCTACATTGGGCTGATCATTGGTGACTTGAGGTGTATTTAATTATTTTTCAATGGCCTCTAATTCTTAAAAAATAATTTCACCTTTTAAATATCCGTTGTTTATTCCATATAGCTCAGTCTCATCACTCGAGTTCTCCCCCCCTGAAGAGATGAGCCCAAAACTCCCCCCTGTAGTATGGCTCAGTTTCATGGAAGGATACATCTCAAAATACTTGATATTTTTTCGTGCATGGATAATAACATCTATAGCTCTTTTGAAAATATGAATATCCAACAAAATACATTGTGTGGCACAATGATCGAATTTGTTTTGTAAGACTTTGGGAATATGAACATATACAGTACACCCAAAAACTCCTGGTCGAAATTTAGCATATGTGAAGGGGCAAAAAAGAGTTCAATAATATTTGTGAAGTTTGGGAGTCAATAACTCGAAGGAACTGATGGTAAGATACACAACAAATTGATAGCCTTCCCCAATAAAATCGTGGAGTTCATCAAAGAGATGAACGATACTCATAAGTTACGATTCTTCCCCGTTCATGCCAACCCATTTTTTTGTGGTGTATACGTACAAGAATTATGGTGTCATATTCCCAAGTGGCTCAAATATTCACTAAATGAAGCATCAACAAATTCCATAGCATTATCTAATTACCAAGTTCGAATTTTATGATGATATTTGATATGGACCATATTGTAGAATTCCTTAAATGCCATATATGAATCACTCCTTTTACGATGCAAAGATACCCATGCAAACCTAGTGCATTCATCTCTAAAAGTGATAAAATAACGAGCATTTGAGAGGGACGGAACCTTTGCAGGTCCCCAAATATCAGAATGTATGACACCAAAAGGCTAGGAACATTTAGTTAAACAGGATGACAATGGAACACGATGATTTTTTTCCAGTTCAAATACATCACATTTGAGATCTGAAATATCTAAACCAAAAAACAAACTTGGCCTAGTTTTTTAAGGTACATAAAGGAAATGTGACCGAGCCACCTATCCCATAACCAAACACTATCACGAGTCTTCTCAATCCCACTCGTACGAAATGCATGATGAAATTTTCTTTTTCCATCTTCAGTCAACTCCAAATAATACAACTCATTTCGTTTAACACCATAACAAAGACTCCTCTGTGTCAGAATGTCCCGAAAACATAGAATAAAGGCAAAAAAGTTACGGTACAATGGAGTGTTTAGGTAATTCTGCAAACTGATAAAAGATTATAAGAAAGTTTGGTAACTACTAGGACAGTATCAAGAGCCAAAGTATTAGAAAGAAAAACTGATGCCTCTCCTATAATTGGAGAAGTACTACCATTTGCGATAGAGGTGTCAGATTGAGATGACGATTTAAAAGTCTATAATTTGGTGGAATCGTTTGTCATATGATCAATTGTTCATGCGTCAATAATCCAAGACGTATTCTTAGTTGTGAAAAAAAATACATCCACCTTACCAGAAATACCTAGATGAACACATTGACAATGGGTTGCGATTTTTCTTCTTGGGTGGATATGTGGTGTCCTTCCAATAGCAATTGATACACCGACGTTGCTATTTTTTCTGGCCTTCTTTGAGAAATCCCACTAGTCAGGGTGTCTGATAATCTCATAACCTAGTTGTTTCGAATGTCCTTTCTCACCATAATGATTACAAATAAAATCATTACATTTTCCCGATGTCGAGTTGCTGCGCCCTTTGTTTCGGTGATTTGCAATGGAATAGCTTTGAGGAATTGCGCGAGAAGTTCCCATGGTCTGCCTTTGTTGAAATTCCCCTATAATGCATGCATATGTACTTTTCAGATCTAACTTTGGATCCTTCCATAGAATCTCACCATGAACTTTATCAAATTCTACGTCAAGTCCATTGAGGAATATATGAACTTGCAACCTACCCATAATGGAATGTGTCTGTAGGACTCCAACAACTTCTTCCTCCTGTGCGACTATTCAATTGTCGATTTCTTGAAAGATTTCAACCAGTTCACTATAGAAATAATTACAGGGTCTACACTCTATTTGACCGTTGAGAATATGTTATTCCACTCAAAACAAAACAGGTTTATAAGATCCATCATAGAAGGTGTTAGCAATAGGTTCCATATATCCGTTGGCTGTGGAGAGCCAGATTAAATATCTGCAGACAAGATAAGGGCTCACTAAATTAATGAGTAACGGTTCACGTCTTTATGTTGCTTCGCCGAGTCAGTATGCATGTGCATAAAACTCGGATCCATTCCCTGGTGTTTCAATTTATCTCTGCCAAAAACCCAATTTTATTTCGTGTGCACCAATGGCAATCTCCATCAATTATGACCAGAGATAAAAAAAAAATCATCAATAACAATACTCACTGGGAAGTTGAGTGTATCGTGATAGACAATGACAGATTGTGGAGAGGTGGGTGTCTGGTCTCCATTGTGAAGAAAAATTTATTCGGGTTTGTCGTTTCGATTTAATTGATGTTTGGTGCATGATACATGTTATGAAACAGTAAGAATCATGTTGGTACCTGAAATCTTTTGATGTCTTCAGGATTTACAGCTTTGCATATGATATATATATATATATATTATATATAAATATATATATATATTATATATATAATATATAGATGATCTATATATATATATACAAGGTAAAAGAGATATTCCCATATGGATCAGACAAATCATGAATTTACTATAATCAGTGTTGAGACTCCTCATTCCCCTATGATAATGCTAACATATCTGATGGTTAATGAGTAGTATTATTTGAAACAATTAAATTTACCTTTGTTGTGATGTTGCTCATTTCCAATTGTAAAACCATATTTTGTCTTCTTCGATCTTCTTTCATGCGGATTTTCATTATCAATGTTTCAGTAGAGGTTTCCTTTTATTTGTATTGTATAATTTTTTTAAATTCCTCCAAATAGGTGGAAGTTTATCTACTATGCCACAAAAAATAAGGTTGTATAATATTTTGACCTCCTCGGACACGAGCTCTCCAACAATCATTATAAAGTCTTCAGCTTGGTCTACCAATGATTTGTTATCCACCATTTCGAAACAAAAAAATCTACTAGCCACATATTTTTTTTTGTTCCTGCCTCTTGGTATCATACTTACGCTACAATAATTTCCAAATTTTCTTTGAACTAGAGTAAGTTCTATCATAATAATCATAAAAATTATCAAATGGATAATTATGAATGTAATACTAACACATATAGGAATCAACATCGTATTTTTCCAATTCTCTTAATGAGAAATAGTTTCATCATCATTCATAGAGGTGATGTCAATTTTTTATGATTCTTGTTTGTTAACATATTAGATAAATTGAGAAGACTTAAGTTGAAAAGTATTTTACCCTTCCATATCTTGAAATGTTTACTATTAAACCCAAATGACTTGTTAAGATCTCTCATGTTGACATTTCTGGTTCTTTCAATTGTAGTCATTGTGAATCCCTTAAAATTGTAAGTGAAAAGTACAAAATTAAAAAAAGATTACAACTGAAAATGAAATGATGAAACAAAAATCTCTTCGGACTGAGGCGGAACTTTGAGTTTGATATCATATCTTTACGAAATGATGAATAATTTATTTTTTTGTATCTTGAGTTGAGTATCCAGAGTTAATATCTTGAGTTGAGTAACTTTGAGTTGAGTATCATATCATTGAGTTGACTATCATATTCTTGAGTTGAGTTGAGTTTAGTGAGTTCAAAAGATGTTGTAAGTATGTTTTCGTTTATCAAGTCAAGTTTATGTTTAGCTTTTAACATTTCCCTTACATGCTCCGGACATTTCATGTACTGAACCATTGCGTCTACAATGGTTTCATGATGAGATACATTGTATACAGGATCATCAAACATGTTACTTCGTTGATACCACATGCAGTTCGAGTTATTATGCGAGCTTCCTTGCTTCCGAGGATGTAATTATTGTTTTCAATTTTTGTTAGGATGGTAGTGGTATTTTTCCCCACTTCCAATCATTGTTCATTTAGAGGATCATAGATAGACAATATAATTTGTGAAGTTTGTTTCATTTATTTTATAAAATAATTTTACATACTTGAGTGCCATTTCTGTGCGGAGTTTGAATATACTATTTATTTAAAATTTGAACCTTTTGAGTTAACGTTTTGTAATGAGTGCAATGAATTTTATTCAGTTTTAAGCTTTGTATGCTTCATTCAGTCTTTCACTTGTAGTAATCCATGATGAGGGTTCGCTAGGGGAGTAGAAATGGTTCTCGAATGCCAGCCACGTCAAGGGTGTAGACTTGGGTCGTGACATTCCAAAAGCCTCACAAAGGATTGACAACCAAAACTCTTAGTTCTACAAAACATGGCTTGTGACCTTTCCACAATTCAAAAAGTGTCAACTTAAACGTTTTATGAGGCACACTATTCAACACATAACAAGCAGTTACAATTGCTTCACCCCATAATTTTAAAGGTGAATTTGAATGAATAAGGATTATATTAGTTAGTTAAATCAAAGTTCCATTTTTCCTTTCCGCTACAATATTAGAGGAAGGAGAATAAGAAAAATTAATTTGAATGAAACTCATTTGATTCATATTCATGACACTTCACTTCTATGTTTTGTAAAAAGAATTCTTCAAAACTGATTTAAACTTTATGGAGATGGACTTAATGTTTCAAAGCATCACTTTCATTATTCATCAAGTAAAATAGGTAAAATTTGAACAATCATCCCAATGAAAGTAATAAGTATGCTTTATCAACGAGGTTAAAAATTCTTTCAAATTCAAAATATCAGATGAAAGAACCTCTAAAAATTTTTAGTTTAAATTCAAAACATGCAAATGAGGGCCTCTTTATAGTGATTTTTCGCTTTTTACTACAAAGCCTCAAACTTTTCAAATACCCTAAACTACTCGTGATTCAAAACATAACGATAATTAATATGACACAAAAGAACATGCAAATTTAGTTTTAGTAGAACAAAACAATATGTACAAAATTAGAAACTTTATGCCCCCATTTTACGGTGTAGTTTTGTCATCCCATAACAAGCATACCCTTTTTCCACAAGCATACCCTTTTCCCACAAAAATATTATTCTTCACAATTACATATATTCAAATTAAATAAACCTTTTAACCGCTTTATTATGAAGAAAACTGGACATCAAATTTTTTTTCTCATGGAAGTAGTATAATGTACATATTTCAAAGTTAACACCCTTCTAGAGTAAAACACAATTCGACATCTCCCATTTCAAGCAATTGAGTAGTGTGAGAATCACCGAGCATGATGGTTTAAGACTCATAAAAATGAGTATATTCTTAAAACCA
This sequence comes from Solanum habrochaites, assembly GCA_027704765.1. Taxonomy (NCBI): domain Eukaryota; kingdom Viridiplantae; phylum Streptophyta; class Magnoliopsida; order Solanales; family Solanaceae; genus Solanum; species Solanum habrochaites. Next base: position 31,229,702 of record JAKWJA010002496.1, on the reverse strand, counting down.
ATCTTTGTTACAACAGATGTGACAGTTTGCACCAGAATCAACCCACCATACATCAACACTCTAAAAAACAGATCTCTTGTATTGAACTTATTGATTTTTTGCTAGGTTAGTTTCACCATTATTTTTCTTGCAAGGTCTACCACTAGTTTTCTTGAATTTTTTCTTCTTAGGCTTCATATAAGTATTTGAAGAACATTAAGAATAATGTTGGTAACTGAATTCTTATGTATAATTTTCTTCACGATTTACAGCTTTCATATATATAAAAGTAACGGGTTACTACGACTTCTACCTTATTCTAGGAAAACAAAATATTATATTAAAGTAAAAGGAGGTATTCCCTTATTATGTGAGTCCTACATCAGGATTTACCAATAATCATGGTGATACTCCTACAGTCATGCTAATACCCCCCCTAAAGTTGGTGCATACAGTCTCTCATACAAAATTGTTCAATAACTACAAGAAATATTCCTTCCCGTTAGATTGCCTTGTAAGAATGCATGTAAAGTGACTTCTGACTGACAAATAGAAAATGAATAGTCTTGGGTCCAACTTCTCTTTAATAAAATGACGGTCAGTTTCAACGTGTGAGTGCGACATGTGTGTACTGGGTTGAGTATTTGGGTGGTAGCAACTCTGTTATCACAAAATAAACTTCTAGACCTTGAACATTAAATTCCAAGATCATATAGCACTCTTTAATCCATGACAGTTCACATAAGCCATAGGTTATATCTCGAAATTATACTTTCGAAACTTGACTTAGCAACAACCTTTTGTTTCTTACTTCTCCAGGTGACAAGATTTCCTTTCACAAACATGAAATATCCTGAAGTGAATTTTCCGGTTGATTGATATCCTGCCCAATCAGCATCAATGTAACCTTCAATGGTGGCACCCTCATTTTTTCAGGACAATAAATCTTTTCCAGGGGCACCTTTAAGATATCTCAAGATTATATAAAGTGGTCTCATGTGTTCCTCAATTTGAGAATGCATAAATTGGCTTACCACGCTCATAATATATGCGATGTCTGGCCTGGTATGTTTTAGATGAATTAACTTTCCCACTATTCATTGATAACGACCTATGTCTACAAAAAAAAATTGGCAGAAGAAATTTCTACTGAATGATTCATCTCCATTGGTATTTCATGGTTTGTACGTTAGCATCCATGTTTCATTTAACAAATCCAACATATACTTTCGTTGGCACAAAGAAACTCCAGATTCGATCGTGATACTTCAATACCCAAAAAATATTGTAGGCGTCCTAGGTCTTTCATTTAAAAAATGGTGGCCAAATACCTTTGTAGTTTCTCCATTTCTCCAACACAATTGTTAGTCAAGGCCATCTCATCTACATACACTATTAATGTTGTAATTTTTTATCCTTCTTATTTGACAAATAAAGTGTGATGAGAATTACTTTGTGCATAACCAACCAACTTCATTGCTGAGATAAACCTTCCAAACCAGATTCTGAGTGATTGTTAAAGCCCATACAACGATCTCTTCAATTTAAATACATTACCATCATGTACATATCAGATTTAACACCAGGTCAAATAACTATAAAGACTTCTTCTTCCAGGTAACCATTCAAGAAAGCATTCTTTATAATAAACAGTCGCAAAGGCCAATTTTGATTCACTGCCACTGATATGAGGATGCAGACGGTATTACGCTTAGCAACTGGTGCAAAAGTTTCTTGATAATCAACTCTATACTTTTGTGCGTAACCTTTTGCCACCAACCATGCTTTATACCTATCGATGCTTCCATCAACTTTTAAGTTTTATAGTGTATACACATTTTTATTAGACACGTCTGTTCCCTTTCGACAATGAAACCGGTTCCCAGTTGAGTTCTTTTCCAAAGCCTTTATCTCTTCATTTATTACTTTCATCCACTTCAGATTCGTTAATGCTCATTGCACATTATTAGAAATAGATACTTTGGACAATTGATCAACATTTAGGGCATATGACTCTGAAAAATCTATGAGTAGGTGTAAAACTATTGATCGGATATTTAACATTTACCCTAGCATCATGTTCATATTGTTTCTTTGGGACAACCCCATTGATCTTTGTGGTAATCGGTAGGGTAACGAACAATTTGAGAGGGAATCATTTGTTAATTGTGATCCGTCAATAGCTTGATTATTTTGAGATGGAGGTTACTTGATTAATGGTGTTAACACAAGCTCTTCTAATGGATCTTCATCACCGTTATTCATAGATACATTTGGCAAACTTGGAGCATCTACATTGGGCTGATCACTAGTGACATGAGGTGTATTTAATTATTCTTCAATGGCCTCTAATTCTGAAAAAAAAAGAATAGTTTAACCTTTAGAATATCCGTTGTTTATTCAATAAAGATCAGTCTCATCACTCGAGTTCTCTCCCCTGAAGAGATGAGCCCAAAACTCCCCCCTGTAGTATGGCTCAGTTTCATGGAAGGATACATCTAAGGATACTTGATATTTTTCGTGCATGGATAATAACATCTATAGCCCTTTTGAAAATATGAATATCCAAAAAAATACATTGAGGTGGCACAATTATCTAGTTTGTTTTGTAAGACTTTGGGAATATGAACATATACAGTACACCCAAAAACTCCTGGTTCAAATTTGGCATATGTGGAATGGATCAAAAAGAGTTCAATTTATCTTGTGGAGTTAGGAAGTCAATAACTCGGGAAGGAACCCGATTGGTAAGATACACAACAAATTTGACCTCCTCTCCCCAATAAAATTGTGGCATGTTCATCCCAAAAAGAGATGCACGTACTTCCTCCATAATTTGTCGATTCTTCCTTTCTGCCAACCCATTTTGTTGTGGTGTATACGTACAAGAAGTATGGTGTCGTATTCCCAACGGGCTCAAATATTCACTAAATAAAGCATCAACAAATTCAACGACATTATCTAATTATCGTATTCGAATATTATGTTGATATTTGATATGGACCATATTGTAGAATTCCTTAAATGCCATATATGAATCACTACTTTTACGATGCAAAGATACCCATGCAAACCTACTTCATTCATCTATAAAAGTGATAAAATAATGAGTATTTGAGAGGGATGTAACCTTTGCAAGTCCCCAAATATCAGAATGTGTGACACCAAAAGGCTAGGAACATTTAGTTAAACTGGATGACTATGGAACACGATATTTTTTTGCCAATTCAAAAACATCACATTTGAGATATGAAATATCTACACCAGAAAACAAACTTGGCCTATGTTTCTTAAGGTACATAAAGGAAATGTGACCGAGCCGCCTATCCCATAACCAAACACTATCACGAGTCTTCTCAATCCCACTCGTACGAAATGCATGATGAAGTTTTATTTTTCCATCTTCAGTCAACTCTAAATAATACAACTCATTTCGTTTAACACAATAACAAAGAGTCCTCCGTGTCAGAATGTCCTGAAAAACACAGAATGAAGGCAAAAAAGTTACGGTACAATGGAGTGTTAAGGTAATACTGCAAACTGATAAAAGATTATAAGAAAGTTTGGGAACTACTAGGACGGTATCAAGCGCTAAGGTATTAGAAAGAAAAATTGATTCGACTCCTATAATAGGAGAAGTACTACCATTTGCAATAGAGATTTCAGATTGAGATGATGATTTAAAAGTCTATAATTTGGTGAAATCGTTTGTCATATAATAAATTGCTCATGTGTCGATAATCCAAGTAGTATTTTTAGTAGTGACAAAATATACATCCACCTTACCAGAAATGCCTAGATGAACAACATTTGCAATGGGTTGCGATTTTCCTTCTTGGGTAGATATGTGGTGTCCATGCAATAGCAATTGATACACCGACGTTGCTATTTTTTCTGGCCTTCTTTGAGAAATTCCCAGCTAGTACGGGGTATTGATAATCTCATAACCGAGTTGTTTCGAAGGCCTTCTCCACCAGTAAGATTACAAATAAAATCATGAACATTTCCCGAGTCGAGTTGCTCGCCCTTTGTTTTGTGATTGCAAGGAATAGCTTTCAAGACTTGCGCGAGGAAGAAGTTCACATTGGTCTGCTTTGTGAATTCCATCTAAAATGCATATGTACTTTTCAGATAAACTTTGGATCCTTTCCATAGGAATCTCACCATGAACATATTCAAATTTACGTCAAGTGCCATTGAGGAATATATGAACGACTCCACCTAACCATACATGGAAGTGTCTGTATAGGACTCCAACACTTCTTCTACCGTGCGACTATTAAATGGTTCGATTTCTGAAAGATTTCAACGTTTTCTATAGCAAGTAGACAGAGTTCTACCACTCTGTTTGACCGCGAAAGATTTTTCATTCCACTCAAACAAACAGGTTTCATCATATCCATCATAGAAGGTTTTAGCAATAGGTTCCCATATCTCCTTGGCTGTGGAGAGTCGGATAAATCGCTAAATAAGATAAGGGCTCACTAAATTAATGAGACAAGTGTTCAGTATGTTGTTGTCAGTAATCCATGTTGCATAACTCGGATCATTCGTTGTAGGTTTCACTTTATCTCCTGGCAAAAACCCAATTTTATTTCGTACACCAATGCGCATCTCCATCAATTATGACCAGAGATTAAAAAAAAATTTCAAGAACAATAAAGTTGAGTTATTGTGATAGACAATTACAGATTTTGGAAGAGGTGGGTTTCTGGTCTCCCATTGTGAAGAAAAAATTTATTCGGGTGTCGTTCCGATTCAATTCAATGTTGGTGCATTGATACCATGATGAACGGTAAGAATAATGTTGGTAACTGAATTATTTTGGATTTTTTTCACGATTACACCTATAATATCTATCGATATATATATATCGATAGATATATAATATTATAGATATTATATATATATAATATATATATATATTATATATAATATATATATAGGAGAGAGAGAGAGAGAGAGAGAGAGAGAAGAGAAGACATAAGTCACCATTGAAGTTTTGATTTGTAAAAAGACACATTAACTGTGAAACAGTCCTATTACCCCACTAAATAATTTTGAATAGATATAATTACATCATTTTTCGTCCATTTGACATAGAGAGTGGTGTGCACTCTCTTAAAGATAGTGAGAAGCCTAAAATAACTAATATAATTTTATTTTTACAAGTATTTTATCATAAAATATATTTTCTTAGTTTTATTATCTTTTTAACTTTTTTTTCGTTTTTATTTTTTCTCTTTCTTTCTTCTTTCTTTTTAAAAGCTTTTTACTTTCAATGTCACCATTTTTATCAACAATTCACCTTCCATCTCTTTTTTTACATTAATTTACTCTCTTTAGTTAAAAATTTTATCTAATATTTCTTACATTTCGAACAATCGATAATACTCATTAGATTTCAAAGATGAGTAGGAAGTAGCATACAATTTTTTATTCGGATTCAATTAAGTTCCTTTCCAATTTGAAGAAATTAATTGTTCTTTTAAAAATATAATTTCTAATATATAGGAACAAATGAGTAGGTGGATGGACCACAATTTCAAAAGTTCTTTAAAAAATATTAATTGTGTTTGTCAATAATTCAAAAGTCTAAATTAATAATATGAATTTTATAAGAATTTGATCAGACGAAGAAGAAGAAAAAGACAAAGAAAAAAAAAGGAAATGGGTTCAATTGGACATGGGGGGTTTGAGGTAAGAAAAAACTGAATGAGATGGAAGGTTGAAATGAACTTAGATATATCAAAATTAAAATTAACAAGTAGAGAGAGAGGAGAAATAAAGAAAGAAAAAGATAAAAGGAAAAATTTAAAAGAATTTTTTTTAATAAATTAACACGTGGCATGTAATGATTGGGTGCAAACTCACTGCTTCTTAAGAGAGTCGGGGCTGATCGAAAAATGGTATAATATAAATTTTCAAAATGATTTAGTGGGGTAATAGGATAGTTGAAACTTCAGGGTGTCTTTATGCAAATACAAGACAACTTTATGGTGGACTATTATATATATTATATTATATATATGCTATATCAATATATCTAAGGAAACTGCTATTAAGACTTTCTACTTACTCGGAAGACAACTAAATATATATATACAGGTAAAAGAGATATTCCCTTATTATGGATTCCCTTACAATCATGATTTACTATAAATAATGTGATACTCTACGATCATGCTAATTTTTTGTAAAAGTCATGAGTAGTATTATTTGAAACAATTAAATTTTACATTGTGTATGTGATCTTTTCCAATGTAAAGTGTATTTTGTCCTGTTGATATTCTGTAATGCGGATTGTCATGATCAATGTTCAGCGAGTTCCTTTTATTTGGATTGTATAATTTTTGAAATTCTAGAAAGTGAAAAGTTTATCTACTATGCCACAAAACAAGAAGGTTTATCAATTTGACTCTCGGGCCCGAGCTCTCCAACAATCATTATAAGTCTTCCGCTTGGTATACCACTGATTTGTTATCCACCATTTTGAAACAAAAAAAATCTACTAGGCGCATTTTATTTTTTTGTTCCTGCCTCTTGGTATCATACTTACGCTACAATAGTTCCCAAATTTTCTTTAAGCTAGAGTAAGTTCTATCATAATAATCATAAAAATTATCAAATGGACAATTATGAATGTAATACCAACACATATAGGAATCACCATCGTATTTTTCCACTTCTCTTGATGAGAAATAGTTTCATCATCATTCATAGAGGTGATATCAATTTATTAGGATTCTTCTTTGTTAACATATTAGATACATTAAGAAGACTTAAGTTGAAAAGTATTTTACCCTTCCATCTCTTGAAATGGTTACTATTAAACCAAAATGACTTGTTAAGGTCTCTCATCTTGACATCGCTGGTTCTTTCAATTGTAGCCAATGTGAATATCCTTAAAATTGTTAGTGAAAAGTACGAGATTAAAAAAGATTATAGCTGAAAATGAAATGATGAAACAAAAATCTCTTCGGGTTGAGGCGGAATATCTTGCTCTCTTTAAGGAGATTCAAGCCTACTACAACAAAAAAATTTCATCGATCCAACAGTAGTCCTTTTTGACTTGTCTCTTCAAGAATACACCAGTCTAATCACAAAGTGTAACTCAACAAATCTGGACAAGAGTTGAGTCCAAATATTCACTACCACCCCCCCCCCCCCCCCCCCTTCAACTAATAAAAACTCCATTTTTAACATACTATTTAATTTCTTGTGTGTTACCCAAACCAAATGAAGACAACCACTATTTATAGTTGAGAAAGTATTTCTAGCAACGAGTAAGAACATAATGGGGTAGTTAATAGTGAAGATAAATGATAAAAGAGGTTACATAGGCTAAAAATAATAATGGAGGAATAAGGAGTGAAAATTAATGTGGGAAACGAATGCCCCTCAACGTACAATTGAAAATCAATGGACAAAAGTCACTACACAATTCAATGTGTCAACTCTCTAACCGTCAATGAATAAGCTATAAAGACCAACACAATTATATATAGAACATGGCGAGATAGATGGAATTCGATCGCCTTCAATTAGAATTTATCCATTAAATCCAAAATTCGATTGTGACTATTCATTATGACTTCTTTCAGTTTTATTTCGATTGCGGCACAAAAAGAAGCAACCTCTTATCTATCTCAAATTTTTATGAGTTAGTTGAGCCTTCATCTTTTGGATTATCTTGTATCCAATATGGTACCTGCAATTTTTAGGTTTCATTGGGTTTACCTTATTCACGGGTCGATTTCATCGCAACAAAAAAGTATCTCGTGTTAGATTCTTTAAAATAAAGAAATATTGAATAGGGAGTGTTTTTCCCTTTAAGTAACCCTACCCCTACGAATAGAGTCTAGATTATTCAAATAAAAAATGTATTAAAAAATGGTTATAAAAATTCAATTTCCTTACAAAGATAAAGAGATTGTTTCCATTAGAAAAGTTTCGATTAAAGTAAAACATATCGAAATCTGTTCCAAGCATTGACTAGTTTCCTTATCATAATAATAACTATTATTATTTTTATTGTTTATCTCATATATACTATCTTATTTTTTAATTTTAGTATTACATGTTGTGTCTCTTTTGCTTCAATTATCATATTATTTATCGTCATGGTTCAATTTTCCATTTCAATATGACTTATTCATTACTATATTTGCTTTACACACTTTAATTTTCTCTTGTTATCTTTTACACAATGTACCGGGAATAATCTTTATCTTGCTGAAAATAGATATAGGGCAACATACACGCCACCCTCTCCATATCATTGTCAAATTACACTAAATATGTTGTTTTACAGTAAAGTACAACAACTAGAAAATGTAGTAATACATGTTGTTAGTAAGTTGCAATCATAATGAATTGTTACATAATAAACTAAACAGGATATCCATAAACTACTTAGGCCAGTTCAAGAGTACATAGTACAATAAGGGTGTTTTCCGATACGAAAGTTCAAAATTTTCATAGTTTCATTAAGATAAGTCAATTTCCTCGTATTAAGGAGTTGGTTTTTATAGAGAAAATATTTAACCAACCGAACATAAAAAATTGGAAAACATTTTTCCTCTCATGCCGAACACATTTTGAGACCTGGTTGGACGTTACTGGCGTTCTTATTACAGGTTCAACTTAACACAGTAACTACTCAAAAAATTTTCATTAACAATGTCAAGGGAAATGTATTCAAAACAAAAAAAAAACAATTTTAATGTATAAATAATTCATCCAAAATCCAATAAAATATCATTTCCATCTTTGAATCCATAAACTCAAAATTTTGAATTCGCCAATGGAAACCTGAAGCATTATATCAGAAGCACTATTCTATGAGTCGAAATTACCCATTTTATTGTTGTTGCTACTAGCCATCACAAAAGGTAAACCTGCAGAGCCAAGGCTTGACCGACAACTCTAGCTAGCCATCACAATCGTCTGTATTCGGAGAATCTTCAAGCTTCCTCTTCTTTTCATTTATAGAACTTACATGTGCGCCTCCGTGAATTCTTCAAATCTTGAACATGCTAACTTAATTTTCACGTCCTGCAAAAGATCTTCACAAAAAACTGATCTACTAATGTTAAAAAAGAAACAGTTAGTTGTTGTTTGAACTACATTTCACTGAAGTTGAAAAAAATATGTATCTGGATGTTGTGTTTGATGTTTGAACATTTATTTAATTTGGAAAAATAAAGGACTTGTGCTAGTGAATCTTAATTTACTCGTTTGAGATATAAAGGTTATTTCCGATAAACCCTCAGCTTAAAATAAAGAAAATGCAGAAATAGAGTAGAAAATGAGTTTACCACATAAATCACTATCCCCTCAGTCTTGTTGTGTTCATGCTTCATAGATGTCTCCTCGTCACCATTATTGGATTAACCAACATCGAAAGCATGATTATTTGGAATGCAGGGAGAAGTGGGGACGACAAGTTTGATGAAGGGCCTGTGGATTTGGATGTAATCCAAAAACCACGGAGTGCCTCTCTTTGCATAAAAAAAAATGTACGCCTCCTTTGCTAAAACAAGATCTTCTTCAACAAAAACAACCTATCACAAAATGAAACAAAATATTAAGTTTGTTGTCGTAAACTTAATATATTTTGTACAAAATAAGGAAATTCTACTATTTTCCATACCCGATTGTCGTCAAATTGGTACCATTCATTTTAACACAACAAATGAAGGTGCAATCGTGTCCTGAAGAGATAGAAGATCCGGAATGCACTATAAATGTGTAGAGATCGTATTTCATTTCTTTACATCACCTAATTGCTAAAAAAAATAAAATGTTCTTAAAATTCCAAGTGAAGATACTCACATTATTGATTTTGGATGTATAAAGAAGCATGTCCAATTCCAGCGGAAATGAAACATGCTTATCCACCTAATGAACAACTACCCCATTATTTTTGAATATTTCGAAATGTAGGGCAGCAACAAAAGGGGCACGATCGACAAGGAGTTGTTTCTCAAATGGCCAATGTGTCTTACACCTTTCACAAGAATACTCAATTTTCTCGATTTTAGTGAAGGACTCCGGTGCTGCTGGTACACTGTCAACATCTTCAACCTCTAAGCTTATGTCAATTGGAGGCTCTTGTGTGATAGATAAATGACCACAATTGCAACATCGAAGCTTCAAATCAAGAAAAATAAATTAACAATACAAATTCCATATATACAAGCTAGACATACAGAGTGCACACAAGTCTTATCCCTACCTTCGGAGATAGAGAGGACATTTCTGATAGTCCTCGACTCAAGTAAAAGCATTACAAAGCGGTTTGAAAAATGAAAAAAAAAATGAGATAAAAAATAGGTAAATTCTACTAAATAAGAGACCACCAAAGGCCTCCTCCACAATGTTGTAGCTCTAAATTGTAGCAACAATTTTCGAGCTTATTGAGAAAGCACTGTAAGAATTCACGTGCATCTTCTTGTTGATACAAACTAAAATCGGGCGAAAATCTGATATTTTCACACATTAAAAGGAATACAAAGAAACATAATTAAGGTACATAGTTGGCACACAGGAACAAAGACAAGTCGAAGAGAAACTCTAATCGATAATATACTATAACAATTTTAAGATTGTGCTCGATCGATGAGTTTTCCTACTTTAAAATAGATTCTATTATGCAAATTATATTTCAAGTACTTTATTGATGAGAAGATTATTTCAGCCCTTGATTTAGAATAAAAGTAAACTTTAAATGGAAATAAATAAGTGACTAGGGTTAACTATAAGTAGTTTAGAGACGGAAGCATAGATTCCCGTTAATTCACCCATTTCCATGTGTATGTGCGCACAAGATGCAGAATATCTCTCATGTTAAAAACAAGATTCAATAAAGCATACCTCTCAAGTGGCTAGCAATTTCTTCGGTGAGATATTATCAAAGGCACCAGACATACTAAGGTTAACTAGATCTCCAATCATGCAAACTACACAAAATCAATCATGTGATCTGCAACAAGAAATAAGATGAATCAACTAAGGTAAAAATCCTTCAAAATAGATCAAAATAAAGAGAGACTATAAGTTGATGCTTACTATCACATGGCGATATATGATCAATCGATCCAAGTAGCTGAAGCAACACTATGGTGTGCATAAAAGATTGCACAAACGCATTTAGAAAACATGTGTTGCCTAAGTTACACATGCCACTTCCCTAAAATTAGATAATAACATATGCATCAAAAACAACAAGAGTCAATATATAGAATATACACAATAGAGACTGTTTAGTAATGTATTTTCTTAATATCTACCTAATAATCGTTATTCCCACACATACGAGTGACATATTTAATTTAAAATTTTATCATAACAATTGCTAGCTAGTTCTCAATTATCGAGCTTGAAAGTGGTTAGGCCCCACCCAATCTATTTTACTACATACTTGATTGATTAAGATATCCTAAAAATAGGCTAAGGTTTTATTATTAGAATAACTAAAAGTTGTTAGCCCTAGATAATCTACTATAATAGTTTATTTATTAAAATGTCATAAAAATAGGCTAAAATTATATAATTTGAAAAAACATAAAAGTGGATAGCCCCGACTAATTTAGTACAATGGTTGATTGATTAAGATGTAATAAAAATAGGCTAAATGTATAAACTGTATCACTTGAAAGAGAAAACAAGTGGTTAGTCCATGCTATTTCACAGTAAATTGTATCACTTGAAAAGAGATGAAAACTGCTTAGCCCACACTATTTATCTATATAGTTGATTGATAAAGATGTCATAAAAATAGGCCAAGTTGATTGATAAAGACGTCATAAAATAGGCTAAAATTGTAAATTGTATAACTTAAAAGATGTTAAAAGTTGAAATCATACCACCATTTTAGAAGACTTATTCTCAATAGCCTAGTTTCTCCAACTATTTCTTTGAAATTTTCGGGCTCAATTGAAGAAATAGGCACAACAGTTAAAGGAGACCATTAATCCCAAGATGAATATGAAAGTCCATTGTAATAAGAAGAAAAATTATAGCCGTTGAATCAGAATCAACATTAATCATCAATGAATCGGAGTCAACCTGAACTAGTGACCGTTCATCCAAACCCGAATCCTTTTCTTTTGTTTTTTCTTCAACTTCAATTTTTACTGATGAAAAATCAACATTATATTTCTCAATTTCTTTGATTTTCGGAGCTTCGTGATCAGGTGATGTTTGTACATTATTTGCATTTACTTTTTTAATGGAGAAGAAAAAACCCAACATAAACTAGAGAAAAATCAAGAATGGAGGTATGAGAACTCTAGGCTCATTAAGGGTTTTTAGTAGATAAAAAAAAATGATTGAAAAAATCAAATCAAAAGGTAAAGAATGACTTTTAGGAATTTCAAGAAAAAATATATACTTTGAAATGATGAGAAAAACAACAGACACAAAAAATCTTTTTTTTTCAATAAATTAGAAGTATGGACATAAAAGAATAGTCAGATTTTGGGGTGTCATGGTTTGTAATATTGAACTTTGAAAAATTGGAAATTTTAGAGAATTAGTTGAATATTTGTTATTCTTAGGAGTTCTGCGGATACTTCAGACACATAGAAGGGTTTCGAAATGAGAGGGAAATATATAAAGGAATGGAGGTGGGTGGGGATAGGGGTCGAGGGGACTTGGAAAGTAATTTCCCAATTAGGAAAGTTATATAATATAATAGATTGCCAAATTTGATTGGTTATATTAATTATATGATATAATGTAGGGGTTTCAAAGAGACGGTTGATTATTATTTAAAAATATATATTATCTCCATTTTTTGGGGTATTTTATATTATATAACAAACATTAGATTTTCCTAAATCATCCCAATCATATCAGACTATCAGTTTCTATTCCGTATCGAAACGATTCGGTTAAATTATTTCTTAAAATGTTTTCTTTTAAAATGTCACTCCAAAATTTACTACTATTAAAATATTTATTTCACAAGTATGTTCCTGAAGAAACACTTTAAGTTCTTCATCAAGAAGTCAAGAATGTATATCTTATGTTCTTGAGGACGCACTTCAATTCTTCATCAAGAAGTCAAGAATGTAAAATCTTGTTATCGTATTATTTGATATTAAACATATAATACGAGTGCTTACATAATATTTCTCGTATTGTTTGACGGATTATCTTAGAAAATGTATATTAATTTTAGACCTAATTAATTAAAGACTAATAAAAGAGCAAAGATCCACAATAATCCATTAACCAAAAGCCCATGACAAGGTTATATTTATAACTGAAAATGGTACAAAATGTATTTAAGGTATTAAATGAATTTCACAATATTTTGTTTATTTTTGTATTGTTGGTTTTAACATTTCTAGGTAAGAGTCTTCCTATCTAGGTGTTAGAGTAAATTTCTGCATGGCCCGATCGGTTGAATCGTGACACATTAATAAGTTTGCTTTCTATGTTCTTCGAAATTAACTTTACTGGGATATTATTGACATAATTACTTTCTAAAGGCTTATTAATCTTTCCTAAGTATTAGAGCACTTTTATTTTATTTTCGAGTTGATGAAATTGAGGACCCTCACATGAATACTAATATCATTCTCTCCTCTCTCTCTCTCCCCTCTCTCTCTCTCTATATATATATATATATATATATATAATATATATAGATAATAAATTAAGTTTCTTGCTTTGCATTTCAAAATGATTTTACTGATTTAGGATATGGACTTTTTAAAATATTTGATCAATAAGCATAAAAAAAATTTGTAAATGACATAAATATTAATAATCTAAATGTAAGTTGATTCAAATAATCAGAACATCTCCTAAAAGAGAGTATATTAGAAATTGCATGGTGACATATCTCAAGGAAACAACTAAGTATTAATATCCACTACACCAAATTTGGTCTAAGGCTACACGAAATCCTGACAATGCTTAAAAAGTGTTGCCAAACACACCTAAGGCAACACTTTGAAGGCGTGACTTTTGAACCGGGTTTATGGCCACGAAAACTTTGACAACACTTTTAAAGTGTTCTTTTTGTAATTATAGGCTACATGTTATAAGCATTGCCAAATATTAAAATAATTGGCAACAGTTATTTATATATATGACCACATTTTTAAGTGTGCTATTTTTGAAACTCTAAAAAACTGCCCTATTAAGTCCGCGATTTTGTTTGGCTAAATAATAATATTCCACATAATCTATTTCCCCCCCCCCCCCCCAATTTTCGAACAGCAGTTTGCCGATCAATTAGATTTTAATTTAAATGCTTCATTAATCGACATTGATTTCAGGCAGACTAATTGGTCCAGTTCATGGCGGAAAGAAATTTATCGTCAGTGGAAACACAGATGTTGGGTCCGTCATTGCCAAGCTTCTTAAGACAAGTTAGTTCAAACAAACACAGTTGTATACAACTCGACAGTGAAAAATTATTCAAATTTAATGTTTACGTCTAACTCTACGAAATCTCACATTTTTTTTCTTTAAGTACGACCCTAGACAACCCAGCAGCAGGCAGGCAGCCTCCTTTACTGGTAAAATTTTTTGCTTTGTAGTGGCCAAACGTCACATTTTTGTTTTTTTAAATGGTGTATTGGTACCCAGAGATACATTATTTGGTCTAGTTAAGCCATAACTTGATGAAAAGGTTTGGAACTCATTGAAAGAGAAAAAGAAGAAGAGGACAATTTAATAATGGCATATTTACTCGGTTAGTTTCTGCTCTTGTTATTGTTATTACTTTTTTCATAATCGGGAAACTTGCTACTTGCAACTTCAGTATTTTTCTATTTTTTCGGCTTATAAGTTCTTTATATGTCTCCATGCTAGATATGTACTATAAAATTCAAGAGATTCTTTTGAATTAGAAAATTGAAACAATTCTATGCAGTTTACTTTTTTCTAGGGAAAATGCACAAGTACCCAACCGCCCAACCCAACCCCAAAACCCACCCCCTCAATCTATGCCCGAAATCTTCATATACTAAGGACCCTTATACTACATAATGTCCTATTAACCCGATACCCGACCCCCCCCTAAACTTATTTTATAGTAACATTCTACCCTTTTCGGCCTCGTGGGCACTAATTTAGAAAGAAAAAATCAACCAGCGTTGGGCCCATAATATAGTGCCACTAGGCCGAAAAGGGGTAGAAAGATTAATGAAAATAAGTTCAGGGGGGTAATTAGACCTTAGGATAATATAAGTATGCTCTGCTTTTGCGGACATGGTTTAGGGATACTTGTGCATTATCCCTTTATTTTATTTTATAAAGAGATAAGAGTAAAATTAAATTGTAGCTAGTGTTTTTGAATTATAAAATTGTAACTAGTGTTTTCAATTTGTATATAAAAAAGAATAGTTAATTATCTATAATATGCTATATGTGGAATCTAAAGAGTAGTTAATTATCTATAATATGCGATATGTGGAATCTTAGTTGAGCACAGTTGAGAAATGTCATTTGTATTATATAGATTGTTCAAAACTTGCAAAATGCACCAAATCGTATCCAATATTTAGCAAAATGCAGCAGACTAGAAATTAACTCAAAAAGTTCAACCAGGAACATACACCAATGTGATGTTAACTGGAAAAACAAGAGAAATAAAATTACAGAAAGGAAAACTATAACTTCTTAAAAGCATGATTAAATAATGAGTATACTACAAATCTTATTGAAATATCAGGGATATGCAAGACCATCAACAATGCATTCTGATATTTCAAACTAGATTAATTCCCTTATTGGAATTTCAAAACTAACTCTCCTAACAACAACACAGAGAATTTGGCTACTGCCGACTTATTAGTTGGAAAATAACAAGATTAAAAAGAAAGGAGACAACCTTTACTAAGTGCTGAAAACATTATATGAGAGTTTAGAGTATATGGAACTTACTGAAGCTAACTTACCAAGAAACTCACGAACCTTTAAACTTTGAGGGGACCTTAAAAGGGTCGCCAACATCTAATGCCCATGTATGTAATTGAGCAGATACTAATTGTGCCAGCATATGTACGCACTTGGAAAAGATGTTGATCGGAAGCAATATAAGACCTCAGGCTCGACCATCTCTGTCAGTGGTACCCTTATAGTATACTTTCTTGCAGTTGTATTTAGCATGTAGCTAGTTATTTTCTGGTATTAGGAACCTCTATGGATGCAACTGGGTTCCATAAGTTTGAAGACCAATCATTTTAACATGCTCTGCAACTCTCTGCTTATAAAATATGATGTACACCACATTATATATTCAGTTACATATTACATAGTAATAAATATACAATTTGATATACACAGCTGACCTAATAGAGAAAGTCAATCCCCTCATAAATCTGCGGAAACTCTCTGTCCCATTTGGAATAATGGCCAACGCATGCCTAGACAACTGGAAAAAATGTGTCTCATACTCTGTAATTGATAAACCATTCTGTCTCAAACTCTCAAACCTCAAGCGACTCTCCTCTCTCGAGCTCCAAAGCATACAACGATCTTGGAATGCACTAGCAAACTGCTCCCAAGTAACTGGAGGAGATCCAACTGGCAAAATCCCCAAATAAGTCCTCCACCAGTCTCTCGCAGGCCCACGAAGATGGAGTTTAGAATATCGAACCCCATGTGACTCAGCTAATCCAACCACCTCTAGTAACTCTCGGCAGGTAGTTAGAAACTCATGAGCGTCCTCGCTCTTCCCACCCTGAAATTGAGGTTGGTCCATCTTTCGAAATCTCTCATACCTACGCTGCTCATCCTCTATTAGAACAACCACTGGTTAAACTTGACCCCCAACTGTTGGTGCAACATCATTCTGAACCGCGAGATCCACTTGTAGTTTCCCCACCGCATTTTGAACAGCTGGAGCTTGCTGCTACTCTTGGGCCTGAGCCCTCTTTCTAGTACGGGAGTCATGTGGTGTGGCGGTCGCACCACCACCCTGAGAAAATCCCTCTAGCCACACTTAACACCCTCAATAGTGTATCCTGAAGCAAAGGTGTGACTACAGGCTCTTGAGAAACCTGATCCTCTCTTCCATGAATCTAAGGTTCTAGAGAGACCTCTCTAGCACGACCTCTCACTGGTGTTGCTCCACAGCCAAGAAACCTCTGCTAAGTTTCGTACCACCCGCAAACTACTCTAGCTGAGATCTAACCCCTACCCCAGTTGGGCCTCAACAACTGCCCTCGGGAAGTTGTCCTCGCCGATAACCAACCAGTTACATTAAGCTCTGTCCTGTCATCGTTAAAAGATTATAAAATAACTCAATTACTAAAGAATGGCAACCACCCCGCAACGATGAGAAAGATGAATAAAAGAAAGTTCCTAATAGTCTTTATAGACTCTCGAGCATAAGTTACGACGGTCTCCGTCTGATAATTGAGACTCTATGGTATACTACCGGCTGGGTATAAACCCGTGGACCTATGGAACCTAGGGCTCTGATACCGGGGGATTTTTGTCAGTACCCAACTTGGACGTGATGACATTCGTTTTATCCCACCGAAGACTACTAAGCCTAAATCCAGATTAACGAAGTGCAAAGTAAATAACAATCCAACAATAATTTCTATTATAAAAATAATGATCTTAAGTCATTCCCCAAAACCAGGTTGTCACATGCACAAGCATATGATGTGGAGTATTATAATTGAAATAAACTAGAAGTCTAATGTAAGTTGTCTTTCAGGAAAAACAAAGTCATAAACTGAGTAGGAAGTTTCGCATGAGAATGACAAGCATCTACCCCCACAATCCTCCATTTAGATGCCTCGGAAACGAAAAGAATGAGAGGTATCATGGAAGATTCGGGCTCGTAACCTACAAAATTTGTAGCATAGGGTTTTTTTGAGTACTACCAAACCACGCAGTACCCAACAATAAAAACCTCTAACCACAAGTAATTTACAAATACAGTACTTACTAACTTGCACCCAATCTGAACTCCACACTACAACACTCATAATTTTACCAAACACACAACTCAATTACCACACTCTAGCATTTAACATCTCTCAATAACAACTCAATAGTCAACAATACGAATTTCCAACATATGAAACACCACAGATCAGCAAGAACACGTGTTCAAGTTCATCAATAATAAAAATGTGTGATGTCTTGAGATGCAATGTCAGTATAGTGATGATGTCTTCCCTAACGATATACACCCGTTGTCTCTCAGCTGGGACTCTATTGGGGACCCTATCTGTCCAGGCATCTCTCGCGGCGCACTGACACTACCCTTGGATAATAAGTAACCTTCGACGCACATACGTCCCTCAAATACATATATCGCAAGGCGCGATAATAAACTGACCCTTGAAATGGTACATCCTCTTACCACAACCATGTCTCCGATACAATGCTAATGACATGCTCAAATGACAAGGAGGAGATAAACATTTTGATACAAAGCGCTAATATACACCAAAAAGGGGAATACAAAAGTCAAACAAATAGAGCAACAAGTCTACAAGTCATTCCTAAAAAGGCACACAAGAAAATACATGAATTTCATAACGCTTAATTAAACAATTGATAACCACTCTAGGAGTTGAGCCTTACCTTTCGTTGAACTTCCGAATCATTGCAATCTATTAAATAATATATTCACAATACAGGTTTTAGACTACAACATCCACATATTAATGTTTAACTTGAACCTTAAAATTCCTCAATTTATATCAAATTTATATTCTTGATGTAACAAACATTTTTAACTATCATATTTTCCAAGTTCCAAGTCTAAAGTCAATTCTCAAATTTTTAAAAGTATCCCTCAGTTCTTTAAAACTAACGTAAAATAGGGACTTGGGCCAAGCTCAAATTAAGAAAAAATTCACAAAACCTATATCTAATGTCCAAGTTTTTTCCCACTGATGATTATAATCATTAACATCCATCATTTCATGACCTATCATTACTTCTAAATAATAAGCCACCAATTCGCCAATCACTCTGCACCCACTAACTTAGATGAAAATTAACATGTTTTTGTCTTTTATTCTTCCTTTGAAATTTTGAAGGCTGCCAAACACTGATGTAACGTCATCATATGGCTTTCACAATGACCACTCAATATATACCCCATTATTATAATTAGCACAAATAATCTAATTTTGATGCCTTTACTAAGCCCTAATTTCAATACATACACCAGTGACTTTATTTCAACATTTTCTGTTTAATTTTTGTATTTTCTTTCACAACTAGTAATACTTTTTAACATACACATACGCCATTATATGAATTAGACATATTACTGGTTTACCTGATAAAGATCTTGTGGCTGCCTTCGGCGTCTACAGGTAAAGTTCTCCGACTCTTTTCTTTTTTCTGTCTCTTTTATTTAATTAATAAAATAATTATGTATCAAAAGTGACAAACCCTAAACAATTTAATTCACTTAACCAATTACCACAGATGTATAGAGTACATAATTTTAATTACTTTAGTCCATTAACTAATCGTTTTATTACTCAATTTACCTAATATTTTAAAATTCCTAAAAGGGAACTTATGAGTTATTACATTATCACCACTAAAAAATTATTTGTCCTCAAATATAAAGTACTAGAAGACCTGAATCTTCAAAATTTTGAGGGATAACTTGACACGCATATCAGACTGTTCTCCCAAGTTGCTTCCCCCTACTGAACGGTGCTTCACAACACCTTTACTACTTTTACTGAAACCGTCTTGGTCCTAGCTTTCGGACTCCTGTTCGCCTATCCAAATAGTTATAGGCGCCTACCTCATATGTCCAAGTCAGTACCCAGCTCCACAGAATAGAGTGAAATCAATATGTATTCATCTGATAATACTGCCTGAGGCATAGAGACAGGAAAACCAGGATTAACTCCGACAAACAAGGTGCAAGGCCAACTTATATGCCACCTCTCCACTCGACAGACGTCTCAAAAGGTCTAATGAATTTTAGAGCTCAGCTTGCCCTTATTTTTCTAACCTCATCACAATCACAACAACCCTTCAAATTAATGGGTGATATTCATAGCCAAACATTATCACCCTCCATACACCTAAGGCTCTACCTCTCCGTTCTGCATAATTTCTTAATTCTTCTGTCGACTCTGGGCATTTCAACATTCCATTAATGAAATCATAAAACGGACTTTCTCCATACATCTCTAAGCACTCTTTATCCAAAGTCATCTCCCACCGAATTCAACCAACCAATTGTAGATCAACACCGTCTACCAATACAATGCCTCAAATGGGGCCATTTGGATACTAGAGTGATAACTTGTTTTTACAGCAAAACTTGCCTAAGGGTAAATGTCGATCCCATCTAGCTCCAAAATCGATCACACAAACCCCGCTCGAACATATCTTCTAACACCTTAACATCCGCTCAGACTGACCATCTATCTGATGTTGAAAGGTTTGTACTCATATCTAAATGAGTACCCAGACCATGTTGTAATCCTTCTAGAATTGAGAATTCAATAGTGAACCTCGTATATGATATTCTAGAAACAGGAACTCCAGTAGTCGCAAATAAACTAATATAATAGCTTTCGTCTAATTTTTCGGTCGTATACTTCATCACGCCACCCGAACTGGATAAAGTGGGGTCAACCCTTGGTCAACCTATCAACACGACCCAAATAGAGTAGAACTACCCCCACTGTGCTGGCAAACCCACAACAAAGTCCATGGTATCCGCTCCCCCTTCCAATTAGGAATAGACATCCTCCTAAGATACACCCCAGTCACAGTGCTCACACTTGACATAAGGCAAGTAAAACAACCTCGAAAAGTCTACAATATCCATATTCTCCCACACACTAGTAATATTGACTACTCATCATGATACTCTTCCTTCGCCACTCCCGATGGATGGAATACCGAGAACAATGGCCTCCGCCAAGAATCAGCTAATCAAATCACCTTTCTTGGACACCCAAATCCTGCTCTACTCACAGACACCATCAAATCAAGGACACCTCCTTAAAACTCCCCACCTCTCAATACTTGTCCTCGACGAGACAGTTTTTCATCATTAAAAGCTGATGTGCACGGATTCTCGACCAAAGAAGACCGAGCCTCAATAAACAGCATCATCTTAATCGACTATCTTCTGAAAATTTTCAATTTGAAAACAAGACTGTTTAGCTAACATATGACATCTCTAACAATGGTCTCCTTCCTCAACACTAAGAGATGCAAGACTCCCCAATGCTTACAGTCTTCCTACTTCAAAGCCTCGGCACACAACATTGGTCTTTTCCCGAATTATACAGAATGGGTACAGTCATAGTCCTTCAGGCAACTTAAGCCATCTTCACTCCCTGACTTAGTTCAATCCTCTGACGAAAAAGTTATACTTAACATTTCAATGATCAGTGAGAGAGTCTCACAATACACCCACACAAATAATGATGCCATAACTTCAGTACAAATACACACCTGCACTTCCAATCTGAGTAAGTATTATTCCCATGGTCTTTAATTGCCTAGACCATAAGCATCCTTTCCCTTCTGCATGAACACACAACCCATACAATCCTGAAGCATCACAATACACTGTAAAGTCTATACCCTCTTCCGGTAAGTCCCATAGGAGCTTGAAGTCAACAAAGTCCTTGAGTTTTTAAAAGCTTTGCTTATACTCTCATACCACTGAAAATCACTCCTATCGATCAATCTATTCAATGTAGCTGCAATATTAGAGAAACTCTGACAAATAGTCATCATAGCTTGCCAATCCCATAAACTCTGAATCTCAGTAAGGTGGAAGTGGGTCGTGTACATAACAACCTCTGAAATGCCTCATCTTGGCCAGATCTACTCTAATATACCCTCTTGGACACCATGTGTCCCAAGACTGCCACAAACATAGGGCCCCCCCAGAAACTCACACTTTGAGAACTTGGCATACAATTTCTCTTTGCAATCTCTGAAGTACAATCCTCATGTGTCAGCCATGTCCCCCTCTGAATCTTTGAGTAAACCAATTGTCATCGATGAAAACAATCACAAAAGAATCCAGGTATGGTTGAAACAACCTCATTCATCAACTCCAGAATAGATCAGGGGTCATAGTCAACCAAAGGACTTCACTAGGACCTCATATGCCCATACCGAGATGGTCCATTCAGGCTTTCCTAGTGATATCTCTTGCCCTAAAGCACCTTCAACCTGATGATACCTGAGCCTCAAATCATGTTAGAAATAATGCGCCATGTAACTGATCAAATAGCCTCAAACGGCGGAAGGGCATACTTATTCTTCACTATACCTTTTAAACGGTCCCTGTAATCAATACACTCCTCATATCCCATCCTTCTCTCTTCTTCACAAATAATACGTGGCAGCCCCAAGTGATTCCACTAATGGCGAATAAACCCTTACTCAATAAATCCTCAACTTGACCTTCAAATTCTTTCAACCGGCGAGGGGCCATACGAAAGGAGGGATAGTAAAGGATACACTGCCTGCTCAGAATCAATAGAAAAAATCGGATATCCTATCGGGAGGAACACCTAGAAGAATTCAAAGAAATACATTTGCCTTTAATAATAAATATTTATGTGACAAAACCGTAATTATCTTGAGAATGAATATTTATGTAGAATTTACAATAATTTTTTCAATTATGTATTGTTTTATTTATTGTACTTCATTAATGATTTCACTTTTATTGTACTATTGATTATTATATTAATGTATAATAGATGGCAGCAATTTATATTTTTAAAAAATGATGGTCCAAATATTTTTTATATAATGATCTAAATGGAAATAATATGAATTATATATTCGGAATTTTTTAGAAAGAATTGTTTTATGAAATAGAAAATTAATGAATAAGAAATAAATATTATGTTGGATGTGCCCTTAGTGATAAAAAATAGACTACTCCCTCCCCTCTCCCATACTTCCCCCTTAAAAAAGAATGACTCTATTTCTCCGGAACCGGACGGACAGAGTCCATGGGGTGGTTCACACTCAGTATCCCGTAAATCTAAGTAAGCAAACACCCCCCTGCACATATCTAGAAACGGATAAAAGAGATGAGCTGCTAGGATAAAACCACGTAACACTCGTCCACTCAACCTCGAAACACCAAGCATTGCTAAAGTCACAGTCTTAGCATTACAATCAAGGACATCATGTAAGAGAAGCCAATACTACCCAAGATACCAATCAAAGTCTAAACCATTCCCAGAAGATTAATCTACCCAAGTGTCATACAACCAAAGAACAAGAAAGGATCAATAACACTCGATCCATAACTAAGGCTTAACCCACGGGTGTAGAAACACAATAAGTAAGTCTGCTAAAGCACATATCATATCAGTTCAGCAGCAAAAACGTAACACTAAGAGAATGTGGAACCTGGATCAAATAAGAGCACACGCAGTGTCTATGGCATACTAGGATGATCCCTAATAATAGCATCAGAGGTCCTCCACCTCAGGTATCCCCGGGAAAACATAGCAGTTGGCCTCCTCGTCCACCTCCAGCCTTGGTGTACCCTACCCTCTACCCCCACTCTGCTAAGCCTTCACAACCACTACTAGAAATTCTATCATCTCTAGCCCCGAACTCTGCCACGACTCTAACCACTGTGGTGCTGGTTGTCTATTCTAGAATGAAGAGGAGGTCGGGGGCCCCCCACGCCCCTTTTCAGCATAAGTACACTCTGCCGCATTAGGTGATCGGGATCATATCCAAAAGTAAAAACAAAATCTCGGACCTCCTGTGTGGGCCCCTGAAAACCCCCTATAATTTAATTTCCCTTGTCCTGTCTGTCGCTGCTATGAACCTTACGAGCCCTAACCCGGTCTATAAGAACCCCTAGATGTCCGTACACCCTCAAATTTGGCATCGTGCATGAATAGGTCCCCCGTGTTGAAAGAAAACCATCACTCTCGTGATCCCCTACCTCACGAGTGAGGCACCATGAAACTGACTGTCTACTTGCTCCTTTTTAGGGTCCCCAACTCCTCTTCTCCATAATTCGCTCTTTGGCAGAGATCAGAATGGACTGGAAAGAAAGCCCCTCCCTAGTCCCAAAACATATCTGACCTATAGAAGAAAGTCAATCCCCTCAAAATCTGTTGATCCTTTCCGTCTCAATTTTGAATAATGGTCAAACACATGCCTATACAACTAGCAAAACTATGCCTCATACGCTTAAACCGTAAATCATTTTGTCTCCACTCCAAAACCCCTCAAGCCACTCTCTTACTCAGGCTCCAGGTAAAACGATCGTGTGAATGGCATTAAGCAAACCTACTCTCCCAAGTTCACTAGAGAATATCCAACTGTCAACCACCCCGAATAAAGTCCTCCACCATCTCTTCGCTGGCCCCCTGAAGATGGAGGTAGCATATCGACCCCCATGTTCTCAGGTAATCCACCACCTCTAGTAAACTCTCATTGGTAGTTTAGAAACTCATGAGCGTCGTCGCTCCTCCCACCCTGAAAGTGAGGTTGGCCATCTTTTGAAAATCTCTCAACCTACGTTGTCTCATCGCCTCTGGCACAACAACCAACCGCGTGGGCAACTTGAACCCCCAACTGCTATTGCACAACATCATTTTGAACTGCGGGATCCACTGGTAGTCCCAGCCCCACCACATCCAAAACACTGGAGCTTACTTGTTGCTACCTTGGGTTCTGTAAGCCCCTATCTCTAGTACGAGCGTCTGTGGGTGTGGCGGTCGCAACCACCACCCTGGAAATCCCTATAGCACACTTAACACCCTCAATAGTGTATCCTGAAGTAAAGGTGTGACTACAGGCTCTGAAGGAACATGATCCTCTCTTCTATAAATCTGAGGTTCTAGAGAGACCTCTCTAGCACAACCTTCACTAGTGTTGCTCCACAGCCACGAACTCTAGATAGTGTCGTACCACAAGCACGACCTCTAGCTTGAGCTCTACCCCTACACCTACTTGGAGCCTCAACAACTGCCTCAGGAAGCGTCTCCCCTCTACCACCAATTACATTAGCTCTTGTCCTTGTCATTTGTCAAAAGAGTATACAATAACTCAATACTAAAGAAGGCAACCCCGCACAATGAGAAAGAATGAATAAATGTAAGTTTCCTAATAGTCTTTATAGCCTCTCAGAGATAAGTGCAGACGTCTCCGTACTGATCCTTGAGACTCTATGTAGACTCGGCTTATATACACGTGAGACCTATGAACCTAGGCATCTGATACCATTTTATCAAGACCAAATATTGGACGGGTAGCACTCGTCTTATCCCACCAAGACAAGTAAGCCTAAAACCCAATATCTAACAAAGTGCAGAAGTAAATAACAATCCAACAATAATTTCTATTATAAAAACAAGTCATCTTAATTCAATTCCCAAATCCAGGTTGTCACGTGCACAAGCCTCTAATGTAAGTATTAGAATTGAAATAAAATAAAAGTCTAAAATGAAGTTGTCTTTCAAGTAAAAACAAAGTAATAAACTGGAGTACGAAAGTTCGCTGAGATGACAAGCAGCTAACTCCCAATCCTCCACAAGATGCCTGAGAAATGAAAAGAATGAGAAGTATCACAAAGATCCGGGCTCGTAACCTACAAAAATTTATAGAAGCAAGAGGTGAGTACCAAACCACGCCGTACCCAACAAGCAAATCTCTAAACACAAGTTACGTGAACAAAATACATGTACTCCTTACACCCTATCTGAACCTCCACAGTACAAACAACTCACAATTTACCAAACACACAACTCAATAACCACACTCTATCAGTTTACATATTCTCAATAACAACTCAATATTCAACAGTCACAATTTCCACAAAAAAACACTCACAAGATCACCAAGACACGTGTTCAAGTTCATCAACAATAATAATGTGTGATGCCTTGAGATGCAATGTCATGTATAGTGATGCATGTCTTCCCTAACGATACACACCTGTTGTCTCTTAGTCTAGGACCCATGGGGGACATATCTCATGCATCTGTCGCGGCGCACAACACGACCCTCGATAATAGTAACCTTCACAGCGCGCAATACATCCCTCAAAATATAATATCCATCGCGGCGCATGACACGACCCTTGAAATGGTACATCCTCTTACCACAACCATGTCTCAGATACACTGCAAATGACATGCTCAAATGAAAATGATGAGATAACCATTTTGATAACAAAGCACAATTTACAACAAGGTATACAACACCAACAAATAAGCAACAAGTCTCCAAGTCATTCTCAACAACAAGGAAATACAATAATTTCATACGCTTAACAAGGTTTTACAAAACCACTTGCCTTAGTCAATCACTTTGGGACTTGAGCCTTCCCTTTTCGTTGAACTTTCAAACCAATGCAATCTATTCAAATATATATTCACAATAAGGTTTTAAAACTAACAACATCCACATTATTAAGTATTTAACCTTGAACTTAAAATTCACCCGAATTTATAATCAAAATCATAATTCTTGATGTCAACTAACATTTCAACTATCATATTTTCTAAGTTCCAAGTCTAAAGCAAATCTAAATTTTTAAAAGTTATCCCTCAATTCTTAAAACTAACGTAAAATAGGTATTGACCAAGCATCAAATTATTGAAAAAATATATATCATTAACGTATACCTATATGTCAAGTTTTTCCCAGTGATTATTATAATCATTAACATCAATCATTTAACCTATTATTACTTCTCAAATTTATCAGCCACCAATTTAACAACACTGCACCACCTAATTTATAATGAAAATTAACATTTTTTTCTTTTCTTATCCCTTTGAATTTTGAAAGCTACCAAACTGATGTAACATCATCATATGACTTCACAATGCCCAACTTAAATTTATTATACCCATTATTATTATTATCACAATAATAATAAATAATTTGATGCCTCCACTAAGCCCCAATTTCAATATATAACAAGTGACTTTATTTCAACATTTTTTGTTCAATTTTTGTATTTTCTTTCACAACTAATGAGATAGTAATACTTGTTAACATACACATACACCATTAGATGAATTAGACATATTACTGGTTTACCTGATAAAGATCTTATGGCTGCCTTAGGCGTCTACAAGTAAAGTTCTCCGACCCTTTTCTAGCATTTATGCTAAATAATGTGTAGCATTTAAACCAACAAATTAATTCTAGCATTGTTTGGTTAGTTTGTGGTGCAAATTAAGATGTATATTTATATGAAGTGTACACAATTTTTACTGGTTTTGTGTACACAATCCAAACTACACCATAGTAACGTAAAGTATATCAAAATTTATACCAATTCTGCATAGCATCTAAACCAATAAATTAATTCTAGCATTGTTTGGTTAGTTTGTGGTGCAAATTATGATGTATATCAGTGTACACATATATAAATTTGTACCAAATATGAAACCATAATTTACACAATAATAGTTGTCAATTGTACCACTATAATACACAAATATAAGTTTAGATTGTTTTAAAGTATATTTATTGGTTTTATTGATCTATTTATTAAAAAATATATATATGTTATAACTTTATTGATTGGTATTTTTTATAGGATCTGTATAACATAAACTATATTGCTCTCAATTGCTTTGCACCATATGCAAGTACTCACCTATAAAATCTAACTTGGTCTCCAAGTAGGATTCCTAACCATATCCTAAAAAGACTCCACATAATAGACATTCACTATAATACAAATTTATTTATAACACTCCCCCTTGAATGTCGGTAGATTATGTGTCTCTTTAAAACTTTACTAGATAAAACCCAGTGGCAAAAAATCTACTGAAGGAAAGAGAGTACTCATATCTGATAATACGCATTAGAGATGCCTCATTAAGAACCTTACAAGTATAACCCAATGGTACAACCTTGTGAGGAAAAGGATTGCATCGCTTATTAACTCCCTCTAATAACAACATCAATTCAAAGACTTGAATCTTCATTTTTCCAAGCTTGTGCACCATTTTCTTGAAAGTTGTAGTTGATAGAGACTTGGAGGATAAATTAACTATATTATTAATACAAAAAATTATGTTGCATGTTGCTATTGCCATTCTTCGTAGCTCATGAGTGTTTAAAAACTTTCATGAAATATGCTTCCTTTAATCTAAGATCAAAGATTTCTGCAAGTTCCTTACTTCAACTTCTTTAAGCAAATAATCTATTGCCTTTGGAAAACTCTTCAAGAGTTTCAATTATAATAATAAACTTGCATAACAATACATTTATATTCTTAATGAATTTTGAATATATTTAATGCTTATGAAGATTATAAAAAAGTTTCGAAGTCTTGTATATGCTTTAGATTGTGAATCCATCAGATATTTTCATATCAATTTTTTTAAGGGACAACATCCAATATTAAATGTATGACATCTTATAGTGCCTATATTTCAATTTAAATAAGTTTTACGCTTACCAAGATACATCGTTTCACTTTTCACTTGATAATCATTTCTACACCAACATGCTTTAGTAGTCGTAGAATTTGTATCATCATAATCTTTTACCATATCGCATGTTATTGTATCAAAGATATCGTCCACGATATATCATTTTATATTGATTCACAATACAGTATAACTTATTGAGATCTCATCACTTCATCATTTTTAGGTAGGTACCTCTCTCATGAGCTTTCATGAAGTGTTATGTCGTGAACTCTTCAAAAGCACATTGTAACCTTATTATAATGATTTTGATTCTTTGATCCTACCCCTTTTTCAAGGATTATTTAACTTAGATTCGGTTAATCTATAATGCTTCATGCATTTCGTAGACTCTATCCTTTAGAAACATTCAATAGGAGCATTTACAGCTCGTATGTTGCTTCTTAGATCCCTCTTATAATAGACAAACTAACATGTATCTCAATGTATTTTGGAGAATCTATCATTATGCATCATTTTATATTCATTGATTATATCATATCAAAATAATCAACTGAAAAATATTTGGTCCATGACCATAAATATAAATAATTGAGAGAAATTGATTATAATTTATTGTTCTGAAATTACTTTTGTATGTAATATTGTATTTCAAATTAACACATGAAACTTTATTTTCATAAGAAATGATTTCACTATCTAAGACAGTTAATGTCACATCAATTTTAATATTTATCAATATTATCAAAATAAATTTTCTTGATTACGTATTCTTAAAGTTGTGCTCTTAACTCAATTATCTTACACAAACAATTTTGCGAATGCCAAACTACAAGCTGACATCAAATACATGTGATTGTATAATATATGCATGCCTTTCTCATATCACATGATAGGTGAACGGACTCATATTCACCTTTTATACTTTTTAGAGTTTAGGGATTTATTCCCAACATTAGTTGATCCAATGAACTTATCATAATAACAAGCAACAAAAAGAATTCTCGAAGAACAGTCTAGCTCTTCAATATATGTATATTACTCAGTATGCACATCTTTGGGATGATCAAATCATTCATGCCGACTAATAAAATTATTAATATTTGTAAACTCCAAGTGTACTATGCCATGTGGTTTTTGCTTAGGTAAAATTCTAATTTACTATTATATAAGTAAATTTTAATTTTATTACTCTGATAGTAATTTCAGACTTATTTCTTCTCGTTATTCTACCCCTTGTAGAGGTAAGTCGTGATTTCATCACTGAATGGACTAATCTAATTATCAAAAAAATTGTGCCTCTGATCATATTATTTGAGCCAACATTTTTGCAAATATCAAGTTGCAAGATAACAATATCCACAAATGAGATCATCCAGAAGAATCATATATTAGTACAATAATTTATCTAAACAACCCACTAAATTAATGATAGGCCTATTCCTAGAACGCATCGGACTCAAGCTTAACTTTCGTTTATGATGGTCTTACAATTAACTTGCCATGATAACAAAATGTACAAGAAAATCGTCATTTAAAAGAATCTTCAGGTTCTTTAATGGATGATCATTTAATTTTTTTTATAATTCACCTCATCATTATAGGCCCATGATTATCTAGACGATCATGCCAAAGTACTAAAGTACTGAAATTAGTGAACTTCTTATTATTACAAAATGTGCCTCAATTGCCTTAATTATTATCCAAGTTTTTTCAATAAAACATATCTCCCTAGAGACAGTCTTGATGGCACCACAACCACTAACCCAGGGTCAGGACCTTTTCCATGCTTAGCATGGTTGGCAATGAGCATACATCTCATCACTTCAAAAAATGGATCTATATTTATTTAACACTTACCAAAAGTTCTTATTCTTTATGAATGAACACAATCAACTAAGCATATCCTCTTATGATATCTTTAGTGCCTTGTAAATCACTTGTCTTCTTTCAGACATATTAATCATTGCTACCACATTCATTAACGAATGGAGCTATTTCAAGGAATAGGTTTAATGAATAATTTTAATCAAAAACATATTGTTTTGCTTTAGTCATCATTATATCATCAATACAGTGCATTGAGACTCCAATTCAATGTCTTATCCATATAAATAATTTTTTGCTCATAAATCCTGAGACTTGAACACATTGTGTCACCGTCATTCAATAACATGATAGGACAAAGTGCAATAGAACTTACCCTATAATATTTATAAATATTAATCAATCAACAAATCCTTAATTTTTAAAATACATCTACGTGATGTCTTATGACAGCTAATCGAAGTTATAACAATTGTAAGCTAAAAACAATGAGTAACAATAGATTGTACACCTTACTAATTATCGCATCATCCAATAATTACATCTCATGTATTATTGATGTTTTGTAAGGTTACTACACTCACATATAAGAAATTAAATGATGTTACCTTTTCTTCTATTACATTTGACAAAAGTATTCATTACCCCCTGAACTTGAAGTTTTTATTCGTTGTACACCTAAACTTTATTTTTTTTGAATTACCCCCCTGAACTTATTTATTCATCCAACGTGTGCACCTTTTCTGTCCACCTGGTGTACAAATTGAAATTGCACTCTACTAGGCGCGTGAGGGATTGAGTTTTTGTAATGTCATAAAGCTATAACAGTAAAGAAAATGTATAATCTCCATATTTTTAATATTGATAAAAGTTTTCATTACCAATGAACTTGAACCTTCCCACATACCCATATGATTTTTTCCTCACTTTTCTCCAACCCAGTTGCTAACTCCTTAATTTGTTCATCAGAAAACGTATGAATTTGAAGGTGGGGTTTCATAATTTGGGATTGAAAATTCATGAAATTTGACAGTGGAGGTTGAGAAAGGATTCTAGCCATGAATGTGATTTTTTGCTTGACAGAGGTGGACGGTGGTTCCGCGAAGTGGATTGGGAGGTGATAGGTGGAGATAAGGCGGGAGAGGTGGAGGAGTAGGTTTAAATGGCCTTGCGCTGGTAGTGGAACCATAACTATGATATTTTATTTTTGTCATTTTAATTTATCTAGGTAGTTAGAATTTATCTAGGTGGAAATTCACATCATCACCACTTTTGTCAGTTGACGCGCACATGTATTCACAATAGGAGAAGTGGACAAAATAGTTGTACGCAATGGTGGAATAAACAAGTTTGAGGGTGTAATTAAAACAAAATATAGCTTAGGTGTACACCAAATAAAAAGCTTCAAATTTAGGGGGAATGAATACTTTTGCCATTATATTTCATACTTGAGAAGGAATAGTGTTGATTCCATCAACGCAATTATTACTCGAGATGATAGAGTCTAGTGCTGATAACCTAAATATATAAAACAATGAGAAGAAAGTAGTGAGAATGGAGAAGACTTCTTATTCCTTTTTAGGAATATTTAGAAATCCAGACATCTGATTTGCAATGACGTAAAACCCCTTTATTTACAAGGGAAACGTTACTTGGTCCCAAAGTAGGATTCCTAACCATATCCTAAAAGGACTCCACATAATAGACATTCACTATAATTCAAATATGTTTGTAACTTATTTGATTTTGTATAAATTTATGTATTATTGAAAAGATTCTTCATACACAGTAATTGTCTAAAATGAGCTACCAATGGTTATTCATGGAGTTTAAAATTGTCATCTTTGAATAAATCTAAATTATTCAAAGTTATAAAATTCTGCGACACACACACATGTCTAGAGGAGGATAGGCTTTGTTCAAAGAGACAGTCTACTACAGATGTGCTTGGTGCAATGTTAGTGTGGAAGTATGATAATACAAAAACTATTTATGTAACATCTCTCAACTAGAAAGAACTAGAAAGAAGTATAAAATTTGGAAATAGTTATCTTTGGAAAGTATAAGGAAATTTGGAATTTTGTAAAATTAAGTTAAAAGTGAGTTTTGATCAACTTCAAATGGACATAACACCTATCTCAGGAGTATTTAGGTGTAGTTACAGATATGATTGGAAATACCTTGGATTGGTATTTCCAACGCCACCAATTTTGCGTGATTTCGAACTCGTATGAGTGAGTTATGACCTTTGAAAGTTGGGCTGTTGGAATAAGAAAAACCCAAATTCGAATTTTTAAGAGGTAGTTTGGTATTTTGCTTACCCTATTAATTTAATATATTTTTGGTAATTAAGTAAGGGGTGTAATTTGAACAAGATCACTTTATACTTTTACCAAAAGAGTTAGGGTTTTGAGAGAAGAGGAGAAAAGAATAGAAAGGAGAAGGGTGTTCAAGATTTGCAAATATCATCGAAGTAACTTGTTTATTTCGTCGAGGGTGAACACTAAAAAGGCATGTGAGTGTATCTAAATGTTGGGTTTGTTCACCCATGTGTCAAGCATGTCCGATTCAGTGTGATTTTATACTCAAAGGATTAGATTTTGAATGTTCTTAAATTGATTTCATTATTAAACATGAGGTGAAGGTTATGTATTTGTTGAGGGTTTATGAAATCTAAGTTAATTTGAGAAAATAAATCGAATTAAAATGATTTAAGGTCAGAAAATGAGAGGAAAAATCGTCAACCGTCATCAAGGGAAGGTAGGCGCGGCGCACCCCCTATGCGCTAGAAAGCCTAGGGTGCGCGCTTGCAGTGTGCCAAAATGGGGCTTCTGAACTTTGGGGAGGGCGCGGCGTGGCCCGGATGATCCTGTATTGGAGTTTTCACCCAGTTTCATAACTTAGTCTGATTAAGCGTTTCTAAAATGTTTTAACACTTCCTAATGATTCTAACTACTCTCAATGACTTCTAAACATATACAAATCATCTAGAAACAAGAATTTCGACCTTGAATCCATAACTTCAAATTCAAGGATAGTTAAGAGCCATGTCTAAAAAGTTCTTAGAGTCTTTTGAAGAAATCTTTTATAATTGCCTTTGACCTTGTTTCAGGACAAAAATATCAAGTTGAGTAAAGAGTAAAGATAAGGACAAGAAGTTCATTTCAAGTTTCATTAGTCTTTTACAAACTTTTTAACTTCGTTTTAAGACTTAAATTGTAGTTCAGGTCAGAGTAAAGTGAAGTCTTTTCTTCAAAGAGGTGTATGGAGACTAAGTATTTCCAAAGAAGTATAAATTGTTTTCATATTAAAATAAGAATGAAAACTGAGATTTCCAAAGAGCCTTCGGGCTAGTTTTCAGATTAAAGTAATAACTTTCTAAATAAAGCAAGCAAGGGAATTGAGATTTTCAAGATAACATTTGAGCTAAGTTTTGAGCACTAATATCAAATCACAGAAGTAAGTAATTTTTTAAAATATAAGAGATAATATAATGATATTTTATGGAGTAGTATGAGCACCAATATAGCGGAGAGTTCAGATAACTCCTAGTCCCCACGAACCATGAAGCCTCCATGGGTAGAAAAGGGTCATACTTTATAGATGATTCATTTAGTGCTTTATAACATAGACTAGCGGATCTACAGTAGTTTAGTTTCTATAGCAATGGCAAGGTATAGGATGACCCTAACAGCTTGAGGCAAAACGTTGTACCATCACTATAGCTCTTAAGTGATGATTGTCAATTAGAGAAACTCCACAAGAAGTTAAATGTATTTTATATACACAGTTATTGGTATTTTTACATAAAATCCATAAGTTATATTGTATCCTTGCATACATAATTGACATCATGTTTTAAACAACTTTTATTTATATTGCACTTGTTTTAAATTGCTATATATCAAAATGAGTTTAGTCTTGTAGAGTTGAGTTGAGCCAGGTAAGTTTTTCAGATTTCCCTTTCAAGCTACGCTAATATTGTTAAGCATTCCAACTACCATACTCGTACATTCAATGTAGTGATGTAAATTGATCTGCACTGTATTATGATGCAAACGCAGGTAACCAGGATCGGCATCCAAGGCACCGTGATCCAATTGAGCACTCCAAAGTCATTTGGTGGGCCTCCTTTCATTTTTGGAGGACTCTATTACTTACTTTCTAGCTCAGTCATTAGGATATTGTGGGGTTTGTCCCAACATCCATCTCAGTTTTAAAGGCTTCATAGATAAACAATAAGATATTAGTTCTTTGAGTCTTTCCAGTATTATCTCTTGTTGTTAAGTCTTGGGTTGCCAAATTTGGCCAAGTTTAAATGTTTCACTTTTAAAAACAATCTTAGTTATTACATTCTTCCAGTTTAGGTAAGTTTATTAATTACTGTCTTCCGCTGAGTTATGTAAGCTAGGCCAAGGGTTTGCTCGGGTCGAACAATGGTCTTCGAGTACCCGCCACACCTAGGGTGTAGGCGTGGGGCGTCACAAACTTTGTATCTAAGCACAAAGTTCAAGAGTTAAGAGTCCTAGGAAATATATGAAGTCGTGTCTGTAGAGTTTTATTTATCAGTGTGAAAAGTGCCACATATATAATTAGGAGGCTACAACATTTAGGAACTATATCACTTCTTTCACACTATTTTCGTGCGTTAGAGTTTATCTCCAATTCGTGCTTGTGCGTGTTTTTATATAACTATGCCTCGACGAAGAGCACCAAGAGGTCGTCGAGCTAGAATGAACGTTGAGGAACAAGGGGTACCAAATGCACCTGAAGTGCAACCCAAGGAGAAGTTAATTTTTTATGTCGCATTAAGAGAGGCAATTAGGATGCTAAGTCAGGTTGTGGCTAACCAGGTTTGTCAGCAAAGAGGAGCCCAACAAGAACGGGCTGACACTTCGAGGATTCGTGAGTTCTTAAGGATGAATCCCCCAAGTTTTACTGGTTCGAACACTACAGAGGATCCAAAGAATTTACCGAGTAACAAATAAAGGTGTTTAGGATGATGCATGTTGCACATTGAAAAAGTTGAGCTAGCTACTTATCAACTCAAGGGGTTGCTAGAACTTGGTTTGATTAGTTGAAAGAGGGTAGAGATGAAGATGCACCACCTGCGAGTTGGGCTTATTTTGAGGACTTCTTTGGGCGTTTATTTACCTGTGAGCTAAATAAAGCCAAGCTATGTGAGTTCTTCATACTTAAGTAGGAATGTCTAAGTGTTCTTGGGTATGGGTTGAAGTTCACCCAACTATCATGTTATGCTCCGTAGATGATTAAGGACATGAGGAGTGGAATGAGTCCGTTGGTTACTTGTTTGGGCTATTTCTCAAGCAATGAGGATTGGACAACAATGCTTATCGGTGGCATATGATTTATGTTTTCGAAAAATGAAAATAGTTTTTTTAGACTTATTTAGAGTCGTCACTTAATTTTTGAAAAAAATCAAGAAAAACTCAGTTTTCAAAAGATTCAAAAAAAAAAATTCAATTTGAAAACTTAAAGGGGTTCAGGGATTCTATACTTTAGGAAGGTGTTTAAGGCACCTAAAATAGTCGCTAATGTAGTTATCCATCAACTAACTTGTTTGGCTAAAACGTCTAATTTATTTCAATTTATTTTATAAAATCCTTGAAATATCAACCTATCCCCTAAATTATTTAACTTGTAAAATTTACTTAGTAAAATTAATCAAGATAAACTTGATTTAGTTGAATCGTGAAAACAAAATAGCATCTCGCGAGGAATTTGAGATTTTCGACCCTAAAGATGACGACAAATAATAGCATATAAATAAACAAAGAAATGTGTGTGTGTGTGTGTGTGTGAGAGAGAGAGAGAGAGAGAGAGAGGTCCAAATCCGATTTCTGTCCGCCTGGATCGGTATTTGGACCCATATTGTTTTTGGGTCTTAGGACCATTTGATTGTTCTTGTCCTAATCTAACAAAATAACAATAAATAAATTTACAAGACTTAGGCCTAAAAATAACAAAATGCTACACTTTCAAAAAAATAGTAAAATTTTTGGACTCTTTCGCCCAATTCTTCAACTCTCTTCAATTCTTCAAGCTATTTCGACTTCAAAATCTGTTTGCCAGTTTTTAGAATGACCGATTCAAGAAGAGATTTTGGATCCTTTGGTTTTTCCCCGAAATGCAAGAGGAGGAGAGGAAGTTCGTAATGAACTCAAGCAAATTTTACATGCAACGCAAAAATAAGATAAGGATTAGTATTTAATAACATCATCTTAAAAAACACCACTCAACATGGTAACAAAACTTTCCAATTATGATATGATTATTTACCAAAAAGGAACACAACAAAACATACTTCAAGCCAAAAAATAAAATCGCACAATAAGACATCCGAATTCCAATAACTATTTTACTCATAGCCCTAAAGAAAATGGGGAGCTACTGCTCATCCAAAAACCACATAACACCCAATAATGAGGAAAAAGATAAATAATAAAAAAACGAGCAGACCTTTATGACCTTAATAGTAACAAGAAAAATAAGTAGAGTGACAATTGACACCTTGAGGAAGATATAATAAATTGATATTAAACTACTGAAAGGAAATCAGTATGTCGAAAAAAAAGTGAAAAACATGTGGTACAACAAAAAAAATGTGCATCAATATTAAACTTCAACCTCAGTATACTATTCCAACTGAAAATAATTATTATGAATAAAGGAAATTTGCAAAGCATTGAGTTTGACAGATTGTGATTATAACTAGGCAAATAGAAGCACTGCACAAATTTGGTCAAGTACAATCTCAATATTTAAACTCCTCAAAATAGTATGAGAATACTTTAAATCGTATTGGGTGCTAACAAGTCATTTTAACCCAAAACAAATGTTGACTGTACAATGTCAGCATTTCCGTAAGTAAAAAATTTCATGCTAGATAAGATTATACCACCTTAGAGAATTTATATAATGGAAGGGGCGTGAATAAATCAACAAATAATAATAGCAACAAGATGTGGCGAGATAGTGCATAACCTCCGAAGACAAGTGACAAGAGAAAAGTAAAATAGACCATAATACTGATAATATTATGGGATAAAGCGGGACCTCGACACGTGCAAATTTTAACATGCTTGTTTGCTGCTCAAGTATGGATGTAAAATACATTCATCCAAACCGTGAAATTTAAACTAGCCTATTACTACATGGCATCCCAACCAATATATCCCGGGGACACCACATATATATATATACTAGAAAGAACACTCAAGCGAGGAGCAGGGTCGTTCTAGACTTCGAAAGAGGTGCAACGAAAGAGGTAAGTTTAGACCCAGATGCGGCTAAGTAATAGAAACACTTAATTAAACCTCAAGTTAAAGCAAATATAGGTACTAACATTCTAACGACTCAGCAAAAGTGCAACTGTACTAAAAACAAATCTAGGTGAATTACTTTAAATGTCGCATCAGGTCAGAATAGAGACCAACTCAGAAGCTAGAGCGACAATATACTAAGCCTGCATGATCTTCAAAACAAGAATGAAAAGACGCACTGAACAATGCAAAAACAGCTGTCATTCTTACAAAACCAGAAATTAGCGACAACATCGAAAGATGAGGGAGCATTTGGCGAGAAAATAGTTCAACTAACTGCATCATTCACGAAACTCACAACATTGTCGATTAAAATGAACAAAGAAAAAGCTAAAGCGTAAAGATTTCACCTCTTTTGGTGCAGCGATACCGAACAAGACGAGCGAAGAACGTGCAACGAATTCCACGCGACAAAACTTGAACACGAACTACCGACCAGAAAACAAAGCAGAGTCTCGAAGAAACTTGGGTAAAACAATGGTAAACGAGATGATATAGGGACTCTCAGATCGAAACCAAGTAACTCTTCCTTTCCTATAATGTGTTTCGTGTGTACTTCTGTAGCTTCTTCACTATGCTAATTTCTAAAGAAAAATTCAACTTTCTCTTATCGCCTTTTTTTCCAACAGAAGAATCTCTCCCCCTCAAAATGACAAAACAGATATTATATAGGGAAATATTAGGGTTAGTAAAATGGGGGGAAAACCTAGGGAAATTTCGGATAAGGACCAAGACATTTCAAAATCTCAAATTTTGAAATCATCCCCAAAATCGAAAGAAATCTGGAACCGGTACGAAGAATTCCAGAATTTGCAACGGGGGAGTCATGGGAGCCGCTCGATTAGGCGCCATTACAAGAGAAACGCGGAGATGAAGACCAATTGGCCTGCCAATGATAACCGAAATAAATGCGGTTGATCATCACAAACATCCGGTTGAGGGAGAGACAATCGCGAGCGTGACTCGCCACTTTTCGCATCTCCTCTCTGCGTGGAAGGAGTATCGGGGTGGCGTTACCGGTGGCTGCCTCGCAAACGTTTTTTCTCGTTCTGGTTTTCATTCTTCTTGTTCTCAACGTTGGAAAAAAATGCACGCGGGTTGTGATCGGTACGTTCTGGGTTCTTGGATTAAACGGCGGCGATTCTATGGTTTTATGGGGGGACAGGAAAAGGGGGCGGTGCGGAGCGGTTTTTTTGTTTTTGTTGTGTTAGTTTTTTTTTTGTGTTTGGGTTGAGGTGTTACGGGGCTGTAATATTGCGGAATTGCTTGAAGCGTGGATTTTGGGTGAAACGCACAAAGAACGGGCTGTGGGCTGGGTAATCGTGGGTTGAAAATGGCCGCATTTGGGCGGATACAAAGGGGCTAAAGTATTTCTAGAGGTCTTGTCAAAGAAATGATACATAATATTAATGACGCCTTATTTACAGGTAAAATAATGAAGTGAGGTATGAAACAAACTAAAATCCAAAGAGAATGGCGAGATTGAACTAAACTAGGAAGCAAAGTAGTTGAAACCAAGGAAAGGTGTGCTAATGGGGGGGGAATAATCAGAAAATATGCCAATTGGTCGTTACATAACGTATCTGAAAATGCATAGTATATTATCGACAACGTATAACAAGAGATGTGGAGTGTATTTGAAGATAATTTTTAAACATCTAAAGGTTTATAAAAGCTAATTATTTCAAAATCGTTCAGAATTAAACAAGCTCAGTTAATTAATTTATCGGGGCTAGGGTCAAAATGGGGGGTGCAACAACAGGACATGGCAGGGTCCTGAGCGCAAGGATGTCAACTCTGTTCAATCGGAGGCACAGTGCTGTCCAAGGTATTTAGTTTGATTGTATGGATTCGCTCTGCCGCTAAGGAAGTCAGCCAGACCAAGGGGCCGCCGAGACGACAATTGGCCTTTTGAGTGGGCGAGCACACCCTCCAGGTTGGACGCTGGGCCGTTGACAACAAGAAATCCCACAAAAGTCATAAAAAAGGCACATGGAATTTCATTGGCATACGTTCAAGCTTGTAGAGGTAAATTAAGCAGACCACGCTGATTCAAAGATGATAAGACATGACTCCGGCAGAAGCAGCCTGAAATCTTCTTAGATATATTTGTATATCTTGGAAAAAACCATACTCAAGGCGCCTGTTGTTAAAGGCTTTAAGGAAGGAAGAAAAATAAGTATTTTAATATTGGTTAAAAATCGGCTAAATTGTGTCAGCAAGCAGAGGATTGGATATTGTCAACCGATAGTTATAGTGTATAACAACCAGTTTGAAATCATAATTATGAAGTACATAGGGGTATATATAAGTAACAGTTGGATCCGGGAGGTGTGTTTCTGAAACTAGATTTAATCTATAACATATATTGTGTTTTTGTTATGTGAATGGTACTAAATTTAATTATATGTGTCGGTAGTACTTTTAAACACTTGCATACGATCTTGTTGATTTAAGAAATTAATAAATCATGACCTGGGTCGTTGAGTGTTTTAAAATCCAATTATGGTGGATTCCTAGAAAATATGTGCTTTGTTGCGTGTTCAAAAATAAGAGTAATTATGAAATGCTTTGGAAGCACTTGACCTAATAGCTACACTTTGAAATTTATTTATACATCATGAACCGATTTTAGCATAAAAACACACAAAATATCGAAGAGGGAACAAAATAACTTTCATTTAGGCAAATAACGATACACTGTACAAATTCGAAGCATGTATGAGAAGACTGAACGAATAGCTCCAAAAACTAACACTGCGTACATATTTGATCATGAATGATTTTCAAAGAACCTGCCCCATATATATGCAAGAAAATAAAAGAGGATGTGGAACACACAATAATAACATCGCGAGAAGTCCTTATTCTAACCATGTGATTATAAGAGATCAAAAAAACTAGCCGCCAGTGTTTACATTCTTGGAATATTATATGTAAAAAAAACACTTGAAAGCTTGCGTCTGTCTACGAAAACGATAATTAAAAGGAGGAACACTAGAACAACTAGATCCACAAAGATCCAATATTTTGAAGGACATAAAAAACGTGTCAAATCGATGACGGTTAGTAGGCATGGTTTGTTTTATGTAAGTAGTGATGTGTTACTAAATACCTAACAGTCCTATTGTAAAATGAAGGTACGCGCGTCAACAGAATTTCTGCAGACATTATGTCATGGTAACTACAAGGGTTAGTGGGTTGTCCACGCACTATAGTTTGTCACGCCCCAAACCGAGCAAAACAACCTGGACGGACTGACCTCGGAAAAACCAAACTCCTGCAGGTTCCCAAGTGAACCCTTGGCCTGACTTACTCATCTCAGCAAAAGGCTAAACTCAACTTGTTTAAGAAATAAGCATGTTCAAACAAGTACCTCACACAATATTTGGCCAAAATGTCATCAAGTATCAACAAGTACAAAGACTCTAAATTGAAATACTAATTTTCTACTAAGCCTCTAAACTGACTGAAGTGGAATATTAGGACACAGAACCGCCCCACATACGCTAAATAGACCTATTCAAGTAAATGAATTTCATGGTCCCCCCGAAATCAAAAGAGGCTACCTATAGACTTTGGAGTTTGTCTCCGGATCAACGAAGTGTCGGCGTGCTATCCTGTTACCTCGTGGTCTTTCATCATAAAATTATGCAGGCCAAACTGGCGCTATCAAAAGATGAATGTCGCGTATGCGTGTGTGGAAAGTGCTAATACAGCTATAAACTTGAAATGGGAGTAAAGGATAAATATATCTCTTGCGCGGCTTGACGCATAAATAAGATAAGAAAAATAGAAACCAAACGTTACATGATATATGAAAGGAGAGTAGGTGGTCGGGTGGGTGGGGGTTGCCGCTAATAAACCGGACATCACCACTACTAGAGCCTGAGTGGTTAGAACAACGTCGTGCCCATGCTCACCAGAACTGTCAATATACGTGCCGGCGCAATAGGACAGCCCGCGACCTAGTGGATCAACTTTCTAAGCTTAACGTGGTCCGAAAAATTGACATTAATACCCATAGATGGTAACATGGTTTACATAGGGACTGTGAGTTCAATCTGAACTCTCATCCCCATAGCGGTCGCATAATACTCCGCCCCGGCTTTACCGTGAGACCATTTTGTTTTAATAAAAATTTCCCTCCTTGTGCGTTGAAATAAGTTACTCTGAACCTTGTTTAGTTGAAAAAAAAAGTTCTATTTTGGAAATCAATGTTCCCCGGCGTTAGGTCAAAACTCTTGTAAAACTCCTTTTGTTTCCTTGAAACTTAAATTTAAATTTAATTAATCTTTAGGGAAGACGTAATTCCCCTTTTATACTATCGAGAAGTCACTCACTATTTACTCTCTTTTCCCTACGCAAACTTGATCCCTTACAAACGAATTCCAAAACGTTTAAGTAGACTGCTACGAACTTTTGAAAAACTTTAACATTTAACTCCGTCCTAGCTTTAGAACTGGACTTTTTTTACGGTTTAAACAGGATCAGAAACTTTTTAACCTTGACCTTAATTTCCTTGAATTGAATTAATGGCATTCAAGAGTTTCTAATTTGATTTTCTTGGTGAATTATTTTAAAGGGTATTTGAAATCATTGGAAGTTGATTTGAACTTCATTGAGATGTTAATGTAAACCTTTAAAGGACTTAAAAATTTAAACTCCGAAAACTTGACAAAACACTCCGGTCGGGGTGTCACTGCTTATGCATGCCCCACGCCAAGCCTTAGTTGACTGAGGTTGGATTCTGGCGCTTGCTGACGTACAGTCGCCAGCCTGTATTAAAACAAACTGGGCCATTTTTCCTGGCGATCACTGCCAGGCGCGCCACACGCCGTTGCCCTTACCCAGTTTGTGTCTGAAAATTTTCAACTCGTGTTTTTTTCCCCTTTTTCGATCTCCAAACTCCTAATTCTTCATACATACGTTTTGGGGAACCCCTTAGTAAGTCCCGTATCAAGATCTTGCAGAAGTGCCCTCTCAAATACCCCATGGAACAAGAATCATACCACCAACAATGGCAGCTCCAAACAAGCCAATCAAATAAAAAAACAAACAACTTGTCCAAAGATTCCATCCTCTAACATGAGAAAAACCATAAATTAGTCGATTTCAACAAAAACTGGTGGTGGGTGAAGTAAAACCCAACACAAAAGAACCCACATACCTTGTTAGGATCACCCATCCCACCCCGACGAAAATCCACGAAGAATAAACTTTGATCGTTTTTTCATTTCTTTCTTCTTTTCACATCTTTTCTCTTCATTTCTTGCTTCAAAACCCTAGTCCTAATTTTTCTATAGTGTGTAAAACTAAATGGGATCGTTTTTTAGACCCCAATATATACTCCAAAAAACAAATTATATAAATTGACTTTTAGGAAAGGGACAAACACCAACCCTCGACCAAATCCAATTTAGACTTCCACAGGCTCCAATCAGCTCATCTTCCGAAGGTCATTCTTCACCATACGCCTCAAGAAATTTGCAAACTTGGTGGTCGGTTGTGTAAGGAGATCCAAACGATAGAGTTCCCAGCCATATAAAGACGCAACCCAGACCCTCTCTAGAGCTGAAAGGGTGAAGGGCTCGTTTGAAAACACCAAAACGCACAGTTTAAAGCAGAAATTGTTTCTGATTGCCGTATTATGTCCAAAATTTGATCTGCCCCCTCGTTGTTTCGGCCTACCTGAAGCACATAGGGGTTGTCTGAAACGAGACGTTTAGAGAAAGGGTGTAGGGGGGGGGGCAATGTGCAACACACGATGAAAATTCATTAGCCATGGGCTATTGGGTATGTTATAAGACAGAAA
This sequence comes from Solanum habrochaites, assembly GCA_027704765.1. Classification (NCBI taxonomy): domain Eukaryota; kingdom Viridiplantae; phylum Streptophyta; class Magnoliopsida; order Solanales; family Solanaceae; genus Solanum; species Solanum habrochaites. The sequence goes on along the minus strand of JAKWJA010002496.1, from coordinate 31,186,359 downwards.
ATAACCACTCAAAGCCTTTTGCTCGTACAATACTTTACCCATTAACTTTTCAATATGCTGAGTAATAACCGATTGAGAACCTTTGTACTTGCAAAGCATTGGGAAAATTTCCATTGCATGTATTGGAAGATACAGTGTTACCACCTGATGTAAGGAAGCTACCAGGGATACCACCAAGCTACGATCGTAAAAATGGATTTAACAGGTTAAATTTAAGAGATCTGAAGTGGCCTGTAGTAGATGTGGTACAGAGGGTCAAAACAAGAAGAATTGTCACAAATATTCTCAGGAGCACTAAGTTTGTTATGGAATTGTTTGGTATTTTTAGATGTTTTATTAATCACTTTTTTTCCAGAGAATTTTATTTGGTTATAGAATGGTGTTTCTTTTTACCATCGTTGAGATAGACCAAATCTTTATTATTAATCTGACAAGGCATAATAGATGGTGAACTTTGTGGTATATGTTATATTGAAATGTTATGTGGACTGAAGTTATGGCAGATAATTGATTGTACTCGCTTCATCAAATATGATGTTGCCAGTTTGGTGTATTTTATTATAATCGTATGGTGTAATGCTTGAGTTGGTTCTATATCTCATAATAATAAGTGGTATATTAAATGGCACAACATTGGAGCAAAATATGATATGATGTTTGTATCTTTATGTCAGTATTGGTATATTATATAATGTCTTAATTTGTATATTGTATGGTATATGTTGAATTTTTAGTAAGGTTAATATACGGTAAAATAATCTTTAGCCCCTTACTATGATGTTTTCGATGAATCATACACGTATAAGAATTGACAAAAATTATGTACCTAAATTTTAAGTTGTATAATGATAGAACATTAATACACAACATTTTATTTATTTGAAATCAAATTACATAAAAATAATTAATCAACCATAGAAATCAAGTAATACCAATAAAACGTAACAAAAACATTTTGGTATCCAAGGTATAAATACCATAAAGACACCTACGTGTAATGTAGAAACAAACCATCATCCAGTAAATTTTCGCAGAAACCCGTGGGGGATAGGAAAGCAACGAAATCAAACTTGGAATCCTGTGGCTGTATTAACATCACAAGTATGTAATGTATTGAGAAACTTCATGATCCGGTATTATAAAGCTGTTATGTTCTGATTTTTTTCACTGGCCTTGTGTATTTATCAAACTCCATTTGATGAATGGGGGGGGAAGAGTCATTGTGGCAACTTCTTGTTTTGGACTTTCAAATCCATGCTTGCATTTTTTTCTCAAGTACTACATGATTACATTTATTTATTTGGTGTAAAAAATATTTCATTAACCTGTGTAACCATTACGGCTTTACGAGTGACTCCAAACTCAATAACATTTTCATCAATAGTGTAAGGTTGTTTCTAGTAAAACGAATTACCGAGTTTGACCAAGCATTTCATGTAGTTACCATAGTGTGAAACCAATCCATCAAGTAACCTCTCTCAATTCCAAACTCAACTGGAGGTTTGATGACATTGTTTTCTATGGTAAAAACACTGGCTTTCTGAAAAAAATAACAAAAAAAATTACTCATTTGAACAAAATATAATATTAAAATTATAAATTCATGATATTGTACTGACCTGCCGTGTTTCTCATATAATTTGTCATTGTACCACTTTTTGTATGTTTTTATCAAGTTCATATCGACATAAAAATAATTTCCATTAACAAAAGGGTGTTTAATAAACATGGAACCCGGTCCTACTTTTCAGATTACCAATAAAGATGTCATATCATATTCAGGTTTATGGTGGATTGAAACATAGGAGCCTTTTTACGCATTTGTTCAATTGGTGTCACTTGTGTTGCTTCAGCCTCTAGAACAACAAGTTGTGACTCCCTAAGAGGTTGCTCATCAAAGTCAATGAATATTGTTGTCTCATGTGAGAATGTTTTCAAATTTTCAGAAACAAGAAATATTTAAAATGTATAAAGCAATTTTGTATCATTTTTTAAATATACATATTAGTAGGTGATCAATGAGTAGAAAAAAAAAGCATGCTTACTTGTATCTACCATCACATTTCATTAATGGTATCATCATGATGAGAATTTGAACATCATCTTTTTCTCTTGTGTGGACATCAAACAAAACCTCAACATTTTAAAAAATCTATGAAATTACAGATAAATGTATCATATTTGCACCATATTACATATATAAACAACTGTATACACAAATTACAACTACACCATTTTAAATATACAAATCACTGTATAAACCATTTAACATAAAAGGACACCTAGCTATTTCGAAGGATATACCAATACAACATTTACCATGTATACACCATTGTATGAACCAATACACCATGTTACTATTTAATTTTATGCACTATTGTATAATAAAATAAATTGGTGATAAAATATAATACGTAATAATTTATAAGTACTGTTAAAAAATCAGTGATGTATCTTGTTCTACATAATTTTATACACCCAATACTATATCATTTTTATTAATGGTAATAACATTAATTTCTTGAACACAGTGATACTAACCTTAGGTTCTTCAAAATCTTCATTTTCTTTTTCCTCTTTATGAAATGATCTCAACTCTTTTATGATCTTTAAAATGATGCATGCATGAACTTCTTCATGTCAGCAAATTTTCCATCAACTTTATCCTCAAATGCTTTCAATTATTTTCAATTTTAGTAACCAAAAAAATAATACATCAGATTAGAAATATGACCAAAAAAATAATAATAATATAAGTACATAACACAAACCAATGAAACTTCCAGGAAAAGCTTTTGGGAATCTTTTGTTTTTGTTAAATTGTTGGCATCCTTTTCAGTGTGAAGTTCTGAAGTATGAGGCAGTGTCTTCTCATTTGGATGTGCATAACTCAAAGTATCTTGCTTATCAGACAACATTGATTTATTATTTTGAATAAGATATTTCATCTCAACAACAACCAACTCATGCGACATTAAAACAAGATTTTTATATTTATACTAGCAATCATAAATGAATGAAAATGTATGATTAGATAAATGTACGTGTATAACAATGAACCATCATGTAATTAAATAAGGAATTGATATTTACCTAATTACTCTACTTTCTAAACATTACTTTCTTGAGAAAATAAAAAAATCTTGTTCTTTGGAATTTTCTACTTCAAAATGTGAGGTATAATATGACTAGTACAAAATGCAAGTGGAAAGCAAAAGCATTTGACATGAGGTGGTTCAGGGTTATCATCCAACTGATGAGATATCGAATTTGATAGATCATAAAAGGACAAGTTACCCCATGGATTACTACTGTATTGACCACTTTCCACCAAATAAAAATCATCTTTTGTAAAAGAAGAAAGGTTTGGTGGAGATGAAAGAATGAATGTACTTATAAAATAAATAATGGTCATGTTGAAAATATCTTCATCCTTAATCAACCCTTCTTCCTTGCAAACTCTGACTACATCATTCTTAAGAACTTTACCAGAAGAATTAAGAAAGTACAAACTCATAAGCTTTGATGGACTATCAGGGTCAAAAATAAAATCTGTCAGTCACCCACATTTGAAACTAGTCATAACGCGAAATTTCTTTATGCCAAAATGTAGATCTTTACTGTTCAAATTTACGATGAACATATCACTGGGATCATTTTTTTTGTCTCAGCATACATCAAGCTTCTAATGAGTTAGGGTTGAACCATTATTGGATTCAAATCAAGTAGATATCCAAAAGGGGGTTCCTTAAACAAGTGAAGCATGTTGACTTTTGGGAGACGTTCAGTTAATTCGTTGAACACGTTAACATTGATATATGAATACCAACGTGATTGTTTCTTCTTTGGCTATAATATTTTATAATTCATTTAAGTCAAAGAACTACAAATAGATTGTAAAATGTGAATATCATTTAGAATACATACATAACTACAAATATCATTTTGAATCAAAATTTATATAATTATATATACCAACGGAGTATCAAATTCCATATATAGTTTGAACAAATAAAAATAACTAATGTATGCCTTTCTATACTAGTAAACAAGTAAATCACTTGGAAAATTTTAAAGTAACAATATAAAATGAACATTAAGAAGTACAACAAAAAAATAGCAAATAAATTATTATTTTTCAAATAGAAAAATAGAAGATAACATACTTTGCATGACTTTGTCTTTTTCGTGTTTGTCCTCTTCATGTTACCAACACGTTTAACGACTTTTGTTTTCCCATAATTCACACCACATTTCTACTAATAAATAAAATATATTTTACTAATCTTTCACTCAGTAGTGCAACTAGGAACAGGCAAACACTCAATAAAATTCCAATGTATTTCTTCATATACAAAATATTAGTCAAGGATATACACGAGTGTGGAACCATTCAACTACAAAACCCTTGAAACTTGGCAGATGTTCTCCAAAAATAACCATATAATCATACCCATACTTTAGGCCATAACATCAATAATTTAATTTTACAGGTTTCTACTATCATTAGATTCACCATCACCTAATAAAGATAGAAATTGAGTGACACATACAAATTCAAGTTGTAAGGACAATACCACTCAATTTTCCACTAATCTTTACATCAAGATCTGGAATCTTACCACATAGGTTTCCTATTGGTTAATTAAGACTTCTTTCCATTACTTTGCAAGCAACAATGACAAATGATCTTGCACTAAAACAGTATTTAACACCTTCATTTATCTCCACCCATACATAAAAATGACATCATACCAGACCATACAAACAATATTTTATCAGTAGAAGATATCATTCCTGGAGCAAAATGAAACCGTAATCACAAAAATTGGTGGATTTCTTGAGAGGATTGGAACAAACACATCTTAGTAAAATAGACAATCCAACTAGATAGGACAAGCAAAACATAACTAACTACATAGGCAAAAGAAACTCCCAAGTGCATTCAACCACTCAGAAAGCAACACCAGCCCCACCTTACCCTCACTCTCCAATTGAACCCAAATTTCCATCAAAGATATTTTTTGATGATTGTAGTGTCCAGGTAATCTTTCTCACTTAATGGTTCACTAACTGAACAGACATATAACTACAACTATAATCGTTTATATTAACAAATCATCAACATACTCTAGGAAAAACTCCTAACTCCAAAAAAAAAAAACATAAATCAGTAACAACATATCAATCAATATATACCAGAAATTTAATTTTACAGTTTCTCAAAACCCTCTCAACACTTCCCTTCACCATATCTCCATCCTCAAAAACAAAAACAAATGTCTTTAGGAAATTTTTATAACAATAAATTCATTAGAAAGAAAATTCAAACAACACAAAAAGATTCAAGATAATAAAGGTAAAAGCCAACAAAACAGTTAGTTCCATGTATAATCATCAACCATACACTGTAAAAATGTACCTTAGTAATTTTTTGCAATTTCAACTTGGTCACCTTGTTGAGACGAATCCTTTCTACAATGGTATATGGTCTTCAAAATCGCTATTGAAATCACTATCATGCGGACCCTCAACATTCGTAAATACTTTCACTTTACCCTTTTCCCCTCCATAATTGGGTTTAATGAAAGCATCTTGTTTCTCTATTTGTTTCAATCACCTCAATTATACGAACTTCACTACTTCTGGGAGAAGAGGAAGTAATCAACTGAAAATTTGCTGTTGAACATAGAATCATACTATTGATTGTATTATTCTTCATCAAAAGAAGACTCTTTTGAGGTGTATTATGACGTCTAATAATTTCAAATAGCTATTAAGAACCTAAGAATTTAAAGAAATCATTTTAGGAACAATGAAAATCTGGAAATTTTGTTAAATTAGAATAAGTTGAGTTTTTGGTCAATATCAATCAGACATAACTCCTAGCTCTGGATGAGTTAGGTGTACTTAAATGTACGTTTTGAAATCTCTTGGAATAATATTTCCATAGCCGCCGAGTTTGTGCAATTTTGAGTTCATTTGAGTGAATTATGCCCTCTGGAGGTTGGGTTGTTCGAATAAGAAAAGTCCAATCTGGATTTTTGAAGGGCATTATGGTCTTTTCCTTAGCCAATTATTTTATTTCATTTTTTGGTAACTAGTTATAAACTGATCTTATTCAATATCAGCTTTTGAAAAATTAGTGAGGATTTTGAGAGAAGAGAAAATAATAGGTGGAAGGAGAAGAATGTTCAAGATTCGTCAAGATTAGCTTGTCGATTTCGTCGGGGGTTATCACAACAAGGTATGTGAGATCATATAGCATTGGATTAGTTCACCCAATCATGATTCAATTTCAGTGAATTTATTAGATGTGAAAGTAAATCCTTAAGTTCTTGATGAAATTCATTCGAATTCTTGTGGGTTGCGTTGTTGGAGTTCTCTTGAGATTTATTCATGTTGTTTGTCGTTGTTTTCGAGTAGAATATGATGTATATTGAGAGTACAATTTATCCTAAGTGTTAACGAAAATAGTGATTGAAGTTTAGAAGGTTAAGAGATGAGAAACGAGGAATAAAAGTTATCAAAAGCCTAGGGAAAAGGGTGGGGCTTCGCGGCAGCCATCACTCCCCAAAGTCTTTCTTAACTTTCACCCTTGGGGCGCCGCACCAGCCAGTGCGCGCCAGGTCTGGTTATGATCTTTACACTCTGGCACCCCGCGCCTCTCAGAGCGCTAGGGATGCCAATTCACCCCATTTCTCCCCACATTTTCGTACTACTTTCTTAGTATGTACCTATATTTTCTAGTTGATTTCAACACTCAGAGATATCTAAATATCATTAAATCGTTCATAAACATTAGATTATGAAACTCTAATCAATAATCAAATTCAAGAAAAGTTAATATCTAAGTCAAGAGAAGTAAAAGTCTAAGCCTAAAGTTACAAAGAATGTCAAAATAAGTATTTAAAGTTTTAAAAAGTCTTTCAGAAATGTTTAACTTTGTTCTAAAGACTTAAAGTTCAAGTTAAGTAACGAGTAAAGTTGATGTTCATTTCTTCAAAAAAGTATAAGGGAATTATGTATTCTCAAAGAGTTTAAAATGTTTTCATATTTAAATAACAACAGAGCTGAGATTTCTAAAGAGTCTTTGAGATAGTATTCAAAAAAGAGTAATCGCTTTCTAAATGAAGCAAGAGAGCAAACCTTGATTTCTAACATAGCCTTTGAGCTAAAATTTTTGTGCATTTATCTCAAATCACACAAAGAAGTATGTTTTTACACAAAATAAATATGTTTTTAAACAAAATATCTAGTATCATATTTTGGGAGTAGTATTGAGCACCGATATGGGGGAGAGTTCAGACAACTCACATCCCCCATAAATCATGTAGCCACTAAGTATAGAAGGGGGTCATGCTTTTTAGATGATTCCTTTAGTGATTTTTAACTTAGACTAGTGGATCCACTTAGGTAGTGTATGTTCTATACTCATGGCAAGGAATCAGACGACCCTGGAAGCGTGAGGCAAAATGTTGTATCATCCTAATAGCTCTTACGTGATAGTTGTCGATTAGAGAAACTCCGACAGAAGTAGTTGTATTTTTATATGCACAGTTTATTGTGTTTTTTACATACATTTGAGAGTTATCTGTATCTTTGCGTATAACCAGAGTTGACTTCATGTTTTAAAAAACTTTTCTTCATATTTCACTTGTTTTAAATTTCTTCATATTGAAATGAGTTCAGTTATGTTGAGCAAATAACTTCTTCAAATTCTTTTCAAGCTTGTGTTGTATTTTCCTTCCCAACTTGAATACTCATACATTCAATGTATTGATGCTAGTTAGACTGCATTGTCTTATAATGTAGAGAGATGTAACCAGGATCTGCACACAACATACCGTTGATTGTGTGAGCACTCCAGAGTCAGTTGGTGAGCCTTCTTGTATTACGGAGGACTCCTTTTTATTGCTTTGAGTTATTGTATTATTTTATTAGAATGTCGTGGGGTTTGTCCAAACATACATCTTAGATTTTTTAGAGGTTTGGTTTGTCTTTACATTATTGTTATCTTATGTTAAAACTTGGGTTTGCCTTAATGGACAAGTTGAATGTTCCTTTATAAGATTCCTGTTTATTTCATAGATTTATATTTATTTATTTATTTCTTGCGCTAACTAAGCCTGGCCAAGGGTTCGCTTGGGGCCAGCAAATGGTTCACAAGTTCTAAAAACATCTATGGTGTAGGCTTGGGGTGTGACAAACTTTGTATCAGAGCACATAATTCAAGAGTAGTAGGGAGTCTATGAAGTCGTGTCTATACAGTCCTAATTATCGGTGTGAAGTGCACAACATCTGTAATTAGGAGGCTGGAACACTTGGGAAGATTTCTCACTTCTTTTACACTCATTTTGGCGTTAGAGTTTGATCTCTAAAACATTTTCCTCTAATTCATGCTTGCGCGTGTTTCAGATAATCATGCCAACAGGAGATCTATTTGAGGTCGTTCTCCTAGGAGAAATATTTAATAAAGAGGGGTACCTAATGCACCTAAAGTGCAACCTCAAGAAAAGTTACTAATGACGACATCTGTGAGGCTATCCAAGTGTAGAGACAAGTTGTGACCAATCAAGCTGGGCAAAAAAGAGGAGCTAGATAGGAAGCGAATACTTCTAGGATCCGAGAGTTCTTAAGGATGGATACCCCATGTTTCACGGGTTATATCACTACTGAGGATACACCAAACTTTATTGAGGAGGTTAAGAAGATATTTGAGGTTATGCATTCTGCTGATACTGAGACGGTTGATCTAGTTTCATATCAACTGAAGAATGTTGCTAGAACTTGGTTTGATCAGTGGAAAGAGGGTAGAGATGAGGATGCACCACCTGCGAGTTGGGTTTGTTTTGAGGAGGCTTTCTTGGGGCATTTCTTTCCCTAAGAAATAATAAAGGCAAAGGTACGAGAGGTCCTTTCCCCTAAGCAGGAGTCACTAAGTGTTCCTGAGTATGGGTTGAAGTTCACCCAACTATCCCGTTATGCTCAGGATATAGTTGCGGACATGAGGAGTAGGATGAGTCTTTTTGTTGCTTGGGCTGTATCGTTTGTCAAGAAAAGAGGGAAGGGTTGCAATGTTGATAAGTGTCATGGATATCTCAAGGTTGATGTTCTATGTGTATCAGGTTGAGGAAGAGAAGCTAAGGGATAAGGAAGATTTCAATAACAATAGATCTAAGACAAGGAACAAGTCTGGACAGCAAAAGAGTAGCGCCTACCAGTCATCCTTCCAATAGAAACAAAAGGGACCTTCTCCATCATTTGCTAGTGCACCTACACCGAAGAAAAAAATATGAGACAATAGCTAGAGTTTTAGAGCTAAACCTGTTTATTCTCAAAGTATCATGATGCAAGGGGGTAGTAAGCCTCATGACTGCGCTAAGTGTGGTAGAAACTACTCGACTATGTTTTGTGAGGGCTCCACTGGTTGTTTTAAGTGTGCTCAAAATGGGCAATTCACGTAGGAGTGTCCAAAGAACAAGCAGGGTAACAAAATGGGGGCAATAGAGCCCAATTTTCTTTAGTTGCTTCACCAGACAAAGCTTCACCTATATGGGCTACTTACTATACTGGCAGAGGATCAAACCACGTATATGCTATCAATAGACGCCAAGAGAAAAAGGATTCACCAGATGTTGTCACGGGTATGATCCAAGTCTTTGACTTTACTATTTATGTTTTTCTAAACAAGGAGCGAGTTTATCTTGTGTAACTTAATATGTTGCTATGAAATTTGACGTTATTCTTGAGAAACTAAGTGAACTATTTGGTGTTTCTACACCTGTTTGTGAGTCTATTCTATCCTGGAGAGTTTATCATGATTGTTCCATTTCCTTTAATCACAAGAGTACCATGGCTGATTTATTTGAGTTAGACATGGTAGATTTTGATGTTATTCTTAGTATGAACTGACTTCATAACTGTTATGTTGATTGTAGTACTCGAGTTTTCAAATTCCAGTTTGCTGATAAGCCAGTATTAGAGTGGAAAAGCTCTTCAACAGTTCCTAAGGGTCGATTTATTTTGTACCTTAAGTCAATAAAGTTAGTTACTAAGGGGTGTGTCTATCACTTAGTTTGGGTTAATGACTCTAGTGTTGAGATACCTCTTATCCAGTCAGTTCCAGTAGTAAAAGAGTTTCTTTAATCATTTCCAGATGATTTACCCGTAGTCCCTTTTAAGAAAGAGATTGATTCTCCCAGATAGTCATCTTATATCTATTCCACTATATAGAATGGCAGCAAAAGAGTTGAGAAATATTAAAGATAAGTTGAAAGATTTGATATATATGGGTTTTATTCGATCACATGTCTCATCTTAGGGAACTCTAGTCTTATTTATGAGAAATAAAGATGTTCCCTAAGAATGTGTATAGATTACCGTCAACCCAACAGGGTTACCATCAAGAACGAATATCCTCTTGAAAGGTTTGATGATGTTTTTGATCAGTTTTAGGGTGCCACTTTCTTATTTAAGATAGATCACAAATTTGGCTACCATTAGTTAAGAGTGAGGGAATGTGATATTCCAAAGACAGCTTTCAGAACCCGATATTGTCATTATTAGTTTTTGGTCATGTCCTTTGGGCTGACCAATGCACCTGCATCTTTGATGGACCTTATGAATAGGGTATTCAAACTTTGTTCAGATATGTTTGTTATCGCCTTCATTGATGACTTACTAATCTATTCAAGGAATAAATAATATCATGCTATGTTACAATCCAAAGTACCCCTTAGGCGTAACCGGCATCATCGTCCTCTACGAGGACTAAGACAAGCCCTTAGAGTTCGTCATAGCACATCATAGGTAAGAAAATATGAAAAAATTAAAACTTTTGATTATATATCAAAGAGGTTTACATAGACCTCTACATAGGAAGCATACACAGGCTTCTCGCATAAACAACCTACAACATATAGGAAATTAGTCTAATACTTTGTCTCACATTAAACAATCTATAAAATGAATCACAATAGTTTGGGCATAGACCTTAATCTATTACAATATTCCATATAGGCTATAATGAAATCTCAACATGAGAATGGAATAATTGTTTCAAACATAGACAAAACAAATAAGGATTGATAAGTGGCTCTATCCTCGAAACTCATGAGGACTCAACAATTGACTTAGGAAAGAGCCAAGTCTTCTTCTTCAATGAACATGAATCTCCTCAATGGCCCGAACCTAAAATGTTTGGGGAAAAGGGAGAAAATATGGGTTAGTACAGACCACATGTACTAGGTATGACTTCTATGCACAATAATCATCAATGCATGAGAAAAGGACAATTTAGTCAAAATCATGCTTTCTATAAATTTAACTCAACATGCATATATATAGAGCATAATAAGCCAATTCCACATAATATAAACCCAACAAGTAAATTACCCAAGTAATACGTGGCAATGCAAGGAGTTAGACCCCATCATCCAATCCATTGCTAAAGCAGTAACAAAGCCAACCCCTTCATACTTACAGGACATAGTCTGACCTGTTCATAATTAAGTAAGCTCACTCATTAGCGTATTATTCATAACCATAAAGACATACTCATAATCATAAAAGAACAATACTTAGAATCATCCATTAGGATACACATGTGCAATGCGTAAGAGAAGTCCCAGACCCTTCTTTTTTTTTTTTTTTTTTCTTACCCTATGTAGTAGCCTTCAAGGACAACCCTAATCAGAGTTCACTACTTAAATTTGTTCATTACGATACATTAGGGAAAGAAGTGACATGAGACCATGTGATCTACATGGAACCGGAGTCTACTCCGACACAAAAAGAGAGGTAACACTTGCTACGGTGTTGGTGTAACAATTTGTACGTAGTTGATCGGAGGATGGATCCACTAACGCTAGAGCCTATGTGGGAACATAGTTAAGGGTCAGGAGATTATTGCTAGGAAACTTAATTACTAACATGGGAGGTTTCCATCTCATGAGACAACAAATAATTAGGGAATCCGAACTACTAACGTGAGCGAAACCCATGTGGGGAGATTAGACTTACTAACATAAGACCTCCATCTCATTTACATTCCCTTTCGGCGCTAAGAATTTATTTCCTTTTAGTAACATATTATACATCTATAAGTTCCAAATTCGGTCTATTCTAGACCCTTAGGTAACCTCTTATCAAAGTAGCTTCATAGCGTGATCAAAGTGAGAAAAACATACTTTGGACTTTAGAACACAACATTATAATCATGATAAAATACAATTCAATAATATAATGATCACATCATGAACATAATATATATTCCTAGCCACTTCATAGATCTAGGGTTAGGGATTAGGATCCTTATCCCAAACGTCACAAACAACACAATTAGCTATATCGTCGTTATCACATAAGTAGATACACCTTGCCATAATTGAGCGAATTCAAAGGAGAATCAAAAATTATCACCTCATGACCTTCATGGGACTTCAACTTCAACACCCAACTATTCATAACCAACATATGAAAAACAGGTCAAATTCATGAAGTCTTAACATAACTAAAATCAGGTAAATAAGAGGGACGTTAATCACACTCTACAATCATCTTAATAACCAAGAAATTAGGGGATTGGGGGAAAGACATGGGGTACCAAGGGAAAACTCATAGGAGATCATCATTGGACCAATCAATTCATACTTAAAAACATTAATTTCATCATAATCACCACAATTAAATCACCAATTTACATTTTGGAAAGAAGACCATGTGAAGGAGAAAAGAAAAACCCTTGGTGGGGGGGGGGATCTAGAAATCATCTTTTGAAAGGACTTTGGGGATAAAGAATCCCAAGAGTGAATAAAAACAATACCTTATGAAATATAATCGGAAATCAAGTTGAAAAACTTGAAGTCTTGATCTTCTTCTTGGAGCTTTGTTGGTCTTCAATGGAGTTTTGGAGGAAAAGAGAGAATTTGGGAGAGAGATTCTTGAGTTCAACTTGTGGGACTTGGTTTCAGTGTTAAAATTGAACCAAAACTTACCCTAATACATTATATAGTCACCCATTAAATTACACAAAATACCCTCACTTAAATGGGTTTATTTGTGAAGTCAAAAAACCCAAAATACAACTTTTACGATAACCGGGAAGTAGGTGCGCATCGTGAGGCTAATTCCCCAATTTATTTTCAAATTTTGATCTGAGGAAGTTGGATCCGTGGCATCCCCTTGTAACGAGTCCAACTCCATATCTCCATGTGATGGATGCACGTCGTGCAACAGCCACCAGAAACCTGCCCGTGCGCAACTACCTTGGCAACTTGCTCGCCCAAGTTCGGGTCCTCCCCAAGGACCCTTCCGGTGGAACTTTACATGGTTCCTCCATAGAACTTTACGGAGGCAACCTCCTTATTCCTCAATTTGTTAAATTGGCGATCAAAGATCTCAATCGGGACCTCTTTATAAGAAACATCCTCTTTTACCCCTAAACCTTCTAGAGGAAGAATGGAAACCGGGTCCCCTATTGATCATGGAAACATGCAATACCAGATGAATCATGGCCAATACATAGGAAACACTCCCAACTCGCTTAAAAATTTCATAAGGTCCCAAATAATGAGGAGTTAGCTTCTCTTCTTTCCAAATCTCATCACTCCTTCCATGGGTGAAATTCTCAAATAGAACCAATCTCTTACTGTAATTCATGGTCCCTCTTTCTATTGTCGGCATAAGATTTTTGTTGACTTTGAGCAGCTTTTAGTCTCTGTTATAACTTGAACCTTCTCAAGGGCTTCATAGAATAAGTCAGGATCAAGTAGAGAAAACTCATCAACCACATACCACCCAACCGGAGATCGAAACCTTCTCCCATAAAGTGCCTCGAAGGGTTCCATAGAGATAGTTGAGTGGTAGCTATTGTTGTAGGAGAACTCTATTAAGGGTAGGTGGTCATTCCAATTACCCTTGAAATCGATGACCTCAACATATCCTTAAGAGTTTGAATACTGGATTCCACTTGACCATCCTCTTGGGATTAAAAGCGGGTCTAAGCTTCAGCTTCGTACCAATCCCACTTTTGAAAGCTTTCCAAAAATGGGAGGCAAATTAATTACCTCTATCCGAAATGATGGACAAAGGGGCTATATATAACTTTACTATCTCTTTAATGTACAATTTGACATAATCTTCCGTCAAATATGTGACTTTGACGGGAATGAAATTTTAGGACTTGGTTAGCCTATCCACAATAACCCATCTTGAGTCATGTTGTCTTCTAGTACGTGGAAACCCCACTACAAAGTCCATGTTAATATCCTCCCATTTCCATGTAGGAATATGTATATTTTGAGTCAAGCCACCCAACCTTTGATGCTCCTTTGTCACTTGTTGGCAATTTGGGCACTTAGCAAAAAGGTCCGCTATGTCCCTTTCATACCATTCCACCAATATGTTTTTCATAAGTCGCGATACATCTTTGTAGCACCCGGGTGAATGAAATACAGGGAGCCATGAGTTTCTTCCATGATCAATTCCCTTAAACCATCCATATCCGGTACGCACACCTTACATGGTGCCTAAGCACTCCATATTCTCCTAGAGAGTAAGACTCATTAGACTTACTAAGGACTGTTTCCTTCAACTCCATTAATAGAGGATCAAGGTATTTCTTGTATTTCACTCCAACCACTAAAGATGACTGAGTTGTGGCAAACCACGAATCCACCCTTTGGAGAGTCTTCTAGTCGGACACCCAAACGAGCCAACCTATGAACCTCTTTTAATAGCTCCTTCTTATCAACAACCACATCAGTCATACTACCCATGGACACTCTACTCAAAGCATCTACTACCACATTAGATTTTCCGGGATGGTCAAGGACACTCATGTCATAGTCCTTTAAAAGTTCTAACCATCTTATTTTTCGTAGGTTCAAATCTTTTTGGGTAAACACTGACATATTGTTTAACCTTGTGATCAAGTTGTACATCAAACATGTACCCTAGATATAATGTCTCAAAAGTTTTCAATGTAAATACCCACGGAATCCAGCTCAAGGTCAATGAGTTGGGTAATTTCGTCTCATGTGGCTTTGCGGTTGTCTAGAGGCCTACTTATAGACTTTCCCATTTTTGCATGATCCACACCCTAGACCCCCCCGAGAGGCCATCACAAATAAACCGCAACCCTTCGGTTTCCCACCTCCGGTATAAGTCAATACCGGATCGGTGTGAGTCTTCTTTCCAATTACTTTGAACTGTTTTTCACATGATTCCGAACCATCTCGAATTTGAATATCTTTTTCGTTAATAAAGGCCGTTAATGGAGATGTGATAGATGAGAATCCCTCAAGAAACCTCCTATAGTAACCGGCCAACCCTATAAAACTTTGGATGTCGGTAGGGCTCAAAGGTCTAGACCAACTTTTTACCACTTCCGTCTTACTTGGGTCAACCTCTATCCCTTCAGTAGAGACAATGTACCAAGAAAGGCATCCGATCTTAACCAAAATTTGCACTTGCTAAACTTAGCAAAAAATTAGTTATCTTTGAGAACATGCAAATCAAGTGTTTCAAAATATCAAGTGTATCAAAATATCATCCATAGAGACAATCACGAACAAATCAAGATACTTTCTAAAAACTTGATTCATAAGGTCCATGATGGCCACCGGGGCGTTAGTTAGACAAAATGACATCCCTAGAAATTGAAAGTGACCATATCTTGTTCGAAATGCCGTTTTCGGAATATCAACCTTCCACATTCTAAGTTGATGATAAGCCGATCTTAAGTCAATTTTTGAAATGTAACTCTCTCCTTGGAGTTGATCAAAAAAGTCATCATAAAGTGCGGATCACTTATTTCTTTATAGTGGACTTGTTTATGACCGATAGTCCTCTGCACAATCTCAACAAACCCACCTCTTTTTTTACAAACAACTGGAGCACCAACCCCCAGGGATATGCTCGATTGAATAAAGCCCTTATCTACAATCCTTTTAGTTGAGCCCTTTAGCTTCTTCACCCTCTGTTTGGGCTCCAGCTGATAAGGAGGGATTGAACTAGGTTGTGTATCCCGAAGACCAGCCTATGCGAAGTCAATCTCCCCATTTGGGAGGAATTTCCTGAAGTCATCCCGAAAGAACCTCCAGAAATTTCCCTCACGACGGTGTACAGTGACTTATAGGGGGGATGATACGCTCACAACTTACTTTTCGATTAGAAGTAAGCGGGTCTGTGTTTCAAGTAAATACTAACCCAACTAGTGAGGTTGGGAATCTTCCCACGGGAAAATAGTTCTAGACTCAACGTCAACCTAATTATTACTATTGTTTTAGTCAACTGACTTCCTTGGAAAATAAAACTAAAAAGGGTGTTCTATCTCTATAAGTGAAAATCATAAGGCACTTGAAAGTTCACTTCCAGTTTTTTTAATGTTGGGTTTTTTTAATCAATTAATCAAGTAACCTAGGGTTTGAACGTTGTTCCCCCAAAGGTTCATAACTTGTAACTCTAACCTATAACCATTCTTTCCTCGTAATCAGTTGCAATGCAAGTATAAGTTATTGTCTTTCTAAATCTTGGGTCGGCACTAGAAAATCTTCACTCCCCACCTGGGTCCGCTACGTGTTTCTTCCTAACCCGTATCCCTTCACCCCATATAACCAATCATATTCAGATATTTGACCTAAGTTATTTACCATTACCTCGACACATCAAACTTTGCCAATTAGATATTATACAACTAAATCTAATGTTATAATTCTTTTCCTATTATCTACCCTCCTTGGTCCGAAAGGTAGCATAGGCTAGTTCTAACGTTTGACACCATTCCAAACCCGTTAAAAGACTTCTAAAAAACAGATTATTCATACAGTGCAAGACCTATCTTGAATTGTTATTTTTTTAGAGTTAGGGTTTATCTCATTATTTGCCTATGGTTCCCACAACCCTAGTTATGGATTTATTTACTCATAGCCATAAACACAATCTTCAAATTATTAATAGAATTCATGTACTTAATCTATTCATGAAAAGAGTAAATCCGAAAGTTTGCTTGATTAACGCACCACAAATCACCAATAGTAATGATAATTAAAATTCTAACACTATACAAAGATCTAATAAATATGATGTCTACTATCTGTGTCTAACCTCAAAATATGTTTTTCGAAGTATTTATTGAAAACCAACAACCTATTAACCTAATTAAACAGGATTCTAATAGCTGAAATCTGCCAACGCGGACTGGGTCGACTGACCACGCGCCGGACCGTGTACGTCCATGATGAACCGTCATGGGACTTCCGTCTTCCCATACTTGTGCACTTTCTTCTTCTGCTCTCCATGCTCTTCTATTCCCCTCGAGACGGAAGTATGACTGACCGTCCATAGGCACAACGGTACGTCGGGGTCTTCGTTCCAAACTGACTTCACACTCTTGGCATCTGGGTACTGGATCACTTCTCCCTGATCTTCACGACGAACTGAAGGACGACCGTCAGAGCCGTGAAGGACCTTCACAAGCTCGTAATTCCCCCACTTGGTCAGACTTCCCCATCTTCCTTCAGCATCTTCTCTAAACACTGCCACGCATACAGACCGTCACAAGCACGACATATAGTACCGTCAGCATCTTCCGTCGGTGTTCTCTTCTCATTTCTTCTCTCAAAATCTCTGCATTTGGCTATTGGGACAGATTTCTTGCAAAACAAAGAGAAACTTGATATAACAATTACGCACCAAAAAGGCTTTTGACGCACTAAATTAAGAAAAAAGTAATTAATGTACCGTGAAACCACGGTAATATCACACCCTCAACTAAATTCGTTGTTTTGTCCTCAAGCGACGCACATGACTCACTACACCATCTTGTACATAGTAAATCCCATGTTTTAATCCTCCTTCGCACATTTGGCTATCAATCCCAATTAAAATCTCATCAAAAGCAAAATGCAGTCTATCACTATTGTCTTGGATTTTTGTGGGATCGACATGACCATAATCACCATGCATTACCACCTATCCTCTAAGGACTCTTCATTTTTTCACCAAGTGGCTAAGCAAATTCTGGTATTAGCAACTAATGTCCTCAATTTAAGACCAAAATCCTAATTTTTCATTTCACCACAATGATTGACATTTGAGTATAAGGATTACTTTTCAAAAACACTCGCTCTCTCAGAACAAAGTCACACTCCATTCATACCTATTGACATAAGCTTTTGTTGCCCTTATTTTCACTGCCTTAAGTTTCGGTATACAACCCTTATGATACGATAGTACTTTTTTAGACTTGTAACATAAGGGCTCAGGGTCAGAGGGTATCATTTAGGATACTTTAGTGCTTTTTTTTTTTCCTTGACTATCGTGCCCAAAAATTCGGCTAAACCTTCCCTCTTTCTATCATTTTATCTCGCCCCATTTTTCTCATCTTCTTTCACATTGCTATTTTTCTCTTCTTTCTTCATTTGTGTGAGTGACTCTCTTCTTTTCTTGTTTTGTAATTCTTGTATTTTCTTTTTTCTTTACTTTTCTTTTTCCAACGAGTTCTTGAGTCACTTTACTTTTGTTCTTTCTCTCTCTTGTTCTTTCATAACCCCACTTTCCATGACATCCTCCTAATAGCAAACCCCAACTTATTGGCTTGCCCATTAGTCATGTACACAATACCCCAAATTAGGTCATGCCATAACGAAGGTTATTCATTGCATTTCGCCACCCTCAAACTTATGCATTTTGGCACTAGCGAGGTGCACATGTCTCAAGGATGGACCAGGGCCAACACTTTGTTCCCAGAAAAAGATCAGTTGGGGGTTAAAAAGAAAGGTCCCAATTTTAAGCTCAGATTTTGGAGTCAACGAAGAATACATTCATGTTGGTTTCTTTTATTTAGGTAGAAATGGGCTAGATGAATAAGGCCTAGGACATGTCCTAATTGTCGAGACCTACTGTTTAGCAGGACTAACCAGGCAGTTCTAGCTCAGTACCAATGGTGGGACTATTCAAAATTTCCTCCTCACACGATCCTTGACCTGTCATCACTATAGCAGATTAGCTAGACACCCTCGTTCGAATTGAAGACTTAGGGATAATATGCAATGTTTAATTTCTAATTTCATGCTTAGAGCCACACAATTATCAATTAGTATGCCTAGTACATGCAACATTTTCCGTTTTATCAGGATAATCTTTAGCCATCATGCTTCAGAGTTAAACTAATGTCAAAGATATAAACATGCCGGTTTATCAACCGAAAAAGTAATCAGTCTTTTGGGGAAAAAGAACAACAGGCAAGAAAACACCAAAGAGGATAGTGAATTGGGGCTAACTCAGACTTCACCCTAACCTCAATTTCTATTAACCCCACCCCCAACAACAAAGCATGCAATATGTCCCAAATGGCAATACAAAAAATCTAACTATTAGAAGAGTGGTAGGTGAAGTAAAACCTGTGGCGCAAAAGCGCAGTCGATCAGCAAGCTTGTGGGTCCGGTTCCCCCGGAACCCACGTTCTCCGCAATCTGACACCCCGTGGTGTCTTCGCACCAAACGCCACCATCAGTAGTGCACCAGTGATATCTACAAATGCGGGACAGATGCTCCCATCCGCTACCTCTGAACGCTCTGCATCTGGTGGCGCCTCCTCGGCAGCAAGTGATGCCTCTCCTCGCATCCTCCATCTCTCGGCGCCCTTCTTCCTTGCTTCGCGCCTCATCCTATGCTCGACCCCTACGCCTCTTGGGAACTCTCTCGAGGGGGAAGTGGGGTGGAATTTTTGGAAGTTAAACAGGGCGCTAGCAACGATGTCCTCAGCAGGCCTCGACAAAGGGGCCTCAGACTGCCGGCACCCTTGGCTCTAAAGATAGTGTCGATGTCTGCACGAATACTGTCGACTGCAACAAGCCTGAGAGGTCCCTACACTTCCACCGAGGGGCTGGTCGGGCCTAACACTCATCACTCAAATGTGTCCCAGACATTGGTTGACCTCAATACATCCTTCCTCTCTGTAAATTGCTAGCTCTTCTGCATCTTCCTCTCTAGACTTGCTTCAGACTCAGTAATAATCGACACCGTCTAGTTTTTTGGACCTAGCAACGGGACCAGTAACGGTAAGAGGGGGCTGGTGCCGAGAGGAGCTTTCGGGGCTGTGCTACTCTAACCCACGGGATGACTCGACCGGGTAGGTGGTCATTGGACGCCCTGTGAGAACTGTGCGGGCCTGGGGCACACCGTATTCCCGAAAGATTACAACAAGTGGGGGCATCTCTGGAAGTGGCCCCCCTCGCGTGGATCAACTCATTTGCCCGTCTCTGCAAAAAATAACTGATAAAAATTTCAACAAGACCAAATTTGAGACGAATATAGGATGAAGCAATGTCAAGAATAACAGCAAGCAGACAAGACTACAAAGGGCCATTTGCCTAACTTCTACATTGCCCTGCAGTTCTTAAGCTGATCTCCTTGCCATAAAAAAAAAAAAAAAAAAAAAAAAAAGAAAAGTGTGTGGCACACCTTCGTACCTGCAAAGGGCAAAGACTCCTACACGGGAAGGGTTAGGGTAGTGCCTTGAATTCCCTCTCCGTAGCATGACTTCCTGGAGAAGCAAGCGAAGTCCACATCGAAGTCCGGCTATCATCGCCGACATCAAAAACACTCTGCTCGATCCCCCGTAACTATCTTATCACATACACCAGCTGTTTGGGAAAGGGCATTGACGGACGAGCAGCGCACAAGAAACTTTGCTACGAACTGATGTGGGCCTTCCTGATAGCCCCCTTCGGCTCAGTGACCCAACATCGGCAACCCTCTCCATATCTTACAGGTGCAGGGCCATCACCTCTTGGTGGTTCTCGGTCGCGGCTGGCTCTCCAAGCACTGTCCTCCCTTTAATACACTATCGCCAGCGGTAGTCAAACTTTCCCTCGGCAGTGATGGGGTCCGTAGCATCTGGCACTCTCGCCATATAGGAACCGGACGGCGGATGGAGAGCAGGGAAAGTCAACCTTCATACCCCCCGTACTCGAACTCTCCAAGGGGGCTTTTAGCGGGAGCAGGCCCCCTGCCTTTCGATCTTTGATCGGATACAGGTCGACTATACGTAGGATTCGAGAACTCGCAGACCATTTCCTTCCTTTCCCTCCTTCCATTTCCTCGCTAGATATCCCAACGGACGTGCCTGTCCACTCTAACGTGCCGGGTGACGAGGGTTCATGGATGCTACCCTCGTGGGGAAGACTTTCCTGCAAGTACCCGCCTCTTCCAAGGTGAGTGTTCGCTGTCATTACTTACTTTTTCCTTATCAGTCAGGGAACTTGCATCGGAGTAAACTTGAAACTGGCCGTCCCCACCAACCGGTTGTGGCTGGTCGCGGCTGTGGTGGCGGACTGACGCTGGTGCGCCGGATGTTAGAGTCTTAACTATCGCCTCATCAGACGAGGCCGGCTCGAAGCAGTGGCGGGTGCGGGACAACCTCGTCGATCCAGAAGCTTTTCCTCCCTCGGACCATGATATCCTAAGAGCCAACGCTCCTTTCCTCTTTGTGGCTGCCCAAGGGTTGTGCCTGTCAGTGTGCGCTACTACATCAGACTGGGGGCTTGACTACGCCGCACGCCACCTTTTTGGGTGTGGCTCTGGGAGCACGCGCAGCAACGGTAAGAGGGGCTGAGTTCCTGGGGGAACATACTCAGTGGCAACGCTCAATTCAATCAGGCCGAATGAGCATTGCGGGCAGAATGGGTGGCAACGACTTGATTGTCCCGCGTGCGTAGGTGCGGCTTGCTTGGGGGCCATATTAGAGTAAGTCCTGTAAGGATCAATATTAGTATGATAGTGTTAACAAGACAGGTCAGCCCATATGAATAAACCATTGAAAATAGTGTGTCCAAGATATTGAAACTGTATCACAAGACGGTCCAGATTACGGCTACGTCGTGGCTTTGACGAACCGTCATGAAGGTTCGCGTGTTGTACTTAGTCTAATGTATATATAGGAAAACCCTGAGGAGGGGTCCTCGACCAGCATGAGGTCCGAGCAAGACGACCATCGTGGGTACGACTATCCGTCGTAGGACCCTTAGAAAATTTTGGGGAGACCCTGCAAGTGGTCTCTGACCATCATAACGGTCGGACGCAGGACGGACCGTCGTGTAACGTTCTGTCGTCAGGTTGGTCTATCATCGGGACCTGAGAAATGTTGGAGACCTTGCAAGGGTCTCTCTGACCATCATGCGTTGTGCCAGCCGGACCCGTGGGTACGACGGTCCTCGAAGGACACTTAGCAAATTTTGGAGCCACCCCTTAGCCGAGGGGTCTCTACCTCATGACGGTCGTGGCAGAGACTGACCATCGTGGGTATGACGGTCTTCGCATTTCTCCGTGGACTGACACTTAGAACAAGTGGGAGAGACCTTTAGAATAGGGTCTCTACAACGTCAAACGGTTGTGGAGGACGGACGTCGTGAAAGAGACGGTCTGTCACACGTGTCGTTGGCACAGGGTTGCTAGGGGGCTTTGGAACTGACCCTACGGAACGTTTCGTCGTGTGTAAGACGTCCGTCATCGGGGTCCTCATTCTGAATAGCAATGATAGACTGTGGTCCCTATGCATCCCCCGATGAAACCCACATGGGTCCTTGTAGTGTTTGTGGACCTATATGTGTCTAATCCACACTACCTAGGAACCTAGAATGCACAATCCCCTATGTCTAGGGGTGTCAATATGGCAAATTTCGAACATTTTGAGCCCAGGTTTAGACATAATCATATAAAAGGAACAAATATACTACTAAGAACTAAGCTAATACTAACTAATAAACAAAATGCAAGAATAATGAGTATAAATTTAGAGACGCATACCTTATAAATGGAGAAAAAAAAAAAAGCAAATGGACCATTAACTACTCAGTTGGAAGTAGACCACCCTACAATAACAAACAATCATCATCTCCTACTAGTAGAATCATTTTAAGGCTTAGTAGTGATTGTGGGGGCAATGTCAGTTTGGGGGAAATGTGGAAGTTAAAAGAGAGGTAGATAAAATAATAATTAATAAATTTGGGTGGAAAATTAGGGGTTGGGACCACAAGCAGGGGACTGTTAAAGTAAAGGGAAGGGACAACGAATAAGAGTGAAAGAAAAATCTGGGAATAGAAAGACAGAAAACAATAGCAAGGGAGAGGGAATGAAGAGTGAGAACGGGGGGAACAGTAAAACGTAATGCCATAAGGGTAAGTGGGCTTGGCAGTTTAAACCGACGACAGACTAAGCTAATAAGGAGAAAGTGAGAAGATCTAAAGGGGATGAAGGAAAAAGAGATTAGGAGGAAAATAAAGTGATGGGGATGAAGAGGGGTAGGAGAAGAGGCAACTTGCGAAGAAATTGAAGAGTAGTGTTAGGGAAGGACAAATTAAGAGAGGATGGATCGGTAGAAGGAGGGGTGGCGAGGTCGGCGTATGGAGACGGAAATATGGGGGGGAGAAGAACGACGGCGTCGTAGCATCGACGTGGAGCAGGACGAAGGTTAGGTGTCGGTGATGTTGGAAGAAACGGATGAAGGCTGGGTGTGGACTGGCTTCTTTCCTCTGTGGAGGAGGCGGGGTGGATTTAAGAAACGATGGGCGCATGGGGGATGGAAGAACTAGGAGAAGGGGCTTTGTTTAAGAAAAAAGACAGGCAGTGTACAAAGGAGCAAGTTTATATGCGCGAAGAAGGGGAAGTAGTGGGCGAGTAGAAAGGGGATTGTGAGGTAGGGAACTTGTGGGTAAAAAAGAGGCGGGGGGTCGGGAGAAGTAAGAACATGGACGATGAGCGAAAAGAGGGGAAGAGGGGTAGGAAGAGGGGCTGGAGGGATGAGATCGGTAGGGAGGGTCAAGGAAGAAGACTGGAGGAGCGATAATGAGACACAAAAGTACTTGTAGGAAAAGCATTTTGTTCTTTTATTGCGCCGCTTTTCACTTTTGGAAAAGGGTCCAGCCGGGTCGGGTCGGGTATAATTCATTAATCACAGCGACAAGTTCCCCGACGACGGTCCACGCAGTTGTGACGACCCGTCGTTGGGTCCTTCGTGTGTGCCGCTATGTCTAAAATAGCAGAAAGCGTACACTGGATGACGGATGCTACGACGGTCCATCGCAGGCGCAACAGTCCATCTATATATTCGTCAGGGGCTGCCGCGGAGTATTTTTCTGCGGATTTACCCTGTGATGTCCTACTCCTGCAAATTCAAAACATTAATGGGAAAAATGCTATCATTGACTGAAAAGATGAATAGTATTGGGTTGCCCCAACAAGCCGCCTGATTTAAATGTTCGCGGCAAAGCCACGACGGGGGACAACTTGATTGACTCAGGCGGTCATCATATTTGTAAGCCTCTGTCACTTCATTCGCCGATGTTCAGCATGCCACCCGACAATAGATTTTTATTATTAATGCGGCGATTCCCTGAAACCGCACACCCTCTTTATTTTCTCCAACTCAAACTGCTCCAATGAGGGAATAGTTGGGTAACCTGTAAGTACCCAGTCCATTGACTTGAGTTTGCCTTGAAACAAGCGCAACCTGGAATTGAAATAAAGCAACCAAATCCCCGACCTAAACTCTCGTTTTTCAATTTGGTTGTCATGGTACTTCTTCATCTTTTCTTTGTATAGGGCTGAGCCTTTCATAGGATTTCAGGCGAAATCAGCATGTTCTGTAACCCATTTAAAAACCGTTGCTCTGGCAAGCTTCTCTTCCATCCTTTTAACTTCTTCAGACCACATGCTTTATGTCTAAACTCAAACCGGAAGATGGACAAGCTTTCCCATATACAAGTTGGTATGGAGACATACCTATGTTGTCTATATGTTGTCCGGTAGGGGCCCAAAGCAATCTCAAGCCTCCTTGACCAATCCCGTTCCTACTATCGTCACTGTTTTTGGACAATAGCTGTTGATTCTCCCTCACTCCCGATTTGACATTTCAACTTGCCCACTATTTTTGAGGGTGTTAAGGAGTGGACCCATTATGTGAACCCCGTATTTCTCTAATAAACCCTTGAACAATCTGTTGCAACCAACGTGGGAGCCCCCATCACTAATCATGTCCCTTGGGGGTGCCAAAAACGAGAGAATACTTATTCTTTTTCAAAATGCAGTTGTCACTCTTTTTCCCTTCATTGTTGCGAGGGCTATGGCTTTTCGACCCTTTAGACCATAAAATCAACTGCTACAAATGTACTTCATGCCATGATAACTCCACGAAAAGGGCCATTTAAAGAAAGTCGATAACCTACCACCCCACAGACAATCAAACTAACTCCAATCCAGAATGGGTGTTTATAGAGGGAGCTCGTTGCTTTTCATTTGAAATACCAAAACCCGCCATCTCGTTGACAATCTGTCACCAATTCTTTATTAAGCAAACCCGTGAGCATCTTGATGACGAGTTGCCAATAGTAAAGCCACATTGTATATCTTTATGAGGCGTTCGGATACCCCGGTGATGTTCCACCAACGTTGAGGAAATGGCATGCCTCCAACACACTCACATCTCACATGCTGCATCACACTGCGCATAAGGCCCGTCCAGCACAACTCCTATAAAGGTATGGGTTCAATCCCAAAAAAACTTTTTTTTCAACATCGTACATTAAACTTGTTTCTTACTTCTTTTGAGAAAGGACAAGTCTTTCTTGTGGGCACAATATCATAAGCCAGATAGTTAGAAAATCTGTTAACCATGGGATCAACGCTTGGGAGCAGCCAATACATGTTATACGGGAAGAAAATCATCAATGTCAGTCTTATCCCTAACTCTCTCATAGCTTTCATCCTCTAGACGATAAAGTGATCAAGAACTTGGGATTTTCAGTTCCTTTCTATCCATCACTTCAAAGTCAAATTCTTGTAGGCAGTAATACCCAAGATCAGCCTAGGTTTCGCTCCTTCTTGCCATCAATATCCTCACATTCTTGAGTGGTCTGTAATGCACTATAATCTAAGTACCATAAGCAAAATAGGAGTGCCATTTCTCAAAAGCAAAAACTACTGCAAGGATTTCCTTGCTCAGCCAACTTGTTATTCTTCTAGCTTCATTTAGGGCTTTTTTTTTCTTAACTAGCAATAAGTATATGGGGTGAAGGATTTTTGTTTTTTTTTTCCTCTGTCCCCAGTAACTCACACCAAGAGCCACCCCACTAGCATCGCAACATCACCTCAATGGACCTGTTCCAATCCAGAGAAATAATGATAGGATGCATACACCAATTTTTCCTTTAGCTCACCGAAGGCCTAAAGAACAAGATTCATCAACGAACAATTACATCTTTCTTTTCCTCCACAGTTTTTGCAACAATGGGTGTGCAATTTTTTTGAAAAGTCCTTTTGATAAATCATCCAGTAGAAACCTGTCATGCCCCCAAGAAAGCTTCTCACAACACCTTCACAGAGATCGGGGGGGGGACGTCTCTCTAATTATAAACCAACCATCGACTTTAGCTGATCAACCTCTAATGCCCTTTTTCTGAAATGCGATGACCCAACACAACTACCCTCTTTCATTCAACCATGAAATGCACTTTTCCCATTTAGTACTAAATTGCAGCTGCAACATCTCTAAGGACTTCATATATTGTACAACACCGCTCAAATGAATCAACCAACCACAGAAAAAGTTATCTAAAGACTTCTATAGTATCCTCCATATGTCCAGAAAATATCGACATCATACATCTCTGAATTATGCGGGTGCATTGCACAAACCAAACGACCTTCTTCCTGACGCAAAGGTTCCCATATGGAAACAAGTTACAAAGTGTTTTTCTCTGTGACTTTCTGTGCACATAAGAAATTTGATTAACCCCAATATCCCATCAAGACACATACCCACCCTTTTCCGCAAGTCTATCCACACATCTGATCCATGAAAGGCATAGGCATGGTCTTTTCAGTCCATGACGTTTTAGTTTACAATATCCATACACCCCTCCAACCATTACCGTCTCACATTGGTGAACAAGTTCATCTTTTCGTGGGGACCACAGTCTTTCCCCTTTTCTTAGTTACCACGAACCGGGCAATACCCAACTACTTCAGGCGATTGGATAGATTACTCGAACTTACTTACTGTCTTTACTACTCCGGCAATCCCAACCACTTGTATGATGTCCTTCTTTGCACACATCTTGCAATAGGAGGAAATTCCAAGGCGTCTCTGGTGCTCAATACTCTCGGCTTTATGATCAGGGCATGAGTTGGATTTTTATGAGAGAAAATACCAGTGAGAATTCCCAATAATGGTCCGCAATGGGCCCCCCAATAGGCTCTTTTAACCTTTTTTAGTAGTCCATGCAAGCAAAAACGATAAACCTGTTTTTCATCTCAAGGTCTATGCAATATTACCAACCGGCAAAGTGTCACCATGTTCCTAAGAATTCAGACCTAAGACTCGGCTTGGGCGGGCTTTACTTACTCTTTTAATAATTCAACTTTTGGAAGCCTCCTCTATCGCTGTTTTTTTTTCCAGATGCCGATTGGAGCTCACCACTTCCTCATGGCCGACCAAATATTAAGTCACTTAACTCAACTTCCCTCATTTTCAAAACAAACCGATAATTTCATCTGCCCCCCCCCCCGTGCCCCTTTTCCATGTCTACTAAGGCCTCTTTCCGTAAGCTAAAGATGGCCTTCCGAAGATAATAGGCACTTCAAAATCAACCTTCACAATCAAGAATGACAAAGCACAACATCAGTCAAAGACCGAAAGATGAATACTCCACTTTTACTACACAGTCATTACGTAATCCCTATGGGCCGTTTTAAAAACTGTTCGACCTCAGCCATCATTGGCCGCAATTGGTGCAGTGGGCTTTTGGGTCACCCAACCCATCTTTCTTGTAAATCGAGAGGGGCCATGAGATTTCGCTTGCCCCCCAGATCCATATGCTTTCAAAACAAAATGTAATAGCCCGAATTGTACAAGGATAGTGAACGCACCCGATTCTCTTTCTTTGGACCAGAGAATCTTGTAGCAATAGCACTACAGTGGCTGTCATTCTATCATATCCCCCCCTCAAAAGTAACCGATCTTGTTCTCTTTGTGACAAGATCTTTCATACAACTTGGTGTAAACCGGGAATTTTGTTCTAAAGCTTCTACCTACCAAAGGGACATTGATAGAAAGTTGCTTCACATTGTTATAAAAACGCCGATATTTACCAATCCTCGGTATTTTTTTTCAATCATCCTTTTGAGGAATAGGGGGTTGGCGCACTAGGCATCAGAGTTACCTTTTTAGGCACTTCAGCCTCTTTTGGCACTGTTATCCCTCCTCCAAACTCAATAACTCAGCATCAACTTTAAACCACGTCATCAGTTACTTTTGTCACCTTATATTCTCATGCATAGGTGGCATGTTGGTCCAATGGTTGCTTGCCACCGAGCGAGGTAAGTAAGTCCATACAATGTCCATCATTTTTCGCATTTTTGGCCAAAGTGTTCTCTAGGATAGTGCCCGGTTAGCTCATTTGTTCACATTGCAGATATTGGGCATTGTCCTCTCTAGTTGCTTAAATTGATATTGCAAAATGTGTGTATCAACTTTTTTGTTGCCCAATACCAAACCCGCTAATCCTTCCTCCACAACTCTTTAGTTGTGCTCATCACTAAGCATCGAACCTCCTCATCATTTTAAATGCAGAATATCCTCAACTCGCGAATGCTACACTCCACCATCCCTTGAGTTCTTCCCAATTTTGATTGAAGGAGGGACATAGGGCCCACTGCCCCTGTCATTGTCTATCTGATTACCATAGTTAACCACCCCCTATTGAGTTGTTGTCGCGATTGTAGTTTTCCAGTTCCATCCATCTCTCGGACATAATGACCCGTCAAACGATTTGGTTAGTTTACCATAGTTTCGTCAGACCTTGGTTTTTCCCTGACCTTGGGCTGCCAATTCTCCTGATTAGAGCCCTTGGGCACTTGGTCGGAAACCCCCATCTGTTCATTAACTTACTGCATAGAATCCTCCTCTAATAACATCAAATCGTTTGGAGGTGGTGGTTTAGCCAAAGTTTTCAAATTGACTAATTAATCTTTTTCTTGTCTCACCCCCATTGACTGGTTGTAGTACCAACCAAGTTCCCGTTCTCATTGAGCCAGTTCTTCATAAATCTCATTCTGTGGCTGGGTTTAGTGAGTGGACTGTACTGCGATGTGTTTTCATCATTCTTCTTCTTTTCCCTCTTCTCTTCTTTTCTCGTTTTCTCTTTTTCTCCAAAAAGAAAGATGTATCAGACCTTCCTAATACTACTGCCGTCTTTGTGTATCCTCTTTAGTTGGAATTGATTTCTCTAAGTTTTTTCCTAATTTTGTCAACGCGATCTCAGCAAAGGACCATTCTCCATAAGATCCACCTGGCTTAGTGTCCAACAACCCCCCGCTTTGTGTGTTATCATCCTGTCCCCGATAGAAGTTTCCCTGTTCAAGTGACTCTCATCTATACGGTGAATTTGGAACCCTCCTCCGAATGAGGTGAATTATCACAAGAACTACTACTGACTCTCCTCCTTGGTAGTGGCCAACACCAAGTTATTCACTCTTCTTTTTGTTTTATTGTTACTTGGATTACCCGTATCTTATCCATTTCTCATAAGCTCCCTTAGTTGTTCCAAGTAATATGGAGTTGTTATTGGGAGCTCATTGAGACCAAATACAGTCTCTTCTCCTCTCTCCCTTCCAGTGAAGAGGAAACACTCGAAAGACCTATTACAGTCGTAAAAATCCCAATCAGCCTTCCCACAGCAACTTTTTACACACTCTCTGCCCGTTACCTTAGCTATATGTGCATGTTGATCCTCGAATGTATCCCTAAAAACAAACGCTCTTGCAGTGAGACACTTTGAATTAGTCTACTATTTTACCGACAAAAAGTGTGGGCCTGTGGGTATATGGGCAATAAAGTGGCTCCCATCCTAGTCTGGCTTGTTATCATGAACCCTCTGTGTATGCTGGGGCCGTGGAACATGATTTTGTCCCCTCATTTTGATGTTCACACCCTTAGCATCATCTGTTACCATCTTACATGAACGAATCAGAACCGGACGGGATTTTCTATGTTTGGGACAAATCTTCATTGTTCCCAAGTTTTTCGATTCATAATTGGCAGTGACGCCTAACTCAAAGATCGTAGGTGAACAATGGTTCTTTTTCCCTCTCTGTGTAATTTGGCATACAGGAGGATAGTCTGAAAAAAATCAAAAACAAAAATAATTAAATCAAGAAATATCACTAAACTATAGTACGAAGTTCAAGTTTAATCTAAAAGCCTACTGTTTCCCTCCAGCAGCAACGACCAAAATTTGATACGCTCAAACATACTTTCTCGAATAAGAAGTAAAGCGGGTCATGGTCAATTAAACTAAGACCCAACTAGTAGGTTGGGATCGTTTCCCACGAGGAAATAGTCTAAAATCAACTTCATCAACCTATTAATAACTATTGTTTGGTAATGACTTATTTGGAAGTAAAACATAAAAAAGGGGGTTTTTCCCTATTCTCTAAATAAGTGGAAAATAATAACGCACTGAAATGACACATTGATAGTTTTTTTTTAATGTTGGGTTTTAATCACTTAATCAAAGTACTAGGGTGTTTTACGTGTTCCCACAGTTTTCATAACTTGATCAAACTCTCTAACTATAACAATTCTTTTCCTAGTATCTTGCATTCAAATATGATACAGTATGTTTTCTAAATCCTTGGTCCCTGACATCTAGAAATCTCACTTCCGCACCTTGGTCCGGCTACGTAGGGGTTTTCTAGGTCCAACCCTTATCCTTACCTCAATTAAGCATCATATTCGATATTGACTAAGATCTTTAACACTCGTACTCAATAAATACTAGCCTATTAAGATGTATAACGACTAAATCTATGTTTCAAAACACATAATAATTCCTTTTCCTCTTAGCTACCTCTACCCTCCTTGGTCCGGCGAAGTTCGCATTAAGGCAGTTTCTAACTTGGCATCCACATGCAGTTCTTTAAAAACTACTTCTAACCTAAAGAAATTATTAATACATTGCAAGACCTAATCTAGAAATTGTTATTTTAGTTAGGGTTTTTACTCTCTTATTTGTGCCTATTGGTTCCCACAACCCTAGTGTAGGGGAGTTTAGTTACTCAAAGTCATAAACACAAATATTCCAATATATACCATAAATAAAGGAATTCATGTACTTACTACTAACTACTTCAATGAGAAAAGGAGTAAAACTGAATTTTGCTTTGATTAACCACCACAACTCACACACCAATCATGATAATCAAACGTCCCTACACTAAATCCACAAGAGTCCTAATAATATGATGTCTCACTATCTGGTGCAGACCTCAAAAACGAGGTTTTATCAAAGTATTTATAAAAAACAAAAATCCTTATTAACCAGGATTCTAATAGCTGACTCTTCCAAAACTCTGCGGGTTCGACGGACCCAACGCGACGGAACCGTCGAGTCATGAAAAACCAAACGTCATGGACTTTTCCGTCGTCCCATCTATGTGCAAACGTTTCTTTCCTCTTCTGCTCTATTCATTCCCCCCGACGACAAGTATGACGGCCGTCATAAAAGCAACCACGTTCCGTCGGGGTCGTCGTTCCCAAATACTGTCGAACTCTTGGAATCTGGGTACTGGGAGCACTTCTCTGATCTTCCACGACGACCTGCAGACGGACCGTCAGAGGCCGCGCGGAACCTTCACAAGATTCGTAATCCCACACTTGGTCAGACTTCCTTCCCCATCTTCCTTACAACACCGCTTCTCTATAACACTATCCACCGAATACGGACCCTCCACAAATCACGATTGACCGTCATCGCTCGGTAGGTGAGTCTCCATTCTGCATTTCTTTCTTCTCTCAAATCTCCCGCTTTTGGTCTTTTGGGAGCAGATTTCTTGCAAAACAAAGAGAAACTTCTTAAAATTACACAAAAAGGCTTTTGGACCACTAACTTAAGGAAAAAGTATTAATGATACCGTGAAAACCACGTATATCAGGGACCCGCCTCGGATTAACGAGATACAATAACTCTTACTCTTTGTAGCGACAGAACCCTTTGCAATCTATTTCCATTCTTTTTAGACATGCGATGATCTTACCCCTAGGATATGAGTTCATTTGGGAATTGAATTTTCACTATCCTTGTTCTACAATCAACAGAGGCAAAGCAAGCATGCAACCAAGCCATACTTAAAATAACATCAAAATCTAGAATATCAAGTTCTATCAAGTTAACTAATGTAATCCTAATTGGGCAATGGAATAATACCACCTTTTATAATTCTATTTACAACCACCAACTAGTCACCCACCAGGTGTAGAAATCCGAAAAAGGATTACTCGTCTAATATGTACGGGTAGTATTTAAAATTCAATGGCTAACACGAGGGTCACAATGGCAATGTACCTCACGGATCCAACAACGCATATACAATCAAAGGATAAGAATTTTAACATGCTCGGTACCAACGTCTGAT
Source organism: Solanum habrochaites (assembly GCA_027704765.1). Lineage (NCBI taxonomy): Eukaryota > Viridiplantae > Streptophyta > Magnoliopsida > Solanales > Solanaceae > Solanum > Solanum habrochaites. The sequence goes on along the minus strand of JAKWJA010002496.1, from coordinate 31,153,884 downwards.
GAGCTCTCTTGAACACTTCGGGATTTGAGAACATAAAAGTTATTCTTCTTAGGAGCATCCAGATTTGGGGCACTTGCTTGAACTGGAGTATTTTCCTTCCTTGAGTCTTAATCATAGGGCAATATCTCTTAATGTTACCATTCTTGCCACAACCATAGCAATTACCCGTTCCAACTAGGCACTTCCCATCATGTCTCTTATCACATTTTGCACAAAGAGGCTTCTCAACATAAGATCTTCCATCTTTCCCCTCTTGGGGATTGGGAGTAGGCACCTTAATCTTTTTAACCCTTGGAGAATTAGGAGGGCTTGGTTCGAAAACCTCCTTTTGAATCTTGGTTTGTATTGAACCTCAAACCTATTCTTAGAAATATTCCCCTCTTTGGTTTTCACCTTATTCAACTCCCTACCAACTTGCTTAAGCTTTTCTCCTCAATTTGTTCGGCATGAACCATGAGAGGAGAGATGTCCATGCAAGGAATTAACATAGACAATCTACATTCATTAACCACAAGATCGGATATCCTCATGACAAATTTGTCCATCTTGGCTCTAGAATCTGCAATCATAGTACGAGCATGCTTTGATAGTTGAGCGAACTTGAGGTTATACTCCTTCACGCTCATACCCCCTTGTTGAAGGTTGATGAATTCTTGCATCTTCCTCTCCCTTAGTTCTAAGTGAAAAACCTATCAAGGAAAGTAATTTTAAAATATCCCCAAGTAATTCAAACTTCTATAACCGGCCTCTCATCCTTCCATTGCTCATACCATACTTAAGATACATCTTTGAGTTTGTAGGCGGCTAATTCTGGATTTTCTTGATAAGAAACACCCATCGCATCAAGAACTTTGAACAATTCATCAATGAACCCTTGTGGGTCCTCCTTCACCTTACAACCATAGAAAGTATAAGGATACATCCTTGTGAAATCCCTAATCCTTAAAGAGATGGTGTTAGCATTGGGGTTCACTTGCACCCTTGCATCCCTAGCAACTTGGGTAGACGAAACTTGAGTCAAGCTATGAATGGACGGCCTTATCTCAACATTAGACATAGCCCCTTCTTCAGTAGGAACTTGAGGGTTTTGAGGAGTTTGAGGGGGAACCGCCTCATTCAAATTCTCCTCTACTTCCTTTTGAGCGGTGTTCCTCCTTGTATTCATTGCCTATAAGCACAATAAAACAATTAGAAGAAGAGGACTAGATAGATTTAAGACTCTTAGGCACGAGTAAGGAATAACAAAGAGAGTGAAAGTTCCTAAGCATCACATAGTTTCTCATTCATAAGTGTGGCGCGCTTCACAATTATGATAAGACCCTACATAGATGTGGTTTAGTGAGACATTATTCCTAAGAATACTTAACCACATGCTCTAATACCAAATTTGTTATGACCCAAAGTACCCTTAGGTATAACCGGCGTCTTCGTCCTCTACGAGGACTAAGACAAGCCCTTAGCATTCCTCATAGCACATCATAGGTTATACAATACGGGAAAATTAAAAACTTTTGCTTATATAGCAAAGAGGTTTACACAGACCTCTACATAGGAAGCATACATAGGCTTCTCAACATGTAAATTACCCAAGTAATACTTGTTCAATGCCAAGGATAGAAACCTATAATCCTATCCAAAGTTAAGCATCACATTAAGCAACCCAGTTCATACTTACAACATATTTTCATAACATGCTTATATGTCAATGCTTACTCGTAGATTATTATTCATAACCATAATCATAGTCATAATCATAAAAGAACACTACATAGAATCATCCCTTAGGATCACATATGTGCAATGAGTAAGAGAAGTCGCATACCCTTACTTATCCTATGTAGTAGCCTTCAAGACAACCCTAATAAGAGTTCACATACTTAACTTGTTCATTTACTTATACATTAGGGAAAGAAGTGCAATAACTGAAATGAGACCATGTGAGCTACATGGAATCCGGTGTTCTACTCCGACACCAAAAAGAGAGGGTTAGCACTTGCTTACGGTGTAACCATTGTACGTAGCTATCTAGGTGGATCCACTAAGCTAGAGTCCTATGTGGGAACATAGTTAAGGGTCTAGGAGATTGTTGCTAGAAACCTTTACTTACTAACATGGAGGTTTCCATCTCATGAGACAACACATAATTAGGGAATCCGGACTTACTAACGTGAGGAAACCCATGTGGGAGATTGGACTTACTAATGTAAGACCTCCATCTCATTTACATTCCCTTTCGGTGCTAAGCATTTATTTCCTTTAGTAATCATCTTATTACATCGTATAAGTTCACATTAGTCTCTTCTAGACCCTTAGGTAACCCTCTTATCATAATAGCTCATAGGTGATCACAAGTGAGAACTATCCTTTGACTTTAGACACAACATTATAATCATGATAAAATACATTCAATCATATAATGATCACATCATAACATAATACATACTTCATAGCCAATTCATAGATCTAGGGTTAGGGATTAGGGATCCTTGTCATTAACGTCACAACAACACAATTAGCTATAGCGTCGTTATGACATAAGTAGATTACATCTTGCATAATAAGAATCAAAGGAGAATCAAGATTATACCTCATTGCCTTTCATGGGACATCAACCTTCAAAAAGCAATTATTCACAACCAACATATAAAAATAGGGCAGTTCGTGAAGTATTAACATTACTAAAATCAAGGTAAATAAGGGACATGTTCATCACCCTCAACAATTCATCTTACTCATCCATGAAATTAGGGATTTGGGGTAAATATATGGGTCATGGGAAAACTCATAGGAATTCATCAGTTGACCATCAATTCATACTTAAAAAACATTAATTCATCATAGTTCATCACAATTAAATCACAATTTCATTTTAGAAAGAAGACCCATGTGAAGGAGAAAAACCTTGTTTGGGGGGATCTAGAAATAATCTTTTGAAGGACCTCTTGGGGAAAAGAATACCAAGAGTGAAATAAACCATACCTTAATGAAGATTAATCCACGAAATTGAGTTGAAAAACTTGAAGGCTTGATCTTCTTCTTGGAGCTCTATTGGTCTTTAATGGAGTTTTGGAGGAAGAGAGAGAGATTTTTTAGTTCAACTTGTTGGACCTAAAACAGAACCTAAGATATTATATAATCACCCGTTAAATTACCCAAAAGACCCCTCACTTAGATGGTTTTATTTGTGAAGTCAAAACACCCAAAATATGACTTTTACGATATCTGGGAAGTATGTGCACGTCGCGAGGCTAATTACCCAATTTATTTTAAAATTTTTAGCTTAGGCAGTAGGGTCCGTGTCAGCCCCACGTCGCGAGGACAAATTCATATCTCCATGTCATGGCTACGCGTAGCGCAGCAGCCACCAGAAACCTGCCTGCGCGCAGCTACCTTGGCAGCTTGCTCGCCCTAGTTCGGGTCTTTCCCAAGGACCCTTCCAATGTTCCTTCGGGTGTCGTGACTGTACGTTTTGACCCTATATACTAAACTCTACCTAATAAAACTGTTTTTACAAATTTTGAACTTTATATGACCCCGTTTACAAAACATAGGAACGTCAACTAGTTAAATTTCGCTAGTTTCCGGACATTAAGACTTTTCTTTAATCCTATTGCTCCAATACTTCTCAAACAAGTTATTTATGATTATTTAGGTAAAAAACCATCATTACTCAACATATAAGGATCTATCATAAGTAGTGGAAATTTACGGGTGTGTCATGCTAGCATATAAGAATAGTTATTTAGACTTTGAAAGATAAGGAATTATATTCTAAGTTCTCTAATATGAGTTTTGACTTGAGTTTTTGGTGTTCTTGGGCCACATAGTTTCTGGTGATGGAATTTGAGTTGATACTCAGAAAATAAAGGCAGTGCAAAATTGGCCTAAACCCACACCTCCAATTGATATTAGGAGTTTCTTGAGTTTAAATGGATATATAGAATGTTTTTATGGGGTTTATCATCTATTTCATTCCCTTTAACCAAGTTGACTCATAAGATAATGAAGTTTGAATGGTTGAAGCTTGTGAGAAACACTTTCAAGAATTAAAAATGAGGTTGACTACACCAGTTTTGAACTTACCAGAAGGTACTCAAGGTCTTGTGGTGTATTGTGATGCATCTGTAGTTGTTTTAGGTTTTTGTCAATGTATAATGGAAAAGTTATAGCTTATGCCTCCAGGATGTTCAAAGTCCATGAGAAGAATAACCCAACCTATGACTGAGAGTTGGCTGATGTGGTATTTGCTTTGAAAATATGGTGTCATTATTTGTATGGTTTTCATGTTGATATATTGACTTATGACAAGAGTCTTTAATATGTGTTCACTTAGAAAGAACATAATCTCAGACAAACGAGGTCGTTAGAGTTACTCAAAGAGTATAATATGAGTGTTCTAAATCATTCAAGTATAGTTAATGTGGTTGTTGATGCTTTAAGCAGGTTGTCTATGGGCAGTTACGCCCATATTGAGAAAGAGGAGGGAGCTAGAAAAAGATGTGGATAGAATTGCACGCTTAGGAGTCCGACTAATGGATTCCACAAAAGGAGGACTAATGGTGAATGTGGTGAATCTTTATTAGCGTCATAAGTGAAAGCAAAGCAAGACAAAGATCTTATTTTGCATGAACTGAATATACAAATGTACATAACAAAAAGTATTAGCTTTTGAACAAGGGGTAGATTGAGTATTGAGGTATCAAGGTAGATTATGTTTACCAATGGTGCATAGAATCCAAGAGAGGATCATGGAGGAAACTCAAAGCTCCAAATATTCCATTCATCCGGGTTCCACAAATATGCATCGTGACTTGAGAGAGGTGTGTTGGTGGAATAATATGAAGAAGGGTAGAATTTGTTGCTAAGTGTCCCAATTGCAAACAAGTTAAAGTAGAGCACCAACGTCCCGGTGGTTTGGTTTAGAATATAGAACTCAAGAATGGAAGTGGGAGATAATTAATATGGATTTTATAAGAGGTTAACCAAGGTATCAACGGAAGCATGATTCTCTTTTGGTGATTTTCGATAGAATAACAAAATTAACCCACTTTTTATCGAAAAGACTAGTCATACGGCATAAGATTATGCTAATTTGTACCTTCAAAAAGTAGATATAATGCATGGAGTATCGGTTTCCATTATTTCAGACATAGGTGCGTAATTTACTGCACAATTTTGGAAGTCATTCCAAAAAGGCTTAGGTTCGAAGATGAACTTAAGTACTACCTTTCATTCTCTTATAGATGGGCAAGCAGTTCTATTAAGAACTTAGAGGATATGTTGAGGGTATCTGTGATTGATTTCAAGGGTAATTGGGATAATCACCTACCTCTACTGAGTTTGCTTATAACAATAGTTACCACTCGAGCATCCAGATGGCTCCTTATAAAGATATTTATGGGAGAAGATGTAGATCTCGTATTAGATGGTTTGAAGTTGGTGAATCAGAGTTGATTGAACCAAATTTAGTTCATCAATATATGGAGAAGGGGAAAGTGATTCAAGACACGTTGAAAACTGCATAGAGTCGTCAGAAATCCTACACTGATGTTAGGAGAAGGGAGTTAGAGTTTGATGTAGATGATTAGGCGTATCTAAAAGTTTCACCCATGAAGGGTGTTATGTGCTTTTGTAAGAAAGGGAAGATTAGTCCATGATATATTGGACCTTATCTAATAGCCAAAGGATTGGCAAAGTAGCTAATGAATTGGAGCTACCACAAGAATTAACTGTGGTTCATTCGATGTTTCACATCTCTATGCTAAAGAAGTGCATCAGCGATCCTTCAGTGATCATACCAATTGAAAATATTGAGATCAAGGATAGCTTATATTATAAGGAGATTCCTCTTTAGATTCTAGATAGTCAAGTTTGCAAGTTGAGAACAAAAGAAGTAGCATCAGTCAAAGTCCTCTGGAGGAACCAATTTGTTGAAGAAGCTACTTGGGAAGTTGAGGAGGATATGAAGAAGAGATACCCCCATCTCTTGGAATTCGGAGAAGTTCTGAACTAAGGTATTAATCCTTTCTTAGCATTTATTTATAAGTTGGCATGTTATTTTGCATTTGTTTGTTGGTGCTTGAACTGTATGTTGCATGTTACACCCTTAGCCTAGTAAGAGTTATCTCATTCGAGGACGAATGTTCTCAAGGGGGAGATATTGTAACATCTCGCAATTTGAAATAACTAGGTAGAACCTAAGAATTTAAAATACTCATTATTGGGAAGAATGAAAATTTAGAAATTTTGTAATGTTAGAATAAGTTGAGCTTTTGGTTAAGTTCAAATGGCCATAAATCCAATGTAAGGATGACTTAGGTTTACTTAAATATATGGTTAGAAATATCTTGGAATAATCTTTCCAACACAACCAGTGTGACTACCCGGGTGGGTGTTGGGGGCTGTGGTTGGCTGTGTTGGTTTTTTGGCGCAGGGTCGGCCCCCCGTGGGGTTCTGTGTTGTGGGGGGTGGGTGTGGTGTGGGTGTCCGTCCTCTCAAATTCTCGCTTTCCCTTTTAGCCAATAAGGTGAGTGTTATGATTATCTGCCCTTTAGAAGTTGGCTGTGCAGAATAAAGAAGACAAAACCGGATTTGAGGAATTATGAGATTTTTGCATTGTTATTATTATTATTATTATTTTAGTAACCCCCCCCCCCACTTCTTCTTCCTCTCTTCTTCTTGCATTCTTCCTCTTCTTCTTCCTCTTCTTCTTACCTCTTCTGCTTCTTCTTCTTCCCCTCCGTCTTCTTCCTCTTCTTCTTCTTCTGTCTTCTCTTCTTTTTCTTCTTCTTCTTCTTCTTCTTCTTCTTCTTCTTTGTTCCTCCTTATTCTTGTTGTTGTTGTTGTTGTTGTTCTTCTTCTTCTTCCTTCTTCTTTGTTCGTCTCTTCTTCTTCTTCATTCTTCTGTTTGTTCTTCTTCTCTTCTTCTTACTTCTTGTTCGGCTTCTTCTTACATCTTCCTCTTTTTCTCCTTCCTCTTCTTCTTCTTCCTTCTTCTCATCCTTGCCTCGTTTCCGCCCTCTCTTGGTTGTCCTTCTTCTTGTGCTGCTTCCTTCCTTCTTCTTCTTCTTTCTTGTTGTTGTTTGTTGTTTGTTGTTGTTTTGTTTTTCCTCCTGTTCTTATTCTGCTGCTTTGTTCTCTCCTCCTCTCCTCCTCCTCCTCCTACACCTCCTCCCTTCTTCTCTTCTTCTTCTTCTTCTTCTTCTTCGTCTGCTATCTCCTTCTTCTTCATTCTTCTTCTTCTTCCTTCGTCTTCCTCTCTACCTCCTCCTCCTCCTCCTCCCTCCATCCTACCCTCCCCTGCCTCCTCCTCCTCCTCTTTTTTTCCTTCTTCTTCTTCTTCTTCTTCTTCCTTCTTCTTCTTCTTCTTATTCCTCCTCCTCCTACCCCTCCCTCCTCCCCCTCTTCCTCTTCTTCTCCTCTCTCCTCTTCTTCATTCTTCGTCCTTCTTCTTCTCTTCTTCTTCTTCTTCTTCTTCTTCTTCTGCCCTCTTCGTCTCTCTCTTCTTCTCTTCCTCTTCCTCTGTCTTCCTTCTTCTTCTTCTTCTTCCTTCTCTCTTCTATTTTCTTCTTCTTCTTCCTTCTTCTTCTTCTTCTTCTCTCTTCTTCTTCTTCCTTACTTCCGCCTCCTACGACCGCCTCCCTCCTCTCCTCCTGACCTCTTCTTTTCTTCCACATTATTATCAAGAACTGTGAAAAATTATGGCATTGGGAAAAATGGCTACGTGTTGGTTGACGAAGGCATCGAAGGCTGGTCGTTCCACCTACGCTTTGTTGCCTGCAACCGTAGATAGACATTGCCTCATGATAACTTTTTGGCAAAAATTGAAGGGTCTCCCTCAAGGACCCTTAGGGTGGTCTTTGGGGAGTCGTACCCAGATGTTTCAACCTTTATCATGTTCTAATACATGTTTAACACCTTTTCACCAAATTTCATCATATTTAAACTCCTTAAACCCTCGTGAAATAGGCTAAGACACACTAGCACCTCTTTTCACTAGCCTTCTTATAGAAAAAAAAAATATAAGGATATCAGAACTCTGAAAAACCTTTCTTTCTGAACATACCATCTAGCCTCGGGAGTAACCCCATACTAAGAATAACATAAAAAAATAGCATACGGACCTCAATAAAACATATACATCTACAAGGAGCTATCAACATACGGATGCCTTCATGTTGAAAGGCTCTTTTATCCTCTTTAGACCGAAGTGTATAGAAATGACCATAGTTTGGAGGAATGGGAACTGTGCCACTAGGATAAGCATGTTTGGCCTCTCTTCCTTTTGCTGAGACTGTAGGGAAATCTTTATCTTGATCATAACACCTGTTTGTACTAGGTAGGAACTTCCCATGGTGCTTCTTTCCATATTTTGTGCAAGTAGGTTTCGGAAATGGAGGCTTACTACCTTTCTCTTGGTTTGACCTAGGATTTCTTGAAAGTCTTGGTTGGAGTATCTCTTTTGAACCTTGGTTGACCTTGTTCATCAGACCTAGCTTTCTTCATCTCTCTATTCTTTCTCTTGAGTTTAGACTCCTCAATTTGTTGAGGATATACCATAATCTTAGAGATATTCATGTTATCATGGAGCATTGTCATACGTCACTCTTCCTCAACTAAATTGGACACAATTATCACAAATCTACTCATCCCATCCCTCAGATCCACCACCATAGATGAAGCATACTTGGACAATAGGGTAAATTTCAAAGCATAATGTTGAACACTCAGGCTAAATTGCCTAAGCTTAATCGATTCTTCTACCTTAACCTTCCTCAAATCATAGGGAAAGAACCTACCAATAAATGCTTTCATAAACACCTCACAATCAATAGGTTCCACTCCTACCGACCTATTTTTCTTCCATCGAGTAAACAAAAGTTGAGAAATATCCTTCAATTGGTAAATGACTAGATCAAATTTTTATACTAAAGTCACCCCACATAATCAAATACCTTATAAACATCATCCACAAATTCTTGAGGATCCTCTACTACCTTGAATTCAATATAAAAACATAAGTCACAAGTACATTTGACATGCAGATCATTATAACATATAATGGCACAATTTATAGTTATCCCTAAGTTATATTTGTGCAGTGTAGGAATGGCATCCCATAATGCCACTATATTTGTGCAGTGTAGGAATGGCATCCCATAATGCCACTCATAAAAAGTACCACTGTGAGGCCACCATAACATACTTACTATTCTTTATTCTACTCTTTAGTTAATACTCATATACAAGGAACATTCACATCTAATAAGTCATGACAAGGAAATCAACATATAGTAACAATTCAAGTTAAGAATTCAACATTAATAGGAAAAGGGTAGTGGTAGGGTAGGTGAGTTCGGGGAGTGGCTGGATTTTTTCTCCTTTTAAGAAAGTCAACATTTAGAATAGACTCATAATAAGCACATTTATTTCATAAGACATTATGACATTTGAGGAAAACACCATAGTCGCTATCAAAGCCTACACATGCAATGCATGAAGAACATCGCATACTACCTCCAAAACATCAAAGAACCTCTTGAGTAACCATAGCAAATAACTAGAATGATGGGAAGAAGCCCTAACCGACATATACCATGTGAGCAAATCACGGAATCCGGTGTTTATCCCACACCGTAAAGGGGTGGTCTACTTGCCTAAGGTAGGAAAGGTAATTTAGCTTAGGTGGATCCACTAGATAATGTCCTGTGTTGGCTCATAGTTATGGGATAAGGAGGTTGTTACTAGGAACCCGACCTAACACGGGGAGAGGTTACACCTCACAATATCAACTCGGTGCTACATAATTAATTTTCGATCGCGGTCGTTCCGCTTTTTTCTTACCCCCCCCCGTCTTCCCCTGCCGGGTGTCACTGGCCTCATGACCCACTGTAACATTTATTACATACAGACATGAATGAGTGCCATTAGCCTACCGATTCAAGGTAATTAAAAACATGAATGGGTGACATAAGCCTACCCATTCAAGGTACATTACGAGGATAGCTCATCAAATCCTCATGAAAGAGTTACCATTTGGTCTACCAATTAAAGGTTCGTCATTATAGCACTTCATAGAATCTACATGATAGAGCTACCATTGGTCTACCGATTCAAGACAACACCTAAAATACTCTATTAGGCACTTATGAAAGGGATGCCATTGGCTTACCAATTCACGGTTCATTACATTAAGATACTTTCCCTAAGCCTACCAATTCAAGGTATATTATACATAGAGGAAACCTTTCACAACATGTCATCGTCATTCACATATGCATAATTGAGAATAATCTTTCAACAAAACCATAGCTATATTATAGTCATGATCGCATTACTTTCAAATTTTTCACAAGGCATGTACATAAGCTTCATGATTGTACAATATTCTCATGATTTACCCTTTAAGAACCATGAGTCTTAATTCACCAACACACCTAGAATCACAAAACATAGGAATGGATAAGAACATAATTCATGATTAAACTACTACAAGAACAATTTTATAGTAATCATCTTACCACAATTCACCTCCCACACTCATCAAGTTCATAAATTCAGGTTTATATGGAAGTTCATGGACTATTTTTCATACAACAGCAAAAAAACACCAAGTATTCCATCTTAATATTTGAAAGACTTAAATCATTGAAAGTGTTTTTAGTAAGAATCTATGACTTGGAGTGAAAACCCTAGGTTTTTAGAGAATTTTCTTGTTTGAAATTGAAAGTTTGAAGGCTTCATGGAAGTAAGATTTCCATGTATAAAGAGTGACATAACTTAGATGAATAAAGACAACCAAAATCATGTGATAAAGCCCCATTTTTAAAGCCCTAGCCTGATCTTCTCCACAATCACTGGAGTTTTAGAGAAAAGATTTTTTGAAAGGGTTAAATTGGTTATGATTTGGGTACTTGAGATTTATGAAGTATATGAGTTGGTTAAAGGCTTAAAAGTACTAATATAGGTCTATTAAATCAATATAAAATTACGTTACTTCCAACTAACTTCAAAAGGAATTACCTAAAATGCTCATCCTTTTGCTGAGTCTTGGCAAATTCTGCAGGAATGACCTACGCCTTGGACCTATGGTTCGTAGGTGGAACTAGTTTCCCTTTGCATGTCCTTAGGTCATTATATGTAGATAAAATTTGAGGGCTTTACCCACTTCCCCCACATATGGGGCGTTGTTCCACCTACTGGTCATAGGTGTAATCCGTAGGTGGCCTTTTTTGGGCAATCCTTGCATATTTGGGGCAGCTTTGGGGATAGGCTTTAGGGTCATCCTCAAAGACCCTTGGTTTATATTACGACCCGGGGGTATACCCAAAGAGTTATGGTATCCTTAAATCTCCACATGGAGTACTCGGCCTCTCTGAGGTCTTATACAAGCCCTTAGACATCATTCATTGCATAAACATAAAAATAGCGGAAAATTTAAAACTTTTATTAGCACATGATATGTTAAAAAACACTTCTTATATACGTATAAAAATACTTCATAATGCATAGCTAGAATTCTAAGTCTCTTTTCCATCTTAAGACACAACTCAATAGAGTAGAATAGGGACACAACCCTTAACAATATAATACATAATATAAACTATTACATAATTTGAATAAGAACTTGAGATAGGAGATCCTTGAATCTTAAGGATCCGTTTCTTGAACTTATGGAAACATCAATCAAGGCTCGTCCCTTTAATAAATATCCTCTAGCCATCACCACCTACACTTGTGTAAAAATAATGAAGAAGAATGGTATTAGTTCAAGAATGCACTAAGTATGGCAATCATGCAAGAACATGCATTTAAAGAGGACATTAGTTAGAAATCATGCATCATGTATTTTTAATAAAACTTCATGAATATTGGCATAATAACATAATATACTTCACATACTTAATACTGACATGTACACTATTCATAACAACACATAAGTCACTTATCAAATTTGAGGCACGTTCATTACATACAATGCATTAATTTTCTTTTTACCTTAACATATTTCCTTAAGAAACTCTCAAGTAATACTTAGTACAATGTATTACCTTGAGGTCACCCTAAATGTACTTCAACTAAACCTTCGTCAATAAAACCACATACATATTCATAGAGTCATAAACATATCATAAGACATACCTTTCACATTAGAACTATCACCTAAGACAACCCCCAAGTCACACTAGTGCAATGTGTAGGTAGCATCCCATAATACTACTTACACTAAGTGTTCCTAAGAAGTCACCCTAGACTTAGGCATAACATACTTCATAACATCACAGAGAGACTAATTAATTTACTACATTTTATTTATAACTCACTCAATTCATATCATAGGTAAACCACCCCTACAACCCCTTCATAAGTTTACTTATGAAATGTACATATGGAGTCCCATATCCCCATATACACTAAGTGAACTCATTTAGAAGTCATATGTGTAATTCACATGTATAGTCATAATTCATGTATTGACGTAACAAAGTCACTTAATCACGCATTCATAAAAGTCATACATAATATAAGATTTTACTTTATAAGAGGCTTCAACCCTATCCTTTTTGAGACCATCTAGTCAATGCAAGGTATATTGGCAATGTCCTCCCTTACTAAAGTACACTTTCCAAAGATTTTATTAGAATTCATATCTTATCTTAGTTCATTATATTAAATTTTGGGAGCCAAAACCAGAACAACTAGACCATGTGAAGCCACATGTATCCATGTTTTTTCTAACTCTCTACTTTCTACTCCCCAACCCAAAAAGAGAGGGTAATACTTGCCAAGGTACAACCTTTATACAAATTAGATATTTAGTGGATCCACTAAGCTAATAGGGCATGTAGTTATGGAACAAGGAGATTGCTAATAGAAACCTTGACTTTATAGACATGGAGGGTTCCATCTAATGATACAACATCTAGAACAATAGAGGGGACGTGATTTGGGGACGAATGAGGGAGGTGGGGGAGGAGAGGGGAGGGAGTGTGGAGGGCGTGCGTTGCTGTGTGGGTGGGGGGGTGGACGTGATGGGTGAGTCTATGCTGCCCGTTCCTTTCTCTCCTGTTTTTCCTCTGGGAAATCTGACTTACTAGACGTGAAACTCCCACTCTCATTTTTCATGTTCACTCGGTGCTAGGCTAAACTCCCTCTTTAAAAATATTAAGCCTTAATTTTTTTTTAGTTTCTGAAGATGGATTTAGATCGTGATACCTTCATACTTATATATAGGTTGGGCTGAGAAGATGATAAGATGGTGTAAAGATGATATGATGGTTGATAAGAGGTTTGTGGGGGCTCAAGGTAATCTAAGATTAAAAGTAATTTCACATCGATAGACCTACTCATGTGACAATGTCCTTGCACATATTATATCATATTCATAGTCATATCTAGTTTTTAATAGTGCAATTGGAGTAATACCTTCAAGATACTGACTTATTTCCTTAGATTGTTACCATAACAATACTTCTTCATATATCCATGGGGTGTGTACAGATATGTGAGATCTACCTTCAGCATAAAACTCCTAGTACACGTTCATGACTTCGTTAATCATAATATGCTTACATGGCATGGAATGGTCATGATTGCATATGAGAAGTATCATTGTCCTTAGCATCTGACAAAACTATAATCCTACTCTAGATATTCAGAAGTTTGTGTTTGTAACTTGAACACATATCACATAATGGTCTACAATTACTCGAGGAATTCACCCATCACCCTCTAAAGCTCACAACATATGTACAAACATTTCTTTCTCAGTTCTCAAAGTCTCAAGTCCAACACACATATAGCTTAGGAGTATAACTAAAACTCTCATAGTAGACCAGACCATATTCTTCCTTATGAAAAGAAGACTCCTAGCATACTTTGATCACACATTCATATAGGGTTCATAATGTAGGGTTCATACTATAAATTCTCATCATTCGCCCTTAACGGACCCAACCTAACCCGACCTGATCATTTCCTATACAGAACAGTCATGCACACACCTAGTCATGCAACTAGTGTAGACTATAATACATAACTTCAGTAACATTGAATTCACTTAAACAGGTACTCGAGTTTCACAAGGATACATCCTCAACTTCCTAAACATGGAAATCATAATTTAATTCATCTTACCTATAGTTGACTTCAAGTCATAGTCACACAACACATAAACATGTATAGAAGATAAAACCTGCTATCATATAAGTGGACCATAAACAAATCAACACAATCACTGTACATCTAAGCTAATTAAAAGAATTTAGGTCACTTAAAAGCTATCCAAGATAATGACATCCTTTATACCTTCCTCCACAATTCAATATTCAATTTATTAATTGATTAATTTTTAACACAATTGCTAAAAAGAATAAAAAAATAATAGAAAGTAATACCAATAAGCAATTCAATACAATCTAATCACAATTCTATAAACATGAAATCAAGATCACAAGACCAACATTATAAGCTAACTTTGAGAAATTAGGAGGATCATGGGTTAATCATAAAATTGAATATAAATTAATCATAAAATAAGTAGCTAAACATGTTTTCATCATTAGAATGCTTTTGAAATCAATTTGAGAATGAACTCATGTCTAGATTGAAAGATAGGATTTTTGACTTAAGATTCATATTAGAAAACCTTTGAAAGAAATATGTAGATGAAAGGTTATCTAAATATGAAGGATTACAATACCTTCTACATTATAAACCCCATGAAAATCTTGTAATAAAGCTCCAAGAATCCACCTCCATAGTTTGTTCTTGAGCTTCGTCTCCAATGGAGGTTTAAGAGAATTTGGACACAGAAGAGAGTCTTATTGGGATTTTGAATTTTTAATTGGTGTTGGGGTTTTAACTTGTGAATGGGTTAAATAGGTCCTAAAAAAAGTTTCTAACGGACTCCCAAAGTTACCAAAACACCTCCATACTCATTAGGACTTTTAGATATGTCAAATTTACTATAATACGATGCAACCGAATCTTGGAAGTGGTTGCCCATCGCGGAGGCAACTCCTAATTTTTGCCTCACTAAATATTTGAGGTAGTGGACCTTGTATATGGCGCGCAATGCAAAGGAACACTAAGTTCCAACCACGCGACGCATGACAACATCCACATCTTGCCTCTCAACCTGCCAGTTGGACGCCTAGCTTCCTTGTCCACGTTTGGGGGTCCTCCTTAAGGACACTCTTAGTGTGGGCCCCCGGGATTATTCCCCCAAAAAATTTGTGAACCCTAGACTGTTTTTATGTACGCTGGGTCCACTCTAACTACTGTTTTTAGACTGGCATACAAACATAAATACAACAATATACAAGACACCGTAGCACTCCAAGGATAATTTGTTTCGAACAATCTTGGACCGTTTGACATTCAAACGCCTCCAAATTTTAACACACTGCACACTACATCTTCTTGCTTTCACTCCTGCCTTTAAAAACTATAATTAGTCATTTAAGGACTTAATAAACTCAAAACTAACATGTCAGGCTCTAATTCAACCTAGCTCATTTTGAGGGTGTAACAGGTCTTGGGGGGGGGGGGGGTACATTGACATTCAGGATTCCATTTTAAAATTCCAAACAACAAATTAAACTAAAAAACTCTCACGTAAGACTCTACTTTCACCTACGAGTTTTCAGGGGTTTTACATATGCCTTCTTTATATACTCGTGATCGTCCCAAGTAGATTCCTTAATAACTTTATTCCTCCATAATTCCTTGATTGATGATGCTAACCTAAGCCCTCGCCCGACCCTGCCGCATAAGAGAGAATGTCGTTTGCTCCCTCGAGCCGAGGTATTGATCGGACGGTGAAGGTAGCTCGCGGGGGGGTTTCCGTGCGCTGGGGACGATGTTCCGGTTGTGAGGCGAAAGTGGGTCTGGGGTCTGGATCCTTCTTCGGCGCGCAAAAACCTGCGAACCTGACAATCTATAATTTGGTCAGGTACCTCCTCATAAGATAGGATATCTTTAATATCATTATATTAGTAGGTATAATAATTTAAGTATCACCAATACAGTTCTTCAACATAGAAATGTGAAACACCGTATGGATTGATGCTAACTATGGCGATAGCTTCAACTCAAAAGCTACATTGTCGATTCTCTTGAATATTCTGTAAGACTAATTATACCAGTGACTAGAGATTACCATTTAATTACCCTTCTGGTCAAAACTTAAATAACAAACACCATTCATTGTCATGGGTGAAAACCTTCACTATACCGTACCTAATTATCTACTCAACAAACTCCAAGTCTCTTCTTATAATATCAAAAAATGATATCTGCTGACTCTGTGTTGTTTTGAACCATTTTCGGATGATATTCACTTTCTTCATAGTTTGACCAAGTGTGGTCTTATTGACCCAAATTTACCAACTCAAGTCATACAATAGAAGATCTACATTTTCTCCTATACAAAGCTTAATAAGGATTCATCTTGATGCTAGAGTAATAACTATTATTGTAACCAAACTCTACGAGAGATAAGTGATCACCCCAATTACCCTTGAAATCGATAACACACACCCTTAACTTATCCTCTAAAGTTTAATTCGTACTCTTTGCTTGAACATCAGTTTGAGGATGGAAAGCAACATTCGAATTCATATTCAAACCCAAACCTTTCTGGAAAGACTTCCAAAATGGTACAGTAAATTGCGCACCTCTATATAAAATAATGGATACATGAACTCCATAAAGTCGTACCATATTTTAACTATATAACTTGACATCACTCTGATGAATATGTAGTCTTTACCAACAAAAAGTGGGATGATTTAGTTATTCGATATACAATAAACCAAATAAAATCATATTGCCAACGAGACCACATCAACCCGCCATTTTCTAAAAAAAACCATCTGATCAATCTCCCACTTCCTTCTATAGCTCTTATATTCAGATCCTCTCAACAGACTTTTTTGGTGCTCAAACATGAAACTAAATCGAACTAAAACCCCTTACTTGTTGATGATTCGTGCACTTAGCAACACGTTTTTTCATATCAATCCTCCAATAGACTTCTCTCAAGTCACGATACATCTTTGTGAAACTAGGATTAATAGAGTATATAGAGCTATGAGATTCTTCCATTATCCTCTCTTTGAGTTCATCTACCCTTGGTACACACAATCAACGTTGATACATGAGTACACCATCTCCCTATTGTTCGAAAGCCATTACTTTCTGCTTATGAACATTTGCCTTCAAATAAGGCAAAATTTCTTGGCCTTGTTTCTCTTTAAATTCAGACACTTATGATGATTCAGCCCCAATCATCACCAATACTCCACCTTCCTTAGAATCCAACAAACAAACTCCCAAGCGTGCAAGTCTTTGCACACCTTTGGATAACTCTTTCTTGCCCTTCTCAACATAGGTAGCACTGCCCATAGAAAATTTGCTCAAAGCATCAACAACCACATTGTCCTTCCATAGGCGGTATAAATTACTCACCATCATAATCCTTGAGTAACTCCAACCAACTCCTCTTTAGGAGATTAAGCTCTTTCTAATTGAATACATACCGAAGACTTCTATTATTTGTGAACACATCTACATGAACTCCACAAATATAGTGACGCCATATCTTTGAAGCAAACACTACAAGACACAACTCTAGATCATGGGTTCGATAATTCTTCTAGTGAATCTTAAGTTGTTTGGAAGCATAAGCTATAACTTTGACATTTTGCATCAATACACAATCCAGTTCAACTCTTGACGTATCACAATGCACCACAAAGCCTTGTGTTCCCTCTTGTATAGTCAACAATAGGGTAGTAATCAACCTAGTTTTCATTTCCTAAAAACTTTTCTCACAAGCTTCAGACCATTGAAACTTTGTCGTTAGAGTCAACTTAGTCAATGAGGATAAAATTGATTAAAACCCTTAGAAAAACCTCCTATAATAACCATCTAATTATAAGAAATTCCTAATATAAGTCAAAGACTTAGGTTTGACGCAGTTCTATACTGCCTCAATCTATTATGGTGAACTCAACTCAAATCCTATACACTCCCCACCCACCCTGCCCCACACACTGCCACCATAGCCAAAAATGTAGCGAAGAATCCACAATTCAAGCTCAACGACTAAACTTTAACAAATTTGGGGAATACAACTCTCTAATCCTTATCCTTGAGATTTTGGATAATTACTCTTAGATGACTAACATGATCCTCCTCATTCCTTGAATAGATTAGAATGTCATCAGTGAATACATAACAAACACATCATGATAAGGCTCAAACACTTTGTTCATAAGGTCCATGAATAATACAAAATCATTATTCAAATCAAATAACATGACCAGAAACTCATAATGACCATAGCGGGCCCTGAATGCTTTCTTATGGATATTACTTTCTCTTACTCTTAGTAGGTGTGTGATAGCTTACTGAAAAAACTGGTCTTTCTTTCTAGAAAATAGTTGAACCCTGAGTGGAGAGAAAATCAATCATTCTCCATAAAGTGGGATTCTAAGTCTCTATGTTAACCTTGTTCAATTGGTCATAATCAATACATATCCTACATGAACCGTCTTTCTTCCTTACAAATAAGACCAAAGCGCCCCAATGTGAGACACTGAGTCAAATGAAAGCTTTTTCAGGAAGATCCTTTTACTGTATTTTTAACCGTTTCACTCGGCTGGATCCATTTTATATGGTGGAATAGAAATAGGTTGAGTATCAAGAAGAATATAAATACCAAACTCTATCTCTCTCAGGAGGGACTCCAAGAAGATAATCTGAAAGGAGAATGGAAACTTACTCACAACTTGATCTAAGTGAAGAAGTTGTGTCTCACCCCTAATCTTACTGTACTACGTGTCGAACACAACACCACAACACCCTTTAAATTATCTTTCCCTGCTCATTTCTCTTCTCTTGGTGGCCTTAGGTAGGAATAAAATGACCCTTAGGCACTCCTGAACTAATCATCCACTTAATAATTGGCTCATTAAGAAGCTGGAACTTAACTACTCGAACTCTACAATCAAATGATGCATAACAAGCATGTAGCTAGTTTATACGTAGAATAACATCAAAGTCCACCATATCTAGCTCGGCTTATTAAGACATGGTGTCGTTGTGATTGAAAGAGATGAAACAATCACGAAAACTTTCTCAACAAGAATTGACTCACCGACAAGTTTAGAAACACTAAAGGGCTCAAGAAGTTGGTGAAGAAGAATATAAAAATTCATAGGAATATATGGAGTCATAAAAGATAAACTCGCTCATGGATTTCAAAATTCATATACATAAAAAGTAAAAACTTGATCATACAAGTGAAAAAATATGGAAAATCCTCTTTCTCTTTGCGACTGGTGATAACATATGGAAGGTTTTCTCCTATGCTTTTCCTTTTTTCCCTTTTGCTCATGATATCTGGCAAAGCAACTTGTATGGTGGTAGATGCTGAAAGAAATGGGCTTATTTTACCTATTACCACCACCTTATCTGTATTTAAAACACTCTCTTCTGAAATGATCTGCCTTAACACACTTGAAACAAATAGTCGAGGCATCATGACACAATTTTGGGTGGTTTCTACCACACTTAGCACATGTAGGAGTCCAGTCACCTTCTTGTGCCACACTACTCTGAGATTGTGTAGGTTTAGCTGTGAAATTTTTTGAATATTTATTCTTACTCTCTTATGTTCCTTGGTGCAGGTGCACTAGTAGATGAAGGAGTAGGTCCATTTGGCTTTTGCTGAGAAGATGACCGATTCACATTGCTCTTTTGTTGTCCAGACTCAATTACCTGCAGTCTTAGATTTCTTGTTCTGAATTTATTATCTATCCCTCAGCTTATCCTCGTCAACCCGTTGCACGTGGATTATATTCTTATCTATTTACATTTAGCCATAATCAATACCCATATTTAATACTAGCAACTCCTACTAACTAAAGTCCTAAATTAGTCAGTGTCATCATGATGATTTTTCCATTGCGCATCATTACTTGATAGGCAATACAACCCAAATACAAAAAGACTCATCCTAGATCTACGTTAGCACCATGATTTGGGCATATGGAGACACTGAGGAACGTGGAGGTTGTCCTCTGAACACTATGATTTATATTTTTAATAGTGAGGATTTAAACGTGACTAACTATTGCCTCTCACAATTTAATGTTGTCAGAAATCCACCCCCATTTAGGCCTCTTTCAACACAACCCCAACTCTAATTGGTTAACCCTTCACTCTCCTCTCTTCCATTTTCTTTGCCCTACTCTACTACTAAGCAAGACAACACCCTTCACTTGGTATACAAATAGTTATACACGTTGAGCATCTACCATATGCATCACCTCAAACAGTTTCTTCAACTGCTCCACAAAGTTTTACGGATCCATACTAACACTTGAACTGGTGAAGTTTGGAGAATTTATCCTTAAAAACTCACATATCCTTGGTGTATTAGCTACATCCTGTGGATTCCCTCTTCGTTGTTTGGATTGGTTGGTCACCACTTGAATCAACATTCGGATAACATCCTGGAACTCGACATTAGTGACCTCTCTTTGAGGTTGGACGTCATGTGCATTAGGTAAGCCATGATCTTGGGGATCTACATTCCTCCTAATGGGATAACCTGAATAGCTCTTCGTGGAGGCATGATTTGAAACAAACATGAAAGAATGACTTACAAAGAAATTGTATAGAGTTAAACTCTATCACACAAAAAGAGTATGAAAGATGTGATAAAGTCCCTAAATGTTATTGCCAACTAATTATAGATTTGGGGAACTTCACACCGATAACTTGCAATCTACAAACATGACTCATAGACACTCTAGGACTCTTGAACTTTGTGCTCTAATACCAAGTATGTCACACCCCAACCCTACACCCTAGACGCGACTTACACTCGTTAACCATTTCTTTCCCTAAACGAAACTCAAATCTTAGTGGAAGACTTACTTATCAATAATTCAACTCAATGTCTCAAATAATTATATCGGAATATCTAGAAATAAACAATCAGCTGGCCAAAGAGGAAACTCGTCTTAATCATTAACTATAGAAATGATAAGTCTCCTCAACTAATACTGTCTATGAATCCTCTACTAACTAAGATGAACTTCGGGACAATACCCATGACATTCTTATAAACAAATATGAAAAGTAAACTCAATGTGAAATCCTTTGGAAATTAACGAGGCTCTACAACTCTAGTTGGAACACGACACGATCAATGGAGTGCCAATTGATGATCCTTATTTCCTGTATCTGCAACATAAAATATGCATGTGTGTCAGTACGTGAAATGTATGAGCGTTCAAGCGGAAATCTAAAACATGGCATAAGCTTTAACTGGAACTGAAGGACCATACTTACCTCATCTTAACTCAACCTCAAGTCAACCTCAACTCAATTTAATATAAAATCAATGGTAAATATGCAATATAAAGAAAATATCGTAAAACAATAGATAACAACTCGATTTTCATGTAAAAATACAAAATAACTCTATTTGAAAGATTTTCTAACCGACAACTATTACTATGAGCTATGTGATGATACGTCATCTCGTACTCACTGCCAGAACCGTCCTATACCTTTCTAGAGTATTTGACATCCTCAACTAAGTGGATACACTAAACTATGACTAAAAGGAATAAATAAATCATCTAAAAAGTATGACCTTTCCACCCATGTTAGTTGTATGTTTGAAGAGGACTTTGAGTTGTATAAAATCATCCCCATATCATTTCTCAATACTCTCAAAGTATAACTCAGGTCATATGTGTAAATAATTTCCTTAACATTTACTTTGAGATTATTACTAAAAATATTTCTCTTAACAGAAATAGTACACAAACTTCCCGTGGACTCATCTGGAAATCTATGATTTCCCTCATTTTAAATGTAAAAACATTTACTCTTTGGCAATACATAGTCTCATGTATTCATTTAAAAAAATGAAACTCAATTATCCTCATATTCCTCATACTCAAGTATTCAATTTTTAAAACATAATTTAAAAGATTGTAAAAGACTTCTCAAAATGACTCGAAAGAACTTTTAAGACTTTACTCTTAACTCTACATTGAATTTGAATTATGAATTCAAGTGTTTTGATTCATGTTACGAAGGATCTCTCAATGTTTAAATGTATTTTAGTGTAGTTGGAATCATCAGTGAGTACTTGTACACTTTAAAAGAACTTAGATAGAGCAACGAAGGAGAAAAGGTGGGGGCAGACAACCCTGATGCGCTGCCCCCGATGCCAACCCCTAAGATTCAAAAGCCTCATTCTGGTGCACTTCTCGGGTGCAGCCCCAACCCATATTGTGCATCTATAGCACGCTTCCCAGCTCCTCTGTCATATCTAGGGTGTGCTCCCCATATCTTTTGGAACATCTATGTGCGAAGCCGCCCATGTCCCAAATCACAACGACTAAATTTTCTTCTAATTTTTTTATCCAAATTTGCCTATAATTGATGGATTTTATCAAAATGAAAATTATATTTAATTACCTAATACAAGTACACGAGAATCTACTAAAGCTAATCCTCAAACTCATAGGATTTATCTTAAGAAGTCATCAAATTCATCACAAACGTTTTATGAACAAAACATCCATAATACTCCAAGAAAACACAAATAATTTAATATCAAGAAACAAAATTACGAAAAAAATCACATATTTGCCGTATGGGTGAACAAACCCAATCGTATGAGAACTTACATACCTCAATTTGCCAAGACAAATCATCGTTTCACAAGAAATCTTGATAGTTCTTCTTTTTCTCCCTTTTTTCTCTTCTAGAACTCTCTTATAAAACCCTACACATAATTAGGATTTTGAAAACTTACCCAAATCAGTTTAGACCACTTAAACATTTCTAATAACGTTTAAAGCTGAAGGGGTAGAGAAAAGACCAAAATACCCTTTACTAATTTAGGTAAAATTCTTTAATAGGACAGACTGACTTTAAACAGACATATATCCCTCCTCCGAATTCGAATTTAGCAAACTCTATGGAGTTAGAAAATATATTCAAATACCATTCATTTGATATCTTATAGGCCACCTAAATCATTATGGTCGCTTGAAGTTGACTCAAAACACACAACTTAAGCATAACTTGCAAACTTCTTAATTTTGCTCTGTCCATTTTAATTCATTCAAATTTCAGCTCTTCCAAAAGTGCGATGTTACATGTACATCTTCTCAAAATGATGTATTTTTTCGTCCTCACACCATACATTTGAGTTTATCCATGTAATTTTTGTATTCAGAGAGTTCTTGAGTAGTTTTTTAAGTTTTGTTCAATTCTTTGACAGTGGAGGTTGTGAATTCATTCATGTTGTTGATCTTTGGTAGAATTTCTATTCCCAAGAGGTTTGTATGAAATTCCTTATGTATCCGTGTTGGGTTTGAGAATTAATAAGTTATCAGGAGGAATTGCTCGATTCTAAATTAGGTCAGGCCCTAAATTTAATCTTGAAAATTCTTCTAATTTCATGAGAAGAGGTGTGGGGCGGTGCACCACGAAGGCGCTAGATCTGGATTTTAG
The DNA here is from genome assembly GCA_027704765.1 of Solanum habrochaites. Taxonomy (NCBI): domain Eukaryota; kingdom Viridiplantae; phylum Streptophyta; class Magnoliopsida; order Solanales; family Solanaceae; genus Solanum; species Solanum habrochaites. The sequence continues at coordinate 31,130,328 of JAKWJA010002496.1, read as the reverse complement.
TATTTTGAGGCATGACGCCCCATTCCAGCAATGTGACAGGGTCGCATGGCCTTTCTATTTTTGTGTTTCATTTTAAACATATTCCTTCGAGTTGTGACTATGTTTCCCTCTTTTTATTATCTTGTAAAGGCCCCATTCATCCTTGAGAGTTCCTACATGATCTTATCACATGTGTTAATATACAAATCAAAATCTAAATAAGTTTCATAGAATAGTTCAAGGAGTTCTTTTGAGTTACTTTAGAACCTTTTGTAATCAACAATGGTTTTGAACTAATGTTTGAGAGAGTAGAATGAGAAATGAGAAATGTTGTATTCATTTTGTGTAATCATAGAAGGGAACTAAGTTTTCCCTAAAGAAATACATTTACATTTAAAAGAGAGAAACTTTGATTTCTAAATAAGTTTATGAGTTCAGAGCTATTTTAGAGAATTAATTTTTTTAAAAGAATATTTTAAGTAATTACCTCATATTGAAAAATATAATATATTAACATTGAGCCTTAAGCCAGAGTGTGTGTGTGTGTGTGTGTATATATAAATAGTATTGAGTACCGATATGGAGATAAGTCTAGAATTTTAGCCTCTTAAATGTTCAAGGATTTTGTTTAATAACAATAAGTCTACCTTAAAGTGCAGAACTAGACGAAGTCCAATGCAACAACACAATTAAATACATTAAGGCTTAATCAAGCTAAAAAGGGATCACAAGGAAGGAAATGAAGAATTCTATAGATCATCAAATTTCCATTTATTGATAAATCTCCAATAATCAAGGAGCATTTACGAGGACAAAGTTGGATCATCATATCTCAAGGAAGACATAATGAACAAGGACGTGTGACTTAAGGAATCCATAAAGGAAGACACTTTACTATAGAAGGAAGGAAATCATGCAAATATCTGATATAAGCATTACCATAATATTCTGAAGATCAGTCACAATTAATGAATCCCTACAAATCCTTTGGATGAATCTCCCTTGGGTTTTCTTAAAGAAGAGCAGAGGAACTTCACCTATATAAGCTATCCTCGGTATCATAGAAGATAAATCACTTCACTTGAACATGTATTATGATCTTCTATTGTCTTTCATAAACACCTTGTATTCTCTTGAGCATAAAACTAAAAAAGAAAATAAAAAGATAGATTTGTTGGTATACAATTAGTGGTTGTGCCATTGTAGGAAACCTAATTTTCATATTAGACAGGGTTCTCAAACAAAAACCTATGTACTATCAAGGTTCTTGACAATCTCTAAAGGAAACCCTTGAAACCCAAGGGGAATGGAAGTAGGCACCACATTTGTTTTCCAAACCAGTATGAATCTCTTTGTGTCATATTTCATACTACTATTATCTTTACTCTATGCAGTTATACTAATCTGCAGGTGAGTCGACCATCCCATACCGAAAGCCAACTTAAGGAAATTCTTAATTCACCCCTTCTTGAAACTCAATTGTTATCAGAGTAGGTCTCACAAATAAAGTATTTAACCACACGTGAGAAAATATCTAATAGAAAACTATCAAATTCTCGGTGCTCCTCTTCACGATGGACACTCGTCAAACCGTCCTCCTTACTTCAATGGTCAACGTTACTCTTGCTGAAAAGACAAATTCAGAATCTGCGTTACCTAAAATGATCTTCAAGAATGTATAGTTATCAATAAGGGGAAAAAACCAATTGATGGACTCATTGGAAAGGATTCCATCGATAATCCTTTTGATCCAGAATACTTTAACATCACAAAGGACCAACAAGAGGTAATCTATACTAACACTAGAGCTATACACCTATTGTATTATGCAGTAATGGAGTTCAATATGACAAGATTTCAACGTGTGAAATTGGTAAAGTGATGTGGGACAAACTCAAAGTTACTAGTGAAGGAACCAACAAGCTCAAATTAGCTCGCTGGTAAATGAATATGAATAATTCAAAATTACAGATGATGAAAATGTTAAAAATATGTTTTCAAGGTTCTGTAAGAATTTATGTGAGGTCAAATAATTGGGAATAATATATTCAAATGGACTACAACTCATAAATTTCAGTAGAAGTCTACCAAAGGCTTGGGAATGATGGCTATTCTTGAAGATGGAGATCTAGAAAAAAATGACTTATGATAAACTTAGAGGAAATCTAATGGCATATGAATAAAACCACGTTTATAGATACCACAAATATGATAAGAAACAAATTGTAGTTAATGATGTTGCACCTAGTGAAATTAGGGAAGAGATATATGAAAGTTAAAGTGGAGAAATGTCTCTCATATACCGTGGTGTAAGACAAATGCTGAGACAAAGACCCCAACAACATTTGAAGAATGATGATTGATGTTATTATTGAGGAAAATTAGGTCACATTAATAAAAATTGTCGAAAGTGAAAAAGAATAAACCACAAAAGGAATGGAGATTCAAAAATCATTGGGAGTGGAGCCAAGATGAAACATTTAAGGATGATCGTGAAGAAACCGTGAACATATGTTTCATGTCAATAGGAGAATCAAGTGAGGTAATATCTTTTGATTGTTCCAAATATAATTACTTACAAAACTCCCAAATATTATGCTAACAAGCTGCATAATGTTATTGACAGATACAACAAATTTGTTCAAGAAATGAAAGACTAGCATATTCTTCTCGAAGAAATTCAGATCAAAGTTTAATTATTATTAGAAAACCTCGAAGATGTATAAATGCAATTAAATAGTAAGGAAATATCATAGTAATTTCTATATTGGATCAAACAAATTTGTTGTCAACTCGTCACAACATTTTCCTTTTTACTCTATAAAATCGTCTTTCGAAATTACTTGGTTCACTTTTGGTAACATTGGACATAAATCCTTTAACTACAGAAAATATTCTTCTGGTAAATGGATTTGGAGACCAAAAGTTTCAAATTCTAATCATCAAGGACCCAAGAATAGTTGGTTACTGAAATAAAGTAATTTATTTTTCTTGGAGGTTCACACCAACAAAACCTACAAAAGAGGAATTTGGTTAATTAACAGTGGTTGCTCTAGACACATTAGCGGCAATAGAGAGAAATTTAAAAAGATAAAAGAAGTTGATGGAAGATACATGATATTTGGTGATAAACAAAAGAGGAAGTTATTGGAGTTGGATTGATCACTTTTAGGTCATCATGTGAGCTAACTGAGTGTATGTTGTTGACGGTCTTAACATTATCTTCTCAACATAAGTCTACTATATGACTCTAGATTTGAAGTTTCTTTTAATACAAAGAATTACACTATTATATCTAAAAATAAGAATATCAAGATCATTGGTGAACGAATCGGCTTTATATACTTTCTAAACAATGTAAATCTGCCCACTCTCACATGTCTTACTACCGTATCTTGCAATCCATAGCTGCAGAACAGAAAGATTGGACATGTCAGCATGCACACTCTCGAAAATTTATCAAAACTCAAGCTAGTAATTGTCTTACCAAAGATGAAATTTGGAAAAGAATATATATGTGATGCATATCAACTTGGTAAGACAAGTCATACTTCTTTCAAAGCCAAAGACATTATAATTACTTCTTAACCTCTTCAACTCCTTCATATGGATCTTTTTGATCACACTCAAACTTATCGCATAAGAGGTAAAATGTACACTTATGAGTAGGGGATTTCGACATATTTAGGGAATAACGTTGACGGATTAATAGTGTCCTCAATGCCTATTTTACGCTTATAATTGATCTTAGATCCTAATATGCAACAATGAAGGAAAAATAGTAAGGCAAGGACATTAAGAGGAATATAAGAGTGAAAAATCTTAAAATGTTGAAGGAAAGCAAAGTTGGTACTCACAAAAGCTACTCGGCGTGTCACTAGGTGGACCTTCAGCTCACTTAAGGTTCAAGCAGGACAACTGATGGACCAAAAAACATGGTGAAGAGATGAGTGGTTCGACAATGGCGATTTAGTTCGCCATATTTTACAAAAAGAGGTGGGAAAAACCCCTCTAAGATACCGACAGCTCACCCGGTGCATCACTGACCAGCTGGGTGAACTTAAATCACTTCACTGAATGTGACAAATGATTTAGTAAAAATACACACCAAGAAAGTGAAAAGTGTAGCACTTGGCGCATCACCTACTAATTTGGAGAGATCAACTTACTTCACCAGGTTGGCTATATGTTGAAATTATGGGAATGAATAAATGTAATTTTCAAAAGAAGAGAACGATTTCCTACATTGTTCACCTTTGGGGTTTTGAACTTTTACATTCTAGAAATTATTGTTACATTTTTTAGTAGAGATTCAGGGTTTGCGAGACGTTTGACCTAATTTCCTACATTTGAAGACTTTCAGATTGTTTTCAAATCTGGTGGAAACTTTCTTGGCAAAGATTTCTTGTTATATACTATGTGTGGATAAAATCCCCTATTCTTAAGGGTGTGACTATATAGTTGAATGCATTAATTATCTAATAGGTGTTGTTAGTTACTGATTATTTTTTTAAATTTTGAAGTGTGTTCAATTATTTGGACATGTTTTAATTGAGGAATTATAGTTGCAAATGCAACTCTAGATAATTACTCGCTACTTTCTTGATGAAGAAGTGCGAGAGTCGAATTATTAATTGATGATTGTATTCTTGTGAATCTAGCTTGAGAAAGTGAGTTTGATTGAAACCTTACAAATCTAACTTGAAAATATGGATTGATTGTGGAATTGGGTTTTTCAATCGTGTGTTCCCTTTTAGGTTAAACATAAGTCACTTGATACACAATTGTGGAATGAAAAAATTGCTAACGCACTCAAAACCTAGACTACCCATAAAGATTCAATATCTTTGAGTAACTAGTAATCAATCATTACTCAAAATTAGCATGCCTCTTGTCACACTCCCAAGAAGCCTTCTCTACTTGTTATTCCGGTTTTTAGTAGTAAAAGAATTGGTTACTCGAATCCCCCATTTGATATTAATTGTCAAAATTTTATGCTTTACTTTAATATTTTAAAACTTCTAGCTCGACAAACAATTAGGATAAAACTTTAATTCATGATTGAATTCTCAACTGTATCCCTCCTTATAGGATAGACCCCAACTCTTACTCGGGTTTATACTTGTTAGAGACCTCCTACACTTAGATTTGGATGAAGTGTCATTGAGCTATATAAAAAATGTTGTCGCTTTTGGAAAGTGGTATTTATAATTCTTTTATTGAAGTTTATCAGTGAATTGATTTTGTGGTAGTCGAATCATCTTATCTGTGTTTTTAGCTACTATAAAACAGGTGAAGAGTTGAGTGTTAATGGGAGAAATGCTATCAAACTTGGGAATAACAATGACATCGAGAATATATATAATGTCAATAAGGAACATTAAGGAAGTGCGGGTGGTATTGAATTGCCTCTAATCGTGGGCATTGTGGTGTTTCATGTGACTAGAACAATGTTGTAGTTGTTGCAAATGAAGGTTTCTTTGGAGGACTTCCTCATGAACACATATTAATTATTGTGGATGTGTGTGGGTCGTTTACTCTCAAGAACATCATGGAAAAGTCAGTTCAAGTTCGTTTGTTTCCCTTCTCTCTATTGGGGGAGGTAACAAAGTGGTTGATTGAACTACCGAGGAATTCAATCACTCTTTGGGGGAGTTCATCAATAAGTACTACAAAAGGCTTTTCCCTCATTCAAAGATGTTTAAATGGAGGGATACAATTCATAACTTCAAACTTCTTGATAGAGAACTCATTCATGAGACATAGTTAAGGTTCCAAAAGTTGTAGTTTCAATGTCCAAGTCACGGGCTACTGGACAATCTGTTTTTGAAATATTTTTGTTGGAGCCGTGAAATGGTCAACAAATGTGTTGCAGACCAGCTCATTCGGAGTGGAATCATGAGACAACCACTTGACATAACATCAATCCCCCTTGATGAGATGAGTAAAATAAATCATGCATGGTACATAAAAGAAAATCTTGTGTCTCTTTTGAATTTTTTGCTGACTAAGGAAAAATTAAAAAAGAACAAGGACAGGGATGAAAACATGGCTAAAACGATGACCCAAATGGACCTATTGACGAAACATGTCATGGGAAACACCATGTTGTTATAGCATTTCTCTCGGAGTCTAGATTCAGTGAACAAGGGGGTTGCTGACCAGCTTTTTCAAAGAGGAATCATGCAAAAACTATTTGAAATAGCATATATTCTTCTTTAGGGGATGAAAAAGATAAATCTATCTTAATACACTAGAATGATCAAGTGTTTCATTTGAGCTTCAGGATAACTAAAGAGATAACTTAAAAAGATCAAGAGCAGTATGGAAACATGACCAAGATGATGACCCAAATAGATTTATTGTAAAAGCATGTCATTGGAAGTGGGTCTAAAGATGTGAATGCAGTTTGATTTAGTGGAGTGAACCCTAAAGAGTGAACTCTGAGGCCTTGTACAATGGAAAAAGCCATTTCCTGGCAAATCAAAGAGAGGGTTTCTGTCTGAACTATCCAAGGTTTGGCTGGAACTAAGGTTGTAATAGAGAGTGTGATGAATGTTGGAAATACCATGACAAGGAATAGCATGATCATCGGTTCAATTGAACGAGTTGGATGGCGACTAGGATCTCTAAATACCCCCGGTATGAGTTTGAAAAGCCAGAAGAGAGAAGGTCGGACCCTAAAATTTCAGCATAGAGGATACGCTTGCACGTATTCTCTACAAAGTTAAAGGGTTAGACAAAGTACTAAAATAAATGAGACAGTTTCTTTTCTTCACCAAGCGGTTATATCTGACTCGGTATCCAGTAAGTAGTTAGATACAAAGATGGGAAGAATCTCGTCCCATTTAAATCCAAGGTAAAAGGAGGTCTACCAAGTGATACCTTGGTTAACCCAAAGAGTAATTCTTGAATGAGTATCTTCATCATTTCATGACATTAAATAAGTCGCTTCTTGGGAGGCTACCAAATTTTTATATTTTAAATATTGTTGTTTGAATAGTGGGTATTTAAGTCGAGGATGAAAGTTTGAAATTTTGTGAAAAGAACAAATTAGGGAAGCCTAGGCACTACCCAGCGAGCCTTATTTGGATCTCCTTTCGCACAAACTAAATGACTAGATGTTTTGTAAACTTCGGTGGACAAAACTACCATTCGCACATCATTGAAAAAATCAGCAACAAAAGTGAGCGTCACTGACTGGCGCAAATTGAAGGGCCATAAAGGGCTTAACCATTTTGAAATTCAAAAACGTCTCTAATTTCATATTTTCCAATCTTTGCACTTTCACAACTACATTTTAGGTCTTTATTTTCCTTAGTATGTGTGGGAATCAATTGTTTGGGGTGGATTTCGTACATTGTTTCCTAGATTTGCTAGCCTAGCCGTCATTTTTCTCTTCATGAGGTTAGTTATCCCAACCCTAGCGTAAAATTTTTGCAATTTCAAATGCATGATTGTTTCCATATTGATTTATTTGCATAATGTTGGTTGTTTGAATGAATTATTGTTCATGTGTCTTTGTTATCTCATTTTTATGCTTATATTGACCTATATATGTGAAATAACGTGTTTGTGAATGATTAAAATAGTGGATTGTGTTGTCAATTTGTTGGGTCTAGTGTTGGTGAAGTCCGAGTAACCCCAATTGCACCGATCGATGGATTTTACCCAATGATATAGTGGATGATGTTATTATTAAGGCAAAATGACATTGATTGGTCAATTTTGGACATATCGGGGGAAATTTGAGTACCCGAAAGTCATTAATGTTATAGGTTTGAACTAAATTGCGTAGAATAAGTGATTCTCTTGGGCTGTAGGTTAGAAATTGGAGATCGGGGAAAAATTTGGCATGCTAGACCTTTCATCGAGCTTTGTAGAGCTCACTAAATGGTTTGGAAATTTGCCCAATAACCCTTGGATCGCGTTTTTATCCTTCAAGATGGGTAATATTGGGCGATATGTATGAGCATGCAGAATATCCTTTTGACTGCCTTTCTAAGCCCCTAAATTTTTAAAAATATTTTTTAACATTTGGTGATCTACTATAGTTTGCTGAAACATGTTGGTATTTGCCTAAAGGCCCTAGAAATCACTGAGGTATGTTGATTTCTGAGAAATTTGAGTTTGAAATATTCTGCAAGATATACTTGAATCGTAGAATGAGTTTGGCGATTCGACATATGACTTAGCGAGCTTTCTTCTACATATTTCAAATCTGATGATTTTTAAAATTGTTCCTAACGTAGTCGTCTATTTGATATTGTTTTGTAGGTGTGTCTAAACCTATGGTTGCCAATAGAAATCAACCAGCCCGCAAGCTGGCCCAAGATATCGTGATCAATGAGGTGATGCACCCATACGGGCTCCACAAGCCAAACTTCCTTGAACGGGGGGAAAGGAAAAGGCAAGGGGCATGTACAAACAAGTCGAGTTGCAAAGAGATAGAAACATGCATATAGTTATGACTGCTGGAAAAAGGCAATGGATGAGGGACTTTCGACATTAAAAGAAAATCATACACGGTATTTGATATCTAAACCGATTGAAGCTTTTTTTATCACGAGAAAATGGTTTTATTTTGTGATAATGGAGTGTAATGGAATATTGGAGAGGTACAAATCTCGACTAGTAGCTCAAGGATATACACAAGAATATGGCATGAAATATGAGGAGACTTCTGGTCCTGTGGAAATATGATGAATATTCATGTGTTGCTAGTGTAACACCCCGTATCTAAAAGATACCAAAAATGCAAATTTTCATTAGTTGTAAGTGACACTAACTGAGCCAAGTATGAACCATCAGTCGACTTACGATCCGTCAGTTAGCTCCAACGATGGGCCAGTAAACTTTTAGTCCTTAGTCGTGAACAATAGTCGACCAGGACGGACCATCAGTCAACTTACGGTCCATTATTCGACTTCGTCGATGGGCCAATCAACTTTTATTCCTCAATCATTAACGACGATTGACCAATATAGACCGTAAGTCAATTTACGATCTATCAATCAACTTCGTCGATGGGTTAGCTGACTTTAAGTCGTCAGTTGCGAATGAAGGTGGACCAATACAGACCTTGAGTTGACTTACATTCTGTCAATATTCTGATAACTTTTAAGTCATGGGTCTTTAGGTCTTTTCCTTATTTGTTTTACCCCTAAGCTACGTCATTTAGACCCTAATTCATGAGGTTTAGTCAGTTTAATACTAGAAACATAAGTAGAACTTACATAAGACAAGTCATTAATCAAAACATAGTAAATTAGAAATAAGAGAGGAGAAAAAGGTCAAGAACCCTCATTCAAGAAAGCAACAAGGCTGCATCAGTTCCAACCCCAAAATCTAAGGATTTCTCTATGGAATTCGTCACCAAGTATGTAGGATTTCACTTGTGGGTTCCTTTTCCCATTAGGTCTCAAGAATGCAGCAGTTTCTTGATTTCCTTATTATGAATATACCTTGAGTTTCTATAATTACCGCAAATCATCACGAATTGCTTATGTTTATGTTCCAAATCAGATTATAATGTTATTACTTGGATTATCATATGAATTTTAGAACACTTTGTATTTCTTTTGTTCTTGAATTACACATCCTAGGTCAAACATATGAGTAATTCAATTATACAGGCCTCAGTCATTAATGCATCATTACAAGATTAAATGTTGCATTCTCAGTTTGCATGTTCAATTTTGAGTTATCCATTATTACAGAAACTCAATCATAATATTTTAAGAACTTAATTTATTAGGAGTAGCATAATACCGAGTTGGACTAGGGTTCACTCTACCTAATAGTCATAGAACTATTAGCCATATAGGTTGCAACTCCCCTCTTTGGGAATCAGTTTAGTGAACACGCCAGATTGCCTCTATACCTTTGCAAGGATATATTGGGTCCTCTCGATAAGGGCGTATACATCGGACTCCTCATTTAGATCATGTTGTTTTATTGTCAATTATTAGTATCTCCCATAGTTCATTCAACCTCTATTGCATTGGCCTTTTTTCCATTTAAGTCAGTATTGAGTCTCATCATGTTATGAATTTGGTCAATGCAACTAGTTAGCTCATCATTCATTATATCATGTTCAAAATATTATACTTGATTTTGTTCTTGTTCAGTTATGTATTATATCATCTTTATTCCATCCTTCATGCTCAGTAATTTTCAATTACTAGCGCATACGTGGCGCTACATCTACTCGTGATGTAGGTCCATGTTCTGAAGAACCAAATCACAGTTAGATTAGTTCTTGATCTCAACTTTAGTAGAGACATTGGTGAGTATTCATTCCCTAAGGACAACAGTCATGAGTTTCTTCTTAGTTTTTGTCCTCCTTTAGTTTTAGTTTTGGTAGATCTAGTTGGGGTATGTCCCAACATTTCTAGCCAGTAAGAGGCTATTCTGAGACATAGTTAGATTCATCTTAGTATTGAATTATATCTCTTTGTATTAAACTCATCAGCATTTCAGTTACCTTAGTTATAGTATATGGGTATTCCTCATCCTTTCATTTTATTTGTGATATAAATTCCGCACAATTTTATTATCTTTAGTATGATTATGATCATGCAGTATGATTAGCTTGGGATAACTCGTGGTCCAAGGTCCCATTTGTGCAGCCTCAGGGTGTGACAAACATGGTATCAAAGCAATAGGTTTAAGTGTCCTAGGATTCCTGAAACTCCGCACTAAGTAAAGTCCCTTTCATGCGCGTGAAATGCACTACATCTAATGACAAGGAGGATACAAAGTCTTTTAGGAAAACTTCATTCTCTTCATTACTCTTATAGTACATTTGGTATGATCTAATTTCCTTGTTCTAATTTGTGATTATGTGTTGATGATCATGCATCCTCGTAGAGCTTATGCAAGGAATTCTAATGCACGCAATGCTAATGTAGTTCCTCTAGTCCCAGATCAAGAGTTTTGAATGCAATTTTTTGGAATGCCAATTTAGTTTTTGTCTTAGAGAATGACCAAACATAACAATCAGCATGTTCTAAACTATACTAATAGAAACGGTAGGGTTTAGATGGAATCCTATTAACTTAAGTTATTGCTCACATATAGTACACTCAGAGGAAAGATCCAGGGGATACTCTCTCCTTTGTGACTCCTTTTATAGAAGTCAAGTTTAATGTCAGTCTAGAAACTCTCTCACAGCCTTTTTCATTCTCTACTCTAGTTGGTGACCCAGTTATAGGTAGACGGGCATACATAAATTTGCCTGTCACATTCTCTGAAGATGTCATATCAGCAAATCATGTACAGTTAGAAATGGTAGACTTCGATGTCAGCATGAATTGGTTAAATTCATTAAATTCCTTTGTCGATTGTAGAACTAGAATTGTTCACTTTCAGTTTCTAGACGAACCAATCTTAGAATGGCAGGGTAGTAGCTTAGCACATACGGGTTGATTAATTTCTCACCTTATGTCCATAAAGATGATCTCTAAGTATTATTTTTATCATCTAGTTCGGGTTATGTATTTTAGCTTTAAAAACCCAACTCTTGAGTTAGTTCCTGTAGCCAATGAATTTCCAGAAGTGTTTCGAGAAGATATTTTCGAAGTTCCTCTCGAGGGGAAATAAACCTTGGAATTTATATACTTCCGAATACCCAGCCTATTTCTATTCCTCCTTAAAGAATGGCTCCAGTAGAGCTTAAGGAATGGAAAGAACAGTTGAAAGATCTTCTACATAAGGGCTTCATTACACGTAGTATTTCTCCATGGGGTGCACCAGTGTTGTTCGTAAATAATAAAGAGTGTTCTCTTAGAATGTGCATTGACTATAGGCAATTGTACAAAGCCAAAATAAACAATAATTATCTTATCCCCACGATTGATGACTTGTTTGACCAACTTCAAGGTGCTAGTTGTTTCACCAAGATAGAACTCAGTTCAAGGTATCGTTAGCTTAGTGTAAGAGATGTGACATTCTAAAGACAACCTTCAGAACTCAGTATTGTCATTATGAGTTTGTAGTTATATTATTTAGAATGAACAATGCTCCTACAACTTTCATACATCTGATAAACTGAGTTTTCAAATAGTACTTAGACTTGTTTGTTATCGTCTTTATTGTGATAACCTCATTTACTCTAGGAATGAGGAAGAGCATGCAAGTCATTTCAGAGTTGATCTGCAAACTCTAAAAGATTGCCAATTAATTGCAAATTTTAGGAAGTGTGAATTTTGGTTACAATCAGGTTCCTTCCTTGGGCATATTGCGTCTAGTGAAGGAATTCGAGTACATTCCAAGAAGATAGAAGCAGTGAAACAATGTCCTAAGCCTACCTCTACTATGGATCTCAGAAGTTTCTTGTGTTTAACAGGTTATTATAGAAGGTTCGTGAAAAGATTTTCATCCATAGTATTGACTTAGAAGATCGTCAAGTTTCGATCGTCAGATGATAGTGAGAAAAGCTTTGGAGAATTGAAACTAGGTTGACTATAACTCCTGTTTTGACTCTACCAGAGGGTTAAAATGACTTTGTTGTATATTATAATGCATTAAAAGTTGGTCTAGTTTGGGTGTTGATGAAGTGAGATAAGATTATATCTTATGTTTCTAGATAACTTAAGGTGTATTAGAAGAACTGTCTCACTCATGACCTTGAGCTTGCAGCACTGGTTTTTGCACTCAAGATTTGAAGGCACTACTTGTATGGTGTTCACTAACCATAAGATCCTTGAATATGTGTTCACCCAGAAAGAGTTGAATCTTAGCTAGAGTATATGGCTTGAGTTCCTTAAGGATTATGATATGAGTGTGATTTACTGTCTTGGTAAGACGAATGTAGTAGCATATGCTCGTAGAAGATTATCCACGGTTAGTGTATCCTATGTTCATAAAGAAAGGAAGGAACTAGTGAAGTATGTTCACAGGCTTGCTCGCTTGGGAGTTTGCCTTATGAGCATATCAAATAGTGGAGTAACAATTCAGAATGGGTAAAATCTTCATTGGTAGTGGAGGTTAAGTAAAAATAAGACAATTATCCAATATTTCTTGAACTGAAGGGTGCAGTCCACAATCAGAGAGTGGATGTTTTCTCCAAAGGGGGAGATAGTCTTCGCTAACAGGGTAGATTGTGTGTTCCTGGTGTGGGTGAGTAGAGACAAAATATTCTTGCAAAAGGCCATAACTATAGATATTCTATTCATCCAGGTTCTACTAAGATGTAGCTCGATCTGCGGGAAGTCTTTTGGTGGAATGGCATGAAGAGGGATATAGCAGATTTTGTGAGCAAGTGAAGGTAGAACATTATAAACCAGGGGTATGATTAAAGATATTCATATTCCTACTTGGAAGTAAAAAGTGATCAATACAGATTTCATTATAGGGTTAGCTTGTACTCGTAGACAGCATGACTCCATTCGGGTGATAGTTGATAGAATGACTAAGTCTTCTCGCTTTTTTGCAGTCAAGACTATAGATCCGACAGACGACTACACTATGATTTACGTTAATGAGACAGTTAGGTTGCATGGGGTTCCTTTGTCTTTCATATCATATAGAGGTCCTTAGTTTACCTCTCATTTTGGGATGTCATTTCAAAAGGGTCTTGTTACTCAGTTTAACCATAACATATCATTTCATCCGCAGACGGATGGGTAGGTAGATGGTACGATTCATACGTTAGAGGCAATGTTGAGAGCTTGTGTGACATACTTCAACGGTAGTTGGGATGATCACTTTCCTCTTATAGTATTCACCTATAATAATAGCTACTACTCTAGCATTCAGATGGGCCCTTATGAGGCATTTTGTGTGTGTAGGTTCAGATTTCATGTAGTTTGGTTTAAAGTAGGTGAAGCAACCATGATAGGACCAGATTCATTCCATGAAGCTATGGAGAGAGTGAAACTCAGTAGAGATAGACTTTAGACAACCCAGAGTCACCATAAGTCTTATGCAGATATAAGGAGAAGGGTGTGATGAGATTTGTAAAGAAAGTGAAGCTCAGTCCCCATATATGTAGGCCCTTATAAGATTCTGAAAAGGATTGGCAAAGTAGCTTATGAGTTAGAGCTACCAGAAGAATTAGAATATGTACATCCTAATTTCACATTTATTTTTGGAGAAGTGTCTGTGTGATCTCACATTCTCGATGAAGAGGTTAGAAGGTTGAGAAACAAATAAGTCATTTCAGTCAATGTTTTGTAGAGGAGTCAGTTATTCAGGAAGCTACTTGGGAAGCATAAGCAGCCATGAAGTCCGTATCCTATTATCTTTCCTTCCAAGTCTGTTCCAGCTTGAGGTAATAGTTCCTCTTCAGTTTTTCAATCATTCATACGCAATTCAGTCTCCGTATTATTTCCTTTAGTTTGTACTTGCATTTTCAGCGTATTTGCAAGTTTAGAATTTAGCTTACTCAAATATAAATTTCTAGTACTTAGTGGTAGGAATTGCAGCTCCTCCCCTCCATACTTATCTAATTTAGTCTTCATTCGTGGACGAATAATCCCGGGGAGGAGATAATGTAACACTAGGTATCCAAAATAGACCAAAAATGCTGATTTTTAGAAGTTGTAGGTACGAACATCCTGTTGACTTACAGTTCGTCAGTCAGCTCCCTCTATGGGCTAGTCAAATTTAAGTCCTCAGTCATGAACGAAGGTCGATAGTACGGACCATTAGTCAACTTCATTTTTGGGCTGGTCAACTTTGTGTCCTCAGTGGTGAACAATGGTCGACCAGTATAGACCGTCAGTTGACTAACGTTATGTCAGTCGACTTATGATCCATTAGTTAGATACATCGATGGGCCAATCAACTTTTAGTCCTCAGTCTTGAAAGATGGTTCACCAGTACGGACCATCAGTCAACTTACAGTCCGTCTGTAAACTTAATCAGTGATACCGACAACTTTTAAATTAGGGTTCTTTTGGTCTCTTCCTTGTTTGTTTGCCCCTAAGTTACTTTGTTTAGACCCTAAATCATGAGGTTTTAGTCAATTTAAGCCTAGAAACATAACTTTAACTTACCTAAGTTAAGTCATTAATCAAAATATAGAAAATTACAAGCAAGAGAGGAGAGAAAAGGTCAAGAACCCTATTTCAAGAATACAGCAAGGTTCCATCAGATCCAGCCCCGAAGTCTATAGATTTTTATGTGGAATTCGTCACCATGTGTGTGGAATTCCATTAGTGGGTTTCTTTCACCCATTAGGTCTCTAGGATTCAGTCAGTTTCTTGATTCCTTTATTATGAATAGACCTAGGGTTTGTAAAATTGCAGTAGATCATCATGAATTACTTATGTTTATGTTCAAAATAAGATTATAATGTTATTACTCAGTTTATATCATGAGGTTCAGAGCAATATATTTGTATTTCATTAGATCTTGTATTACACATGCTAGGTCTGATATATGAGTTATTTAGTTATATATGCCTCAGTCATTAATGCATCGTTATCAAATTAATTATTGCATTCTAAGTTTGAATGTTTTTTTTTGAGCTATGCATTATTACAGAAACTCATTCATAACATGTTTACCACTTATTTCATTGGAAGTAGCGTAATACCCTGTTGGACTAGGGTTCAGCATACCCGAATAGTCCTAGACCTACTACCCACATAGGTTGTAAGTCCCCTTTGTGGGAATCTATTTAGTAATCACTCTAGCATGTATCTATACCTTTGGCAGGGTATACTGGGTCCTCTCGAAAGGGAGTATACATCATACTCCACATTTATATTGTGGTTTAATTGTCGATTATTAGTAGCTTTCACAATTCAGTCAGCCTCTATTGTATTGACCCTATTTACAGTTCAGTCAGTATTCAGTCTTAGCATGTTATGAATTTGGTCAGTGTGTCCAGTTAGCTTATCATTCAGTGTATCATGTTCAGAACATTATACTTGCTTTTGTTCTTGTTCAATTATGTATTGTTTCAACTTTATTATAGTATTCATGCTTAGTACCTTTCAAGTACTAATGCATACGTGAGCTACATCTTCTTGTGATGTAGGTCCTGGTTCTCAACATCTAGATTACGCATAGTTTGATTTTGGATCTCTAGTTCAGTAGAGATAGTAGTGATTCCTCATTCCCCAAGAACACTAGTCATGAGTTTCTTATCAACAAAATTAGACATTTAGTTTCAATTTTGCTAGATCTAGTTGGGGCATGTCCCAACATTTTTTAGTTCGTTAGAGGCTTTTTTCAGACATAGTTAAATTCTTCTTAGTATTGAGTTTGTATCTTCTTTGTATTAAAATCGTCAGTATTTCATTTATTTGAATTATAGTATATGGATATTCCCCATTCTTTAATTTTATTTATAATTTAGTTTTCGTATCAATTTATTATCTCTAGAATGTTCATGATCATGCCAGTAGGATTGGCTTTGGATCATGTGTGGTCCTAGGTCCCGTTTTTGCATCCAGAGGGTAGCCTCGGGGCGTGAAAGCTAACTATAACATCCATCAAACAGTAAAAATTTCAGAAAATGGATGTGAAAAATGCAATTTTGCATGGTGCACTACATGAGATTAAATACATGAAAACTCATCCCAAGTACAACCAAGATCAACATTATATGGTTTTTCTTCATTGGATATTTCTTTATGGTCTCAAGAAGGCACCACGTGCAAGTTTTGAAATGTTTTGATCTATAACCATAAATGCTGAATTTACTCAATTTGTTTCTTATTATTCATTATTTATCCGGCACTCCAATACTAGCATGACAAATTTACTATTGTGTGTGGATGATATGATTATAACCGGAAATGATGAGAACATAATTGTAATACTCAAGAGTCTTCTTAAAGCAACTTTTAATATGAAGGAACTTGGAAGGTTAACATATTTTTTTGGGTTGGAAGTTCAATATTTGCAGGATGGTATCATGCTAAGACAAAGGAAGTACGCAGAGGATCTTGTCACATAGGTATGTCTAAGTGATCAGAATGTAGCTCACACATATATGGAGATCAAGGTGAACTACAAAAATCATGATGGTGACCCTCTTGCAGAACTAACAATGTACCAGATGCTCATTGGTTGTCTAATTTATTTGACAATAACAAGACCTAACACCTCCTATCGAGTTCAATACTTGAGACAATTTGTTACAAATCCTTGTCAGCATAATTTTTCCGCCCTCCTCTCAATCATTCACTATGTTCGGAGTACAATTAATCGAGGTCTGTTATTTCATTCAACGTCATCTCTATGAGAGGATGATGTATGTTAATCGAATACTCAATTGTCTAATACAAGTGCAAGAAACAACCAAGAATTTAAAAATCATCAACAGAGGTAGAATATAGTTCACTGTCAGCTACATGCTTTGAAAATTGTGTGGATACTTTCATTGATGGACGAACTTCATATCTATGTTTATGGATCCAATACATTACATGTTGACAATATTAATGCACTACTGATAGGAAAAAATATGATAAACCATGAGAATACAAGGCACATTGAAGTGGATTTCCATTATATTCAAGAAATTATGGTTGATCAAGTCATTAGTCTTCGACATATCACGTCGCATCATCAATTGGAAGGCTAGTTTACAAAAGCGATGACAAGGAGCAGACACCAACTCCTGTTATCTGAATTAATGTATCTTGATAAGTAGCATAAATTTAAGAGGGGATGTTGCGCATATTATCTAAGATACCATATAAAATCTCAAATGATTCCAAATTATTTGTGATATGATTCCAAATATCTGATATGATTCGAAAATATCCAGGAAATTTTTCTACTTTAACTAAGCACCATAATACCATTCATATTGTGTAAGATATGATATTGTACCTTTGTATATAAAGAGTGGATAGTTTATCAAATGTAAAGCATAGAAAAACTAAATAGTTCTCAACTCTTATTGGTCTTTGATTTATCAATTCCTATCAGATAGTGTTGTTAGTGCTAAAACAATGCTTCTTCAATCAGAATATTGCCTCTTAAAACCCCATATTATTGATAATATAAAAAGTTCATGCAAAATAATGATTGGTATTCACTTCACTTTCTCTTTGATCTCCTTTTCCTTTCCCTTTTTCTATTTAAGTTTCTCTTTAATGGACTTAATTTTTTGCAGATGTGATTTCTTAGATTTTGAAGGTAACATATAATGATTCAGTTGGTCATTTTTTTAAAATTTTCATAAACTTACAATTTTACCCCTCCTAATATCAATATGCAGTTATTTCTGATTGAGTTTTAAAATTTGACAATTTTGTAATTTTTGATTTTGAAAGGTTAAAGTTTCCTAAAAGTGGTTTTGGATGTATTTTAGAGTTTCGAGTGTGAAAATTGAATTATGTTGATTTCATCAATCTCTGAATTTGGAATATGATCTCAGAGAGTTTTCAGTCTTAGATTCAGAGTCTCCTTTAGGATTTGAAGTCCTAAGTTGAACAATTATGAAAATTTACCTTTAGGGTTGACTTTGGTTAATATTTGAGGTCTAGATGCTCTGATCGTACTTGTAAGAGATCGGTTGGATTCATGGGATGATTTTTCAGAGGTCCTAAGATTGATTTAGTCTTTTTACGCATTATGTTATTTTCTTGTGAAATCTACAAGTTTTGAGTCAAGGATACCTTAGATTCTTGTTTCCACAGTTCCATTAAATTCGAAAAATCATTCAAAATTGATTTGCATATATGATTTGTGTGTACGGGGTTCCAAAACAATCTCGGGGGTCCTTCCGACGTTTTGAGTGTTGGCTGATTTTCTAAGTGAAGGCCAAACTTTAACCGGGCACACTTAGGCGAACTAAGGCTCACTTTAGCGATGGTCCCTCAAGCGGAGCCTTGTTCGCAAAAGTGAAAGCCCTAATTTTTATGGGGTTCGCTTAAGGGAATCTAAGTTCTCTTAACCAATATAAGGCAGGGGTTCATTCCTGCAAAATTTGGGGTTCTTGCACCGTTGCCCAGTTTGGGCTTGGTAAAACTCATAGAGATGATTTTACAGAGATTTCTTGCGCTAAATGTTTTGTGTAAGCTTTGGTGGCCCTAAAGTTATTTTCCCCTTAATTATTTCAGGATTTTAACATTAAAACTTCGATTTTTTTATTGGAAAAGCATAGTTTTTCAAGAAGCAAGTTCTAAGCTTAAAATGAGGTTGTGAACGAATTTTAATTCCATATTTGAAATACATTCACCAATCAGTTTCAAATTTCTTGGGTAATATTTTGGATTATAGTTTTTTGGAATTCGATTTTGGAGTTTATAGACCATTTTTATTACTATATGATATAGGTATTGTTTTTTCCGGAACCATGTGATATTTATTTGATTGAAATAGATTGTGTGGCTTTGGGTTTTTTAGAAGGGAAAGATCCAAGTATTTTATTGACTAGTTGGTTAAATTAAGGAAAGTGTTTTCCTAAACCTTGTAAATCTAACAGAATTGTGTATTTCCCTTCATTGTGTGTGTTGGGGAGTCATGGGAATAAGGTGGTCATTTTATTGTTCCACTTGATTAATCTTATTTGTAATAAAGGGGGTTAATTAAAAAAACATGTTGATCATGATGCTTTGTGAAATTGCTTATTGTGGTCCTCTTTGATTGTTTGATGAGATGAGTTGATTACATGAAAGATGACTTGAATTTCTTGAATTGTTGTCTCTTCCTTAAGGTGTGAAATTGCTTATTTAAATTGATTTTTTACACTGCGATGAGACATGTGAAATTATCAAAAAGGAAATTGATTTGGCTATTGACATGATATAAAGACAAATAAAAAATGGTTCCAGCTAGTGAAATGATATATAGCCGAAAAGAAATGGTTACGACTAGTGACATGACATAAAGACGAAGGGAAAAGGTTCCACTAGTGAAATGATATAAAGCTGGTGGGAAATGATACCATCTAGTAATATGGTTCCAAAGAAATATGGTTCATAAAAGAGTTTACTATTGTGATTTGATGGATATTGAAAGTTGTGATTGATCTAGTTGTTGTTGGTGGTTCATCTACTTGTGTGTTGTGGTTGACATACTTGTGATTGACATACTTGTACGTGTTGGTTTTTGAACCGTGAATATTGAAATATGTGATTAAGCCTTAGTATTTGTGTATTTTGAAATAGTTCTTTTGGGTTGATATTTATGTAGGTTGTAGTTTGAGGAGGTATGGTTAGGATGAAACGAGTGTCCGATTTCTAGCTGGTTTTCCTGTTACACCCTCAAAATGAACTAAGGTAACTATAGCCTCACATGTGTCTAAAAAGGTTAATAACATGTTAATAAAGTTTTTTACGACATGTACAATTTATTTGAAGTGGTTTGGAGGTCAAACGTCTAAGACGTTCAAAAGTTAGCCTTGAAAAGTGCTAGTGCATTCTATTGTGACTTGGTATGTTTTATGTGTTGTTTGGTGCTAAAATTGAATGGAAAGGACCCTAAAATGTATACAAGTGTATTTAGGGTTGAAATGTCCGGTCACAACTCCTCAAGAACTGCTCAAGGGGTCCTTGAGGAGGAACCAACCTTGGGCCAGCAAGCTGCCCAAGGCAGCAGTTTTTTGTTCCTTGGTGAAATAGGTCTGTGTCGCGGACTAGGTACTCCATAGCCAAAAATGTTTGGTACGCGTCGCGGACACAACGCGGACTCTACTGAGCCAAGAATTAATTCAAAAAATCATGTGGGAACAACTCCACGTCGCGGACTTGTTCGCCGACGAAGATTCCAAAAATGAAAGTTAAATTTGCCATGTCTTAAAGTCCAAATAAGTATGGGGGTGTTTTCTTAACTTTGGGTGACGGTTATAAACTTTTTTAATACCTATTTAACCCCTTTTCCAAGTATAAAACCCAAAACCCAATAAGAAAATTAAAACCCCAAGACTCTCTTTACTTCCAAATTCTCTTAAACCTCCATTGAAGACCAAAATTCAAGTTCAAGCTAGGGGCTGGATTCCTATGGTTTCTTCTCCAATATTTCATGGGTCTTCAATCAATAAGGTATGGTAATCAATGATTTTCAAAAGTGATTCAAATATCAAAATTCCCAATTTTCAATCTAGCCATGAGTTCATTATCAAATTGATTTCAAAGTCATTCTAACAATGGATTTATGTTTAATTATTGTTTTAATTATGAATTTTAAGCCAATTTTATGAAGAACCCATGATCCTCCTAATTTCTCAAATGAGTCTTTAATGTGGTTTTTGTGATCTTGAATTGATGATGATCCAATTATGATTTGATTATAGTATCTTGATCATTCCTAATGTTATAAATGCCAATTGATATTGGATTGTTGGGAATTGATCAATAATGATCATATCTTGGAGATTTGGTAAGTTGACCTATTTTTTTGTTATTAGCATAGAATGTATCTTGAATTGTTATGATAAGTATAGTCCACTTATGGTGGCGGTGTTTACATTCTTGTAGCACTCCTATATATTTGATCATGGCATTGAAGGCAATTGTTTTTATGTGAAAGGTGGTTATGACTATTACAAATATGAAGATTTTGTTTAGTCATCCACTCTAGTATCATGATCTAGGGGTGTTGATGATGTTATGTACATGTGATTAATATGTTGGGGTTAGGTAAGGTCTACATGGCTAGGTGTGATGAATACTCTTGTAGCATGACTTCTCACTATATGAACCCTATATGAATGTGTGATCATAGTATGCTAGGAGTATCCTATAATTCTAATGTTGAATATGTTCTTGTCTCCTATGATGTAATTTAAGTGTGTGTAGTCTATAGTCCCTAACACTCTATATGTGTATGCCTTGAGACTTGAGAGATGTTGTACATGTATTGTGATCTTTAGAGAATGGCCTCCTCAATACTATGTGATAGCCATTAGATCATGTTGACCAATGTACACACATACACTTCATGCATATCTATGAGTAGGATAGATTCATGATGACTAAGGAAAAGATAGTTCTCCTATGAATCATTACCTATTTTTATGCATGTAAACTATATGATTAATGAAGTTATGAACATGTGTGCCTAAAGGTGATTATGTGGAGGTAGATCTAACATATATGTACACACACATGAATGTATGAATGAAGTATGTTAATGGCAGTCTAATGAATAAGTGAGTCTCTTGAAAGGTATTACTCAATTGTACTCTATACTATACTATAATATGATTATGATATGCTTATGTGAAAGGACATTCTCACATAATGTAGGTTTTACGATGAAAGGACATTCTCATCCTAGATACCCTTGAGTTATATGATGTATGAGGGAGCAAGTCCCTAAGGCCTAATGTTTAGGAAATAATGTTATATAAAGGCTTAATGGTGTTTAAAAAGGGAGTTTAAGCTTAGCACTGAGTGAACATGCAAAATGGGAGTGAGAGCTTCACGTCTAGCAAGTCTGACATTCCATAAAAGAAGCTTCACATTTAGTAAGTTCGGGTTACCAACATAGATGTTGTCTCATGAGATGGAAACCTCCACATCTAGTAAGCCAAGGTTCCTAGAAGCAATCTCCTTTTTCCATAACTACGTGCCCCCATAGATTTTAGCTTAGTGGATCAACTAGAATAGAGATTTTGTATGATGGTCCTACCTTGGCAAGTAATACCCTCTCTTTTTGGTGTGGGAGTCAAACATCGGATTCCATATAGCTCACATGGTCTGTGTCACATATGGCTATGTCTCAAAAAAGTCAAGAAATGAACTAAGATAAGAATATGAATTCTAATCAAATGCCTTGAGAAGTGTACTTAGCATTGGGGGAACACGGACCCTACCTATGCCTTGAACTAGATGACTTCAAGAAAAGGTAGGATTTGAGCCTCCTATATAGTAAAAGACATATGCTATATATGACTTCTTTGAATGCATGTTAAGTGACTGTGTTATGTACAGACATAAATTATGACTATGCATGTGAATTACACATGTGGCTTCTAAATGAGTTTACTTACTATATGTGGGGGTATGGGACTCCATGGGTACATTACACAAGTAAGCTTGTGAAGGGGTTATGTGGGTGGTTTACCTATGGTATGAACTAAATGAGTTACGATTAAGGTTGTAGTAAAGGAATGAGTTCTTATATGATGTTATGAAGTATGTGTCCTTAATTCTTGTTATTAATTAAAATGTGATGACTTGTTAAGGATGTTATACCTAGTCTAGGGTGACTTCTTAGGTACACTTGGTGGAAGTAGTATTATTGTATGATGCCTACACACTACACTAGTTTGACGTAGGAGTTGACTTAGGTGAAGGTCCTTAAGTGAAGTTAATGTCCATGAGGTGCTTAAGACTTATGAATTTATGCTGTTTTATTTTGAATCATATTATGAAAGGCTATTGTAAGGCGACCTCAAGGTTATAAATTGTACTAAGTACACTTCAAGTTAAGGAAAGAAGTAAGAAATAAAGAGAAGTAATGTATTATATGTGTTGAATATGCCACAAAGTATGATAAATTACTTTAGGTGTTATTATGAATAGTATCCATGTCTACTTTATGTATTTGAACTATGTTGTGGTTATTGTGCCAACGTTCATGAAGTTTACTAAAAGAAATGATGCCTTACTTATAACTAAATGTCCTCTTTAAATGCATGTTTTTGCATGGTTGTCATACTAAGTGCATTCTTGTACTAATACCATTATACTTCATATTTTTACACAAAGTATATGTGGTGATGGCTAGATGATGTCTCATAAGTGAAGAGTTTGCACAGATCTCCCAAGTTCAAGGAAAAGGGATCCTTATGACTCAAGGATTTTCCTACGTCAAGTTCTTATTCGAAATATGTAATAACTTATGTATTATACTATGTTGTTAAGGGTCGTGTCCCTGTTCTATTCTATTGATGTTCAGTTCTATGATGGCAAAAGAGACTTAGAGTCTAACTATGTATTATGATATTTTATATAGATATAAAGTAATGTTCTAGGATATGATGTTCTATGAGAAGTTTTAAATTTCCCGCTATTTTTATGTTTATGAGATGAATAATGTCTAAGGTCTTGTATTAGACCTCCAAGAGTTCGAACACGCCGTGTGACGATTTGAGGATGTCATAACTTCTAAGGCATACCCTTGGGTTATCACATTGCCTCGTTTAATAGGTCGCCTTATGATCATTATGTTTGTTGGTACTCACTCCATGACAATACACTTATGTATATTCCAAGATCGGTGCCGTGTGTTTTCTCTTCTCCAACTATTTCTAAGGCATGTCAAAAGACTGTCTAAAGGTAGTTGCTTATTATCCCGGTGGACCCTTGGTTCTATTTAAGAAACAAAGAAATTGAGACATGTAATTATCTTTAAGTTGTGCACTTAATGTATTAGTAGCTTGTACTAAGTTGTGCACTTAATGTATTAGTAGCTTGTACACGTGACAACAAGATTTTGGGATCATAATAGAATAAATAAATTTTTGGCATTTCTTTTATTTCATTAGGCTGAGGTAGACTTATCTTGGTCGTAATAGGAAAGTGTCATCACTTCTATTTTTGGTTAGGCGGGGCTTCTGGTTAGGGTACTATAGCTCCATAGAGTAGAGGTTGGGGCACTACTCAAACTGTAGGCGGAGGGATAATATTGTGTAATTTAAGCGACCCCTGAGGCTGAGGTTCTAATGTTGTGATCATAGGTATCGTCCTAATTAACCATTGATCAACTTCTATATTATTAGATCTAGTGTCTTATTTTTGTATTGTCTACTCATTTTGCTGCTGGATTTGATATGATTATAGTGTGCATATGCCTATTCATGTTTCTACACTAGTGGGTGAGTTCTTTGTGGTGGATCGAGTGTATCGATCTTGTCTTGATTATTTTTCTGGATATGATACTTGGGTAGACTTGATTATTCATTATATGGTAGTATTTGATATTACTTTAGGTATTGATTGACTCTCTCCCATCATTTTGTTCTTGATTTTTTTGTTAAGACTGTGATTTTAGCTATGCCGGATGTCCCAAGAGTTAAGTAGACACGTGGTAGTGATTCTTACCCTAGAAAATTTATCTCCTCAATTCGAGCTCAGTGATGGTTGTTAAAGGGTGTTTGTCCTATTTGTCTTTCATTCAAGATACTAGTGTTGAGCCACCTTCCATGGATTCTGTGCCTTGGTTTGAGAGTTTTCAAATGTGTTTCCTACTAACTTCCATGTGTTCCTCGATATAGGGATATTGATTTGTTATTTACTAGGATTTGAGCACCAAGACCATCTATATCTTACCTTATTACATGGATCTAGAAGAATTGTGGGAAATTAAGGACTAAGACTTGTTCAGTACGGGGTTCTCGTTGTACTGTTTGTTTATGGGGTGCTCTTATTCTTTTTGTTCTAAATAAGGATGGTACCATGAGGATCTGTATCAACTACAAGTAGTTGAATAATGTTATAGTGAAGAGCAGGTATCCTCATCCTCGTATTCATGATTTATTTGATCAACTTCAGGAAGCATCTTTGTTTTTTAACATTGAATGGATGTCCAGTTATTATTAGTTGATGATTAGGGCAGCAGATATCTTTATGACAACTTTCATGACTCGTTATGGGCACTATAACTTTATTGTGATGTGTCTTAGTTTGACTAACGGCCATACATCGTTCATGGAGTTGATGAACGGGTTGTTACGACCTTGTCAAGATTCATTTGTGTTAGTTTTCATTGATGACATCTTTTTATACTCTAAGAGAAAAAAGGATTATCATTGAGATTTGAGAATTGTGCTTCGGATATTGAAGGAATAGATGAATATGCCAAGCTCTCGAGTGCGAGTTTTGGCTTGACTTTGTAGCTTTTTGGGGACATGTGATTTTGGAAGAGGGTATTCAAGTGGATTCAACCAAGATTGAGGCATGTAAAGGTTGGACCAGGCCTACATTGGTTATAGAGATTTGAAGTTTTTTGGGACCTGTAGGTTAATACAAGAGATTTGTTCAGACCTTCTCCACTACTGCATCTCCATTTACAAAATTGACTCAACATTGTAAGAAATCTCAGTGGTTTGAAAAGCATGAAGAGAGATTTCAAGAGCTCAAAACCTTGTGGACTTTGGCTCTTATTTTGACTTTACCTGAGGAGGGTGTAGAGTCCATTGTTTTTATGATGCTTAGCTTCTAGAATCGGGTTGGATGGTACTCTAATGGAAAATGGGAAGTGATCTCCTATGCTTCTAGACAGCTAAAGACCAATGAAATGAATTATGTTACTCATAAATTAGAGTTAGAAGCTATAGTATTTGTGCTTAAGCTATGGTAAAATTATCTATGTGGGGTAAATTGTGAAGTCTTTACTAACAATCAGAGTCTTCATTATATCTTCAATGAGAGGGATATAAAATTGAGGCAGCTTAGATAGCTTAAGCAACTAAAGTACTATGATATTGCCATGTTATATAATCTCAGAAACCCCAATGTGGTGGTCAATGCTTTGAGTAAGAAGACTTCTAGCATTGGTAGTCTTGCCACTATCACTTTTGAGGAATTCCCATTGGCTAGATATCTTCAAATATTAGCGTACAATTTTTTTCGGTTACATATGTCTATGAAGATTGGTGGTTTGATTGCTTGTCTAGGGGCCCATTCTTCCTTAGTTGAGCAGATTTATGAGCGCCAATTTTATGATGAGAAGTTGTATATCATTCAAGGAAACATAACGAGAAGGGAAGTAAAAGAGGTTGTTCTTAATTCTGATGGTGTCTTGATGATTGGAGGCACGAGTATTGTACCCAAGATACGGAGCAGAAAAGATGTATCATGATCTGAGACATCATTACTGGAAGTGTGGCTTAAAGAACGACATTGCAAATTTTGTTTCTAGGTGTTTGTATTGCGAATCAATCATGTGTTAGAACCAGCATCCTAGAGGTATATCTTACAGGATGTCTATGCCTACTTGGAAGTGGGAATGAATCGCTATGGATTTCGTTATGGGTTTTCCTACAACAATGGGTGGTTATAACACCATTCGGGTGGTTATGTACATGGTAACCAAGTCCACCTATTTCATCCCAATTTGGAAGAGATATACAATGAAGAAGCTAGTTGAGAGTTATATTAGTCAAATTGTTCAACAATATGAAGTCTAAATTTCTATTTTCTATAATTGAGGTTCTTTGTTCTCTTTTAATTTATGGAAGGCATTAAAACATGGTTTGGGTAGTAGATTAGATATGAGTACATCTTTTCACCTTTGTAGATTCAGTATCTGTTTGAGTATTTGAAGTACAAAGTTGGAAAAATATGTAAATTTTAGACTTTGAGTATACTTTGGTTAATATTTGGAATTTGAATGCTTGGATAGAAATTTCTTGATGGGGGATGATTTTAGACATATGTGACGTCCAATTTGGTTTTTCATTGGTCCCAAGCTTTGTTTAAGTTTCTTTGGGTTATTTTCTTTTCTTGTGACTTTGACGGGTTTCATGTCAAGAAGACCTTAGATTTATGTTTTGATGATTGCATAGAGTTTGAAGTTTCGAGTATAGTTGATCTTTATATATGATTTGTGTGTCATGATTCCGAATGAATCCATATGATCCTTTCAATATTTTGAGTGTTAACTAATTTTATGGTGCCTACATTATATGTACCTATTACTTTTCGTATAGGCGTTCCACTTTAGTGACCCTCGCTTTAGTTAGGTATGATCACTAAAGCGAAGGCCGAACTTTCGCGGGGTTCACATTTAAGTAAGTGACATCTGAGGTAGTTTTATGATTGCAAATTTTGGGGTTTTCACCCCGTTTTCAATTTTTGATCTAAGAAAAACCCTTGGAGGTGATTTTTAAGAATTTCTTAAGCTAAATCTTTTGGGTAATCTTTGATGTCTTAAAACTTCATTTCTCCTCGATTGTTTATGCATTTTAACATAAAAACTTGGGATTTTGATTGGCAAATGACAAGGGTTTTTCAAGAACTCAACTTCTAGACTAAACAAGAGATTGCGAATAGATTTCATTTTTTAGAATGGTTTTCACCAGTGAGTTCCAAATACCTTGGGTTTTTCAGATTCAAACCTCATTCTCAGAATTGGGTTTCTGAGTTTATTGACCCATTGTTTAAAGTATATGACATAGGTATTGTTGTTTTCAGAATTTTATTGTGATTACTTGTTTTAAATAGATTGTGTAGATTTGGACATTATTCGGAAGGGGAAGATTCAACACTTTGATAGACTAGTTGATTGAATTAAGATAAGCAATCTACTAAACCTTGTCAATCTTGGAAAATTATGTATTTTCCTTCATTGTGTGTGTTGGGAAGTAATGGGAATGGGGTGATAAGTTCATTGTTCCACTTGATTGATTTTATGAATAAAAAGGGATTAAAGAAAAGGCAACGGGTTGATAATGATTCTTTGTGAATTACCTTGTTGTGTCTCTAGTTGATTCATTGATGAAATACTTCGATGGCATGAAAGTGGACTTGAATTGCTTGAATTATTATATCTTTCTTAGGTTGTGAAATTGCTTACTTACATTTATTATTGTACATCATGATGAGACATATAAAATAATGCCAAAGAGAAATTTGTTTGGCCATTGACACGATATAAAGACGAAGGAAAATGATTGTTTATAGTGAAATAATATAAAGTTGAAGGGAAATGGTTTCGGCTAGCGAGATGATATAAAGTCGAAGGGAAATTATTCTGGCTAGTGAATTGATATAAAGCCAATAGAAAATGATTCCATCTAGTGATATTATGTCAAAGGAAAATGGTTTTGGCAAAATTGACTATTCTCATGCATTTTGATACTTGTAATTGATCTACTTGTCATTTTTTATTGATCTACTTGTCACTTGTGATTTACATACTGGATATATGTTGGTTGTTGAATCGTGACTATTGAACAGTGTGGTTAATCCTTATGAGTTGTGTGTGGTGAAATTGTTAGGTTGAATTTATTTTTATGCAGGTTGTTGTTTGTGAATGTGCGGTTGGGATGAAAGTAGTATTTTTTTTCTAGCAAATTGTCCTCGTTTATTAGGTTACTTTTTTTGTACCATGTTTGTTGGTAATTACTCCTTGTTTGTACACTTGTATACCTTTTGAGCCCAGTACCATCTGATTGCCCTTCTTCTCCTCTTTCAGAGGCTTGTCAAATGATTGTTGAGAGGTAGCCGCTTATCATCCGGCGGACCCTCTTGTTTCTTATTTTATGATTTGTTCTATTTGATAAAAAAAGACATTGAGACTAGTAATTATCTTTAAATTCTGCACTTATGTATGAACGACTTGTACTCGCGACAACGAGGTTCTGGGTTACATTAGAAAAAATAAATTTTTCACTTTCATCTTATTCTATATTCCCGCATTTTTTTTTATTGAGTTGAGGCTGACTTGTCTTGGTGAGAATAAACAAGTGTCATCATGTCCATTTTTGGGTCGTGACATGACATCACTTGCTTTGTATGGATAGTTTTGGGGGCTTTTTTTATTGAAAAACATACCCAATTAAGCAAACATATACTACTTAATTATTTACTATAACTATAGTTGTTTAGAATTACCAGTCGTCACTAACCTTTTATTCGATTTATGTGGGACCACTTTTGGATTTGTATACCGAACATATGCTACCATATTTTTTTTCTTTTTCCCATTTTAACAAAGTAAACTTTATCTGCTCCTAATGTTTTTCACTGACTTTTCTCCTTAATTAATGTGAACCAGATTGGAGAATGTGTCAGTGTAACTTATTACTCAACACTAACTAATAAATTGAAGTAGTTAGTGGTAGTTGAAGATTAAGCTAATTATCATGTTAAGTCAGTAATCAGGATTATTAGAATCAGTTTGTTAGAAAGTTAGTTCGGAAACGTCAGTTGTAATGTACTATCAACTATGTATATATGCAACACATTGTATTTAATTACTAATCAATGAAAACTATATCCTTTTGTTCTAATTTTCTGTGGATTTCTATACATTATTGGTACATATATTAATACAATTCCAGTAACTTGACATGGTATCATAGCAAAACAGGTGCAAATCGAGGGAATCATTCACATGTTGTGATGAATTCATGTGATTTTATACATGTTCTTGCTTCATTTTAGCTTTATTCTACCATTTTTAGCTTGTAATCATGCCTGATTCAGGATCCATTGGTGACAATATTTTCGTGAATAATGCAAGCACTAGCGAGTATCATCATTTTCTCTTTTTGTATCCATCAAATGCTCCTAGCTCACTTATGATTCCCATTATGGTGATTGAATTGGACAATTATACAATATGGAGCAGAGATGTCAAGCTTACATTACTGGAAGGAACAATATGTGTTTCATTGATGGTTCGGTGAAGCAAAGTCAGTTCACATGTGATTTGTCAAACCTTTGCAATTATAGTTTCCTGGCTTATGTGCAATATAAGTTAGAATCTCCTCAGTGGTGTTTTGTTTGTTCAAATAGCAATTTGATTTGCAAGGATTTGCTAGAATGATTTGATAAGATCAATAGCTTTTGGACTTTTCAATTAAAAACATAATTTTCACTTCTATTTAAGGTACTTCTTTAGTCTCTGTGTATTACTCTAGACTCAAGGATCTAGCAGATGAATATGACTCGATCATGCCCCCTCCTTCATGTGATTTTCCTAATTCTAGAGAGTTCATTGAAATCTTCAATATACATTTAGAGTGAGTGATAGTTATAATCAAGTTAGAAGTTAAATAATAATAATGCCACAAGTACCTTTTGTTAATAAAGTATATGCAATGGTGAATAAAGTATGGATACCAAAGGATAGTTGCAGGTTCCAGTAGAATGGTGTCCCCTAATACTACGACTATGTACACTTCTAGACAGGCAGAAGAGGAGTTTAAAAGGAAATTCATTATGTGATTTATGTCGCAGGAAAGAACATATAAATGTTGATTGCACCAAGCTGAAGAAATGTGATCATTTCCATCTCAATGGTCATGTGAAGGGAAACTGTTTAGGATAATTGCAAAGGAAACAGGAGAGCTTATGTAGTAACAGTTTCCATTACTGGTCGTACTCCAATGTTCGATACTAACACAAGAAGAATTGGCATTGTGGACACAAATAAAACTTAATTCACTCTATAGACACTTCATTTATTTTTACTTTATTTTCTAGGGTAGAGCTTGTAAAAAAGTAAAGAGTGTGGGGCCATGGGGTTTTTTGGCATTTTAAAACTTGGGGTATGTTTGTGAATGTGGGATCAAGGACTAACTTAGTGTTTATAAAACATAGAAAAATATATATGTTTAACAAATATATTATAATCTCAATATATTTTATTTTATATTATATTCTGATTTTACATGTCAGAATATATATATATATTCAAAAAGACACCTTTCTGGGACTGTTCAAACGTTCTTCTTCTCAACTTTTCTTCTTCCCCATACATCGATTCTATCGGTAATCATATCACTACCTCCTGCGTCTCTTCCCTATACACTTCTCCAAACGTTTCAAGAGAAAGCAGAGAAATCATCTCACCTGTTTCTTCTTCCCATATTAACGGTTCTCTGCGACATACATTTCAATCGTTTCATCGTCCATTAAACAAACGTTCAATCATTTCATCGTCCTAAACGGAAAATCTTCATCCGTTTCTTCTTCTCCGAGTTATAAACTATCATTTTTGGTAAGTTCATTTGAGTTTAATGGTGGTTTTTGTTTATTTTAGGAGTATTTAGTTGTTTATTTTGTTATAGTTATGCAATAAACAATTTTTCTGTATGATTTCTCGGCATATTCTTATTTTGGATGCCGTATTTGGTTGTTTATTTTGTTATAGTAGTGTAATAAACTCTTTTTCGAGATTAGTTTTCTTTTATGTTCTTATTTAGGATGTCGTATTTGATTTTTTTTTATGTTAGTTTAATAAACCCTTTTTCTGAATGATTTTATTTCATGTTCTTGTTTAGGATGTCGTATTTAGTTTTTCCTTTTTTTTATTAGTGTAATAGACCCTTTTTCTGAATGATTTTATTTCACATTCTTGTTTAGGATGTCGTATTTGGTTTTTTCTTTTTTTATTAGTGTAATAAACCCTTTTTCTGGATCATTTTATTTCATGCTCTTTTTTAGGATGTCGTATTTGATTTTTCATTTTGTTATAGTAGTTTAATAAACCCTATTTCTTGATAATTGTCTTCATGTTGTTGTTTAGGATGAATATTTGTGGTCTCTCATGACGTTTTTGTTTGTGATGTCATATGTTGGTTGCTTTAAAAAAATTGTGTCTTTCGTCTGTTGATTTTTTAATTTTGGTTTTCGTTGTGTAGTGTTGTTTTCTCTGTTCTGCAGTGTTTTTCATTGCACTCTTTTGTTAGACTTTGATCTACTTTAGTATTGTAGGTTTACTGTCGTTATGGCTAAAACTAGAGGTGGTTTGGTTAAAAAAATTGTTTCTAAGCCTTGTAAAAACATGAAAAGGAAGGTTAGGCCTCAAGTTTCAAGGTGTTCAAAAAAGAAAAACGTTGTTGATTCGAATTTAGATACAATGGATGATTTAGACAACTATGAGAAGAGTCTTGATGAGGTTGACTCCAGTGAGGAGATCAGTGGAGATAGTTGAGATATCGGAGATGAGGATGAGGATCCTCTGTCCTTGCCAACTTGTGCAAGAGAAATCTTTGGTAAGTCCTATAATCTCACTACATGTATGGACGAGTTAGGATCTTTTCAATACAAGATTTATGTGAGATCAAGAATGACTATGTATGATAATTTTAGAAATGTTTTACTTGAAAAATTGATAGTGACTTTGAAGGTAGTTGTTTGGTAATTTAACGCATATTTCAGAATTTTACAAATTTAATACACTGATGGTCCATTACATGTTTTTGCGTCGTGTTAATCATGAAAATAAAATTACATGAGATGTGGTTTTGTGTGAATGATAAGCCTGCATTTCTTAGCTTAAAAGAGTTTGCATTGATTACGGGTCTGAATTGTGGAGTATAACCCCGCAATATAAAAATGAAAAAAGTGCTTGACAAAGATGAGAAAATTTTATTATAAAGTAACCAAGAATAGGAATATTAATGGTTCGAAGTTATTGAGTTTGATTAAGGATTCTAGATTAAATTAGAAGCAGAAGTTCAAGTGCTCTTTAGTTTGGTTCGTCCACTCAATATTACTTGCCCACGATCGATCTAAGATTATGGAATAAAACCACATTAAGATGGCCGATAATTTAGAGTTTCTTAAGATTTATCCATGGGGCAAAGAGTGTTTTGACTTAACACTGAAGTATTTGAAGATCAAAGTTAATTTGAAGAAACAATGTGACGTGTACAAGGAAACAGGGAGTGCATCATATGCTTTATATGGCTTTCCCTAGATGTTTCTCGTAATTTATCATATCTGCAATTGATTAATACTAAACTCTTATATATTTCAGTTCATTTATTTGTTATTTTATTGCTTTTAGGTTTAGATATGTGAGGTTTTTCCTTATCTTGGTATATATGCAAAGAAGTCATTGGATTCTCCATTGTCAATTCCCCGGTTACTTAGATGGCACACGGCAAAGAGAGATAACATTGTCGAAGGTGATCAATTTAAGTGTACAAAGGTATAAATTTATTTTTCTATATAAAAATATTTTTTTAATTAGTGAAGGTCTTGTACTAGTAATCTTTTTGTAGGTTGTGCATCCATACCTAGTACCTACTATCCATGAGAAGAACAAAACTATATGGCAACATTAAATCCACATACGGACGAAGTGAAGGACACAATTATTGATGTCTTTAAGGGTAGTTTGAAAGGATTTACTGTCCTCACTTCTGCAATAGGTCATGTGGAGTATGACTATTCAAACGAACACATTTCGAATCAACCTGGGGAGAATTCTATATCGAGTACTTCTAAAGATGGAAGTCATCCCTCAAGCAATCAATGGTGGAAATCATTGATTTTGTACGAGAGGAAATGAAAAGAAAAAGAAAAACAAAGGTAGATAAATTTATATACTTATTAATCGTGTAATATAATGTATTTGTATTTATGCTTAACCACTGATTTTGCAGTAGATGATGACAACTTTTCATCACCAATAGTGGATGACAACATCATTCCATTAGCCGTAGTGGATGATGATCTTGCAGAAGTTAATGCATATTTTGTTGTAGAAGTTTATAAAGAGGAGAGGAAAGAAGAAGAGAAATAACAAGAGGAGACGATCGAAGAGAACAATAAAGAAAAAGAAGAGGAGAAACAAGAAGAAAATTAAGCAAATGAAGAAGAAGAGAAAAAAAACAGGAGAAGCTAACAAAGAATGAAGAAGAGGAAAAGTGTGAAGAAGACGAATTGGTCACTGAAGTGGAAATAGACCTGATGGGTATTGTGATGGAGATTAGTGCTAAGATTGGTGGTGATTAAGGGTAGTTGTGATTTTTGAGATGATTATTCCTTGGTCTTTTAATACAATTTGTGAAGTTGTTCGATTTTTAAGATAATTGATTTTTGTGATAGTTGGTGTACGTTTTGTGATAGTTGGGTTTTTCCCTGGTTTGAAGACATGTTTTTTGACAAGGTAAAAGTGGTCTATTGTTTTGCTATTTTTGAAGACAAAAGATGAACATCTAACAGTACATATTATGTTATGAAGGGCTTTTAGATTTCTTATAAATCTATGTCTTAATAAACTTGTATGTCTAAATAAAAACATTATAAATGACATATAAAAGATATAATAGTGCAACAAATAGAAATAAATAATTTATTTATTCAGCACTACATTTTTGTTATTCATTTGTTAGAAATTTTCAAAATGCAAATACAAAAAATAAACTACACAGTATTGCTTTTAGGCGTTTTTCTTTTTCTTCTGCCAAAGTCAACTTTTTTTTAGTTAATCTCGAGCTATTTCAAAATCTTTTACCAACACTTTCATGTGATTCCCCAGTTCTTCTTCCTCTTTTGAGAAAGTCATTAGCATATCTATATTTTCTTCGTATTGTCGTAGCTTTGTTAATAATCAAATTTGACAACGCCTTGAAAATTTGATGGGCTACTCGTTGATGATTCATTTTCATGCCACCTAAAAATGGTCATATGCCAAAAGCACCATTAATGAATTGTCAACTTGGATTTGTATTGGTGTGCGATGTCCTCAACGTAGTTGGTTTACCACAATGACAATTGTAAGACTTTTTTACTTTGGATGTCTGAGATGTTTGAGAGATTTAAAATGAGGTTTTTTGTAGATTGTTTTCATGATGAATTGGTCCTTCCTGTATACTTAAAAAATAAGCAGATGTTACCTGTTGAAAAATGGAGATTTTGAACCTATTATTCCGTTGTGAAATGTTGTATGATGAAATATATACTAGTTTTCGAACGGTAGGAGGGGTTTGGAGGGCAGAGGGGGGGGAACATATATAACCTCTTCCCCCTTCCATCATATTATGTGTGTGGTGTTTGTAAGATCAATGAGATTTCATTCTGACATTAGTAAAGTATATTCGGATTTATGTCTATGTTAAAGCATTATCCATACCGCAGATAGTAGAATATCACAATTATATATAGACCAAAAGCAATAGGATTTCTAAAAGACAGAAATTAATTAATAATAAATTATATTTTTAAAATTTATCCAATTAAATAAGTTTAACAGTCATATTATCATGTACAGAGTCCACAATAAATTGGTATAGTGGATTAGAGATGCTATAAAAGAGTTGTGGTTTATAACAATCCACATATACTCACAACATAATTTTTTTCTTAAACATGTTTTAAGTGATGTTGTTGTCTTAGGGTGGAATGTTAATGTTAGTGGCAATGCTCACATGGAAGGTAACTACTTCCATCATCAGAAGGATTCTTTTTAAGTGGGTAGTAGAAACAGTGGTCTCTGATAACATGATAGAAGATCAATCGCACTTACTGGATAAAGAATTGCTAGAAAATGTAGGCAAAATGCAGTTGCTAGTAGGAGAATCATCAAAAGTTTCACTGTTAGGAAAATATAATCTAGACGGAGGTGATATTTTAACAAATGTTTTGTGTGACCCAGATTCCAAGTTTAATCTTATGTCACTCCCACAAATGACAAAAGACTTGAATTGTTATGCTAGTTGTCCCCCAATAGTTGTGTTTTTTAGGATATCTCATCTGGGAAGGTGAGAGAGATTGTTAAGGAGGAGGAAGGATTCAACAAGTTATATTTGCTCGCTGGAAATAAGAAGGATGTTTTTGACAACTACACTATAATAACAGACGAGGAAGATAATGTCACTTGGCATCTGAGAATGCGTCTTGTGATAACGAAAGTCCTTAAAAAGATACTTATGTTTCAGGATATTAGTAAGAATAATTCCTTTAGTTTGAACAATTATGAGATAAATCTACTTGATAGGCAAACCTTGCCTCCCCACGTAGTTTAAGAAGGCATACTTCTAGTTTTCAGCATAAATGTGAAACACTTGATGGTATGAGATATTTTCTAAAAATTGTTTCTTCCGATTGCATACGCAAGTGTATGTGGTCACACATTTAATATAGTGGTCCTAAAAGAGTTGGAATATCAAATCCACAATACTATGGTCAATTCAAATTATTTTCTAAGGTTATACTAATCCGATTTACGTTATTCAGCATACCAAAAGAACTTACCTTACTAGAATTCAATAATAAAAGATGTATACTGATGATTGGGAAAATTCCAAGTTCCAGCCTACTTAAAATTCATGCATAGTATCTTCTTATGTGGACTTCAATTGATTATGAAATCACTTATTTACAATGTTGAATATATGATCATGGTTTCCCGACCTCTAATTCTCTATCACAACTGGGAGTCTAACTAAATTGTTGAGCGGTGATAGACTAAACCAATTAAAGAGCACTACCTATAATCCCATATTTTATCCTCTTATTTGTCTCCCGGGTATTTGGACAATGAATTTATTTCAATGGTGGTCAATCATGAAATAATGTCACGCCCCGAGCTACCCCTGAGATGCGGACACGGAACCTAGGACCACAAACGGTCCCAAGATAACCCTGCTGGCATATTCAGGAGCATACTAAAGATAATAAACTGTTGCGGAAGCTAAATCATACTTAAAAGGAAAATATGGGGAATACTCATATTCTATAACTGAGATATTTGAAAACAATGAGTTTAATACAAAAGATATATTAACGCAATACTAAGCTGAATCTAACTATGTCTGAAAATAGCCTATAAACTAGACTAGAAATACAGCGACAAGCCCCACCTAAATCTAGAAAAAACTCAAACTAAATGACTAAAGACTAAAATGAAACTATGATGTTGTCCTGGAGAATGAGGACTCACCCACGGAATCTGCTGAACGGGAGAATCGGGAATCGATATATCGTGATATGGATGCTGAGAAACTGAACCACATCACGAGAAGGATGATGCATGTATGCGTCCATACTTGAAAGGTACCTGACATTTAGGATAGATAAATCTACTTAAACATAACTGAATAGCACACAACAAGTTAAATAATCCTGAAACGTGATGTGCTGATTTCTTCTGTAGCTAACTTGATGCAATGACCACCATTTATAACATGCTGAAATTGCCATACTAAATATACTGATAAATGGGTAATTGAGAGAGTCTTAACTGAACTGTGGGAGCTACTAATGAAACCAATATAAACCACATGAGCTAAATATGGACTCCGGATGGCATACGCTCCATCAAGAGGACCCAATATACCCTGCCAAAGGTATAAGGCATGCTGGGCGTGATCAAATAAATTGATTGCCCCACAAAGGGACTTACAAACTACTTGGCTGTAGTTTTTGAGCTGGTTGGTCCTAAACCCTATCCAACTCGGTATTATTCTACTCTCAAAAATTTTTGGAGGGGGGTAATTAACTCCTTCTAACTGAATTTATGTAAATACTGGATAGCTGCAAAACTTAACATGCAAACTGGAGAATGCACAATTAAATCTGGTAATTATTCATTATAACTAGGTATTTATAATCTGGAAGTGTATGAAATATATGACCTTGGCATTTTTAATTCAAGCACTAGGAACTACAAAGCTAGGTTCTGAAATTCATGCCGATAATCTGAGTACTAACATATAATCCTGATTTGGAACATATATTTAATAATTTCATGACGTATATCAACTTTCGAGAAACCCTATGTTAATCATGAAAGAAATCAGAACTGACGAAACAAAGGACCATGGGTGAAATGAACACCACTGAATCGCACATACCTGTGATGAAATCCACGGAAAAATACTAAGTTTCGGGGCTGTACTGCTGGAGCTGTGGAGTTCTGAACTAGGATCTTGAGTTTTTTTCTCTCTCTTGCTCTAATTTCTAATTTTGATTTAATGATTTGACTTAATTATGTTTTTATATGTTTCTAGTCTTAAACTTACTAAAATCTCATAATTTAGGGTCAAATGACGTAACTTGGGTTTAGAATGGAGTGAGAAAGGTCAAAAATACCCCTGGGAAGGTTTTTGTCGGGCCGCAACGACGGTCAGGATTGCGGTCAGTCGGAGCGCCATCGGACGCCGCCCGTCGTTGGTCGGTCTGAGGCCTATTCGTCAGCTTTACTAAAATTTGGCTAACTTTTTACTCGGAGTTCTGATTTTAGCAAGGTTGGTGGATATGGAGAGATATTAAATTATCTATCTGTGGGTAGGTCAAGGAAGACCTAATTGATTTTGTACTAAGAGTTATGATCATTTTAAGTTGATCCAACTGCATTTCCCCTTAACTGGCTGCAAAGTTTCAACCTACGGTCCGTAGGTCCACCTACGAACCATGTTGGTCATCCATTGCTCTTGTCAGAGAGTGGTTGAAGGGAGTCTTGATCGACGGTCACAGACAACGGATCGTCGTTTGACCTACGGACCGTAAGTCCGTCAGTCGTCCAAGACTTAAACAATTTTTCTAGGCTAAAATTTTTGGGAGTTTCTGATCCCATCGACGGTTGTGCAGTACAGACCGTGGTTCAGGCTACGGTCCATCGATGCCACTGTTTGTAGCACCTGCAGATTTTTCTGAAAAACTAATTTTTGGCTTGTTTTGGCTACGAGGTCTTAAATTATCTCCCCCTTCGGAACATTCGACCTCGAATGAAGACTAAACTAGTGGAAATGAAATAGAGGGAGAGATTCAAAACCCACTACTAAACAATGAGAACTTGAGTTTGATAATGAGGTTCTGAGTACATGCAATTACGCTAAAATGAATTGTAACAAACTGACGGGGGACAACATGATTTCTTAAAACAGAATTACGCCAATGATGACTGTAAAACGCATCGAAAGGGAACTATTACGCAAGCTGGAGGGGAAGGATCGGACGGAAAAAAAGGTAAGGATACTTGGCATTAATGGCTGCTTCTACTTCACAAGTATCTCCCTATACGGAAGACTCCTCCACAAACCCTGGATTGAAGTGACTTCTTTGTTTTCAACCTTCTAACCTGGCGGTCAAGAATTCCAACTGGTACATCCTCATAAGAAAGACTATCTTTCACCGCCACCACTCTCTAAGGAACTATAGAGGCTGGTCACCCACGCACTCTTTAAGAGTGAAGATGTGGAAGACCCAGATGCAATGCTACTAAGTTTGCGGGATTGGAAAACACTCTAACTCATATGCCACATTGCCAATCCTTTTCAAAATCTTGTAAGGGCCTACATATCTGGGACGAGCTTCCCTTTCTTTCCAAATCTCATCACCCCTTCATAGGTGAGACTTTCAGAAAAACCCAATCATCCAAATTGGGAACTTAGTTCTTTCCTTACATCTGCATAAGATTTCTGACGACTTTGGGTGTCTGAAGTATATCTCAATGAGTTGCTTTCTCCCTAGCATTAAAGGACTGAATCAGCCCGATTCAAAGATGCTTCACCTACTTCAACACCAACAGGAGAGCTACATTATACGCCCTATAAAGCCTTATAAGGGTCGATCTGAATGCATTGAATGGTAGCTATTTTCTAGAAACTCATAATAGGAAGGTAATCAACCAACTACCTTGAACGATCACACCAAAATCTAACACCTACGTCTAAGGTCTGAATGGTACGATTGCTGCAAATACGTTCTAGGATGAAATGTTGTACTAATGTGAAACTGAGTACCAAGACTTTTGAAATGACTTCTAGAAATGAGAGGTAAACTGGGACCTCTATCTGAGATGATATACAAGGAACCCATGCAAACTCACAATTCAGAAGGTAAAGCTGGCATAGTCCTCTGCTGAATATTAGTCTTGACGATAAAAAGCTAGAAGACCTTTAGTAATCCAATCAACTAAAAACCCAAATTTAGTCATGTTGCTGCGAGTACGAGGTACCCTGTGATGAAATCCATATTGATAACATCCCACTTACAATTAGGAAAATATCGATCTTTGAGTAATACCTCCTAGTTTCTAATGTTCTACCTGACTTTCTGGCCAATTGGGGCAACTTACTCACAAAGTCGCCTATATCCCTCTCATGTCATTCACCAATAGACTTCCTCAAGATCGCGCGGGTAATCTCGTGGGCACCGGATGCTAGAAATACATGGAGATGAGCTTCTGCAAAATATGCTGCCTCAACTCTCCCCACATCAGGAACACACAATCTACCTTGGTGGAAGTACACTATCTCCCCCTTGGGAGAAAAACCCCACTCTCGGATTGTTGACTGCACCCTTTAGTGCAAGCAAGGATCGGATCCACTCTCTGGTTTGTCCTTAACCTCCACTACACCAAGACGATTTGCCCCATTTTGATTGTTACACCGCTGTCTGATATGTCATAAGGCGACTCTAAGCGAGCAGCCTGTGAATATCTTCACTCATTGTATTTTTTCCTTCAAATGGGGCGACACTACCATAGAATTAATATTACTAAGAGCATCGGCCAATACATCGCCTTCCATGATGATAGTGCACACTTATATTATTAATCTTAAGGATCAAGCCATCTCTCCGGCGAAGATTCAAATCTTTCTGGGTTGAAACAAATATGAAGGCTCCTATGATTGGTGAACAGATATACATGAACAACCCTTCAAGTAGTGTCTCCATATCTTGAGTGAAAACATTCATTGCTGCAAGCTCTAGGTAAAGAGTTTGGACTAGTTCTCTCATTGCCCTTACGCTTTTCTAAAGGAATAAGATATAACCTTATCTCTTTGCATCACACACAACCAAGGCCAACTAGGATGCATCACAATAGATACATAACCATCTGACCCTCTGGTAGATTCAAGAAAGGAGTTGTAGTCAATCAGTTTTCAATTATGCGAAGCTTTTCTCACAAGCATCGACTATTGGAACTTGACCATATTTTGAGTCAACCTAGTCAATGGTGAGCTATGGATGAAACATCCTTCCACGAACTTCTGGAATAACTGCTAGACTAAGAAACTCTGATATATCTGTAAGCACAGGGATGGTCCGGGCCATTGTCACTCCTTCTATCTTTTGTGTAGCTACGGGATCCCTTCGACTAGATATAATGTGACAAGGGAAAGCAAAGAATTGCAACCAAAACTCACATTTACTAAATAGCGAATAAATGGCCGATCTTTGAGAGTATGCAGAAACAACTCTCCAAAGGCTTTAACATGTTCTCCTCACTCCTAGAGGTAAATGAGGATATATTCAATGAAGACGTAATGAACAAGTCTAAGTACTGTTTGAAACTATGTTTAATTCAAATCCATGAAAGGTGAAGGAGCATGGGGTTAGTCCAAATGCACATAACTACAAAGTCATTAATTGCCCCATTACACGAGTTGGAAGGGCTATTTTCGGAATGTCACTATCTTAACTATGGACGTGATGATAACCCGATATGAGGGTATCTTTGAGAGTGACTAGCACCCTGAAGTTAA
Source organism: Solanum habrochaites (assembly GCA_027704765.1). Lineage (NCBI taxonomy): Eukaryota > Viridiplantae > Streptophyta > Magnoliopsida > Solanales > Solanaceae > Solanum > Solanum habrochaites. Next base: position 31,088,531 of record JAKWJA010002496.1, on the reverse strand, counting down.
GTTGGTCAAACAAGTCATCAATCATAGGGATGGAACTTATTCTGGATTGGGACCTGTTCAAATGTCTATAGTCAATTGCACATTCTGACGAGAACCATTCTTTTTTCTTTACGAACAATACTGGTTGCACCCCATGGTAACGATACTAGTGTGAACTAAAACCCTTATCTAGAAGGTCTTTCAACTTCTATTTCAATTCCTATGATCTGTTGGAGCCATTATGTAAGGGGAATAGAAATAGGAGGGTATCTGGAAGGAGATCAATTCCAAAGTTGATTCCCTATTTGCGGGGGGAACCCCCGTAAGTAAGATCTTTTGGAATATTTCTTGAAAATTCACAGACTACTTGGAACAGACAAAGCAGATGGGTTTCAGGATAGAATCCTTAATCCCAAACTAGATTATAGATAACCCTTAGATATCATCTTTCTGGCCTTAAGGTAAGAAATAATCGACCCATAGGCGCTAGTCGCACTACCCTTCAATTCGAAGATTGTTCGTCTGGAAAATTGAAAAAACGAAAAATCCTTAGTTCTACCAATCGACTGAAAAACATAATATGAATGTAACCAATCCATGCCTTAATGACTCGAAGTTACCATTTTCTAACTCTACTAGACTAGAGGTCACTTCTAAGAGACTATGACAGGGCCAACCCAAGTTCTGTTACCCGTTAGCATAAGTGGTGTCACCAACTAGCGTAGCGATTGAGAAGGGGTTCTGAGAGAGTTTCTGGATGAACTGAATTGGCGCTTAAATAAGGAGTTACAAAATAAAAGAGTAGCCTGGATTAACAATGCATAATAAAGAGCAAGGTCAAAGACCGTAACGTACCAGTGACGACATAAGGAGAAACCAACCTGTGATCTGGCGACCTGAAGAGCATATAAAGTTTGTTTGGCGCTGACGGACTTGTCTAGATGAGTTTACCCTGCCTGAGTTGGGAATATCTTGCTGGTGCTTGCTGAATTTATAGACTGAGCTCTACCATTACTAGCTCCTTGACCCTGTCTAGAAGGAACAGTCCCTCAAACCCTATGGACCAAACTGAACCCATCCCAAAAACATCATTCTTTTCCTGAAGACACAGCCCAGATAGTTCTTAACCACACTAGGGCAGAGGGGTAAGTAATGGCGCCTTCTAAAACATTCCGTGAGACTTAGAGCTGGTGCTCTACCCTTTAGTCATACAATATTCTTGAGGATGGAAAACATAGTTGTGAAGGGATGGAGCTGAATGAAAAACTTCAGCTACCTGCGAGCAATATTCACCACCCGATTTCTGCTGGAAATAGCATAGTTCCCAAGGTCCTAGCCTTCTTATTTTCCTTAGACTGTTCCCTAAGCTAATCACTTCAACATGGTGAGCATGGTCATAAGCCTAGAGGATGTCATATCTCCCAGAAAACATAGCATGTTGCACTATGTCTTCACGAAATCTGATACTTCATACAAGAACTTATTCATATGAGGCAAAGTCAGCATAGAAAACCATGGAGGAGAATACATTGGAGAGTTGGTTTTAAAACTTCAGCCCATCTCTTGGACTGTCATGTTTCCGGCCTCAAGTTCATGAATTCTTGGCCCCTGGTTAGCTCACTTATTAGGAAAACCTTTCGATAAAAGTCTCAATAAAACCACTCCCAAGAATAGGAGCGGATGCATTTGCACCATTATTACTTCCACTGAGTGTACAAGCTTGAGCCACGTTTCGTTCAAATTGGTTTATGACCGCCAAACTAAACCAGATAATTCCCAGAACCTGCATCACCTCATCAAAGATTTTATTAATTTTTTCCAAGAAAATTCGGCGGGATTCTTATATAGTCTGCGATGCCTAAGAATCAGGACGGATTATAATAAACAAATGTCAACGGACCCTTGGCTGCTGTGATCCACTATTTTCATTAATAGGATCAGGAACCCGATGTTCTTGTGGGTGATACACTTGAGAAATATCTGTATGGCATTCCTGAACTCCGCATTTGGAGACTTCCTTTGATCTGGGATTGGATTGGAGGAGCTGCGTTTTGCATTCCTGGAATTCGCATTCCTACGTTAGCTCTATGGGACGCATTGATCTGAACGTAGAAGTCAAGTTAGAATGGAATAAAGATCATACCTTAAGCACGAGAAGTGTAACAAAAAAGTGAAGTTTTTCCTAAAACACTTTATAGCTGCTCCCTAACATTAGATGTGTGCATTTCAAACACATGAAAAAGGAACCTCTACTTAGGTGTGGCTTTTTCATACAATCTTCAGACTCTTGAAACAAGTGCTCGATACCAAGTTTGTCACGCCCCGAGATTACCCCCGAGGGACGCGGACACGGAACTAGGGACCACAAGTGATCCCAAGCTAACCTGCTGGCATGGATAAGGAGCATCGTAAGATTTAATAAACTGTTGATGAAAGCTAAAGCATCTTAAAATGAAAAGATGAGTAATAATTGATATTCTATAACTGAGATATTTGAAACAATGGAGTTAATACAAAGAGATAATTAACTCAATAATAAGCTGATCTAACTGTTTGACAATAGCCTCTAAACTAGACTAGAAATACGGGACAAGCCCCAGCTAAAGCTAGCAAAAAACTGAAACTAAATGAATAGACTGAAATGAAACTCATGATTGGTGTCCTCGGAGAATGAGACTCCCCAATGAATCTGCTGAGGGCTGGAGATAGTGGGAAATCAATATATACGTGTGATCTGGTGTGGAGAAAACCTGAACCTATATCACGAGAAGATGTAGCCACGTATGCCGTCAGACTTGAACACGTTACTGAGCATGAGATAGAGTCAAAGTTGAAATAAAACATACTGAACAAGCACAAAAAACAAGTATTAATAATCTGACCGTTGATGTGCTGATTCTGAAGCAAAACTGTGACGCTGACCAATTATAACATGCTAAAACTGAATACTGAATATACTGATAAATGGTCAATGCAGAGAGTTTAACTGAACTGTGGGAGCTACTAATAACCGATAATAAAACCACATGAGCTAAATATGGAGTCCGATGTATACGCCCCCATCGAGAGGACCCAATATACCCCGCCAAAGGTATGAAGGCATGCTGGCGTGATCACTAAATTGATTGCTCAGAAAGATGACTTACAACCTACTTGGCTAGTAGTTCTGGGCTATTAGGTACGCTAAACCCTAGTCGAACTCGGTATTATGCTACTCCCAATAAATTTTCTAAATTAACTGATTATATCTGAATTTCTGTAAATACAGGATAGCTCAAAACTTAACATGCAAACTGAGAGTGCAACAATTAATTTGGTAATTATGCATTTATAACTGAGGCATGTATATCCGATGTGTCTGAAATATATGGCCTAGCAAGTGTAATTCAAGAACAAAAGAAATATAAAGCTAAGGTTCTGAAATTCATGCGATAATCTGAGTAATAACATGATAATCTAATTTGGAACATATAATTAATAAATTCATGAAGTTATATCAAAGTTCTAGAAACCCTAGGTTTAATCATGATAAGAGAATCAAGAACTGACTGAAACAAACGACCCAATGGGTGAAAGAAACCCACTAGTAAAATCCCACATACGTGGTGATAAAATCCATGGAAAAATAAATAAGTTTTAGGGCTGTAACTGTTGGAGCTTGTAGAGTTCTTGAACTAGGGTTCTTAAGATTTTCTTCTCCTCTCTTGCTTCTAATTTTCTAAGTTTTTATTTAATGATTTGACTTGGATATGTTTTAATTATGTTTCTAGGCTTAAACTGACAAAAATCTGATGATTTAGGGTTAAAACGACGTAACTTAGGGTTTAAACAGAGTGGGAAATGTCAAAAAGACCCCTAGGTAGGTTGTTGTTGGGCATCACCACGGCCAGGACTGACGGTGCGTCGTGCGCCTGACGCCCTGTCGTTGGGTCCGTCGTGAGGGCCTGTTCGATAAGCCTTTACTAAAATGGGCATAACTTTTTACTCGAAGGTCTTATTTTATCAAGGTCGGTAGCTATGGAAATATAATTCAATTATCTATCTGTGGGTAGGTCATGGGAGACCTAATTCATTTTGTGCTAAGATTTATGATCATATTAAGTTTACCCAACTGCATTTCCCTTTATTTTCCACCTACGCTTAGACCTACGGACCGTAGGTCCACCTACGAACCATGTTGGTAATTCATAGCTCTTGTGAAAGAGTGGTTGAAGAGAGTCTTAATCGACGGTCACGGACTACGGGCTGTCGTTTGACCTACGGACCGTAAGTCCGTCCGTCGTCCAAGACTTAACAAATTTTTCTAGGCTAAAATTTTTGGGAGTTTCTGATCCCATCGACGGTTGTACAGGACGGACCGTGGTTCAGACTACGGTGCGTCGATGCCACCATTGGTAGCACTTGCAGATTAATCTGAAAAAACTAATTTTTTGTCTGTTTTGCTTACGGGGTGTTACAAATACTAAATAAAGAACCAAAGAAAAGTTTATACGATAATCAACTTCAATCGATAAAATGCAACACTAAACAATCATTCATAGGCACAACCCCAAAATAAGGGTCTTTAAGTACTAATGTCTAAGAATAAAAAGAAAAGAACCCTAAAAAGTATAATGACTTTTCCTATAAAAATATTTCCCAAAAATAATTATTCTTATGGACTATTTATGAATTAAAAATACCTAAACAAAATTATTGTTCAAAACAAATTAAGAACACAAGACCCAAAAGAATCAAATTTCGCGTGAACAGTGGTTGTCGCCCACAAAATTGAAGTGCTTCATATTTGCCACGTGTCACAGCCTCAAAAGACTGCTTTCTTTACTTCTCTAGTGAAGTGATCAAATATATATAAATAAATAGAATATAATATTCAATTTAATCCTTTGAGTTGTCTACTTGATTTACATGTATAATCTTTCATTTTAATTTATTTTAGCTTTAAATTTCTTCATCTTCACACTAATTTAATCATACAAATAAAGTATATTATTTAACAAAATTCATAAAATTCATGCTCAAAAATGAAAAATAAAAATATTAAATGTAAGATAATAATGATTATATATACATATCTTTGACCTCACATCAACATCGCAAACCTAAACTTTTGCTCGGCCTCGAGCAAACATTTAAGTTTATCAATTAGGGATGCCACCACTTTGATTGATACAAAAAATATTTGGGGATATGAAGGGTTGAATATGACGTCATGCGAAAGCTTACAAATTGCAAATCATATGGTTGATAAATCAGATAAGTAAACTTATACTAAAAACATAATATTATTATATAAAAACTAATATAAAAGAAAAATATTATAAATTGTTGAGACAATAAATCTTCCCAAAAACTAATTTCTTAAACGTCTACATTGTGGAAGTTCCTGTTATTATGCTATAAGAATAGGGATCTTCATTTTCAATTTATAAATTAAAAACTTTTCTTCTATGGAAAGAAGAATTCAAATATGGAAGAAAATTATATTTTCCTTTCAGAAAAGTTAAAACATTTAAGGTAATGTTTTGTCTTTTCTTTTAGGTAAAAGTAAAATTCAAATAAGGTAAGAAAATAAGGGTAAAACCCCAACAAATCTATCCTTTTGGCTGAATTTTCTTGACAAAATTTGATTCACCTTCTTCTATGCTTGATAAATCTTGTTCATCACAAAATATTCATTATTGTTTCTTACCATGGTTAAAAATAAGGTTTAAAATATATGGGTTAAAATTTATTTAAAATACTTTGTTTTATTTTTACAAATTTTAGCAACATGAATATTGAAAATGTGGTTGAAACTTCTTCTCCACATTTACCTTGAGAAAGTCATCATTATCATCAAATTTGTTGCAAATTGGTTTGATACCACTCGAGTCTGTCTCCAACTTCATTGAAACATTAGATCATTGAACCATCAAATCTTTGAATCGTGCGCTCTGATACCACTTATTGGGGTTATGAAGGGGAGAATATGACGTCATGCGGAAGCTTACAAATCGCAAATCATATGGTTGATAAATTAGATAAGAAAAACTTATACGAATAACATACAATTATTATATGAAAACTAATATAAAAGAAAAATATTATAAATTATTGAGAAAATAAATCTCCCCATAAACTAAACTCTTAAATGTCTACATTGTGGAAGTTTTTGTTATTCTTCTATAAGAATAGGGATCTTCAATTAAAAGATGTCCAAACTTTTCCTCTAAGGAAAAAATAACTCAAAATAAGGAAGAACATTATACTTTCCTTTTAGAAATGTTAAAACATTTATGGTAATGTTTTGTCTTTTCTTTAAAGAAAAAATAAACTTCAAATAAGGTAAGAAAATCAGGGCAAAAATCCAACAAAATTTAGGTCATACACCAATGTCAAGACATCAACTACACTGCAAAGTCATTATGCAAGATATACAAATAAAAATCAAACCTCCTAACCTCAAAGAAGGACTATGACCTCATCAAATTTAAGTTTGATCTCCTACTCTCATTAAAGAAATTTAATAACATCACTTATCTATCATGAAAGGTTCCTTCACAAAATGAAATATACACACTCAATTCAAAAGATTGAATACAAATTGAGGACTTGGCATCAAGAACAACTATCACATTCACAAAAAAAATATCACATGTACGCAAAAAGAATCATAGGCTTGCAAATTATGTATATCTCCACTAAATAAGTGTGCTCGAATAGAATTAAATAGTACTTTAACGAGTTGTAATGTAGGTTAGGGGATGGTAGGAAAACTATATAATAGTGATCAACTTAAACTTCTCTAAGCACTTTGCACTTTTAGACTTCATCACCCATTATTTTTTCTCTTTATTTTCGGCACTCTCTGATTATTTCACGAATAATTATCTTCATCTCAAGAATATTTCAACCATTTTTTCTACAAGAGTTTTTTTTTTATTTTTTTGTTCTTCTTATGTCATGTCACATTCATTCAAAGAGGACCTTTTAATCACCTTGTAGCTATAATTAATTACCTTCTTTACTCAAACATCCTTTAATCTTCGGATGAAACAATTTTAATACATTTATGTTACAATGCTCAAGGAAGCACGATGTAACAAATATGGATTCAACAAAAGAGTCAAGTTAAAAATATAGCTACCAACAAAAGCCTACAAGCTCAAAGGGGCTACTAGTGATATAATATTTCAAAAGGCTAAATTAACAAGACGAATTAAACAAACCTAATATCATCTCCTGTATAAAGCAATATTTTTTATTTTGCTTCAATAACATGTAAGGAAAACTCTTGACTAAGATGCAAACATGGAATAAACAAATTCTCACCACACGTGGTACAAGTATCAATCAAGATGCATCAATTTCATTTCTAATAAATATAGATTCATAAAAAACTACAAAATAAAATAAGTTGTATACAAAATCACAACCATCAACCTCAATGTCAAAGAGTTTGCAATTTCATTAGTAACCAAACTTTCACAAGATAGTACTTCTTAAAATTAGACTTGAATAGAAAATATCAAACAAGCCAAAAGGTTCTTTTCTTTTCTATCCAAAACAAGAAAATTACTACCTAAAAGGAAAAAAAGGTAATCTATCAAAATTGGGACTATCCTATGGAAAAGAACAGAAAAAAAAATCCAAGACACCCATCCTAAAAAAAAGACTAAACACAATTGTAAAACTAGGAATTTATTCCCCAAACCCACACTTAAAATAAAGAATAATTTTTTAAACTGATGCCAAGCGAAACTAAGTCATAAATAAAGATAATTTGACTCGTATGGACAAAAATGATTTAGCATCATATTTTAGGGTAAAATTATAGATTACCTCAAATAAAGCTATTTGTGCAAAAACTTCAAGAAGACAAGTAGTTTATTTCTCAAAAGTTGACATAGAGATTATTTGAATTGACTGAAAAGATGGTCAAACTTACGTTTAAGTCATTTTGAGATTTTGGGAGTATTTGATAAAATTAAAAATAATTTTTAAATTACTTTAACAAGTAAAAATCAATAGTAGATCTCTCCCTACCTTTTTTTTTTAACTTCAAAATCACTTGAAGTTTGAATTTTCAATTTGCTTACTTACAACTACTTTTTAGGGAAATTCAAACGGGCTCTAAATTTCCATTAAAATAGTTTTCTTTTGAAAAACAGATTACGTTGTCAAAATTCTTGATTAAGTAGATTTAGTAGCACATGCGTAAATATAAGAGCAACTTAAGGAGTGTTTGAATTGGTTTAAAAGTCATAAATTGAGAACATCTAACTTTCGACTTTCGGTCATTTTTACTTATCATAATTTGACTTGACATACCCATTATGAAAATTATTATTAATATAAGTATTTTATTAAACTACAGTAAAACCATACTATATTAATATAGGTGGGACCATAAAAATTATTTTGTAGAGATATTATATTATGGATAAGCAAATATTTATTAACTAAAAGAGTGATTAATGATAAAATCACTCATGAACTTCAAGTCATGATTAATTATTCCAGTTACCGCAAAAATATTGACATCAATAACCTTTTCGATTTCTCGGATAAAAGTGATGCATGTTCATAAGTCCATTATTTAGAAGAACTTGTAGATATCATTGGGAAAAACAATGTTGATGATGAAGTTGATGATCACACAATATCTTTGCAACCAGTTACACGTAAGAAAACACTTATCACATCTAGAATTCTTCATAATTTTATGATGAGTTCAAGAAGACAACACCATAACTTTTTGATGCAATAAGAAAACTTAGTGATGAACTTCAAATATATTTATATTTTAACAAAAAAAATAGAATCGTATTTCACTAAATTATCTTAGATATATGTGTACTTTTGAAGAATTATTAATTTATAATAATGATGGACTATATATTTATATAGGGGTTCTCTGAAAACATTTTATCTTATTATGTCATCGAAATTGGTGATTTTTTTCATTAGTCCAAGTTTGGATTGAAAGAATATATTATTTTTGAGAGATTATTAATTTACCGAGTATTAATTTAGTGAGGTTTTACTTTATCTCATATTAAATGATGTCTTGAAAAATAATTTGGAAAATAAGTATTTAATGTTGAGGGTAAAGATGAAAAAAAATTATTGTCGTTTATGAATATGTCAAAAGTGATAAGTAAAAATAAAAATCTATTTTAGAAATAAGTGACAAGTAAATGTAAACGGAGATAGTACTTTTCAGCTATAAAAAGTGTTTAAAATTACTTTTTCTAGTATCTCAACTCTTCCATAATAATAATAAAATAACTTGAAAGTCCAAAACCACTAAAAATTAGTCAATTTAAACACTCACTTAAACTCGTGGCGCCAAAAGTGGGTACTCGAAGGTCTTGGTGCCAAAGTTACTAAGCTTTTGTTACAATAGACAAAAAAAAATGGAAGAAATAACAAAATTTTATCAAATAGAAAACTGAAATGGGTGTATGGAATATAAAAAGGGAAAAAAACACTTATACTCAAAAAAGGAAAACTATTTATAAACGGTTAATGTCAAGACAATCATTATAAGATAAATATCAAACAATTAAATCAAAACAATTAGAATGCATGACGAATTGAATGAACACCTGAAAAGGAACTTTTGAGAATTGACAAACCTTGGGGCTCAATGCCTGAACAGAATCCATTGATGAAACCCTACATACCTTGATATTAAAGCCCTAATAATGGAGAAAGAAAACCTTGAAGACTCGAAGAACTCTAGAACTCTATAAATCCCTTGTGAGCCTAGGAGAGAAAATCTTGAAATCATTTGAGGGAATATTTGGGATGAAAGGGAAAAAGTATTTTTCTAGGAGTAAAATCAGTTATAGGGTCTATTTACAAGCCAGAACAACGTAGTGCAGGAGTTAGAAACATAAGAAAAGACTCAAATAAACCTGACTTAAAACTGCCGGAGTGACTAACGAGTTGGACCTACGGACTGTAGAAATTTCTATGGTTAGTACTGGTCAACCGTTGGTCTAGTTACTGGGGCTTTAAAGTTTGACAACTTCCTATGGGACCCCGTTTAGACTGTCTATATTCATACGGTCTGTAGACCTTATCCTAGACCTCAATTTTAACCCCAAAATTTTACTAAATGTTGAACCTTTCCGCGGAACCCATTCACGACTCGTCAAAGGTCCTACGAATCATCAAAAGTCCTGTGATTCGTCCTTTTCAATCATAGGTTAATCATCAGAAACTTGAATTTCCCAAATCTCAAGGTCATTCCTACGATGTCATCTATGACCAGTAGATGCTTCTAAAAATCATAAATCGGTCTTGTAGGACACGACCAGTAGCCAAAATGAGACTTTTCTATTCCAAATTTGACTTTCCAATTTGCAAGGTGTTACATAAATGGTTTGAGATTTTTTTTCTTAACGGATTACCCGATAACCTGATAGTAATTAAATTTAATAATTATATTTATATAATTTTATCTATAAAGTCATTTAATTAGAGTTCAGTTTTATACTTTTATATTTGGTTATCTCAAAATATCGAATATTCTACAATGTGACATTGTTTACTTTTGAGGAAGATGCAATTTGTCAACTCATATGCATGATTCATTTAGTTTGTCACCTTGTTTCTAAGTAATTTTAAATAATTTTTTTCTGTCAAATCTTAAAATTTAAATTGAGAAATGAACCAATAATGATCAATAACCAATAAGTGAATAATCAATACGATATTATCTTAATGGTTCTATAACGTTTTAACATATATACAGATCGTTAACCAATAAGTCGAACTAAAAACTTCAAAACTAAATCGAACTAACTGATACATAGCCTACAATAGTATGACTTAGTAATGTAAGTTAACGATCGTGAAATGATTTGTATATCCCGGCTTAGTTTGAAATTCAATCGAATTTTTTTAACTGCAGTATTTTTTGAATATACATTTCGATAACTATTCAAAATTGATGGCATTATAGTAACTGTAAACAATCTATTTTTCATAGTAAAAATTTATAAAGTTCAAGTATAATAAAAGGATTCTTACGAATTATAATTTCTTCTTAATAAATTTACGTATTTTTTTTAAAACATAAGATTATAATTTTTGTTAAATGAGTTAAATAAGTATATAAAGATGAAGTTGAATGATATAACATGTCAGCTAGAACAGAAAGAGACTTTTGAGGTGTCTAATATTGTTTTAGAAAAATAATGATATTGAGGGATATTTTTATCCTAAATCAAACAAAAAGTGATGTTTGAAGACAATTTCCAAAAATTGGGCTACTATCTCAAGTGTTTGTTCCTATCTAATTTTATATCAAATCCTATAACTTCATATTTTAACAAACAAGGAAGTAATTTGAAGTACAAAAAAAAAAGTTAAACAAAAATAGATGACAACAAAGTTTCACTAGACAAAATCTTAAAGAGGGAAAGTAGTGTAGTATTAAGGGACAATGCATAAGTTCTTCTAAATTATGATCAAAATTTCAACGATACACCTTAATTTAACTAGTGTTCTATTACCCTATGAATTTGATTTTCTTTACATATTAATATCTAGCCCGAAAGTAATTTATATTAAATACATGAAATTTAGAATTAAATTTGATTATAAATCAAAAGGAAATGAAAAGAGAAAACAAATAATAAATAAAACCAATAGAAGAATAAATTATGAAGGTTCAAAATGAAGAAAAAAAGTTTAAAATACAAGGCTTAAAAAAATATATCTTTACATGTATTAACTTAATTAAAATAAAATATAAAGAAATTAAGAAGTTCTTTTAAAAAAAAATTTACACACGTGGCGTGCAAATATGTCATACAAACACATAAACTTACTTGGTTAAATGTGTCGTCACATAAGCACAACTGTATGCACGAAAATACAAAAAAAAAAAAAAGAATTTGAGGAGGTTAGAGGACCCTTATTAAGTTATGATATAGCGCTGTGACTTCGATCATAGTTTAACTAAGTAGTATGTGTTATCAACTAAATCTTAGGAGACGTAAGTATACTTTTTTCTAATAAAGATTCCTCTGTGGAAAAATTGTTTATTTGGTATAAACAAAGTGGAAAATATTGTGTTGAATGTTCAAAAGCCATCAAATTAGAATTTAGAATCATTTTCTGCATCAACAATAATAAATTACTACTAGTTGATAGATAAAACAACACACTCCATCGATATAATTCTCTTCCTTTGTTGTCATTAGTCAGGAGTGAACCCTATATTTACACTTTCAATTTGAGCGTGGACATTGACCTGCACATAGTTTATTGGATCAACTCAACTTTTTTATTTTTGATGCAACAGAAAAAAGTTGTCCATGAAAATAGTTGTCTATTATCCCTTATTAGCCTATTGTTTCGAGCAAGTGTAGTGCTAATAGAAAAAAATAGAGACGGCCATCTCCAAATACCCTCTAATTTATTCTAAAAACTGTCGCAGCCTTAGTTTTCTAGCAAGTACACGTGCGACACTTGATCATTTGCTCACATTCTTGCACCACTTGCTCAGATCTTGCTATGCAAGGTCAGCCTAAACTCTATGATATTGGTGAATATTTATCTTGTAACTATGACAATTTACATATTTTTCAACAAAAAGAAGATAAATATGCATGAAGATTTAAAAAATACAAAAAGAATCACTAGGAAATTTTACAATTACAAATTGGTAATGCAAATTTTACAAATGATATAGACTAACCTAATGTACAATTCAAGATAATCACAAATTTGAATTCAAGAAGGACATATAAATAATGGTGCATTGTTCTGTGAATGTATTTGATAGACTCTTCATTACCCACATTTAGTACATGAATATATGATTGCAATAAGATCTTGTTTGATGCATGAATTTAAATATAATTATTACTTAATATTTAATTTATTTTAGGGATACGATAAGGGAAAAATGGTGGGAGTTTCCACTTATATATATTGAAAAATAAGGAGACCCCAAAAAAATTTGGATTTCAAAAGTCATTGCTTTAGTGTTCGTATGATCGAGCCGACCCTGATCTAAAGCATCGTGAATAGTATCATTTAAACAAGTCTAAAATTTTGTGCAATACTTTTCCAAGGATGGCTCAATCCAATAAGTACAGAAATATCAGCAACTATAAAATTATCCAATTCTATTTGTAATAAAGTATCTACTAGAGGAAAATGGATGTGCAGAAGAGACTGTATGAAGCTTCAGTTAAAGGAGATGTTAGAGTTTTACAAGAATTACTTGAAGAAGATTCTTTCATTCTTGATAGACTTACCTTAACCAGCTTCAATGAAACACCTTTGCACATAGCAGAACTGTGTGGGCATATTGACTTTGTGAGGTTAATTCTGGTTCAAAATCCTCAACTTGCTTCTGAATTGGATTCACGAAAGTCACCTGCATATCATACATATGTTGTTGTTGGTAAATGCTGAACTGTGTCTGGCTCGTGATTGCAATGGTGGAAATCCTCTCCATCTTGCAGCCATCAAAGGCCGTGTTGAAGTCATCAAAGAACTGATACATGTCAGACCTCGTGCAGCTCTAGGAACGATGATCAATGGAGAAAACATTTTGCATTTGTGTGTGAAGCATAATCAGCTGGAGGTTCTGAAGGTGCTAATGGAGATTGGATGGGACCACGTGTTCTTGAATGCAAAGGATGGTGATCGGCACAACATTCTGCATTTGGCTGTTGCTCATAAGAAAATTGAGGTATGCATGACTATGTTCAATTTCTTATAAGCAGTATCATGCAGACTTCCTAGTACTTCCGTAAGACGCATCATATTGATGTCACTACAACTAAAACAACTTTTAGCAGCATTAAATATTGACATAAATAAAGAGTACTAAAGTTTTAGCGGCATTAGTTAAGTGTCATTAGAACCAATATCGCTTAAGGCTTTAGGGACATATACAAAGAGTGACAATTGCCGCTAAAAATACATATTTAGCGGCAATTAAAAGTTAATTGTCGCTAATGATCATTTTTGTTGTAGTGTGTGAATGCAATGGATGCAAATGAGAATACAGCATTAGATATTTTAGAACAGAGTGGGAGGGGGCGTGAATGATCTATCAATTGGAGAGTGTCTTCAAGAAGCTGGAGGTTTAAGGGCAAAAGATATTCAGAATGGTACAAAAATTTCCAACGGCTCTGCTGGATATAACCATTCTGAAGTATCTGCACCACCGGTGTATGCTCAAAAGATCCCATCAAAAGGTGATTGGCTTTCCAAGAAACGCGAGATAATAATGGTGGTGGCCTCACTTATTGCAACCATAGCATTCCAAGCTTGAGTGAACCCTCCAAGAGGAGTTTGGCAAGAAAATGGAAAATTAACTAATCAGGGAATACCCTCACATAAAACTGGGCAATCAGTAATGGCTTATATTCGTCCCAAATCGTATCGATTTTTCCTTCGTGCCAACACCATTGCCTTTGTTTCTTCTCTCAGCAAAATAATGCTGCTGATATGTGGATTGCCCTTCAGGCGCAGGCTTTTCATGTAGGGTTTGATGGTAATCATGTGGTCGACAGTTTCCTCAATAGCACTCACTTATGGTATATCAATTTACATCCTCACGCCTGGCAAGGACAGTCAAGCACTTGGTCAGATCATTGAAATTGGAATTTTAGTATGGTGTGGCTTAATGGCACTCCTACTCAGTAACACAGTATGCTTGTTTCATGTATGGAAGAAAAAGAAGCATGAAATAAGATCAGCAGCAGCAAAAAATTTGTAAATTCAACATGTCAATGTTTGATCTGTTGCATGACAAATATGACTCAACCATTCCAAGATATATTCCCCGTGGACGTAACCAATTTATTGGTGAACCACGTAAATCTGTTGTCTTGTTTTTCGCGTTTATATTTTCTTGTATTATCTCGAATTCCGCACAACAATCTACTCAATCACAACAATGCAACCAGACAATTTTAACACAACAGAGAAATTTCTCTGCATTAAACCTTCTCCTCTTCATAATCAACAAGGGAAAAATTTTCTATTGAAAAGAATAGAGAAAAAGGCAGAATTCGAAGTGATCTACAAATATAATTCATTCCAATATTTTAGGAGTCCAATATCCATGTTAAATATCCTTAAGTTTAAGAATATATCAAGTGATAAGATACTGAATCTTTTTTTTTTTTGGCAAATTTATACCTCTAGAAAGAGTATCTAGCGGAATTTATTAATAAAATAAAAATCCTCAACAACCCCAAGTGCAAGGAAGGTGGGGCTAGACCTTATTTTAAAATTCCTAATGAGGTAACAATCTTTACTAATTACAATGATGAAGAAAATAAGTTCTATAGAAAACTGCTAAATTCAAGGTCATGACTGTATCTACTCTTTTTCATGGATATGTACGTCAATTTTTCATCATAATCGAATATATCTCAAAACACGAAAATAAAAATAAAGGAAATAACAAAAGTAAAGTCTTGAAGTCAAGCTTATACAAATAAAAATGTGAAAATATGGACTACAATTGTAATACCCTATTGCTGAAAATATGATCGAATAATAAAAGTGTGCTCTCTCTAATAGCTTAAACTTTTAGAAAAGATGGTCACACAATTCAACATGGTATCAGAGTAGGCAAAGGTCCAGTGATCGAATTTGACCGCTACCAAAATCAAAAAGAATTTCCACGTGCTTGGCCCTTGAAAGTAAATCAAGCCCTTACTTCTGGAGGCGTGTTGAAAATATAATCAACTAAAAAATGGGTTTTAGATTAGATGGTCGCACACTTCAACGCCTATGTCTTTTAAAAAAGGCCTAAGTCATTCGTAGCCACTTAAAGTTGTCCTCATATTTCACTTAAACACCTCAACTAAGGAATGTACCTATTGAACACTTAAACCTTAAAAAATTTATACCTATTTGACACAAACTGACATCAAATGAAAAAAATAAACGCGTGTATTTCAAACGCGAATCATATTAAATTTTTACCAATAATATGATGACACGTGGGCATACACTTAATTTTTTTAAAAAAACCCCTCTAGATAATTAGCTTTATAAGTATTGTAAAAAATTAAAAAAAATTATTTAATTAAAGCCTCCCCCTCCCCACTTTTCTCCCTCCTTCTTCAGAAACCCATTTCCTAATTTTCCATGGATCTGTGTCGCTCCATCTCTTCTCTCTTCAATGAGCTACAATGACCACCATTGTTGTCTATTCAGCTAAATATATATGCATTCTCTTCCTTTCGATAGCATTAAAATTTTTCACTCTTGTCTTCAATCTTTTTATACTTAGAAATTATTATTAGAATTGAAAAAAAATTAACAGACTGTTCCCCCAAAAAAATCTATTCATATTTTTTTGATCATTGTAAATAAACTTCTTCGCGATATTTGAGACAAAATCGATATAAGAAAAAAAAGGAAAGCATGAAAGAACAATGAGGGTAAGATAAGGAGAGGTGGAGGGAGGGTGGTGTGCTTTGTAAAAAAAAAAGATATAAAAATTGTGAAAGAATGATATGATAGAAAGAGGGAAGAAGACAACTATCCGTCTTTCTTTTTTGTTAATTAAGTTTTAAAAAAATTAACTTAGGGGAAATAAATTAACAAAAAAAGGAAAAATATTATTTTTAATAAAATTCACGCCTCAAAAAACTGAATTAACAACGTTGTTTTTTTTTTTTGCATGTCCAGCATTTTGTGTCTAATAGGAATGATTTTGAACAAATAAAGTGTTCAATTGGCACAAGGATTAGTTGAGGTGTCTAAATGAATTATGCGGACAACTTTGAGTGGCTGCAGATGACTTAAGCCTTTAAAAAATATCTGAACCATCTGTCATATGATATAGGTCGAACGTGATGATTTCTAATTTGTATATATGTGTCTTAAGGTTCATTCCTAAGTGAGGGAAATGTATTGGATATGGTTTACGGTCATAGGGACCTATAAGACTAGGGTGAGTGCAAGGACTTTCTACCTGCTATGTTTTTCGCATGAGTTCATATAAGGGTCAACTTCAATCTATCATATCTCCTAGAATATGAAGAATTAGGTAACCCATGATCTATCAAAATTCTAGGTATCTAATTCTAGTTTTCAAGGCATCAACCCGTTTAGAGGCAATGACTACTGCCTTGCTGCATGTCTGCTGCATGCCCAAGAAATTATATGCATGATAGGACACGTCAGAAATATACTAATAAAAGACCAAAAACTCGTGTGTCACCTCCCTAGTTCAAAATTTTACTCTACAAAGAGAAAATCTCAAGAAACTAATTTCCTCCAAGGTTCATCCATCAACCAAGGTAAGATTTGACCATAGAATTTCATAGTTTCTTTATTTTAACACCAGTTAATATCTCCCACTCATTAAATTAGTAGAGTTAAAAGACAACACTTCATGAACTCATCACCAATGATCAAGAAAAGTTTTGTGGGTCTTCATCCATGATCATACATTTTCTTGGGTAATTGGATCAATTAAGTTATGTAGGACTTCATTTAGAAATTCCTGTTCTCTTCTCATATCTAAACCCTAATTTTATGAATTTACTTTGTTTTTTGGGGAGGGGGAGAGGAATTTTTTTCCATAGTTAGGTTTTATAAATCTTCTTCCAACTTCACCATTATATGACCCCGATTGTATGATTTTTTGAACTATTTATTTATGATAATGAATTCTTTACTATTCTAATCCTTATTAGCTCTTGACATGACATTATTTATGACTCATGAATCTTATATGTTCAAAGCATGATTTTAGAACTGGTTATGCTATTAATAAAGATATTTTGAGAAATCACAACATATGTATGTTATCGAAAGTTTCTCATTATTTAAGCGATGAACTTGATTGGAAAGATATGTTTTAAAAAGAAATTTTTTACATATGATTTTGAGAGAAAGATTTAGCTCTCTCAAACTTTTTAAGATATACATATAGTCTACATAAAGATGACTATATCATATAAGTATTATTGTGGGAGGATTATTTGCACCGAGAGAACTTTAGATTATAAAGTCTGAGTCCCATAACTGTGTGCCGATGTAGGATTGATTATGCCGCTTTGACAGTCAACTCCTTTAGACCTTTGAGGCCAAGTTAGTGGATGCAGATCAGATAAATATGATTTATACCCCGGTAAGTTATAGGGCAACCCTTCCAACTAGGATTATAAGATAGACAACATGAACCTACATGGTGTATGTTGGTTGTAAGAAATTTCTTAGGAAAAAACATTATTATTACTTCTATACACTACTAAGTGTTTAGAACTTCCGGTCCACAGTTGGTGAGTTCTCCTCATTAGGATATTTAGTAGCAGTTTCTGTTTTAAAAAGTTATTAATCTTGCATTAGTTGGGGTCCATGTCCGGGAAAACTATACATGCTTACTATATAAAGGTTGACTCTTGACTTTGTAGCATTAAGTACCTATGTCATATATGTGTATGTGTATGAATAAATGTTGAATGAAAGTCTAGGATCGGTAGTCCTAAGATGGTACCCTTCTAAGTATGACTAGTAAATGACCTTGGACCTGTAAAGAAGGTCAATAACTTGGAACCTTCAATATAGAAAGAATATTATGATATCCTTGAAATTGAAAGTCGTAATAGTATCCTTCTTGTGTGAATGATTTAATTAGGGATAGGTTTTTTGGAACAACATGAAAGCATCTCTAAGAAAGTTATTTAGCTATCCATATAACCATTAAGTGGCATCCCTAGAGGACCCATCCTTGGTAGAGGTATTATTCTTTGGTAATACTATGAAGTGTTGACTATTAATATGCCTTATTGTGATTGAACTTACTCAATGAGAACTAAGGCAAAGAACCGAGAGAATATGCTTGTGGTAGTGACTCTAATTATTTATGATACTACTATAAGTACAAATAAACCTTGATATTCCTTAGCATATTCCTAACATGGTAGTGTCCTAGTTTCTACCTTTGCAGTAAAACACACTCCATCGGAGTAGGGTAGACTCCGCATTTCATGTCTAGCAAGTATGGTATATGTATGTTAATGCATATTTACATCATGTAGGATGCATTCTAGTGTTGGAGAAGTTCTACAACATTTAGGTAGTCGTCTGGGACACTATCTAGACATTGAACGAGTAGATTTTAAAGATGCTAGGATGTGATTTCCCTAGGTCTTCTCCAAAACCATTATGTTATGTCCTCTAAATGCTTAAGTGTACATTAATTGACTTAATGAATGATTATGATTTAAGTTAATGTAGGTTGAATAAAAGGATCCCTATCAAGGGTAGCTTTGAGGATTTCTTAGGTAGGCTTAAAGAGGGTGTATGGGTGGTCTTTTCATGTCTTACTAAAGTGAGTCTTAGAGTAACCTTTGGTAGAGAGTCTATGTAGTGCAAAGGGAATGATCTCATCTTATGTAGTCTTAAGGATTAATAGGTGTGCTTGAAGATGGTGTATGGACAATCTCTTCTTGTTTTACTTAAGTAGGTCTTAGAATAACCTTTGATAAGAGGGTTATTGAAAGAGGGTCGATTTATTTTACCGAACACCGCCCTAGGAAGTCTTGCAAACGTCTGCAACACTCAGCCTATCTTACTCACACAGATTTGACTAAGTATAGAAATACTTAAGCAGCAAAGTTAAACAGCGAACAGAATGTATAGGAACTCGTCCTAACCTTTATTAATCTTATAATTAATACAACAAGGTCAGGCTTTCACATCACGATTTTGTCTAAGGTCCAGAAATCACTTCCTTTAGACCTTAAACAAATATCCACCTTAATAAAATTACTGCCAGGCCATGTTACAGGTCGGCCGTTACAATGACACATGTCCGACACTTTTCATCACAGACAACAGGATTCAAACTAAAGTTTTTCCACATGCTATATTTCTAACATGGCATCTAATTCAATTACATCCTTATCCCATGAAATAGTTCTAATACTTAGATATTTTCCATGGCTAACACTTCCAACACTTAGAATATTTCAGTTCCGCTTCCAATACTTAAATATTTTATCTGCCCTCCAACATCTTTAGTTTTATTTCAGAAATTTCACGTGAAACCTTTGTTTTTTGCCATCGTCAAGTCTTCACAAACTTTGCCTTGTCACGCCAACCGCTGCCACTTGCTGATGAATCCAGCCCCCGCACGTAAGCATTGCTAAATGTTCAAGTTGCTTTCCAACAACCCAAAACCAACACCCAACACTTGAATCTGTGGTGCAGGGCCCCTCCAAAAGAACTGTTTTGGGCTCCATATCATGTCAATACCAATTTCCTAGTCCTTGACAATGTCTGTACTTACAATAGATAAAGTAGTTTACTACATTATTACTTACGGTCCTAACAAACCACCCCCGCCACCACTTGAACTTCATGTCCTCATCGAGACTGTTTTAAAGATAGTCCTCGATTGAGCATCAACTGCCATAAAGTTTTTTCCTTCTCCAAACTGCAAAAAAACCAACTGCACTCTTGCCTTTCGAATGAACCCACGAATTCTGTCTCATATTCTTCTACAGTGCTCAAAACTCAGTGAATCAAGGAATCTTCTCAATTTCACACACAGCATCCCCATACTGTGTAGGTATGGATAGAGAGCCCTCTTTGACCTGTTTCTCCTGTCTGATCAATCTCATCTGCCATCTGCAAAATAGGTTTTCAAGAAACTCACATGGAAAGTTGGGATGATTTCAACCTTTCTGGCAGTTTAATAACCTATAAGCACTTCACTCACCAACTCATTTCACAACTTCCGAATGGACCATCATATTTTACGAAATTCAAACCCCCCGATGTCTATTATTACTTATAACCGGTTTCAATTTGCTGGGGTACGTTCATTAACACTTTGTCACCCACATTGAACTCAACTGAGCGACGAATGTTGATGCAGCATACTCTTCATGCGCCTCAGCCTTGCGAAAGCGCTCTTGTGCTGTTAGATAACATTTCAAGTATGTCCCTTTCCCTTGCAAACCACTGTAATGCTGCTGGACAACCTTCCCTTATTTTTAATTTGGCCAACATCTAGTGGCGTCCATAGGTTTTGTTTGCCTAACATTTCAAAGGGCCTCATTTCCCTGTTGCAGTGACTTGTGCAGATTATAAGCAAACTGCGTAGTGTCTAGGAATGCCAACCCAATTAAACGTTGACGTTGCTGTCCACACATGTAGTGCCTCAAGTATTCTTCCAACAAGTGATTTCTTCTTTTTCCGTCTGCCCAGTTTCCTGTTTTTTGGATGATTCACAGTAGAACTTTTAACTCAGTTCTGCATTATATTCAAATCAACGAAGTTGTCCAAAACCTACTAGTGAACTTTGTATTTCTATCGACTCCACGGATGTCATCCAAAAAACACACCCAAAATACCTTAACCACATATTTGTAGGACAAATCAACGACAACTTCAGATAACATAGTTCACACAAGGTGCAGATAACAACAAATATTTTTAAAACCTGTCAACTACCATTGCTTTTCAAATCTACCTTAGGAAAATCCAGAAATGAAATTCATGCTTATCGATAGCCACGACTTTCCGAACAGGCAAAGGTTGAATCAAATGCTTCCTTTCCGCAAACATTCTTCCTTCTTCCTTCTTACGTTCAGTTTTTGGGGCACTTACGACCATGACAAGTCCTTACGCTGACTCTATAATATCGTCTTCTATCTATTTTAGGCAAAAATAAACACGAGACAGTAAAAGCTGACATCCTTTCACACCTGGATGTCCTATCCAGATATAATCATCATGCGCCTATTTCATTAAGTCTTTGCATCAATCCAAACCTTTATTTGGTACAAAATCCTCCCCCCTCCTCCCCCCTTTAAATAGAGCAGATCGTCCTCGATCCAATACAGTCTCATTGTGCCATATTGCACTTTGACCCATCCTTTAACATCCCATGAAATCATTTTTTGCAGCACACACAAATCCTGATTCTAATCATAGAAATTTCAGTTTCGAGTTTTGAAATTGGAATATAACTGCTCAAATACTTTTTCTACGCAACGCAGCTATATCGTCACACCCTGGTTGTGTTTTTCCTTCCTGGATTATGTCCCACAGTAGACGAATCGGTCTCGTCCAGAAATTCTTGCCACCCGTGCTTGTTTTGGACTCAACTTTTTCCTGTGTCTTGAAAAATGTAATTTGCTACATATCCGCTTCTTCTACAAATCGAGTACCTAGGAATACAACTCTCCAAGACGCTACAGTGTAACAAACAGCAAAACCATCTCTTTTTTCATTTTTTCATGTGTTGAGGTATCTCTGTTCAGCATTATCAATTTCCTACTCTTCAAAGCCATAGGATAACCTTCCAACACTATACACCACCAATTCTTTATGACGCATCAATGGTGCACTTCAATGGTAACTCAAAATCAGGCAATTTGAGTATTGGTTTCAGATCAATAGCTTTCTCAACATTTCTGAAATGCTTCATCACAACATCGTTCCCTAAAAACCCAAACCCATTTCGTATCTTCTTTCTTTCTTCAAGAAGTCGTTTCAAGCCGCTGCCCTTTTTTGGAGTAACCAGTATGAATTTTCTAATTTCTGTAATAATTAGCCACATTTCCAAGAACAACCTCAATCCCCGTCACATGAGATGACGCTGTGTCCTGCCAATCACAACGACTTGCCACTTTCTTATATTTCATTTCGGAACTTGGTTTTTTAATAACAAGATGCCCTAAAAATTTTATCTCCTGTTGAGTCAAACTCACACTTCTCTTACATAAATTGTTATTTTCTCAACTGGAAACACAACCAAACTTATTGAATTAAACAGTTCTTCCCAATGTTCGACTATAAATGCATGATCATTCTAGATAGACAAAAACAAAAGTCATCAAGAATAGTCAAAAAAACCGTACATTATCATTAAGTTGCAAAATGTTGCCTGGAGCATTAGTTAGCCCAAATGGCATTACACGTGATTCATATACCATATCAGTACACATGTTGTTTTTGGTTCATCACCTTCAGCTATTCTAACCTGCCAGTAGCCTGCCCTAAGATCAAGTTTTTTGACCAGCATGCTTTGCTCAACCTATCCATCAAATCCTGCACCAATGGAACCGAATACTTATTCTTTACATTTTTCTTTTGAAATAAAATAGGGGCACCATATTGATCCTTAGATGGCTGAACCAATCTAGGATCCAACAACTCATTCAATTGTTTATGCAATTCAGCCAATTCCTTAGGAGCCATACGATAAGAGCCTGTGTAGGAGAAACCGTAGCAGGCAGCAACTCAATTTTATGATCGATATCCCTCCTTGGTGGTAATTCTTTTGTAATTCAGGAGACATAACATCAGCATATTGTTTAATCAATTCGGCAACACAATCAGGCACTTCTATCTTAACATCAGGTTTCACTTCAACCAAGGCAGCAAGTATAGTGTCATCACCCCTCTTTAGCCCTTTGTCGATTGACATAGCAGAAAAGAACATTCCCTTATCTTTCTTCTTTGCAACTTTATTAACATTCCCAAATGATGAACTCCTTTAAAAGAATCCAGCATTGCTTCCATTCGTGGACCATTCACTGTCCATCTAATTGAGGAAACGGACAAACTGGAATTTCTTCAATAAAATCCATCCCAAGTATTCTAAAATTCACCAAGCGTCATCACCATCAATTATTTTTTTCCCACCAACCTTCAGTAGACACACATAATCCATACCCACCATGCCTGTGCCTTAATATTGACTGTTTTGACGTCAGGAGGGCTTTTATACAACTTCGCCCCAATTTTGTAGCAATTTTCACATCTACAAACGATGAGTGGCTCCTGTGTCAACCATTTGCCATCACACATTGTGCATTAAACTTTCATTTCTATATGAATTTAGGGCAAGCATGAGGATTCAAAAAGTACTCTAGACGTTTTCCAACATTATTAACCCACTTAATATGGTTGAAGGACCACCAATGTAGTTACCATTGCAGCCACACATTTTCCTCCTTATCTTTCCTCCCTTTGATTCATATTTCTAAGCAAGCAAGCATTTACTTTTTCCGGTTTGGACAAGACTTGGCCACATGGGACCCCAACAAGTCCAAGCAACCCTTTATAATACGCATCTTGGTCTTGGGTCTGTCTTTACGTCCTTCTTGTGCCTTTCTTTATCATTTGTACATTCCTTACGACTATCCTTTTCCATTCTCCTTTCTTATTATTCTTTTTTTAGTTTAATGAAGTAGAGGGAACATCCAGTAATGACCGAGTTTCCGAAATCAACCACGCATCTGCACAGCAATTGGCCCCAGAAAGAATCTTTAACATTCTTCCTCCGAAGTTCGTTTTGAGGACAGCCTTGCATACCCGAAATGAAGTTTGTGTAATTTATCCTCATCGACCTGTTTTGATGTCTTAACATCATATAGTGAATGTCTTTAATGATTCCCACTCACCGAACCTGTTTGCCTTAGACTTTTCACTTATCCCTTGCAAGCCAACGGTCCTTGCTAGAAGAAATTGATCGCGCATGTTCCTTCATTAACTTGTCCAACGCTCAATTCTAGAAGACCACTTACATCATCTGCATTTCGAGTTCTCCACCAAAGTTTAACATCACCCGTCGTAACACATTGTGGTAATATTTGAACTTTTTCCGTGAGGGGGGCAATCATGCACTCCTTGCAGCACTAAAATATTGTTCCATGTCCCAAATGAAGTTTTCTAGTTCTTTAGCACTTCTTTCACCACTAAAGGCTTTTGGTCCTGGAAGTTTAACCTTAGATAATTCAACACAATTAGAACTCAACGTTGCCACAGCCCGACACAATACAACAATCTCTACACGAAGGTTTTCATTTTCCTTCTGCAGTCCCTGAAGTTGTTGTATAGTTGTGTTACGAAAATTCAATATTTCAGTGATGTGTTTATCAACATTCTGTCGATATGCACCAATCTCCCCCTAAACTTTCTTAGCGTAAAGTCTCAAATCAATGATTTTTATCAACAGATCCACAAACGAAGGATCTCTCCAAGACTATCATCCATAATCCCAACGAATGCTTCAATTTTTCATTCTAGTTCCCACTGTTCTGCGTTTTTCGCCATCGTTCAATTGTGCTCTGATACCAATTGAAAGAGGGTCGGTTTATTTTTACCAAACACTACCCTAGACAGTCTTGCAAACGTCTGCAACACTCAGCCTATCTTACTCACACAGATTTGACTAAGTTTAGAAATACTTAAGCATCATAGTTAAACAACAAACAGAATGTACAGGAACTCGTCCCAGCCTTTATTAATCTTATACTTAATACAAAGGGAAGGTTTCACGAATTTGTCTAAGGCC
The DNA here is from genome assembly GCA_027704765.1 of Solanum habrochaites. Classification (NCBI taxonomy): domain Eukaryota; kingdom Viridiplantae; phylum Streptophyta; class Magnoliopsida; order Solanales; family Solanaceae; genus Solanum; species Solanum habrochaites. The sequence goes on along the minus strand of JAKWJA010002496.1, from coordinate 31,063,246 downwards.
AGAAATCACTCTCCTCAGCCTTAAACAATATTTCCACCTTTATAAAATTTCTGCACATGGAAGTTACATACGGCAGTTACAAATGACACATGTTCGACACTTTTCATCCTAGGATTCAAACTAAAGTTTTCAATAGCTATATTTCTAACAGATAGAATCTAATTCAAATTACATCCTTATCCATACGAAATATTATTATTCTAATACTTAAAATATTTCAGGCTACATTTCCAATACTTAGAATATTTCATCCAGCTTCCAATACTTAGAACTATTTTAGCTACCTTCCAACACTTAGTTTATTTCATCATCACGTGAAATGCCTTTGTTTTTTTGCCATCGCCAAGTCTTTCAACAGTTTTGCCTTGTCAGCCACATACGCTGCCTGCCGATGAATCCATCCCTCCACGTAAGCATTGCTGTTTCCAAGTTCTTTGGGGTTGTGCCAACACCCGCACCTTGAACCTGTGTTGCCCCTGTTTTGCCCCATTCATGTCAAGGACCCAATGCCCATGGTCCTTGACATTTCTGGCACGTAGTAAGATCAAGTATTTACAGGTCTACACGTTATGTGCTTATATGATTTGAAGTGATGTTAATGCTATATTGTGGATTACTTGGAATATATCTTATATGTGTATGTTGTGTTAAAAGTTGTTCTTATACTTATTTTATGAAGTTTTCTTCAAAAGATCATAAAGAGAATTTATTAAAAAATGTCCGTTTTAGCAAGTTTTTATTGCATGTCACCATACTTAGTTTATTCAATGTACTAATTCCATATGATTTTTTATCTCCAATGGTGTAGGTGGAAATTTGGATGAGTCTCTCGAAAGCTTGGGAATAGCATTCTCCCAAGCAAGTCTTTGTATGTCCTCACATGATTCGACGACATGGTTATGTTTAGGTTTCCTTTTCAAAAGATGTCGTAATAGACTTTAGTATTTCCATTTCATTTATGTATAGGTTGTGACCCTAAGATGTTCATGTGTATAATATGGATACAAAGAGACTTAGTCTTTCATATGTTTTCTATAAAGGAGATTTGAACTATTGTTGTGAAAAGTTTTAATTCCACACTACTTTTCATACATATATATGCGATAAATGATGTATAAATGCTTTTATAAGACCTCGGAGAGGTCGAATATGCTATGCCACGACTTGAGGATACATTTCTTCTAGGGGGTGCTCCCGGGTCTTGACGAAAGAGTATCACAAAGGAATCAAGAAATGGTTTGAACACCCCTTTCATCAAGATCATAAAGGTTGCAGATGTATTAGTTAACTCAAATGACATCACTAACATATCATAATGCACATAACGAGTCCTAAATGCCATTTTCGATTCATCTTATGGCCTAATTTTCAATTGATGATACTCGAATCTTAAATCAATCTTACAGAAGATCCCTACACCTTGTAATTGATCAAAGTGGTCATCTAATTTGGGCGAGGAATACCTATTCCGAATAGTGACTCTGTTCAATAGACGGTAATCTATACACTTCCTTATGCTACTATCCTTCTTCTTGACAAATAAAACCGGAGCATCCCATTGGGAAGAACTAGGACGAATAAATCCCTTATCAATGAGCTCTTGGATTTGAGATTTAATTTGTCTCAATTCTTTCGGATTCATGCGATATAGAGGAATAGAATTGGGACGAGTACTAGGCTCTAAGTCAATACAAAAATCTATGTCTTTATTCGGAGATATGCTAGGGAAGTCATTGAGAAATACTTCACTAAACTCAGACACCACAGGAATAGACCCAATGGATGGAACATCAATCTCCACATCCCTAACATGAGCCAAATAAGCTAAACAACCTTGCTCTACTAGTTTACTAGCCTGGATAGAGGGTATTGTCTTAGCTTTCTTAGGCTTGCACACCCCTTCTTATTCTAATCTTTCCCTTCCCGAAATTTCGAGATTCACAAACTTAGCATTACAATTGAGCACAACATGATAAGGGGACAAATAATTCATGCCTAAGATAATATCAAAATTATCCATATCAAAAATAACCAAATCAACCCAAGTCTGAAATCGCATAAATAAAATAAGGCAAGCACGATAGACGTGGATGACTATGACTGACATTCCAACAGGTGTAGAAACACGAATAAGGACATCAAGGACATCACACGACAACTCAAATTCAGAGGTCAATATCATATACACATAAGAATAAGTTGAACCCGAATCTATCTAGTCACAGAGAGGAATAGTACTCGTGATCACCATGTCAAATGCCTCCACCTTATTTTTTCCCGGGAAAGCATAACACTAAACTTTATCATCAAATCCAGCTAACTCCCTTCCTGGTTGCACATTACCTTTACCTCTGTCACCCATTCCTCTACCTCCATGCCTCGTTAGTTAACTCCTTGCCCACCTTATGGATATCCTCTACCATTATTACCATTTCCTCTGGGTACCATTGCTTGAGAAGGCTACTTTTCGTACTCGAACACACACGGGTGTAGACATTCTCTCCACATGTGTCCAAGTTCCCCATATTTAAAACAAGTGCGATAGGCAGATGGTTTACTGCCCGTCGCATGCACAATACTCTGACTATCCTGAAAATTATCATATAGAGTCCCCAAATAATTACTTGTAGAGGTGGGCATGACGGACTGAATTGGTTTGTCCATGAGCTTTGGACGACTGGATCCTCTAGCATAGGAGCCCTGAAAATTTTCAAAATTCTTGTCCCTCTTAGCCAATGCGTTGGCTTCACCATCTACCCTCACCCCCTCCACTCTTTCAACATAATTTGTCACCTCATTGAAACTATTCCCTGTAGAAGTCATCTGGACTAACAAAACTTGCAGCTCAAAGTTCAAACCTCTAACAAATAAGTGGATCCTCTCCTCTTCAGTAATAACCAATTATGTATCATATCTCGGTAAATCATGAAACTTGACCTCATAAGCAGCCATAAACATATCACCTTGCTCTAAGTCCATAGACTCATCCTTCTTGCAACCTCTCAAGGTCCTAGGTACATACTTCTTCAAAAAAAAAGCATGGAATTGGGTCCAAGTAAGTGCAGTTAATATAGAAGATCTTCATTCCATGTAAGCTCTCCACCATGTCTTGGACTCACCTTGAAGTTGAAACAACACGTACTCAACTCCATGTTGATAAACAATACCCTGTTTATGCAATATCTCATAACAATCGAAGATGAACTCATATACATCTTAATCCTTTCCTTTACGGATTCGTTCCTCTTTTTCTTGGTAAACAAACAATTGAGATTATATGGGAATCAATAGAAAATCACTAATCAGCCTGATTACTAACAATTCTATGAACCCTGGATCGTACCCTTAATCTCAACTAGTCAAATTAGGGTTAATTGTACCATAAAATCTATCAATAAATCCTTACCCATCAATATTGACCCATTCTATTATATTCTACGGATCAAAAAGTGAATTCGGAGAGTGAAAAACTTACCTTAAGCTTTAAGAATGGTGAATTACAAGTTGGAATAGACAAGGCGTCGTTCTTTAGCTCTAAAAGTTGTAAATTTTTAAATAAGGTCATTAAGGGGTTTTAATTATAATTTGATTCCCGACTGTACTGCTACAGCGCCACCAATCCCGCTGCAATGACATTTCAAAGCCAGTGTACTCTCTAATAATTCTACAATTTTAAATCATGTCTCTTCCACTACAGTGGCAGCGCTGTAGAAACATCATGCCGTTTAAGCGGTAATTTGAGAGAGAGAGAGAGAGAGATCTCGTAGGGGAATTTCAATTTCCCTCTTTTGAAACATACCCTCAATCCACTACGCTCAGAAAATACCCTTAACATTAAGATCACTTCGTGGAGATCAACATATCCAAATACAATTTCGCAAAGTCGTCCTTAACGTGTTATCTAAACGATTATGTAATCAAATTCATATTTACATCACCCGATTGATACCAAATTTTCCTACATCTTGATGACTCCGATTACCTCCAAAACTGGAGAAGGTTAGAAAAATCCTAACAATAAGAAAATGTTTTTCCGATCAATTTTTCCTCGTTGACATTTCTATAACGATGGAATTCAGTCGTTATTAATATGAAAATTATTATATATTTGGAGATAAATATTATTTTTGAACTCTGATTGATTGGAAATTTTGTAGGTTCATCATAAATGATCAAAAAAATACTCATTGTTTGAAGTGATTTTGCAATTTGAGGTCATTTAGATAATGATTTAAGATATTTCTTTGTTTTTTTAAAAATTAATTTTAATGAAAAATTACTCGACTAAGATATACTGGTTGTAGAGATTATTCTCTATGGTCTTTATGACTAACTTTTAGTGAAATATTAAGTTCATGTGTCAGCTTAGACCTTCCTCACTTTTGGATAAAATCCATACAAGTCATTAAAGTTTAATCTCTAGTTTTGGTTATCTTTATTGACTCTCCTAAAGTGAGTAATATATTATTTGATTAATGCATATAGAGATAATGATATTCACTTGGCCTAAATTAACATAGACTCTCCATCAGAGTTAGCTTTTGTTCTAAATTTTTGGAGTGAATATCTAGCATCACATATCTATGTTGCATGAGTAGTCATTTTTTCATCAATATTTATTGTTCAAGATGCATGGATATATATGAGGATTATTTTGAATTTTAAAAAAATGTATTTATAAACATCTTTATTTTTGGAAAATAATATTTAGATAAATTAAATAGTTTTTAGAATTTTGTTCTTTGTTCTTGATTTGTGAATCTATTTCACAAATGATGATATGTATCATGCAATAAAAATTTTGAACGGAAAGATTGTAAATTTTATTTTGACTATATAACGTTTTCAACCAAATTGATCATAGTTTTTAAACTCGAAAAAGAATCTCTGATTGATCTTAAATTTGGTAGATTCATATGAATGGACTAGTAAGAAATTAATGTTTTTTTGGCCTTTATATGAATTTTTTGTCATATTTGATTAAATAGTAGTGAAGTATTAGTTTTATGTGTTATCTTAGACTTTTCTCCTTATCGGATGAAATGGATACAAGTCACTGTTTATTTAATCGTCTAGTTTGATAATCTATATTAACTCTCCTAAACTGAGTAATATATGATTTATCAATGTAACTAGATGATTTTAACTTGACTTAAACTAACAGTAGACTCTCTATCTGAGTTAGGTCTGTATAAGTTTATGAAGTGAATAATCGGTCATCATATATTTGTATTGCATGAGTAGTTCTCCAATTTCATCGATTGACTATTCCAGATGTGTGGATATATATGTTTAAATGATCCCTGAATATTTCTATTTAGGATTATTTAAGATATTATGATCTATTAAAGGTAATATATCTCATATTTTCAATATACTTTATGCACCCATTTAGTACTACTTAAGCTTTTCTTTTGATAGATATAAGATATTAATTCAAAGAATGCATTGTACATGTACCTTATTTAGATAGAATTATTTTCAGTTTCTATCTAGATAAGAGATGAATATTTGATATATTGGTTTGTAACTCTCCTATCATTGAGTTTGATGAATATTTTATTTCACATGTTTAGAGTTCCTACATAATTTGAATTTTGTTTATCTTTCTCATAAGAAAAAAGTATCTTTTAAATTAAATGAAACTTATTGTACACTAGTGTTTAAATTATTTATTTTGAATAAAACTCCGACGTTGGTTAATGGATGAGCATAACGGTTCATTGAAAGTGATATAACTACCAATACGTAAGTTTTGCTTAGAAACAAAAATAACTAAGATATCTTTCCTCTTAAAAAGGAAAAGTAGTAGTGTTAAGTTAGAATTACTTTATTTTGATTTGTGAGATAAATGAACATGACTTTCAGTATTCTGATATTTCCACAACGGTTAACGCATATATGAATATTGTTTTTATTGTTGCTTTTTTGTATTATTGTTTTTGATAAACTGTATGCAAAATCCATATATTATTATTAGCATGAACTCAACTTAAATTTGATTACCTTTTGTCCCTCTATAAATTAAAATTTATAATATATATATAATCTTCTTATTCCTCATTCATAATCATTGACGTTCAAATTTCTAACAAAATATAAATAACAATAAAAATGGTAATATCAAGAAAATGTGAAGTAGATTCATTCTCTTGAAAATTAAAAAATTTCACTCTATCGTTTTTATATTTATTTTAACAATAATTCATGTGCCTTTTCAGTTTCCCATAATTTTGTTTCTATCATTGAACTTTTCAAGAAACTTTTATTACACCACTCCTACATTCTTGTATGTAGGAACTCCTAAACATGTGAAATAATGTCCACATTTGAGGTGAAAGTGTGTGAGATTTCCCTTATGCAGTTACGAGAATAGATAAGAATTCAATTACTGAAGCATCCGGAGCTTAGTGTGTGGTTAGTTTTATATTATTTGTAGTAAGATTATAATAACACTTTTTGTCCTCTTATATATATTATGGAATTCTTGTTTTATTAGCAGTTGCCTCTAAATTCCTATGTTGTATTTTGGTATGCTCCAATGTTCAGAATGCTAATTATCTTTACTCAGGTGTACCTTTTTTTTTCTCCGTACTTATAATTTTTTTACAATATAAACATTAATTTTCATCCCCCCCCCCCTTTTTTGAAAAAGAATGAATGTGATACCATAGGATGTTTACTCTTCGTCTTTCTTTTTATGGAAAAAAAAGGTGAAACATATACTATTAGATTAATGGTGGATAAGTTATGTATGAACAAAATTAAATTTATAATAAAAATAGTAGTTATGCTAAATATCACTGCTTTTTTCCCCCCTCTCCTGCGCCCCCTTTTCCCCTCTGTTTCCCTCTTTCTGTTTTCCCTCCTTCGTTTTCCCGTGTTTGTTGCTCAACCTTTCCTTTCCCTCCCTCACACACATGCTTCCACCCGTTTGCCCGGTTTGGTTTTCCCTTCCCGTCACCGCTATCTTCCCCTCTCTCATTCTCCTCCCCCCTCCCCCCGCCCTCTCCAGCCCCTTTCATGTCGCTCGTTTTTTGTTTTATTTTCCTTTTCGCTTTGCCCCACTTCTTTTTTTGCATTCCCCCCCCCGGTTTCTCTTTCTTCCTTTCTCCTCTTCTTCTCTCGACTGCATTCCCTTCTTTTTGTTTGGAGGTCAGAAAATGGAGTGTCCCCATTCAGTAGTAAAAACAAGTAAGACATCTCAATAGACCTATTTTATTATAGTAGATTATCTTTTAAGAAATAATACACTAATGGTTACAACGTGTTAAAGCGGCGTGCCCCGAAACTACTGAAACTATTAATCAAAAACCTGAAAAATATCATCATTAAAACATTTAAAGTCACTTGCACTCGATTGTGTGACTAAAACTCTCTGCCGAGTCTCATGAGGTCACTTTCTTATGAATAGTTTGCATTCAATTATCTACACCAGACACTATCTATAGAATTATGGCATTTCAATGTCTACACTACAAAATACCCAACACTCCTATAATAGATTGGTGTAGAAAGAAAAGAAGTAGACTTGTATGAAATGAATAAGATTATTATTGGACTTTCTTAATTATCTTTTGCTTCTTTAGGATGACCTAACAAGTACAAATCACATTCTAAATTCAATTTCTTTCACATCAGTACCTTGAACAACTAGGAACTACTGAATATCTTACTTTGAGGAAAATTGCTCCTGGATGAAAATGGTTAACTAATGTTGCTTCCAGTCCAAAGGGAAGAACCTGGATAATGTGGGATCTGCAGTAATAAGTTGCAGTCTAATAGAGGAAACTACTCAGTATATACATAAGAGGTGGAGTGTGGGGGTATAAATATGAAGTTCAGTTCCACTACTATTTATGGACTTCACATGTTAGCAGAAAAAAGAGGGTTATGGGAGAAATTAGTGACTGTACACAGCAACCAACAGACCCCTTGGATGGCTATGGGAGACTAATTTCTTCCATAGAGGAGAAGATAGATTGGTGGGAGCCACTGTGCAAGAGGCAGAGATAAGAGACTTTGCTGATTTTTCAAGGAACGCAAGTATGACAATACTGAAGCACAAAGGTCGTGATTATACTTGGACAAATGGACACAAATATAATAGAATTGATTGTGCTCTAGTAAACACAAAATGGATGCTGGATAGGCCAAACTTGGAGGTACAGATTCTTGATCCGGGCTGTTCTTGTCATTCACCACTTAGTATCAATTTTAGCCAACTGGAAGAGCTGAGACCTAGGCCTTTCAAATTCCTAAATCATCTAATAAAGCATGTACAATTCCAGGAGAATGTGAAGAATGCATCGCAGGATAGTCAAAGAGGACATGAAATGGGAAAAGTGTGGCAGAAGTTAAAGAGGGTGAAACAAGTGCTAAAGGTGTTCAATAAAACTGAATTTACGGGAGTAGAAACTAGAATCATGTTATGCAGACAACAACTTCAGGAGGTGCAAACCTCTATAAGGCAGCCTGGCCAACCTGCAAACTTAATTGATTTAGAAAGGGAGCTGAAACTGAAACTAGAGAGATGGATAAATTTCGAAGAAAGCATCATGAAACAAAAGTCGAGGGTACAATTGCTGAAACTTGGAGATGGTAATACAGCTTATTTTCATGCTAGTGTCAAAAATAGGATAGCCCAGAACAGAATTAACAGCCTGACCAGTGAAGATGGAAACATTTTGACGAGTAGCAGTGATATAGAGGAGGAGATAATTGGGTTTTACAATAAACTTTTGGGAATTTGTGCAGCACAACTGCCAGCAGTAAATCAACAAGTAATGAGACATGGACCTAGATTGGATAGAGAACAACAAGCATACTTGATAGCCCCTGTCTCAGGTGATGAAATAATGCAGGCTCTACAAGGAATAAACGGCTATAAAGCACCTGGGTGTGATGGATTCAATTCTTTGTTTTTTAAGGAAGTGTGGAGAACGGTAGGGAAAGAGATCACTGTTGCCATTCAGGATTTTATTGTGTAAGGAAAGTTGTTTAAAGCCATAAATTGAACTACTGTGACACTAATTCCTAAAATAGACCATCCATCTAGGAATTCACAGCATAGACCTATCTCTTGTTGTACTGTGCTGTACAAAATTACATAAGAAGTGCTTACCAATAAAATGCAGAGTGTGATGGATAACCTAATCGATAAAGGGCAGTCTGCTTTTATTCCAGGAAGGCTGATAAATGATAACATTATTTTGAGCAATGAACTGGTAAAGGGCTATGGGAGGAAAGGGGTATCTCCTACACTGTCTTGATAAATGGGGCTACCCTAGTACTCCTTTTGAGGCAAAAAAGGGGTTAAGACAAGGAGATCCATTGTCCCCTTATCTCTTTGTCTTAGCCATGGAATATTTTACCAGATTTCTGAAACAACTGGGACTGTCCTCAACTTACAAGTCCCATCCAAGGTGTGCAAAGATGCATCTGGTCCAATTAAGCTTTGCTGGTGATTTACTATTATTTAGTAAACGTGAGCTCACATATGTTAGACAAGTGTATGACTTATTCAAAGTTTTTTCATCAGCCTCGGGGCTTGCAGCTAATGTAGATAAAAGTTTCATATATTTTGGAGAAGTGTCACTTGAAATGCAGCACGTCACGACTGGAATCTAGACCCCAATTGAGACCGGCGTCGTTGACCTCTCAGAGGTCGCAAACAAGCCTACTTACGTCATCCTTAATTTATATAGGTTAATTTTAGCGGAAAATTTGAAACTTTTGATTCTTTAAACATACTTGCTAAACATTCTTAATATTTCATAATCGTTCATCATCAACCATCTAACATTAAAGAGATAAGCAACTGAAAGAAATAATTCATTAACTTTTAATTGTATAATGGCCAAAATAACACCAATACAAAGTCTGAACCAAAACAGGAAAGAAATGCTAGTGGAACATGTTCCACTAACTCAACTCTAAAACTACTCTAGAATGTAAAAATAGTAGCATCCTCGATAGCATAAGGACCTACCAAACTCCGGATGAATGCTGACGTCCGAATAGCTGCAACAATGAACCTGTATCTCTATCGCCCACTTGTGCCTGCACCTAAAATAGTATAGATATATAGGTTTAGTACACACTTGTACTAAGTATGGGTATATGCAAGCACACACCAAGGACATGCATGAGAAAGAACAGCTTTTCCCTAACGACATGATTTTTTGAAGTCAAGTAAGTAGACTTGTCAAATTGAGATTAGGAAAGTTAGTGAACTTTCCAAATTGAGTTAGGAAGGTCATGCCATGAGAGTAACATGCATCATTATATATATCGTATTGCACACAACTCATAACATCTTCATATAACACATAACATATAATACATAGTTTCTTTCATATCTTTCATTCATATGCCATGAGACCTTGGAATCATGGATTCGACATTAAGACTTTCCAAAATGAGAACTCAACACATGGGACCTCAACTAGGGAGTCTTCATTAGCAAACACAGAGTCTGCTTCATTCATTGATACATACTTCATTTCATTTCGTTCATAGGCTAGTGTGAACACCAGCTATACCTAGGATGTAGTTTAAGACTTTCATCGGGTTTGCTTTGCAATGATCAGAAATAACCTAATGTCATTACTTGAGTCTAGCTCAGCTTTTGATTATCCTATCCTAACACCTTCGGTATCATTTATTTATTTATATGCTTCATTTGAGGCTGACCTTATTTATTCATTGGGAACTTTAACTTTAACCAACATAAATCACGTGAGCATCATGAAATCCAGTGTCTCCCCCACACCAAAAAGGTGGAATCGCCGGCCAAAGCGACTCAATATCATGCTAGCGAATATGGGAATTCAAACCCCTCCAGATCCCTATATTTGCAGTATAGGTTCAAAGACTAGGAGATGTATGGAGACTTATACCCGGCAAGCCTGACAATCTCATCTCATGAGAGTTACGTGAACCTTCTCCCTTTCCAAAAGAAGGCATCACCACTCATATCTAACCTATCGGTGCTCAGTATAAAGTTCCATTACATTCAACTCATATGTAATGGAAGTTGGCTTCTAGTATGAGGAAAGTATAGCTCATTAGATGATTTCTCATCTCATCATTAGTATTAAGTGTGTTAAACTCAATACTTTCATTAGAGTGTTCATAGAGACTGGTCTCTTCATTATCTTACACTCTCATTGGTGAGTACGTGTTGGTAACATTTACTTAGGCTCATTTGAGATTGCTCTCATCATATACATTAGCCTCATATCATGTTGTCACCACATTCTTCATTATTAGCACCTTTGCTTTTCATAGTTACTCACCTCTTATTACGTGAATGTTCATTTCTTCATTTCATAGTTCATCTCATCATATGCCAATGCACTTGGACATTTAGTGTATCTTACACTCATACTTAACCCTCCTAGGGTTCATCATTTCATTACGTACATCTTAGGTTCACTTACTTTTGAACGTATGTTAGACTTATGTGTCTATACATACAAGCCATGGGGCTTCATTCATAGTTCGCTAAGTGATTCTTACTTTCCTAAGATTATGTATTACAAGACTTATGTATCTTGTATATATGCCAAGATCTTGATTTTTTATTTAAGTAGATGACATTACTCTTGGATATTTTACTCACGTATGACTTATGTATCAATATGGAAGTTTGGGCAAGGGAACAAAATCTTTAATCACTTGGATATCATTTATATTTTTCATCGATTTCATTTCTAATATTCATAACATTAGAATTCTAAATTAAATATCAACATTTACATGGAAGATTTAATTTTCTATTTTAATTTTACTCTTAGTTAACCGAAGGGTTGGGGGTTCAAGCCTCCACAACCCTTTGTTTTTTGTTTTTGTAGAGTTAAATTCGCTACAATAGGGAGGTTGTGGGTTCAAACCCCCACAACCCCCCTTATTTCTTTTTAATTTTCGCTGAGGAGGCTGTGAGGTGGTGGGTTCGAACCCCCACAACCCCTCTATCTTTATTAATATTTTTTTTTAAATGGGCGAATGGCAGTTAGGTTGTGGGATCGAATCCCCACAACCTCACTTTATTTACTTGTTATTTTGCCTCTTCCTTCAGCGCTGAGGTCGTGGGTTCGATCCCCACGCCTCGCATTTTTTTTTATTATTTTCTCTCCCTTCGCGCGTACTGGGAGGTCGTGGGTTCGAATCCCACGTCTCCCATTTATTTGCTTAATTAATTTTTCCCTCTTCCTTCCCCAGCTCGCGAGTTCAATTTCCCCCAGCCCCATTTTCTTTTCCCCTTTCTCGCGAAAATAGTGGACAGGGGTTCGATTCCCCCCAGCCTATTTTTTTTCTTATTATTCTTCACTTATTTTTAGTCACCTCTTTCATGAGTTTACTTAGCTAAAAGAGTGTTATTCAACCCAACATTTTTCATTAGAATGAACACAACATTACACAGACATTACACACATAAAATACACCAAATACACATGAATATTCGACCCCAAAACAATGGCTAAAGCACTGCCCACAATGCACACACAACACCAATTTTTGGTTACACTTCGAATATTGTTTTCATAATTTTCGTCACATAAAACATGTTCACACTTAATATAAATACGTCAATCATGCATAAGTCTAGCAGCACAACATACCCATCCTACAAATTCGTTTGAGAGCTAAGGACAAGGACATACAAAGGGGAACAACCTTAGTTTTCAAGAGCTTGAAAAACGTTCGAAGGAAAATACTCTTGGAGAAAGAACTCCAGTAGAGAAACCCATACCTTTTGATGTTGTTCAAGTGTGAAGATGCTGCCCAGAAACTCCCCCAAACTACGCCCTATTCACTTCAACGTACACCCCACTCGACGAACCTCTCTTAGCCTTGACATTTTGATTACTTTGTATTTTACTTAAAAATTCTTGTGAGTTCTTCAAGTGTGAAGAACTCTTGAGGTATTTTCTGGTTTTTGTTGTGTTTGGCAGAATAACGTGAGAGAGAGAGATTGAGAACGTGTGAGAGAGAGAGATTGAGAAACGTGAGGGAGAGAGAGTTATTAGGATTATGAGACTAAGTTTTAAGACTTAGTCAAAATAGGATTTAATTAACTTAATAAAAATTTGATTTATTTTAATTAATACGTGAAAGGACCATTATGCCCTTAAAATTTCAGATTTTTAAATAATAATTAAATCATCTTAAGTATTTATCTATTCGATTTTTAGGATTATTACACATCAAGCTATATTGCAGGAATTAGGATTCTCATAGGAACAATGTCTTTCAGATACTTGGAAGTCCCCTTAAGTACTAAGAGAGTAACTATTATAAAGTACCAACCAGTGATTGACAAGATCACGGGAAGAACTCAGTACTGGACATCTAGGTTCGTTTCATATGCAGTCACAGTACAACTCATTAAGAGTGTATTATTCTCTATTCAAGTGTTCTGGTCGCAAGTGTTTATCTTGCCAAAGAAAGTGATCAAATGTATTGAAGGACTTTGCAGAAGGTTCCTATGGACCGGGAGTACAAATACATCAAAGAATGCTCTGATTTCTTGGGATCAGATCTGTAAACCAAGGATCGCAGGAGGTTTAAATATTTTAAGTTTACAGGAGAGGAATAGGGCAGCCATTTGTAGGCTTTTGTGGAATCTGAGTAAAACGAAAGACAAGTCATGGGTGCAACGGGTGTATATGTAATATGAGAAACAGGGGACATTGTGGAGCATACAAGGAATCAATCCTCATGGATTGTGCGGAAGATACTACAAGTTTATAAAGAATTTAAGGTTGTGGGATGGAATAAAGCACCAGTACTACAAATTGAGAGATTCTCCATAAAATAAATGTATCAACTGTTGAGGGGGGACTACTGTAAAGTGGAGTGGAGGAAAGTGGTGTGCAATACTGTTGCTTGCCCAAAATGAAGCTTTACCCTATATTTAACTCTACATGGGAGACTACTGACAAAGGAAGGGCTTATTGCTTGGGGAATGATGGATAACGAAGTGAGTACTCTGTGATGATGGGAATGAGAACGTTGATCATCTTTTTTTCAATTGTCCCTACTCAAGACAGGTTTTCCAGAAGATGCTAAAATGGAAAAAAATCCAGAAACAAGCATCAAGATGGAACGAGGAACAGAGATGGGCACAAGATCATTACAAAGGGAATTCACCAAAAGCTGAAATATTTCGAACTACTTTTGCAGCCAGTGTTTATTATATTTGGCAGGAGAGGAACCATAGAATCTTTCAGAACAAGACTAGAAGTTGTGATATTCTAATTCATAGGGGGGATGAAATCGAAGATGTGCATGGAAATGCAGAGACTGGATTTGTATCGTGTATAGAGGATTTTTGTAGAACAAGATAGATTATTAGAAATATGTAGTTGTGGGGGCTGTCCATACAGTTTTTTTATTTGTGATTCTCTCTTTTGGTAATAAAGTTTTTATTTACCAAAAAAAAAGTATAATATTTTACATGTTCAAATATAGGATTTTCCAGCACATGTGTTGAGTGGGAGAATAACAAAATTGGAATTAAATATGAAATATGTGTGTTAATTGGATGTCTTGAAGAATGAAAGATGGTTTATGATAATGTCCTAAACAAAATAAGACAATTGTTAATACTACTGTCTAATTTCTAGAAATGGATCATTTAGTAAACGATGTTCCTATATATAAATGAGTTTTCCATGAACTGAACAAAGAAATAACAAATAAGTTAGTTATAAATTCAGATGCTCAAAAGCATCTAATCAGTATGTGCGAAATGACTTTCCATTGCATTTAAGTAGTAGGAGAAACATTACTAGATATAAGAAAACTATATGTCAAGTAGTTGGAGTGATGTTGAGAAAATTAAAAGAACACTTAATAAAAGTTGTTGATACTTCAATATCAAAAGATTTTGAAGAAGATATTAAAACTCAAGAAGATGAAAGTGTGATTATACTAGAAGTACTTAGTCGTAGTGGGTGAATCATAATGAAGATTGATTTTTTCTGTATGCTTGAGAGAAATTTTATGATCGAACTCTTGAAAATAAGTACACTCTTGGAGGATTTCATTCTAGGGTCTCTTAAGATCTAGTGCAAAATCGATTTGTTACGGCAAAGCATTACTAGAAAAAATTGCATGAGAAAATAGCTTGGTAAATTTCTTTCGACAAGAAATAAAGAAATGAATTTCAAAGTTATAAATGTGTAGCTAAGAGTCTATGTGGGATATTTTTAGGGTGTATACTAATAATCATGTGTTTAGATATAGTATTCCAACAATTTTCAAGATTCAATGTTTAAGTGAGAGGGTATATACTATTAACGATGCATTTAGATATAGTACATTATAACAATTGTGATGGTTAAAAGTTTAAGTGGGAGATTGTTAGGATATATTCTATTTACCACATGTTAAGATATAATATTTATTATAGAATAGATGTTTCCTCAGTTTTGATAGATCATATATTCATTTATGGTGTATGTTTACTTATATAGTAGATGATTTAATGTGTAGAGTTTTAGCTTATACACAGGATTAAATCAGTGGTTCTTATATCTAAATAATGACCAATAGTATATACCCTACCAATCTCCCACTTAGATATTATATCTTGAAAATTGTTGGAATACTTTGTATAAACACATGATTAATAGTATATACCTTAACAATCTCCCACTTAGGCTCTTAGCAATGCATTTACAACTTTCACAAGCATTCCTTTATTTCTTATCAAAAGAAACTTATCATGTTATTTTCTTATGCGATTTTTTCTAGTAGTGCTTTGTCATAACAAATCAAATTTGTACTAGATCTTGAGAGACCTTATCATGAACCCTCCAAGAGTATACTTCTTTTCACGAGTTTTTACAAAAAAAATTCTAACATCTCGCAACTAGAAACGACTAGAAAAGAGGTTAAATCTGAAAATATTTATTTTGGAAAGAATAAGAAAAGTCTGGAAATTTTTTTCTAAGTTAAGAAAGTGATTTATGGTCATTTTTAAATGGATTTAATTTCTATCTCAGGATGATTTAGAAGTGCTTCTGGATATGGGCGGAAAGAACTTGGAATAATCTTTCCAATGCCGCCGAGTTTGCACCATTTCAATAACGTGTGAGTGAGTTATGACTTTTGGAAGTTGTAATGTTGGATATAGGAAATTCCAAATCCGGATTAAGGGAAGGGAAAACTAGTGTTGTCACCAATTAATTTCCTATTTCAATATAGTGGTTTATTTGGGGTAAAAACAAGTCTTATATTAGTTTAGAAAATTTAGAATTACGCTTAGGGCTTGGAGAAGAGAGAAAAGAAGAAAGAGAAATCAATAACTCCGGATGAACGTCAAGCTTCATAACTCCGCAAGAACGTCAAGCTTTGTGAGTGGAATTTGTCGGTGGTGATCCATATTAATGTATGTGAGATCATTTAGTGTTGGGCTAATTTACTTACACACCAAAATTGTTTCCATCTATTGATTTTTGAGTCGTTTGAATGATAAAAAGTAAAGTTCTTGAAGGAAATTGTTGAATTCTTATGGATTTAGTCGTTGAATGCCTAGTTCTTATTTGATTCGTGTTTCCAGGTTGTTTTTTGAGTTAAATCTATTGGGTATTGAGGGTACTAATGATCCTAAGTGTTTGGAAAAATAACCATGGAATATTAGAGGGTCCAGAGATTAAAATGAAGCAAAAAAGTCGAGAACGCCTGTCAATATGGCCTTGGGGCGCTGCGCTAGCCAGAGCGCCCCAACATGGCCTCTGAAGTTTAGGGCCTGGTGCCCTACGCCTTCGAGAGCGCAAAGAATGCCAGTTCTCCCCATTCTTTCCCCACCTTTTCTTACTAGTTTCTAAGTGGTATACCCATGTTTCTTTGTTATTCCAACACTCTAAGGTACATCATGAAATCATTCATAAACATGAGATCATGAACCTTGAATCCATAATACAATACAAGGACAGTTAAGATGAAAGTAAAAGAAGTTAAGAGTCAAGTCTAGAAGTTAAGCAGCAAGTCAAGGTAAAGTTCTTAAGAGTTCTCAAGTGTCTTTAACAACGTTTTAAGTTTTTATTAAGACTCAAGTTTCAAGTTAAGTAAAAAGTGAGCAGTTTAAGTTTTTCCTTCAAGGAAATATATGACGACTATGCATTCCCAAAGAAGTTTAAAAGAAATGCTTTTCACATTTGAACAAGAATGGAAAATGAGTTTTCCAAAGAGCCTTCGGGCTAGTTTTCATAAAAGAGTAAAGTTTTATAAAATAAAGCTAACAGGGAAACTGAGACTTCCAAGATAGAGTTTAAGCTATGTTTTTGAGCAATAATCTCAAATCACACAAGAAGTATATTTTAAAAACATAAGAGCCAGTATATTTTGGGATTAGTATTGAGCAATGAATAGGTGACGAGCATGAGTTTAGATAACTCACATCTCCATAAAACCATGTAGCCACCATGGGTAGAAAAGGGTCATACTTTTTAGATGAACCATTTCCAGAGTAGACTAGTGGATCCATTAGGTAGTTCAGGTCTTATACCTTTGGCCAGGCATAGGATGTGCGGCAGTATGAGGTAGATCGTTGTATTATCACTATAACTCTTCAGTGATGGTTGTTATTAGAGAAACTCCCACGAAGTTAATATATATATATATATATATATATATATATAATAATTATATATATATATACACCACACACATCATTTATTGATTTTTTAAATACATCTACCAAAATTATGGATCCTTGTTACATTCAGATTACAACTTTTCAAACAACTTTCTTTATTGCACTTGCTTTTAAATTGCTTTTTGTTGAAATGAGTTAGTTATATGAGCTATGTGATTCATCAATTGAGCAGAGACAATGTAAGTGTTACTTCTTAATCTCTTCAAGCTTAAAGTGTTTTAGCATTTCAACTCTCATACTCGTACATTCAATCTACTAATGCTAGTTGGCCTGTATAATATCATGATGCAGACACAGGTAACAAGGATCAACATTAGGCGTATCGTTGATCCAATGAAGAACTTCAAGTCAGTTGGTGAGCCTCCTTTCATTCCATAGGACATCATTATCATACATTTAATTTTTTTTGTTTTTAGTTTTTAGGATGACTGGGAGTCGTGTCCCAACACCCCTCTTTATTTTTAGAGGCTTGATAGACAAATAGTGTTAGTTTCATTTGTCTTTTCATTTCAATTGTAAACGATTAAGACTTGAATGGCCATTTTGCCTAAGTACTACTTTTAAGTTAACTCTTGTTTTTTATGTCTTGTGATGAGTAAGTAAGTCAGGCCAAGGGTCCGGTCGAGGCCAACAATAGTCTTCAAGTGCCAGTCCCTCCCAGGGTGTAGGCTCAGGGCCTGACAAACTTGGTATTAGACAACAGAGTTCAAGAGTACCGAGGGAAAGGATCGAGTAAAGTCGTTGGTCTATTAGAGTCCCTAATTCATCGGAAGTAAAGCGGTCACATATATCATAGAAGGGTTGTAATGTAACATTTAGGGAAAATTCCTTGGGTAAGAGGTTGTATCTATAAATAAAAACATTTCTCTAATTCTTACTTGCGTGTTTTTCAGATAACCATGCCTCCACGAAGTGCCACAAAAGTTGGTTTACCTAGTAGGAATGTAGAGAAACTAGAGTTGTCTAATGCACCTGAAGTGAAACATCAAGGGGAAGTTACCAACGCTGAGTTTCGTGAGGCAATTAGTATCCTTAGCCAGGCGATGACTAACCAAGTTGGAAAACAACAAGGAACTCAACAAGTAGAGCCTGACTCTTCAAGGATTCATAATTCTTTTTAGGATGAACCTTCCAAGTTTCATCGGTTCAAGCACTAGTGACGATCTGGAGAATTTCAGTGAGGAACTTACAAAGGTGTTCGAATTCATGCATACTGCAAATGCTGAGAGAGTTGAGATAGCAGTATATCAACTGAAAAATGTTGCTATAACCTGGTATGATCAGTGAGAGGAGGTTAGATATGAGGATGAACCACATCTGATTGGGCCTATTTTGAAGAAGCTTTCTTGGGGAACTTCTTTCCCCGGGAATTGAAAGAGGCTAAGGTAAGAGAGTTTCTTAAACTAAAACAGGTTTTCCTCAATGTACACGAGTATGGGTTGAAGTTCATCCAGTTTTCCCACTATGCTCGTGCCGCAATGCTTATTGAGTACATATTTATAGGTTGATGATCTACGCGAAAAAGGTAGAAGAGGAAAAGCTAAGAGACAGAGAGGAGTTCAGGAACAAGAGATCTAAGACAGGGAATAATTTCAGGAAATAGAAGAGTAATGCCAACCAGTCATCCTTCCAATAGAAAAAGAAGGTACATGCTCCATCATATGCTAGTGCACATGAACTTAACGAAAGGGTGAGTACTATGGTCAGAGTTCAAGAGTTAAACCTGTCAATTCACAGGGTAGTGTGGAGTAAGGAGGTGGCAAGCCGCCTGCCTAGGCAAAGTATAGTAGAAACCACTCATTTGTTTTTTATGACGGCTCCGCCGGTTGTTTCAACTGTGTTAAGATCGGGACTTTCATGAGAGAGTGTCCAAATAATAAGCACGAAAATGTTAGTCGGGGCAATAGAGACCATTCTTATTCAATTTCTCCACAATATAGGGCTTCACCGAGAGTAGCTACTTCCGGAACTTGCAGAGGAACAAATCGCTTCTATGCTCTCAACAATTGCCAAAAGCATGAGATTTCGCTAGATGTTGTCGATGGTATGATTTAATTTATTGACTTTAATATTTATGCATTGCTAGACCCAAGAGCGAGTTTATCTATTTAGCTCTATATGTTGCTATGAAATTTTGTATTATACTTGAGTAATTCAGTAAACCATTCACTGTTTCTACACATGTTGGTGAATCCATTCTACCAGAAAGAGTCTATCATGATTGTCATGTTTCTGTTAATCTGCTAATTTAGTTGAGTTAGACATGGTAAAAATTGATGTCATTTTTGATATGGACTGACTTCATGCCTTTTATACCTCACTTGATTGTGGAACTGGAGTAACAAGTTTTAGTTTCCAAATGAGCCAGTTTTAGAGTGGAAAAGCAGTTCAGCAGTGCCTAAGGGTCGTTTCATTTCGTATCTTAAGGAAAGGAAGTTATCTTCTAAGGAGTGTGTTTATCGCTTAGTCCGAGTTAATGACTCAAGTGTTGAGGTACCTCTTATTCAATTAGTCCCTATAGTCAGAGAGTTTCCAGAAGTCTTTCTTGATTATCTACCTGGAGTCCCTCCTTAGAGAGAAATAGATTTCAGCATAGACAACCTTCCAGATACTCATCATATCTTTATCCCGCCATATAAAATGGTACCAACAGATTTGAAAGAGTATAAACAACAATTGAAAGATTTGTTAGATAAGGGTTTCATTCAACCAAGTGTCTCACCTTGGGGAACACCAAACTTATTTGGCAGAAAGAAAGATGGTTCTTTTAGGACGTGTATAGATTATTGTCAATTGAACAATGTTATCTTTAAGAATAAATATCCTCTTCCAAGGATTGATGATATTTTTTACCAACTTCAGGGTGCTTCCTGCTTCTCATCATGTTTTGAAGACAATGTCTTGAATGATGGCATTTATGTGGAAGGCTTTCTCACATAATACACACATGAAAGAATAAATGGAGATAATGAAAATGTAATGAATATGGTCCTATTGAAAGGTTTTCTCAATATAACTTTAATGAATGAATGAGGGACTTTAATGTCACTCCCTAGGCATACACCCTCGACGTTGTCGTCACCCAATGATCATTGTTGGGTCTTGAGAGAAACCTTGCCCTGGCTTACTTAACTAAGCGAAAGACTTAACTTAACTCAATTATTAAATAAGAACATTCCTAAAAGAAATACTTAAAACATAATAGTTTGGCCAAAATAGCACCTAAAATCTCATAGCAAAACATTTGCAATTCAAGGAAGAGACTCAAACTGAATATCTGAGTGCCTATTTGTCTATGAATCCTCTATAGTACTAAGGTGAATGTCGGGAAAACCCCCAAAACATTCTATAAGTGAAAACATGAAAAACAATAAAAGAGTCATCTGGAATGAAAGAAGGCTCACCACTGACTTTGAGTGCTTAAATTGGATCAATAAGGCACTGGACGCTGATCCAGGTTACCTTTGTCTGCATCATGAAATGATGCAGGACAACTATTATTAGTACATTTAATGTGAGAGTATGCTAGTTGGAATGACTACAACAACTAAACTTAAGCGTGATAAGCAGTAAGAAGCGACTTACATTTGCTTACTGCTCAACTATGAATACTACTCATATAGAGCAGTAAGAACAAATGCAAATAGATCTAAAATTAAGCAAACTGTAAATATTATTAAAACTTAGTTTGTTAAAGATAATGCAATATCCAACTCAACTTTACCTATAATGAAAGTGACATAGTTTCTGTGGGATATTCTCGAACCGAACACCATCACTATGAGACTAACCGATAGTACAACATCCTACCTCACGTTGCAAGAGTACCTATCTATACGTTGCCATTGGTATAGAAACTAAACTATTAAGTGGTTCCACTAGTCTATGGTAAGAAGCACTAAGGAATCATCTCAAAACTATTATCCTTTCTCTATCCATGTTGTCCACATGGTTTACAGAGACTTGTAGTGTTATGAGCTAATGTACCCATATCGGTGCTCAACACTACTCCAGAAAATACTTATCTAATTAATGTGTTTTTTTTAAAAAAATTCTTCTCTAGTTTGAGGTAAATTGTCAATTTCGCTTTTTAAAAAACTTGTTGGAAATTAAGGTCCCTTGCTTTAAAAACTAGACAAAGCCTTGTGGAAATGGAAATTAGCTTCTTTCTTGTTCTCAAAATGTGAAAACCTTTAATAACTCTTAGAGACTATTATTTCCCTATAGGTTTTGAAAATGCACTACTCTTGCTGTTTGATTTTACTTGAACTTAACTCTTAGGGAATACTTAGTTTCCTTATAACTTTTGAGATTTAAACTCAAATCATTACTCTTTGCTTAACTTGTATGTTGAGCCTTAAGACAAAATAAAAATGGTTGTTTCACACTCTTCAAAACTTTGCGAACTCATTTTGACTTGTTTCTTAACTTTTAGACTTGACTCTTAACTCCTTTATCTTTGATCTTAACTTCCCCTGAACTGGATTATGTTGTCCAGGATCAGTATCTCATGTTTATGGATGACTTCATGATGTTTAGATGTACCTTAGAGTGTTGGAATCAACTAAAAAAAGTCGGTACATCACTTAGGAACTAGTATGAAAAGATAGAGAAAGAATGGGGTCTCCAGGTGATGTGTTAATTATAAGTTAGGAGAAGGTTAATCATGTTAGTTAAGAGAGTATATAACACATAATCCTCATTAAACTCACCTAACACCCCACAATTCCCAAACCCACATATCTCTAACCTCTCTCTTCCCAAACATAAAACCTCCATTGAAGAAACACTAGGGCTCTAAGTTGAGGACGAATTCACCAATTATTTCACTTCAAATTCGTGACAAAATCATCACTAGGATATGATTTCTTTCACTCTTGGGATTCTTTCCCCAAGAGGCCCCTTCAACTATGGTTTCAAACTACACAAAGGCTAGGGTTTCAATCTAGACATGGATTCTCTTTTAATATAAAATTATTGTTCAATTGTGATGAATTATAATTTTTTATGGAATTATGGCTAATTGTTGATAAGTAATTAAGATTTCTCCTTGAACCTTTATCTTCCCCCAAACTCAGGAAACCTTGAAATTCTATGGTAATTAAGAGGGATGATGATTATGTGGATTATGTAGATTGATATTAACCATGAGTTACTCCTTGAATTTAGCTTGATTATGTGTTGATTGGGTGTTCCTAAATAATAGAAGTATGAAGGATCATGAAAAGGGTAATAAAGTATGAAGCTTGAGCTCTTGGGTTCAATTATGCAAGATGAGTTACTTAGATAATGATACTTATATGTCTAAATGTGTTATGGTGATATTAATGACTAGTATCCCCCATCCTTAACCCTAGACTTGTGAATTCACTGTGAAGAATTTAAGTTTGTTATGATATGATTGTTATATGATTGAATGTAACTTCTTATGACTATAATAAGGGGTTAAGTGAAAGGTTTACTCACTTATGATTATGTATGAGCTAGTATGTTGAGATGTTTACACAATGGCCTAGTAAAGGCTAGTGTGAACTTATGACATCATTAAGATGGTTGTAATAAGGGAATATATTCTTAACACCGAAAGGGCATCTAAATGAATTGTAGTTCTAACATTTAGTAAGTCCTGTCTCCCACATGGGTTTTCTCACATTTAGTAAGTCTGGATTCCCAATTTATGTGTAGTCTCATGAGATGGGGACCTGTACACTAGTAAGTTAGGGTTCCTAATAATAATCTCCTTTCCCCTTAACTATGTGTCAACATATGAGTTATAGCTTAGTGGATCCACCTAGATAGCCTGTTAAGAATCTAAACCTCTAACCAAGTGTTATACCCATCCTTTTCGGTTGTGGGGTAGATAGAACACTGAATTCCATGTAGACAAATGGATATAGTAGGTTATTGAATTACTTCACTATGTCAAAAGAATGAACAGTTATATATGTGAACTCTTATTAGGGTTCTCTTAAAGGTTACTACATCGTCAGGGAGGGTATTTTCTTACACATTTCTCATGTAGGGTCCTAAGGGATGGTTCCATTAGTGTTCTTTTATGATTATGATTATTTTTATGATTATTTTGATAATCTATGAGTAGTATTTATATATGAAGAATGTTATGAAAAGTATGAATATATGTTATGAGTATGAAGCGGGTTGCTTAATGAGATACTTAGCTTTGGATAGGTTTATGGGGATTTATTCATGGCATTGAACAAATTTTGCTTGAGTTTCTTATATGTTGGATTGACTTATGATGTTCCATATATGTGTATATTGAGTTATTTGATACTATGCATGGTTTTGACTAAATTGTGCCTTTTCTCATGCATTGATGATATTATGCATAGAAATCATACTTAGTATATGTGGTTTTCACTAACCCATATTTCTTCCCTTTTTCCCAACATTGTAGGTGTCGGTCATTGAAGAACTTCCAGACACTTTTCAAGAAGACTTGGATCTTTCCCCCAGGTCATTGGTGAGTTCTCAAGTCCGGGGATGTATCCATGTTCTAATCTAGCTATGATTTTGCTTATGTTTAGAGACATTTATTCTTTACTTTATTATTGAGATAATTGATGTAAACCTATAATGGCCTATTGAATTGTATTGTCTATGTCCAAAGTTTGTACTCTTGTAGACGGTTTAATGTGAGACGATGTTATTAGACTATATCTTGTTATTGATTATATTGTCTAAAGAGAAACCTATGTAAGATTCCCATGTGAGAAGTCTATGTTAACTCCATATATGATATTAGAGAAGTTTATGCACACTTCACTACGTAAAGTTTAAATTTTTCTGCATTTTTGACATTTGATGTGCTATGATGTATGTTAAGCGCTTGTCTAAGTCCTCTTCTAGGACAAGGATGCCGGTTACGCCTAGGGGGTACTTTGGGTCATAAAAACTTGGTATCATAGCATGAGGTTGAATAATCTTAGGATCAATGTCTCACTAAACCACGTCTATGTAGTGTCTTATTCATAATTGTGAAGCGTCACACTCTTGAATGAGAGACTATGAGATGCTTTAGAAGTTTCACTGTCTTGTTATTCCTTAGTCGTGCCTAAGTGTCTTAGATCTAAGTAGTACTTTCTTCTAATCCTCTTATTTTACTTATAGGCAAATAATACAAGGAGGAACAATGCCCGAAGGGTCGGAGAGGATAATTTGAATGAGGCGGTTCCCCCTCAAAATCCTCAAACCCTCAAGTTCGTATTGAAGAAGTGTCTATGTCTAACTTTGAGATAAGGGTGGCTATTAATAGATTCACTCAAGTGCTGGATGCTCAAGTTTCTAGGGATACTAGGGTGCAAGAGAACCTCAATGCTAGCACTACCGCTTCAAGGATTAGTGATTTCACAAGGATGAATCCCCCTAATTTCTTTGGTTCAAAGGTGGAGGAAGACCCACAACGGTGTATCGATGAAGTGTTTAAAGTTCTTGATGCTATGGGGGTGTCTTCTAAAGAAAAGGCAGAACTAGACCTACAAATTCAAAAATGTGGCTCAAGTGTGGTATGAGCAATGGAGAGATGAGATGTTGGTTGGAGAAGATCGGATTACTTGGGAGGTGTCGCAGCCCCATTTTTCGTCAAAACGGATTTTGTGCACGACCTAACAAATCTTTGGATTTGGTTTTGGAGTCGGACACCCTAACGACATTAATGCTGCTTAGGTACCTATCTAACCTAATTAATCTGACTAAGGTCAAACGAGCAAGCAAGAGATTGAGTATAAAAGTTCAAATATTACCTCGAGGGGAAGGTGTTGTAGGCATCCCGACGAGGGTTCACAAATGTGGATCCCAGAGTATCTCATGCAATCGATGTCGCGGGTTACAAGTAGCCAGACTAAGGTGGTCACTTCATTTATTAGTTTAATTTAAGTAGAATTCTTGCTAGGTGATGGACATAATATTACAAATTAATTTTTTTATTTTTTTTAATTTTTATTTTTAGTTAATTTAAACATGCAAGGCTAGGTGATAGAAATAAATAAACAATTAAACTCATTTTTTTATTTAAGTAGCATACGAGACTATATAAAATAACAAGTCGAACAAATGGCTCATATTATTTTTTTAATTGATTATTTGAGCATGCTAAAAGGTGATAGAATTAATAAACATAACAAATACTAATCAGTTAAATAAAGATAAGCGAGGAGACAAAAATAGACAAATAGATAAGCCAATAAATTTCTTATTTTTATTTTAAGCTACCCCAAATAAATTACTAAACAATAAAAATTACTTCAATTATTTATTATTTGATCATACGATCTATATGATTAAAATATTGACCAAATATTAAGCACTTAATAAAGAGTAGCAAAAAGGCATTATATGTACGAAAAATATTTTTTTTTTGAAAAAATTTAGATAGAATTTTTATTAGAAAAAAAATATTTGTTACTTTATAGGGATGGTGCCACAATATTGTTAATCGCGCTCCTCCTCCATAAATACAATTTGATTTTGAGGTCGGCCTTAGAAAAATAATAAAAGTTTATATTTTGAAGATGATTTAAAAAATGAATTTAGTTTGCATAAAGACACATAATATTTACATATAAATACACATAATCCATTTTGAAAATCATGGGTAGGTGGTACTCCAGGGGACGCGTCGGCTTAATTTTAAAAAAATTGAAATTAGACCTCGTAATTCCTTTGACTTTCCCACTAACGATATAGGTTAGGAGACAATACTTATGATTTATATATATTATTTTTAAAACAAATGTCATAATGAATCCATAGTTTGAAAGGAGGATTGAACGACTAAAAAAGCATGTTGTACATCTTTTTAAGAAAACAAGAAAAACTAGTAGAGCATTAATGTAGTCAATAAATTAGATTCAAATATTTTAATATGAAATGTATTTAAAAGTCAAGAAATTTGTTGAATGCATGAAAACTTTTCTTTTTATTATTGTTATTATTTAAAAAAATGACATATTGCATTATAAGTGCGGAAATCTTCAAGAGGATAAATAAGATTACTAATTATTAATATTAGCTAATTTAGAAGGGGCAAATATATTCAAAACAAATTTTATTTAATTATGGGTATGCTAAAAGTTTGTTTACAAACCTATAAACATGATTTCTAGGTGTTCAGAACGGAGCAACACATATAGGCATGATTTCGTAACTCTAAATGATATGAATATTTTAATCATTAGGCAGGGTTTCTACGTGATAAAACAATGCTGAAAAATTATAACATATTTTTTAACATCTAACCGATGAGCCAACTAAATTATTAATGTTTGATTTTAACATTCAAATATTATTGGAATCTAGTTATTTTAAAACTCATTAACAAATAAAGCGTCAAGCATGTTGAAAATTAGTTAGATTACAACAACTACAAACAAGAATTATAGTTTGTTAAATATTTAAAATAGAATAAACCTATAGGCATGATTTCTAACTTTAAAAATTACGGTAAACAAGTAGCATGTAAATCTCCTTCCTTTAGGTGATCCCCCCGAAATATTTTATTTTATATTTATAGAATTAAAGAGTTGTACAAATATTACAAGTAAAAATAAAGAGCGAATAAACATATATATAACAATAAAATGAACGAGGCTTCGTCCACAATTTCTTTTAGGCAAGTCTTCAACATCTTGAACTCTAAGTTCAAAAACTGGAAGAACAGGTAATGTAACACATATACGATGAGGAAATAATTGTAATATAGTAGACTTATAGTGGCAAATCACTCTCATACATATGTAAATAACACACAAAAAGAGATAAAGAATAACCATAGTTAAATTATCAAACGTAAAAAGATAATGAAACTAACTTGGATGCTTCCTTGTTGTTTCGTTTCTCAACACACATATTTTATAATATGCAAAAAAAATAAAATCAAAATTAATAAACAGGACTAACAAATTATGCAGAAAAGATTATCAACTTGTATTATAAGAATGAGTGATATGCTGAGAGAATGAATTTGTGTATGAGCAATGAGAGAATGAGAGAAATTGTAGCAAAAGTTAGTGTGAGTTGGGAGAATGTGATTTCTTCTCAAAGATGTGAATGTGTGTGAGTTCTTCTTAAGATGTGAGTGTAGTGAGAAAAACTTGTTAGAGATTCAATGTGAGTGAATGAGTAAGTGAATGTTGAAAGAATGAGAAGGAGGTCTATTTATGTAGTAGAAGAGGGGAAAACAAAAAAGGAAAATAAATATTTAAAGGAATCAATTAATTATCATATTTTCCTCACTCAAAAGGAGATTTAAATCAGTCAAATTATTTTAATTATTTTTACCAAATATGAGCAAGTAAGAATCAATTAAGAGAGAGTAATATTTTTTTAAAAAAAAATAAAGAAGAGCCAAAATTGGAATAATTTTAAAAATATACCGTTACCAAAAAAATAGATAAGTAAAAATAAAGTTAGGAAGACAATATTCTTTTACCTTAAATAAATAAGATCCAAAACAAAATTATTTTAAATTAGTTTTACCAAATATAAAAACAAGTAAGATTTTGTCAAATTAAGGTAAGCAAATTCAATTTATCATAATACATCATGTAAAATGAATAAGGAAAGAATATTTTTAGACATTTAATTAATTCAACCAAACAAACTAGACATAAATATTAAAGGACAGAGAGAATTACATTCTGACTTGCTCATATATTAAATAATTTGACACAATCAACTAAATCTCTTTATACATATAAATAATCTTGTCGATATTTAATAATAAAAAATGATTAATATGTCAAATTACCATAGGATGAAAAACTAATTAATCAAATTAAACTAAAATCAAACAAAATCATCGATGACTCCAATCATTTGTATGAGTATGGATATTGCAAAGATTTATAGATTTAAGCATGATCAATATGGCTACAAACCATTATTTAGCCCATTAACTAAATCAAATGCAAATAGATTAAATTTTTATCAAGATTTACTAAACAATTTCAAGAATCGTGGGGAGGAGGGAGTAAATAGATGCAGACAGATTGTGGGAGAAAAATATTGAGTCAAGAGCTGAAAATTCAAATCAATAAAAAAAAAATTAAAGGATACTAAGAACTAAAACATATGCCACAAAGGCATATTTATACGGATTAAAGAAAATAAAAAGAAATTCACATATCACTAACAATAGCATTTGTTCAAAATGATATGATTTCACATTATTATTTTTTAAACATGTGACAAGCAAAGTATTGTGAAACCAATTACAAAAAAAAATTATATAAGGAGATTGTAATCAAAAGAGAAATGACCAAACAAATTTGTAAAAAATCTGTCTTTAACCATCTTTAAATTCAACGGAGTTCTCTTTGTCTCACTGGTCCAGAGCTGCTGGTCGTCCTGCCGAGAGAAGAGAAAAGAAAGGAGGGAGAAGAGAGGAGACGACTCACCGGCGTTCCTCCATCTCTGTGCTATTGCTGGCCGCTGCTGCTACTGTTGTGCACCTCTCCAAACGCTGCTGCTGCGCAGGCTGCTGGTGGGTCGCTGCTGTCCTTCGCCAGGCACCGCTGCCAACGATGAGGAAATGAGACAGAAAAGAAGGGAGGAGAAGAGGAGAAAGAGCAAAAGGGAGGCGCGATGGCTGCCAGCGGCTGCTGGCTTGGCCGGTGACGGAGGCTCTCACCGGAAAGAATGGGAGAGAGAGTGCAAGGCTGGAGGCTGGAGAGAGGAAAGGGGGAAGAATAGAGTTAAGTTTGTTTTTTTCAAGATTAGGTGTTTTAGGGTATTATAAAATAGGAAGAATAAGAGATTAAATTTTGACCGTAGAATTAGTTTAGATGAGTGGTTAGGATTTAATCAAGGATTTAACTTAAAGGATGGATGGTTGAGGTTAAAAGATGGAGTCTTAAAATCAAATTGGATTGGATGTGGAATGACTAAATGAAAGAGGAAAGAGGGGCTATAATTGAAATAAAATTGGAATTGGATAGGCTAAAATTGAAAGAAATTAAAATAAAATAGGCTAGAATTTAAATAATTTTGAGGGAAATTTAAAAATTAATATTTAATTAAAATCTACATAAATTAAAATATTTTTATATAATTGAAAATCACTTAAATTTTAGAATATTCGAAATCCATTGATAATTTTAAAATATTTTAATAATATTTATAATAATTTTATTAAGTAAACATATTAGAATATATAATTTTCAAGCAAAATCGATTAAAATTCTAAATTGTAAATAAATTTTAAAATACGGATTTTATCGAATAGTAATCCTAAAAATGGTTAAAGGTTGGTCAAAATTGGTGTCAACAGCTGCCCCTTGGTTGATTGATAATGAAGAATGAATTGTCAGGCAACCAACGTTGACTTAGTAGCCGATTTTTTCCGACCGACGAGAGATGTCAGTTGGATCAATTGAAACGATATAGAATTGAAAAAGGGTATGACCGAGACTTTGGTATTAAGCCGCCTACATATCTCTGGTTATACGAGAATCAGGTTGTGTGTAGTTCTAGATTCAAGAGCAAATGAAACTTTTAAAAATTGAAAGAACGGTAAGATATTTGAAATGGAACGATATAAGCTTGAATATATAAGATTGAAGTAGCGAGAAGAGAGATGGACAAGCGAGAAAATCATGACAAAGAAGCGAGAAGAGCATGATAAAGCGAGGTTTTCAGCCTTTGAGCAAGGTTCGGATAAAGAGAGTGATATGAGTAGAAGAAAGATATGACCTTTGTTGCGATAGATGTTAGCACGATAATTGCAACTGATGGGACGATTGATCACACCTTCAAATTTAGTCGGACTAGATAAAAGACTAGTTTATAAAATATAAACATTATTCCAAACATGATAAAATATGAGGTTTTAAAAAAATGATGAGAGGAGAGAAGAAGCGTATCTGCTTGAGAGGACGATGTTCAGCCCATGCAATCAGGAAAAATAGTGCTTAACTCCCGTTTCACCACTCTTACCCGCTTGTAACAATCAACTTACATAGATCCACGCTTGGCCTTGGGTAAATTCTTGAACGGTGGAGTTTAACCAATCAACTTCCAAAGAACTAAGCTTAGTCTTAGGTACCTTCTTCAATGGTAGAGTTACTTCCAAAGATCCATGCTCAGCCTTGAGTAACGTCTTGAAAGGTGGAGTTTAACCAATCAACTTCCAAAGATCCATGCTCAACATTGGGTAACTTCTTGAAAGGTGGAGTTTAACCAATCAACTTCCAAAGAACCATGCTTAGCCTCGGGTACTTCTTGAATGGCGGAGCTTGATCATTCAACTTCCAATGAACCATGCTTAGCCTCGGGCACTTCTTGAATGGTAGAGCTTGACTATCAACTTCCAAAGATCCATGCTTAGAATTGGTCACTTCTTGAAAAGGAGGAGCGTGATTTCAGAGGATAGTGATAGTCTTGAGAGACTTATACATGTAATTCCTGCACTCAAAGAAAAATTATAAGTTTTGAAAAGGAAGGGCTGATTCGTGCCTTGATTCATCTCTTGCTTTTTGTCACAATCATAGTTTAGTAGCCCTTGAACTTGAACTCCATTTGGATGTATTTGGATCCAACTTGATGAATTTTTTGATGATCTTTAAAAAAAATTTTTTGCCCCAGTCTTGATTTGCGAGAAGATGCGCTTCTGAAGGAATTTTTGAGACCTTCACAAAAATTCTGCCCCTGTATCGAGACTTGTAAAGAGAATGTTTTTATTTTTATGGAACTTTTGATACCCTCTCAAAAATTCTACCCAGTTACATGAACAAAGGGAAAAAAATAAAAGTTTTTATTATGATAAGACCGAACCCCCATGGGAGCGCCTACGTATCCCTTCTTAAACAAGAATCAGGTCTGTCGTAGTTCCAATACATAAGGAAGATTATAAAAGAAATATCATCTCTCTCAAAGTACATATCATCCTTGCAAAATTAATAGACCTTCGTGTAAATTCGATGCTTGAAAAACTTGAGATGAAGAAACAACATGAAACCATCTTTATCAATGCGAATGAACTATGAGTCATGTCAATGGATCTTCCATATGTATCACTTTGATATCAATCAACGTTTGAATTTGATCTTTTAACGCTCGACATTCATCTATGGTATGCCCTTTCATCCCCAAATGATAGACACATATTTTAGTATGATCAAGACATTTTGCGTGTGTACTCATCACAATTTTGAGAATAGGAGTAATATAGCCATCAACTCTAAGTCTCTCATACAATTTGCCTATTGGTGCAGCCAAAGGGTGTATTGTTTTGGTGGATTTTTCTCAAGTTTAGCTCGGAATTGGAAAAATTGAGTGGGTCATCGACGTGTTGGAGGCCTTTTAAAGATATGTGCCTTTTGATATATAGGTGGAGGATTTTGATGATATGAAAGTACTCGGTAGTGGAGTGGACGCGGATGTGCTTGGTAAATCAAAGGGTATTTTTATTGATTCCATCAGATTGAGAAGTCATACTGCTAGCTTGTAGTGCCTTCAAATTTGTTATTTTTCCATCTTTCAAACCTTCTTCGATCTTCACACCTAGCTTGATGATGTCGGCAAAATTATGATCCTCTATGACCATCATCTTCTCATAATATTGTTTCTCTTGGGAACACATAAAAAGTTCTTTCACATGTGATTCATCCATCGGGGTTCGGACCCTAGCAGCTTCAGACCTCCACCTTATAGCATATTCTCGAAATGATTCTGTAGCTTTCCTCTTTAAATTTTGAATGTAAAACTAATTGGGTGCAGTCTCAACATTAAATTCAAACCTTTTCATAAACTCGATGGCCATATCCGTCCACTTCAACTATTTCATTGAATCTTGATTGATATACCATGACAAAGCCTCTCCAGTAAGACTCATAACGAACAACTTCATGCGAATTTGTTTATTTTTGCCGACTCCCACCAGCTTTTCACAATACATTTTTAGATTTGTCTTCGGATCTCCAAATCTGTTGAACATTTCAAACTTAGGTGGTTTGTACCCTTCAGGTAATTCAACAACAGGATGTATGCACAAGTCCTCAAAACTCACCCCTTCTATCTCTTTCTTGTCCTCAACTTGTTGTATTCGAACGTTCAACTTCTCCAACTTTTCTGTCATCGCTTCTATCAATTAATCCTTTTGAGAAAGCTCAGATTTATAATGATGATGGATAGGAAAACCCACATAAATAGGATTCAATTTGTGTGTTTCCAAAGTAGGAATATAGGAAGCATTTTTAATGGAAGTTTGAGGTATATCGCGAGCGTGTAAAGTGGTATGACAATATGAGGCATTTGGTGGAGCTAAATAGGTTTTGTTGGATGTATCATGTTGGTATGGTTGGGGATGGGTATGATGTGGATGTTGGTTGCTTTGAAAAGGCAGGTTATTTGAGGTAGTTTGAGGATGTGAGATAGGATGAGATAAGGGAGGAATATTTGCGAGCATGGCTTGAGGTCGGACGATGGTGTTGACCTTAGAGAGTAACACATTCGAATTGCGAGCCATAGATAATTGTTCTTGCATTTCTAAAATCTTTTGTTCCAACCTTGATATCACCTCATTGTTTTCAGGTGTACACCCTTCCCTTGAATTTTCTAAACCCTCTTTCTGACAAGTAGTCCCAAATGCATCACAAATAATGTTATTATTCTCCATAAACCTTATCCCAATGATTAGACCAATGAGATGAAATAGCAGGCCCTTCAGATCCGGAGTGATAAGCACGAATCAACCTTAGGAGAGGGGAAAACAATTATTAAAAAAAAAAG
This sequence comes from Solanum habrochaites, assembly GCA_027704765.1. Taxonomy (NCBI): domain Eukaryota; kingdom Viridiplantae; phylum Streptophyta; class Magnoliopsida; order Solanales; family Solanaceae; genus Solanum; species Solanum habrochaites. The sequence goes on along the minus strand of JAKWJA010002496.1, from coordinate 31,029,828 downwards.
ATAAAAAACACAAAGAGAAGAAGTTAGTAACATAATATATAACACAAGGACAAACACAATGTTTTATGAACGACATAAAATGCAAGGAACCTCTCTGAGCCAAAGGTAGGCCTAAGACGGCATATAAGCAATACACAATAATTAATTCAAGCCTATTATGCCAATTTGGAGTTAAGTTAGAGTAAAATTCTAAACTCCATTTTGACATGTTTTGGCTTGATTTAACTACTCATGATCATATTGATACATAAATATGCAATTTGTCTGAAGGGTGTTGGAGACCTTTAGACGAGAGGGTGACTACTTATTATGTGGATTGACACCAAGGGTCAAACCACCTAGGGCTTATCCAGCATGTATGACCTAACTAGGACTTCTGCGAGTTGGCTTGAAACGAAGTTGAAAGGGATTCTATGCGTGAGGCTCATGGTTTCGCGGTAGTAAAACTATCTGTTACCATCCACGCATATGCCGACTCTCTATAATGGTTATTTGAAGGGAAGAGGAGTAGTTGTGAGAGGTGCAAAGGCACAACATCACAGTAAAAATTAAAAAAGGAAGAGGGTCCCAATTGGGGGAAGTATGAGCGGAATGCCAGTTATCAAAACATTTAGCATGTAGATGGAAACAGTAATACATAAGCAATTTGTAAAAGCAGTAAATAAATAAATAAGTAAATAAATACAAAATCATATGTAAATGAAATTAAACATACGAACATATCAAAATCACGTGAATGAGGAAAGATGATAAAACATGTAAGTAAACAAATAAAGGGAAAAGGAAATGGGTGAAACATGGTAATAAAAAAATAAGGAAAAGGGAAAGGGGTGGAACAAGGAAAGTAAACAATAAATAAGGCAACAAAAAAAAACTAAGAATGTTAATCATCTAACAAATAAAGAAATGACCAAAATAAGGTAAATCCCACATAAATAAGCATGAAACACGTAGTGGTAATAACATAATATCCCCAGCGGAGTCGCCATTCTGTCGCGCCCCATTTTTCTTAAAAATGGGTTTTGTGCACGACCTAAAAACTCTTTTGGGATTTTGATTTTGGAGTCACCACCTAACGAATTAAGGTGTGTTAGGACACCTATCTAACCTAACTAAGTCTAGCTAAGGTCAACGAGCCAGAGATCAAGGTAAATGTTCAAATTACCACGAGGGGAAGGTGTTAGACATCCCTCAAGGTCCAAAAATGTGGGTCCTGTCCGTATCTCATGCAATCTATGTGGGTGTTACAAGTAGCAAATAAGGTCACTTCATTTATTAGTTTATTTAAGTAGCATGCTTGCTAGGTGATAAGAAATATAAAACAATTAACACTATTTTATTATTTTAATTAATTTAAATATGCAAGGCTAGGTGATAGCAATAAATAAACAGTGAAGCTCATTTTTATTTATTTTAACATACGAGAATATGTGATAAACAAATCAAACAAATATCTCATGTTACTATTTTAATTAATATGTAAACATGCGAGACTAAGCGTTAATATCAAACAATTGAGAAATAAATTTATTATTTTTAATTACGCATGTAAAACTAGTGATAACAATAAATAAAGCATTTAAATAAAAATTTAATGATTAGCGAGGGGATAGAAAAGACACAAATAAATAAATAAATAATTTTATTTTAAGCTACCCCGAATGTAATTAAACAAACAAATAAAGCGATAAAGGGACGGGAGACTCTAAGAGAAAATTTTTGGATAAGCACTCGACTTTCTTTTATTTTTCGATAGGCTGCCGTACAGGGACAGACAAAACCAAGGTTTGTCTTTCAAGCCTGAGTCGATGTTATCATCTCCGTAGGGCCAACTACCCCTACCCACCACCACATGCATTTCGTACCTTAAAGGTGCCTAATCGTCCAAACTTGATTGTCCAAGAGGAATTGGACTCTTAAAGGGTGAATTTAGACAAAATATAATATAAGGCCCTCCTAGACGACAAGTCAAACAAACAGGACAGACAGGAAAGTCATTTTAGCACGACATGTCTCAATTTGGCCTCTAAATTTTAATTAGACATGCTTGCAAACAACACATAATTTTGAAAGGTCTCATGCTAAGTGTGTGAACATACAAACAAAAAATTATAGTAACAACAGTTAATTATGAGAGGACAAATAGGATAACATGAATGTAAATTTTAGTGCTGAACTAAATGAAAGTGAGCAGAAATTAATAAAATAGTTTTTTTTTATTCCAAGTAGCAAAGATCCCACATGCATATACATTTTAAAATAGTAGCCAACTTAATTATTAAGAAAGAAATGTTATTTAGAACAATAGACTTTATTTGTTTAAGACAGAAAATTATTTTAAGGACAGTAATAGATTTATTATTAACTCAGAAAAAAATACTTTTAATAAGTGACAAATTTATTGTTAATGCAAAAAATTGTTTTAGAATATTAATGGATTTACAGATTGGTTGTTTAATGTTAAACAATATGTTTTTTAGGCAGAAATAATTAACATGCACAAACTAATTTAAAAAGCTGATTATTATTATTATGCACAAATATTTTTAGACAGACATTTTATTGGATGCAGATTTTTTTTTTTTCAAGTAGTATGCAGTCTATAAGATGCAGGAATTAGATTTTTATCTTTAGGCGACAGAAATGACTATTATTAAGCATATTTTAAGTAGATGCAGATTAGCTTAAATGGGACTAGCATGCAGGAAATGAACTATTTATTAAGTGGCCAAGTGATTGTGTAAAATGTGGGAAATCAAATTTTTTTAAACAGTAACTAAATAGGGCAAATAATATTTAATGTAGCAAATGCAAAAAATTAACATTAGGACTTTGAATGGCACCAAGACATTTAATGCATAATAAATCATGACGAGCGAATTATCATGCAATGTTGTTAATTTTCTTTTAAGTGATGGGGTTATATAATTACGAAGCAAGAGATATACCGAATGCTTTATTTTAATTATTTAGCATGCTAAAAATATTAGAGAAATGATTTTAACAAGCCAATTTAACATTATTAATTAAGTCCTCTAGGCATGACCTTCAAAGTAAATATAATCAATCCTAAGGTGATTTCTAATCCAAGAAATAGAAAAAAAAGAAGAAAATTGCTTGAAAACTATGTGTGCATAACAATGTACAAAAATATTTAAATCCTATAGGCATGATATCTATCCAAAATAATTAGCACACAAAAATGATTAGCACGTAATTCCCCCTCCCTTATGTGATCCTCAAATATATTTTATATATATAAGAGCTTTAGAGTTATACAAATATAATAAAAATCAAATAAATAAATAAAAACATATATAGTTTCAATTACACAAATTAAACAAGATAATCTCTTCTCATAGCTATTCTTCGACTTGACCTTCAAGTTTGAAACTTGTTAAAGCAATCATATACGCTACAAAAGTAATCACATTTATTTTAGACAAGGTGAGACACATATGCAGTTATTTGACAACAAATTATACATATAGAAAAGAATAGCACAACAAAACTTACATAAATGTAAGAATGCAAAAGATAATATAAATGCTAATTAACAATACTAACCGGTCAAGCCGAAAAGAAATGGTAGCAATGAAAACAAGTGGATCCAACCTTTACTCGAACAAAAGCAAAGTACCAAAGTAACACTTGAAAGTTATCAAAAACTTATTTTGTTTAAGAGTAGGAAGAAAGCAATCAGAGAGTGAAGTGTAATGAAAGAAACTTGTTATTGAGAACTTGTAAAAAAGTGTGAATGATTTATAATGAAAGGAGGGGTTCAATTTATATTGCAAATAGGGGGAGAGCACATAAGGAAATAAATAAATTAAGTAATCAATCAATACACTATTTCCTTATTCAAAAAGGAAATTCAAATCAGTCAAATTTAAAAATATCATTACCAAATATAAGCAAGTAAGAAAAATTAGGAAGAGTAATATTTTTCTTCCTTAAATAAAGAAGTGCTAAAAATCAGAAAGTTTTAAGAATATTTCATTACAAAAAATAAACTAGTAAGAATAAAAGTTAGGAAAAACAATAATATTTTCCCTTAAGTAAAGAAGATCCAAAATAATATTAAATTATTATTATGCTACAAAATATAAACAACTAAGAATAAATTAGGAAGAGCACAATTATTTTTCCTCAAGTAATGAAGAGTAAAAACAATATTATTTACATTAGTTTTTTACCAAAAAAAAATAGAACAAGTAAGAAAATGGTCACGTTAATTAAGGAAAAATGAATCAATTAATAAACATGGTCTTACTAAAAAAGGAGGGGAACTAAGTCAGCACGCAAAATGTAGTTATTAATTTTTGTTCAACAAAATAATTACAAAAAAAACAGGTAAGGGAAAAATCCAATCAACGTACTATGTTGCAAATACATCACGTAAACAATAATAAATAAAAACGACAACAGATTTTATCTTACCAAGATTAAAAAAATTTTGCAAATAAATTAATCAAAAACAACATGACAAATCACAAAAAATGTCCCATACTAAGAAAAGCTAAGTCAAAAAATAATATTTTTACTATAATCATCAACAAGAAGTTAGACATTAGACAAGAATCTATATGGTCTAAAAGAAAGAATTTCCAACATAAAAGTAGGACACAATTAATTAATCGAAACTTTCTCCTTGAAACGAACTAATCAAATCAGCAGTCAATGAAATATTATCAATTTAGAAGAATCGTAACATTAACAAGGGAACAGTTTGCGCAAGATATCATTATTATCAAAGTTATATTAAACCAAATTCAGCAACTCTAATGACAATCTGATTCATATGATTAGAGAAACACAAACTATTAGCAAGTTTAAGAAAAAGTTCCTAGCATTCACCAACTTTTAACGTAGAGCACATGTAAATCATGGATTTCATAATGAAAACTAAGAAAAAAATTTATTATAAAATAGGCTAAAAGAAGACTAACTTGGACGGATCTTAGCAGATCCGTCTTGTAATATTCCAGAATTTCGAGATCGCCAAAAAAGGAGAAAAGAAGACGAGGACGATGCTCGCTTGTGGGAGGCGTTGGTGGCTGGTCGGATTTGTTGGCCTCTCTAGTCGCTGCTGCTGCTTCTCCTGAACATGCTGCCTGACAGGTTCGGCTGTTTCCTTGCCAAAAAAAGAAAGGAAGATGAAGGGAGAGGGAACAACGGGAAAGGGAGGGAGAGAATATGGGAGAAAAACGAAGGAGGGGTGGAGAGAAACAGAGGCGGCCAACGGATGCTGGCCTCGTTGCAGCTGCTGGTCTGCTGGTGCTACTGCCTGCGGTGGTCGCCTGTGACTGGCTGGAAGCTGCTGTTCCTGCAAAAGAAGAAGGAGAAAAGATAAATGAAGGGGAAGGGAGGCAGAGGCGGGTGGCGCTGGGCAATATGGTTGGGGCTGCTTTTGCTAGAAAATGGAGGAGAGGAGAAGAGGAAGTCGTTGTCCAGTTGCTGGTGGCGCTGGTTGGTCTCGCACAGCTGCCGGAGTCGCTGGAAACTTCTGATCCGGCGGCTGCTGCCTGCAGATAAGACGGAGAAGAGGAGGGAGAGGAGAAGAAGGCTTGGAGAGAGAGAGCAAGCGGAGGCGAGAGGGGCAGTGCCGGACTTCCTGGCAGCTGCTCTCGCCGGAACAAATGGAGAGGAGATAGAGAGGAGGCGGCGGCTGCTCTAGAGAGAGGGGAAGAGAACGAGTTAAAATTTTAGGTTTTGGGTCTTTTGGTGTTAAAGAGAGAGATAGAAAAAGTTGATCTCAACCGTTTGATTTATTAGATAGAGAGGGAGAGGGTAGGGTCGATTAAAATTAATGGATGGGTGAGTGAGATTGAAAGGTAAATTGTAAAATTAGATGTATGGCCAAAATTGAAATAAATATGGATAGAATTAAAATGAAAAGATGGACAATGATTGAAATAAGATGCAATTGAATATGCTTCAATTGACAAGAAAATTTAAATAACAAAATAGGCTAGAATTTAAAAATTTTAAAGAAAAAATAGAGGAAAAAATACCATCCAATTAAAAATACTACAAATTGATAAAATGTTTACCTAATCAAAAAATTGCTTTAAACTTTCAAACATTAGAAATCATGAATAATTTTAAAATATTTTAGCATTTAATTTATAAAGTAAGCATACTAATATCTAATAAGTTTCATTTGCAAAATCAACCAAAAACTCTAAACTTAAAATAATTTTTTAAAATATGCATTTACATCGAATAACATCCTAAAATGGTTAAGGTCGATAAAAAATGGGTGAACAGCTGCCCCTTGGTTGATTTGAGAATGAAGAATGAATTGTCAGGCAACCATGTGACTTAGTAGCCAATTTTGCCCGACTGACGGAGGATAGTCAGTTCGATCAATTGAAAACGAATATGTAGAGTTGAAAAAGGGTACGACCGAGACTTGGTATAAGTCGCCGACATAATCTCTAGTTTACAGAATAAGGTCGTGTGTAGTTCTAGATTCACAGAGGAATGGAAATGAAACTTTAAAAGTTGAAAGATGCGCTAGGTATTCGAGGGCACGAGATCCTGCTGAATGGATAAGATTAGAGTAGCGAAGAGTAGAGAGAGATTGAGAGGGCTAAAAGAGCATGGACAGAGAGAAACGAGAAGAGCATGCTTGAGTGAGGTTATCAGCGTTTTGTAGACAAGGTTCGGAGTATTGGTAGCAAAGGAATTGATAGGGTCATAATTGCGAGAGATATCGATAGCATATAATTTGTAATCAAAGGGCGAGCGATCATATCTGCAAATTCTAGATAAAAGTTAGATTATTTATAAATAGATAAAGTATGACCAACAATTGTCATAATATATCAGTTCTCAATAAATGAAAAGAGTGTTATAAGAGCGTATGTTGGAGACGGAAATGCAAGCTTGATAGTCTTTGGGATTAATTTCTGAAGAATGAAACCACTCCAATGAATAACGTTAAAACTCCAAGATCTGATAATCTAAAAACATAAATAATATTATAGAAAGGAATGTCTGGTGTAAGGTGGATGTACATAAGCATCCTGTTGCAAAGCCAGAGAGTCTAAACGTTCATTTTCACGGTGGACGGCCGAAAATATCTGTATAAGCAGACGAACATATGTGGTCTTATTGAAGGTGGACGAGCCTAAATGTCGTTTTAAGGAGGACGACCTAAATGTCCTTTTAAGACGGACGAGCCTAAATGTCCTTTTAAGGCGGACGACCTAAATGTCCTATAAGGAGGACGAGCCTAAATGTAGTGTTGTAAGGCAGACGAGCCAAGATGTCGCATTGTAAGGCAGACGAGCCTAGATGTCACATTGTAAGGCGGACGAGCCTAGATGTCGCATTGTAAGGAGGACGAGCCTAAATGTCGCAATGTAAGGCGGACGCTTAGAAGTCCTATTGTAAGGCGAACGAGCCTAAATGTCATTTTGAGGCAGACGAGCACAACTGAAGTAAAGGTAGGTTACAGTAGCGATTTGTGTCTGACAATATCTCCATGGTAGTCTGAACAGTAGCTGAGTAGCGAAACGATAATGCGAGTAGCCAAGAAATTGTTGGATCCTTTGTTTGTAACCAAGGGAAAAACCGTTCAGAAGGTGTCTTTGTCTGTGATTTGCATAGTTGTAACTTATAATATGACTTAAGCGGAGAGATTAGAGAAGATGTATCAAAATAAGTGGTAATGTAAACATAGTGCACCTTCCTATGTCGACCATGATGTTTGCTATAAGACTATGAAAAATGAAATCTTACGCTATGATATCTAGGGATATGATATGCAAAATGTATCCTCAGGCCATGAAAATGCTATCTGTAGGCCATAAAAATGACGCCTTTAGACTATGATACCTTTGGATCATGCTAGACAGAAATTAAATCCTTAGGCCATGACATGAAGTTTGCAGGCCATGAAGGATGATGCCTTTGGAGGATGACGCCTTTGGAATATAAGTAATGAGTAAAGAGAGCGTATCTTGTTTTTGGTATCTGTTGATACTTGTGTCTTGATTTGATTCGGGCACGTGCAAGCTTCGATCATGATGCAATCTTTGTCTTATGCAAACTTCGAGCACAATGCAGTCTCGGGCACAATGCAATGATTCATTTCTTTGGGCACATGCATTATCGAACATATGCAATGATGCATTTCTTCGGGCACATGCATTATCGGGAACATGCAACGATGCATTTCTTCGGGCGCATGCAATATCGGGAACATGCAATGATGCGTTTCTTTGGGCACATGCATTATCGGGCACATGCAATGATGCATTTCTTTGGGCGCATGCAATATCGGGCACATGCAATATCGAGAACATGCAATGATGTGTTTCTACGATCTCAGGCATAATATTCAGTTCTTCGAGCATTATGTGATATCGTACATAGGTGCAAATGATGCAATATCGGGCAGAATGTAATTTTCCAGCCACAACAGGTTTGCTGAGGGTGGTACAGTAGTTGGCACTGCCGCCTTATTGGAAGGGTTCGAGTGTCATTGTGGCTCTCAAAAGTGGTATATGTTATTGTTGAGTGGCCTTTGTATTGTACTTGTATTATCTGATTCAAAGAAAAAGTGAGTTAAAGGGGGGAGTTGATCTGTATCCATGATTTGGCAAAAGCATGCCCTTTGATGTCTGAAAGATCCTTGGTGAAGATTATGTCCCATCTCACATCACCATGGATAGGATTAGCCCAAATGGAAAGGTGCAGGGTATTTGAGGACTGACATAAATATCTTATTCACAGAGATGAGTGACTGCTACCGACAGGAACAACCCACACAATGAAAGCTCTGTACATTTGGTTCAGTTATCAGACGATAAGTGATAAACAAAGCATATTTGATGCAGACTGAGGTTTAAAAACATTTGCCTCTGAGCACAACTGACAGGGCTGGCGGGGATAGCTGCAAAAATTCAGACATGAAGATGAATGTGAGGGCATTGATGGCTCTCAGAGAGGCGCTATAGGGAGGATAACCTTTGGACATGCTTTCATAGGTCCTGCACTTTCCCATACTTTCCAAAAAAAAAATCGTGGACATCCCTTCATCATTATAAATTATGTTGGGTCTTCCAGGATTCAACGTGGAGCGGTCCCATCTACTCTTCACGAATGCTTGTAGTTTGAATGGGATTACGAAGAGGTTATAGTCCATGGAGAAAAAGCGCATCTTGTATATACGATTGAAGGAACAATGTATATGGATGGTGAAATGTACCATACAATGGAGTCGCCATTCTGTCGCGCCCCATTTTTCTTCAAAATGAGTTTTGTGCACAACCTAACAACTCTTTAGAATTTTGACTTTGGAGTCACCACCTAAACGAATATTAATAGGCGCGTCTAGCGGCACCTATCAACGAATAAGTCTTAGCTAAGGTCAACGAGCCAGAGATCGGGGTAAGGGTTCAAATTACCTCGAGGGGAAGGTTTTAGGCATCCTTCGAGGTCCACAAATGTGGGTCCCGATCGTATATCATGCAATCTATGTGGGGGTTACAAGAAGCAAATAAGGTCACTCCATTTATTAGTTTATTTAAGTAGCATGCTTGCTAGGTGATGAATAATACTAAACAATTTTTTATTATTTTTAGTTAATTTAAACATGCAAGGCTAGGTGATAGAAATAAATAAACAATTAAACTCATTTTTTAATTTATGTTAGCATACGAGACTATATGAAATAACAAGTCGAATAAATAGCTCATATTATTATTTTAATTGATTATTTAGGCATGCTAAAAGGTGATAGAAAGAAAAATAAACATTATAAATACTAAGCAGTCTAAAATAAAGATAAGTGGGGAGGACAAAAATAGACAAATAGAGTAAGCCAATAAGTTTCTTATTTTTATTTAAGCACCCCCCAAATAAATACTAAACAATTAAAATGACTTCAGTTATTTTTCTATTGAGCATACGATCTATTGAGTAAAATATTGACCAAATTTATTAAGCACTTAATAAAGATATAAACACAAAAAAGGCATAATATGCACAAAAAAATTTTTTTTTTGAAAAAGTTAGTAATAATTGGAAGAATTTTTATTAGAAAAAATTAGTTGTGGTCTTTATTGTGCTGATGCCACGACGATTGTTAATCGCGCTCCTCACCACCATAGAAAGAATTTTGTTTTGGGTCAATTTAGAAAATAATAAAAGTTTATATTTTGAATTATGAATTTAAAAAAAGAATTAGTTTGCATACAGACACATAGATATTTACCATATAATACTACATATTTCTTTGAATCATTGGGTAGGTAGTACTCCCGGGGACCGTCGGCTTTATATAAAAAATTGGAATTTAAACTCTGTTAATTCTTTGACTTTCCACTACGATTAGGTTAGGAGACATTACGATGATGTATATGTTTTAAAAAACAAATGTCATTAATCAATCATAGTTTGAAAAGAGGATTGAAACAACGACTCTAAAAAGCATGTTGTAAGATCTTGTAGAATAAATAAAAAATGTAGACCTAATGTAGTCAATAATTATATGCAAAAGATTTTAATTGAAATGTATTAATTTAAAAGTCAAGAAATTGTGAAGCTGAAAACTTTTTTTTTTTTGTAATTATTTTTTATTATTATATTATTATTATTATTCTTTGAAAAAAACAAACATATTGCATAATCAGTGCAGAAATTTCAAGAGGATATAAATAATATTAGGTAATTTAGACGGCGGGAACAAAATTCCACAATACATTTCATTTAATTAGGGTATGCTAAACGTTGTTACAAAACCTATAAACATGATTTCTAGGTGTTCAGAACGGAGCAAAGCAGCAAACAATATAGGCATGATTTCGTAACTACAAATGATATGAAACACTTAAATCTTAGGCAGGATTTTACGGATAAATTATGCTAAAAAATTATAACATATTTTTTAACATCTAACGCCTGAGCCTAAAAATTATTAGTTTGATTTCAACATTCAAAAAATTAGGGGAATCTAGTTATTGTCAAAACACTCATTTAACAACAAGAGCGTCAAGCATGTGAAAATTGGTTAGAGACAACACTACAAACAAAAGAATTATAGGTGTTTAAAAGATTTTAAAATAGAAAAACATATAGGCATGCTTGATAACTTTAAAAATTACAGTAAAACAAGTAGCATGTAAATACCCTCCCTAGGGTGGACCACCCCCCCGAACGAAGATGAATTTTAGTTATATATATAGAACTCTAAAGCGTGAGGTGTGTACAAGGATTACAAGCTAACAAATAAGAGACCGCCGAATATAACATATATATATAACAAAATAAACAAGGGAACGCGGCTTCGTCCACAATTCCTTTAGACAAGTCTTCAAACATCTGTGAACTCTAAGTTCAAAACCTGGAAGAACAGGGAAGTACACATATACGATGAGGAAATAATTGTACATATGTTAGACGTTATAGTGGAAAATTACTTCTCATATATATGTAAATAAACACAAAAAAAGAGGGAAGAGATAAAGAATAAACAATAGTTCGAAAATTATCAAATAAAAAGGATGATGAAACTAACGTGGCATGATTCCTGGCTGTTCGTTTCTCAACAAACAAAATTATAATTATGCAAAAAAAATCAAATCAAAACTTAATAAAGAGGACAACCAATATGCAGAAAAAAAGTTATCAATTGTATTATAAAGAATGAGTGCTGAGTTGAGGAGGAATGAATGTGTGTATGAGCAATGGAGAATAGAGTGAGAAATTGTAAGAAGAGGTTAATGTGAGTTGGGGAGAAGTGAGTTCTTTCTCAAAGATGTGAATGGTGTGAGTTTTCTTAAGAGTGAGAGTAGTGAGAAAAACTTGTCAGAGAGTTAATGTGAGTGAATGCGTAAGTGAATGTTGAAAACAAATAAGGAAAATAAATATTTAAAGAAATCAATTAATTATCATATTTTCCTCACTCAAAAGGAGATTCAAATCAATCAAATTATTTTAATTATTTTTACCAAATATAAGCAAGTAAGAATAAATTAAGAGAGAGTAAAAAAAAATTTAAATAAAGAAGAGCCAAAATTGGAATAATTTTAGAAATATTTCGTTACCAAAAAAATAGATAAGTAAAATAAAGTTAGGAAGACAATATTCTTTTACCTTAAATAAATAAGAGACAAAACAGAATTATTTTAAATTATTTTTACCAAATATAAAACAAGTAAGAATCCGTTAAATTAAGGTAAGCAAATTCAATTTACCATAATACATCATGTAAAATGAATAAGGAAAGAATATTTTTAGATATTTAATTAATTCAACCAAACAAACTAGACATAAATATTAAAGGATAGAGAGAATTATATTCAGACTTGCTCATATATTAAATAATTTAACACAATCAACTAAATCACTATATACATATATATAATCTTGTCTATATTTAATAATAAGAAATTATTATATGTCAAATTACCATAGGATGAAAAACTAATTAATCAAATTAAACTAAAATCAAACAAAATCATCGATGACTCCAATCATTTGTATGAGTATGGACATTGCAACAATTTATACATTTAAGCATGATCAATAAGGCTTCAAACCATTATTTATCCCATTAACTAAATCAAATGAAAATAGATTGAATTTTATCAAGATTTAGTAACAAATTTCAAGAATCATGGGGACGAGTGAGTAAACAGATGCAGACATATAGTGGGAGCAAAATATTGAGTCAAAAGCTGAAAATTCAAATCAATAAAAAAAAATCAAAGGATGCTAAGAACTAAAACATATGACACAAAGGAATATTTACACGGATTAAAGAAAATAAAAAGAAATCCACAGATCACTAACAATAACATTTACTCAAGATGATATGATTTCGCATATTTTTTTTTAACATGTGACAAGCAAAGTATTGTGAAAGCAGTCACAAAAAAAATTATATAATGAGATTTTAATCAAAAGAGAATGGACCGAACAAATTCGTTAAAAATCTGTCTTTAACCATCTTTAAAATTGTCGGATTTCTCTTTGTCTCGCTGGTCCAGAGCTGCTGGTCGTCCTGCAGAGAGAAGAGAAAAGAAAGGAAGGAGAAGACAGGAGAAGACACACCGGCGTTCCACCATCTCTGTGCTACTGCTGGCCGTCCGCTAACCGCTGCTGCTATGCGCCTCTCCAGGCGTTGCTGCTGTGCAGGCTGCTGGTGGGTCGCTGCTGTCCTTCGCCAGGCACCGCTGCCAGCGATGAGGAAATGAGATAGAGAAGAAGGGAGGAGAAGAGGAGAAAGAGCAAAGGAGAGGCGTGATGGCTGCCAGCGGCTGCTGGCTTCGCCGGTGACGGAGGCTCTCGCCGGAAAGAATTGGAGAGAGAGAGAGTGCAAGGCTGGCTGCTGGAGAGAGGAAAGGGGGAAGAATAGAATTAAGTTTTTTTTTCAAGATTAGGTCTTTTAGGGTATTAGAAAGTAGGAAAAATAAGAGATTAAATCTTGATCGTAGAATTAGTTTAGATGAGTTGTTAGGATGTAATATAGGATTTAACTTAAAGGATGGATTGTTGAGATTAAAAGATGGAGTCTTAAAATAAAATTGGATTTGATGTGGAATGACTAAAATTGTAACAAAAGAGGGTCTATGATTGAAATAAAATTGAAATTGGATAGGCTAAAATTGAAAGAAATTAAAATAAAATAGGCTAGAATTTAAATAATTTTGAGGGAAATTTAGGAATTACTCTTTAATTAAAAACTACATATATTAAAATATTTTTATATAGTTAAAAATCACTTAAATTTTAGAATAATCGAAATCCATTAATAATTTTAAAATATTTTAATAATATTTATAATAATTTTATTGAGTAAACATATTAGAATATATAATTTTCAAGCAAAATCAATTAAAACTCTAAACGTTGAATATATTTTAAAATACGTATTTAATCGAATAGTAATCCTAAAAATGGTTAAAGGTTAGTCAAAATCGGGTGTCAACAGGAGGCTTTCAAGACGACTTTCCTTGATAGGTTCTTTCACTTGGAATTAAGAAAGACGAAAATGCAAAAAATTATCAACCTTTGTCAAGGGGGTATGATCGTGAAAGAGTAAAGTATCAAGTTCACTTAACTATAATAGCATGCTCCTACTTTGGTTGTGGATTCTAGGGCTAAGATGAATAAATTCGTTATGGGGATATCCGACCTAGTGGTTACTAAATGTAGGTATGCTATGTTGATTCCTAGCATGAACATCTCTCATCTCATGGTTCATGCCAAACAAATTGAGGAGCAAAAACTTAAGAAAGTTGGTAGGGAGTTGAAGAAGACAACAATGGGAATCATTCTAAGACTAGATTTGAGGTTCAAGACAAACCAAGGTTCAAGAAGAGGTTCTCAAATCAAAGCCCTCATAATTCTCCAAAGGTAAACAAGATTAAGGTGTCTACTCCCAAGTATCAAGAGGGAAAGGGTGGTAGTTCTTATGTTTAGAGGCCTCTTTGTTCAATAAATGTGGTAGAAAACCTGATGGTAAGTGCCTAGTTGGCATGGGAAATTGCTATGGTTGTGGCAAGAGTGGTCACAAGAAGAGAGATTTCCCTATGATGAAAGCTTAAGAAAGGGAAAATTCTCAAGCATAAGCAAATGCCCCAAATCTGGATGCTCCTAAAAAGAATCACTTTTATGCTCTCCAATCCCGAGGTGATCAAGAGAGCTCACTGCATGTGCTTACCGGTATGTTACAATTATTTTCCTTTAATGTATATACTTTGTTGGATCTCGGAGCTACATTGTTATTTGTGACCCCTGTTGTAGCCATGAAATTTGATACCCAACATATTAGATGAACCCTTTTCGGTTTATAACCCGATCGGTGATTCCGTGGTGGCTACAAGAGTCTATAAAGGTTGTCCTGTTTCCTTGCCCAATAGAGTTACATTAGTTAAGTTGATATGCTAGATTTTGATGTCATATTGGGAATGGATTGGTTGAATGTTTGCTTTGACTCTATTAATTGTTGAATAAGGGTAGTCAAAATTAAATTTCCCAGTGAACCCATTTTTGAGTGAAGAGGAGGAAACTTAAACCCTAGGGGTAAGATCATTTGTGTCTAAAAGCTTGCAAGTTGATTGAAAAAGGTTGTATCTACCATATTGTTAGAGTTAGGGATCTTGAATCCGAGGTCCCACCCTTAGAGTTTGTACCTGTAGTGAAGGAATTTCTGAAACTCTTTCCCGATAACTTGCCCAGAATTCCTCCTGAATAGGAAATTGACTTCGGTATAGACTTATTGCCGGATACACTACCTATTTCAATCCCTATTGGATGGCCCAGTAAAGTTGAAAGAACTAAAGTCTCAACTCAAGGAATTTTTTAGAAAAGGGTTTTATTCAACCAAGCATATCTTTTTGGGATGCTGCAGTGTTGTTTGTAAAGAAGAAAGATGGAACTTTGAGAATGTGTATCGACTATCATCAATTGAAAAAAGTCACCATAAATAATAAGTACCCGTTCCCTAGGATTGATGACTTGTTTGATCAACTCCAAAGAGCGAGTTAATTTTCAAAGATTGACTTTAGATTGGGTTATCACCAATTTAGAGTGAGGGAGGTTGATATTCTGAAAATGGTATTTCAAACAAGATATTGTCACTTTGAATTCCTAGTTATGTCATGTTGTCTAACCAATGCCCCGACGGCTTTCATGGACCTTTTGGATCGAGTTTTTAGAAAGTATCTTAATTTGTTCGTGATTGTCTTCATTGATGATATTGTGAAATACTCGAGGAGTGAGGATGATCATATGAGTGATTTGAGAATAGTTTTACAAGTTCTCAAGGATAATAACTTTTCGCTAATTAGTAAATGTGAATTTTTGTTGAGGTTGATTTCTTTTCTTGGGGACATTGTCTCTGTGAAGGGTTGAGGTCGATCCTAGGAAGACAAAAGTGATCAAAAGTTGTCCTAGACATGTGAATCCTACCAACATTCGAAGTTTTATAGGGTTGGCCGGTTACTATAGGAGGTTGTTGAGGGATTTTCATCTATCGCTTCTCCATTAACTTTTTTAACCTAAAAGAAGTCCAAGTTCGAATGGTTGGAATCTTTTGAGGAAAACTTCCAATTATTGAAAGATAGACTCACCTCCGCTCTGGCGTTGACCTTACCAGAGGGTACCGAAAGGTTTGATGTTTATTGTGTGCCTGCCAAGTGGGTCTAGGATGTGTCCTTATGCAACATGGAAAGGTGATAACGTATACCTCTAGGAAACTCAAGCCACATGAGAAAAATCACCCAACTCATGACCTAGAGCTTGTGACCGTGGTATTTTCCTTGAAATTTTAGAGGCACTATCTCTACGGGGTACATATTGATGTATTTACTGATCACAAGAGCCTTCAATATGTATTTACTCAAAAAGAGTTGAATCTAGGCCAAATAAGATGGTTATAACTTTTGAAGGACTATAAAATGAGTTTCCTTTACCATCCCAGGAAAGCAAATGTGGTGGCGGATGCCTTAATTCGAGTATCCATGGGTAGTATGACTCATGTGGTTGATGATAAGAAAGAGCTAGTGAAAGAGGTTCATTGGTTGTCTAGATTAGGTGTTTGACTAGAAGACTCTCCAAAGGGTAGTTTCATGGTTCCCCACAACATCGAGTCGTCTTTAGTGTTTGGGGTGAAATCGTAGCAACAACTTGATCCTCTATTGATGGAGTTGAAGGAAAAGATCCTTAGTAAATCTAATGAGTCATTCTCTCAAGGAGACGTTGGGGTGCTTAGGCACCAAAGAAGATTGTGCGTATCGGATGTGGATGGATTAACGGAATTGATCATGAAAGCGGCTCATGGATCTGAAATATTGCATTCACCCGGGTGCCATAAAGATTTACCGCGACTTATGGGAAACTTATTGGTGGAATGGTATGAAAAAGGATATAGCGGATGTTGTTGCTAAATGTCCGAATGTCAACAAGTCAAAGCGGAGCATCAAAGGCCGGACGGCTTAACTCTAGATATAAATATTCCCACATGGAAGTGGGAGGATATTAACATGTATTCATAGTTTGTATGGGATATGAAAAGTTGAGCTTATGTATGTGATATGTTGTGGATTAAGTCCCTATGCGTTAATGCTATGATTATACCTTGAAAGAAGTGGAGAATCCCTCCAATGAGATGTGACCCATTTAATATATTGTTTGGTTGTTGGGCTGCTAGTCTTTAGTCTCTTCTTCCTATAAAGGTCTATAGTGTCATTCGGGGACGAATTTTCCTAAGGGAGGAGTATCGACACACCCCAGAAATTCTATGACCTTGTATATAGCCTCAAAAAATGGATAATGATTATTATAGACCTAAATAAGTGTGATAAACTTGTTTGAGAAGTATTAGAACCAAAATGCTTATAACGACCATGACGTCCGTAGGCTAGTGAAATAGGTGCTAGTGTGCCTTGGCCTATTTCATGGGGTTTTGGGAGTCAAAATTTGATGAAACTTGGTGTAAACGTGTTAAACATGTATTAGGATATATTTAGCATCGAAAAGTGTGGGTATGACTCCCCAAGGAACACCGTAGGGGTCCTTGAAGAGGACCCTTCCCAAAATGGCCAAAAGTTGTTTTTGACATTTGGCAATCAACGAGCCAAACAACGAGTCATCGATGCGTCGATGCTCCGTCGGTGGCATCATAGTCCCACACTTATTCGTTTTCCAAAAATTGACAAAAAAACCATGTCTCTGACCCAATCGACGGACCTGCAGGACGGTGGGTGCAAGTAGCCGTCGACTAACCTACGGGCCGTAGGTCAGGGTCTTGTAGTTCAGGTTTGGTTTTGGGATGTCCATTTTAAGTGAGTCAATTATATAAGTTGGTTGATTAGGTGGTTAATTAGGAGTTAGGAAAAGATTAAGTATTTTAGTTACGGGAGTATATAAGACATAATCATTGTTAGACTCACCTAACACCCCACCATTCCCAAATCAACATCTTTGTACCCTCTCTCTTCCCAAACTCAAAAACTCCATTACAGGAACACTAGGGCTCCAAGTTGAGGACGAATTCACCAAGTATTTCACTTCAAATTCATGAAACGATCATCACGAAGGTATGGTTTCTTTCACTCTTGGGATTCTTTCCCCAAGAGATCCCATCAACAATAGTTTCAAACTACACCAAGACTAGGGTTACAATCTAGGCATGGAATCTCTTTTCAATATGAAATTATTGTTCAATTTTGACGAATTATGATTTTTATTGTTGATTATTGATGGAATTATGGCTAATTATTGATAAGCAATTCAGATTTTGAATTGTTGATAAGTAATTAAGATTTCTCCTTGAACCCTTGATCTTCCCCCAAACTCATTAAACCTTGAAATTCAGTGGTAATTAAGATGGGTGATGAGTATATGGATTATGTAGATTTATATTAACCATGTGTTACTCTTGAATTTACCTTGTTTATGTATTGATTGGGTGTTCGTAAATAATGAAAGTATGAAGGATCATGAAAAGGGCAATAAGGTATGAAGCTTGATTCTTTCTTGGGTTCAATTATGAAAGATGGGTTACTTAGATAGTGATGCTTGTATGTCTAAATGTTTTATGGTGATGTTGATGACTAGTATCTCGCATGCATAACCCTAGACTTGTGAATTCACTATGAATAATCTAAGATTGTTATGATATGATGCTTATATGATTGAATGTAACTTCTTATGACTATAATAAAGAGTTAAGTGAAAGGTTTACTCCCTTGTAATTATGTATGAGCTAGTATGTTGAGATGTTTGCTCAAAGGCTTAGTAAAGGCTAGTGTGAACTTATGAGATGACTAAGATGTTTATAAGAAGGGAATAGAAGCTTATCACCAAAAGGGAATTTAAATGAGGTGGAGGTATCATATTTAGTAAGTATGGACACCCATATGGATTTTCTCATGTTTAGTAAGTCTGGATTCCCAAGTTATGTGTTGTCTCATGAGATGGGGACCTCCATGCTAGTAAGTTAGGGTTCCTAGTAAGAATCTCCTAGACCCTTAATTACGTGTCCAAATAGGACTTATAGCTTAATGGATTCACCTAGATAGCTCTTTAGGCAAGTGTTAACTCTCTCTTTTTGGAGTGGGAGTAGAACACTGGATTCCGTGTAGCTCACTTGGTATAATATCGGATATTGCACTTCCTTCATAATGTAAAGTAAATAAACAACTTATGTATGTGAACTCTTATTATGGTTGTCTTAAAGGCTACTACATTGCGTGGGGGAGGGTATGAGACTTCTTCTACACATTGCACATGTGGGGTCCTAAAGGATTATTCTAGTAGTGTTCTTTTATAATTATGATTATGTTGATATGTAATGAGTAGTATTGATGTATAAAGCATGTTATGAAAAATATGAGTATAAGTTATGAGTATGAAGTGGGTTGCTTAATGTGATACTTAGCTTTAAATAGGGTTATGGGGATTTATTCTTGGCATTGCACAATTTTTGCTTGAGTTCCTTATATGTTGGCTTGACTTATGATGTTCCATATATGTGTATACTGATATATTGGATACTATGCATGGTTTTGACTAAATTGTGCCTTTTTTTATGCATTGATGATTTTATGCATAGGAACCATACTTAGTACATGTAGTTTGTACTAACCCGTATTTCTTTCCTTTTTCTCAACATTGTAGGTTTCGGTAATTGAAGAGCTTCTAGACCACTTTGCAAGAAGACTTTGATTTTTCCCTAAGTCATTGGTGATTCCTCAAGTTCGGGGATGTTGCCATGTTCTATTGTAACTATGATGTTGCTTATGTTTAGAGACATTTATTCTTTCCTTTATCGTTGAGATAATTGATGTAAGGCTATAATGGTGTATTGAATTGTATTATCTATGTCCAAAGTTTGTACTCTTGTAGATGGTTTAACGTGAGACAGTGTTATTAGATCATATCTTGCATATTGGCTTTATTGTCTAAACGAAAGGTCTGTGTAAGCTTCTTATATGAGGAGTCTATGTAAACTACATATATGATATGCAAGAAGTCTATGTACACTTCACTATGTAAAGTTTTATTTTTCCGCATTTTGACCTATGATGTTCTATGATGTATGCTAAGGGCTTGTCTACGTCCTCTTCGAGTAAAAGGATGCCGGTTACGCCTAGGGGTAACTTTGGGTCGTTACACTTCCATTCTGGAAGTTCAATATTCTGAGCCAAAACTCCTGGCTTTTGGTATTCCACATTCACTTGTTGGCAATTCGGGAACTTGCAATAAACTCTGCAATGCCCTTCTTCATGCCATCCCACCAATATACCTTTCTCAAATTGTGGTACATCTTTGTGGAACCCATATAAATGAAATATCTAGATCTATGAGTTTCCTCCATGATCCTCTCTTGGAGTCAATCCACTTTAGGTATACAGAACCTACCTTAATACTTTATCACACCATCTTCATCTTGTGCTAAAGCTAATACTCTTTGCTTATGAACATTTGCCTTAAAGTCAAGCAAAATGGGATCTTGGTCTTGTTTCTCTTTCACCTTAGACACTAATGATGACTTAGCCCCATTGGTCACAACTATTTTTCTTTCTATGGAATCCATAAGTCTGACTCACAAGCATGAAAGTTTGTGAACGTCTTTAGCTAACTCTCTCTTTTCTTCTTCAACATCGGTGGTACTCCCCATGGATAACCTGCTTAAGGCATCAACAACTACATTAGCCTTACCTGGGTGGTAAAGAATACTCATGTCATAATCCTTGAGTAATTCTAACTATTTCCTCTTAATGAGATTTAGCTCCTTCAGGGTGAAAACATATTGGAGGCTCTTGTTATTAGTGAATATGTCAACATGAACACCATACAAGTAGTGATGACACATCTTCAAAGCAAAAACTACTCCTGCTAATTCTAAGTCATGTGTCGGATAATTATTATCATGAATCTTCAATTGTCTAAAGGAATAAGTTTTAACTTTGCCATTCTACATCAACACACAGACAAAAACAACTCTCGATGAATCACAGTACAACATAAAATCTTGAGTACCCTCTAGTAATGTAAAAACCCGAGCGGTAGTTAGTTTCTTTTTAAATTCCTCAAAGCTTTTCTCTCAAGCTTCAAACCATTGAAACATGATTATTTTCTAAGTTAGTTTTTTCAAAGGAGATTATATAGATGAAAAATCTTCAACAAATCTCCTTTTGTAGCCAGCCAAACCTAAAAAAATCCGTATATATATTGGAGATGTGGGTCTAGGCCAACTCTGAACTGCTTCTATCTATTGGATATCAACTCTAATCCCATCACCAGAAACACTGTGGCCCAACAATGCCACATACTTAAGCCAAAACTCACACTTGGAAAACTTGGCGTATAACTCCTTATCTTTCATATATGCAGAAATATCTAGAGGTGACTAGCATGATCTTCTTCGTTCTTTGAATAAATCAGTAGGTCATCAATGAAGACGATCACAAACATATCCAAATAAGGTCCAAAGATCCTGTTCAAACGATCAATGAATGTTTCAGGTGCATTTGTCAAACCAAAGGGTATAACCAAAAACAGATAAACTTGTTCTAAAAGTTGTCTTTGGAATGCCACGTTCCTAACTTTCAACTGATGTTAGCCTGATCTGAGATAAATTTTGAAGAATCAAGAAGCACCCTGAAGCTGGTAAAAAAGATAAATCTATTCTTTGAAGACGATACTTATTCTTGATGGTTACCTTATTCAACTGATGATAATCTATACACATCCTAAGGGAACCATCTTTGTTTCTCACAAATAAGACCGGAGTGCCCCGAAGTATCCACGTTTGAATAAATCCTAACAACTCTTTCAATTGTTCTTCATTCTTTTTAGCTCTGCTGATCCATTCTATATGCGAATAGAGATATTGATAAGAAGTTGTAATAGTGTCAAGCTTGGCCCGGAAAAAAGGGGGGGGGGGGGGGTTATTTCTCTCCCTGATGAGTGGCTTGAGTATATCATCAAGAAAGACTTCTGGGAATCTTTTACTTATAGGAACTGACTGAAGGGAAGGTACCTCAACACTTGAGTCATTAACTCGGACTAACTGATAGATACACCCCTTTGAAACTAACTTTCTTGCCTTAAGGTACGAAATAAAATGACCCTTAGGCACTGGTGAGCTACTACTCCACTCTATAACTGGCTCATTAGGAATATGGAACTTGACAACTCGAATTCTACAATCTATTGATGCATATCAGGCATGAAGTCACTCCATACCTAGAATAAAGTCAAAATCTACTCTGTCTAAATTTACTAGATCAACTATAATATTCTTGTGATTGAGGAAATTGGACAATCATTTTAGACTCTTTCCGCTAGAATAGACTCTCCAACAGGTGTAGAAACATAGAAGGGTTGACAATGTTTTTCAGGATAAATCTCAAACTAATCTACAACATAATGAGTTAGAAAAGATAAACTTGCTCCTAGGTCTAACAAATCATAAACATCAAAGTAAAAAACATTGATCATACCCGTGAAAACATCTAGAGAGTTCTCTTTATATTGGTGTCTAATAATTACATAGAGGAAGTTTTCCCCTCCTTTAGTACCAGTAGTGGCATATTACTAGGGCAGCCATTATATTGGTAGAAGTTTGGAGTCAACTGATGATGATTTGGGGTCTCTTTCTTTAATTTCCACCTCCTACTTTACTTAAGACCACTCTCATATAGTGCCCATATTACCGCACTTAAAGAACCTGACTGTCATAACGGGACACCCCTTACCGGCTGTGATTTCGACCAACACCTACCACATGAAGGAGCCCAAAGAACCTCCTTGTACTACCAATGACCTCGGGACTGGGATGGTCTAGACCTTGAAGTTCTACGAATTTTTGGCCATTATCTCACTCTCTTTTAGGTGCATTGCACTAGCAGCTGATGAGTGAGCATTCCCTTTTGGTTTTCTTTTTTCCTTCTTACTGTTTTTGAAATTGTGGTGCGACTTGAACAACCCTTTTATTGATCCAAAAAATCATTCCTGTTCTAGCTTTCTTGTTATGTAATCCTCGTTGTCTTCAGATTCTCTTCCAGTCTACCTCCTGCCATAGACCAGGAACCTTGACAACGTCCTGTTATTAATCAACATTGCATCCCTACCTTATTTTCTTTAAGCACGACCTAAGCACGAAACAAACAAGCTCATTATGTTTCTCACATCCTTAAACATCTCCGCATCATAGAAAAAATAGTTCGGTTGTGAACTTGAACCATAACTCATGAACCTCAAGAAGTCCTATTCAGAGTAAGGAATTCTCAGATTCTTTAGCTTTCTTTCATTCTCGGGGAAAGGAGAAGAAAACTCACCTTTAAGAAGTATTCTCAAAGCATAGCCCACTTTGCGTGTAGTGTATCATCATCTCTATGCGCCTCCACCGATCAGAACCAATAGTCCTAGCAACGTTCTTCCATTTATATGCAGCTAGTTCCAAACTCTCTCGGCGTACTTACACATAACATCACACACGAAAGACCTTCTTTTAACTTTCCATAATGGTTTGCTGATCCTCAGTGTAGTGGAAGCGGTGGAGAGGCTGGAAGATTCATTCTCAAGAAAAACTAACTGAATCCTCGAGCCGAGGGTCAGCATTCTTCCGTTTTAGCTTCCTCTTTTATTTCCCGACTTGGTTGTGGATCACCCCCTTTGCCCTGAACATCAGACTGTCAACGGACTCTACCTAGACTCTTGTGAACTTTGTGTCTCCTAACCAAGTTATTCACGTCTAGAGGACTACACCATGGGAAGTGACCGACACCCAATTATCAATGGCTGATCTTGATTCTTTCCAAATCTGGGTCTGGCTTACTTTATTAGATCGGACGATGTAACTCAATATTGATGAAATAAAAATCTTTATTAAAAGAAAGAAATACTTAAAACATAATAATCTGCCCAAATGACACTTAAATTCTCATAACAAAACATCTACAATTCAACGAAGAGACACAAACAGACTATATGATAATCTCTCTATCTGTGAAGCCTATATTGTACTGATATGAATGTTGGAACAAAACCTACAAAATTCTATAAGTGAAAACATGGAAACCAATAAAGAACCCTTCGGAATGCAAAGAGGCTCACCACTGACTTCGAGTGCTCAACCTGGATCAACGGGGTGCTGGATGCTGATCCTGGTTACCTATGTTTACATCATAAAACGATGCAGGACAACTGGCACCAGTACGTTGAATGTACGAGTATGCAATTTGAAATACTAAACAACAACTTAAGCTTGATAAGATTAATAAGAACTTACCTTGGCTCTACTTAACTTATGAATTACTAACACAATATAAAGAAGTAAGAACACATGCAATATATAAAATAAGAACTTGTAAAATAGTGTAAATAACTTAGTTTATTAAAGATTATTCAATAAACAACTCAAATAAATACTTAGTATAAAAGTAATTAGATGTCTGTGGAGATCTATAAAAGACAACCATCAACTAGTCACCTTTAAATGATGGTACAAATGATTACTCACTGTTGCAAAAGGACCGATCCCCCAACGAGAATGGGCAGGGAAAAAATGAATGAACGCAAAAAGTGGGAGGGAGGGAGGGGATGCGGAGTAAAGCCGACTGAGCGGAATAAACGTGATCTGGGACGGAGGAAACGATAAGAAAGGGGAGTAGGCGAGAAGAGCGAGGCTGTAGGCGTAAGTCTATGAGAGAACACGAGAAAATTAATCGGAATCTATAGTTAGCGGTGAGAGAGTAAGACGGAGGACGGGACGGTAGGAGGAAAGGGGGGGCATGGTGGGGCGTAAGGGGGTACTGAGAATAGAGACAAGAGCGAGGAGGGAACAACATTATCCAAAGTGTATCGTCCTAAACTATTTTCCGGCTAATTACGACCGTAAATCACAATCCATCACGCTAGTATGTAGAACTAAATCCGCATACCCAAGAGATACGGGGACGATAATCATAAGGTCGCTATCTTATTGAGTGCATGAGAAACAAAAGCGTACATTTATACCTTCACTCCATCAGTATAGAACCTTAACTATTAAGTGGATCCACTTGTCCATTGTAAAAGCACTAAGGAATCATCTAAAAACTATTATCCTTTGTATGTTCATGCTGACCACATGGTTTATGGAGACTTGAGTTGTTATGAACTCGTACCCCATATTGGTTCTCCATACTCCTCCTGTGTTTTAAAAACAACTTTTTCTTTGATTTATGGTAATTTCTCAAACTTAACTTTGAAAGCTCTTTTGGATAACATAGTTCCCTTTTTCTAAAACTAGCACTACCTAAGGATCTATGGTAGTATAGCTTCCTTTCTTTCTCAAAATATAAAAACATTTGTAACTCTTAGGGTCTACTTAGTCCCTTAAAGCTTTTGAGAAATGCACTCCCGCTTTTCTCTTTGCTTTACTTGAACCTTAACTCTTAGGGAATATTTAGTTCCCTTATAAGTTTTGAGATTTTTTAAATCAACTTAATTACTCTTTGCTAACTATTGTAGCGTGAACCTGAAAACAAAGTAAAAGGTGTGTTTTTTTTATAAAAACTCTTGAAAATTTAGAAAAGCACTTGACTGTTTTTTAAGTTTTTTATACTTGGACTCTAAACTTCCTTCGACTTTGATATTAACTTCCCTGAAGTGGATTATGGATTCAAGGATCCATGAGATCAGTTTATGGATGATTTCATGATATTGAGATATTGTACCTTACCAATGTTGTGTTGGAAAAAACTAAGCAAGTGTTGTACATCAATTGTAATAGTACGAAAGATAGGGAAATAATGGTCTCCAGGTGACGTTGTCTCATGATGGGCTCAGCATGAGTAGGCAACAGTGTTTGTTCGACGGGGAATTTCTAACTTTTCTCATCCATTGTCATTCAAAACTTGTTTAAACTTCCATGGATATGTCCCCAAAAAACATAGTATCACTAATATTCTCTAATACCAATAGGATAAAAATGAAAAAAATAACAAAAGAACAAAACAAAAATTAAAACCAACATAAAAACAAAATAGTAAAAACCAACTTAAAAAAAAAAAAAAAAAATTATCATGGCAAAAGAAAAACAACAAATAACAGCAAAAAAAAAAGAAAAAACGTATAGAAACAAAATATAAAGAAATACAGAAAAAAAAAAAGAAAAAGAAAAATTTAAAAAAAAACCAAAAAAAATTAAAAAAAAAAAGAATAGATTTAAGAAAAAAAGAAAGAAAGCAGAAAAAATAAAAAAAAACAACAAAAAAAAAAAAAAGATTTTACGATTAAAAAAATTAAAAAAAAAAGTAATTTACACGTTGTTAAACGCCCTGGAAAAAACGACAATATCAATAAGTACAAACAAAATGGTATACCACTCCAACAGTCAACCAACACAAAGAATATAACAATTGTTAATCAGAACTGCGATGTCATCATAGACATCTACTCTTAAATTTATGCGCTCGAATTAAACATTGGCTGGTCGAGTGCGTGAAATATACCGAACCAGAAATATTCATGACCTTATAGCGGACCTAACCCCGCAAGAAGTACACTTGACGATATCTGGGTGCTTGATGAATTTATGCTTTTCGCTGTTTTTTTTTCCTTCTTCTATCTTTTTTTTGCCCAAGAACTAAGCGTTATTCCACTTTTCTATAACTGACTTAGGCATGTTTACCCCGAATAAAATCCTTAGCATAAATTAGGAAAAGGTATGGGAATGAAGACTACTTTACCCTACTAAAGTATGAATGGACTTTCATCAATCCCACACGCCCAAAGACGGTACCTCAATGAAGACGATCACAACCATATCCAAATAAGGTCCAAAAGATCCTGTAAAACGCATAAAGAAGGTTTCAGGGCATTTGTCAAACCAAAGGGTATACCAAAAAAACAGATAAATGTTCAAAAAGTGTCTTTGCGAATGCCAGTTTCCAAAACGTTCTAACTGATGTTAGCTGATCTGAGATAAATTTTGGAAGAATAAAGAAGCACCCATGAAGCTGTAAAAAGATAAATCTATTCTTTGAAGACGATACTTATTCTTGATGGTTACCTTATTCAACTGATGATAATCTATACACATCCTAAGGGAACCATCTTTGTTTCTCACAAATAAGACCGGAGTGCCCCTAAGTCAGACACTTGTTTGAATAAATCCTAACAACTCTTTCAATTGTTCTTTCATCTCTTTTAGCTCTGCTGATACCATTCTATATTGCGAATAGAGATATGATAAGAATCTGTAATAGTGTCTATGCCGAAGTCTATTTCTCTCCCATGAGTGGCTTCGAGTATATCATCAAGAAAGACTTCTGGGAACTCTTTTAATATAGGAACTGACTGAAGGGAAGGTACCTCAACACTTGAGTCATTAACTCGGACTAACTGATAGATACACCCCTTTGAAACTAACTTTCTTGCCTTAAGGTACGAAATAAAATGCATTAGGGCACTGGTGAGCTACTACTCCACTATAGAACTGGTCATTAGGAATATGGAACTGACTATTCGAACTCTACAATCTATTGATGCATTAGGCATGAAGTCATCAATACCTAGAATAAGTCAAAAATTCTACTGTCTAAATTACTAGATCAAACTATATTTCTTGTGATTGAAGGAAGGAAATTGGGACAATCATTTTAGACTCTTCCGCTTAGAATAGACTCTCCAACAGGGGTAGAAACATAGAGGGTTGAACCATGTTTTCAGGGACAAATCCAACTAATCTAGCAACATAATGAGTTAGAAAAGATTAAAAGTGCTCCTAGTCTAACAAATCATAAACATCAAAGTAAAAAACATTGATCATACCCGTGAAAACATCTAGAGAGTTCTCTTTATATTGGTGTCTAATAATTACATAGAGGAAGTTTTCCCCTCCTTTAGTACCAGTAGTGGCTCATCTAGGTGCAGCCCTGTATGGTGGAGCAACTGATGATGATTGGGCTCTATTTCTTTAATTTCCACCTCCCTACTTATCTTAAGACACTCTTTCATATAGTGCCCCTATTAACCGCACTTAAAGAAACCTGACTGTCCATCACGACACTTACCGGCGTGATTTCGACCACACCTACCACATGCAAGAGCCCAACTACCTCCTTGTACTACAATACCTTGGGACTGGGCTGGTCTAGCCTTGAAGTTCTACGAATTTTGGCCATTATACTCACCTCTATTTCTAGGTGCATGTGCACTAGAAGATGATGGTGCATTCCCTTTTGGTTTCTGAAATTGTGGTCGACTTGAACAACCCTTTTATTGACAAAAATCATTCCTGTCTTAGCTTTCTTTTTCATGTACTCCTCTTTGTCCTTCAGATTCTCTTCCTCTACCTACTGCACATAGACCATTAACCTTGAAACGTTCATGTCTCTAATCAACATTGCATCCCTACCTTCTTTTCTTTAAGCACGAACTGACCTAAGCAAGAAAAAACAAGCTCCATGCATGTTTCTCCATCTTAAACATCTCAGCATATAGAAAAAATAGATTGGGTGAACTTTGAACCATACTAATTGAACATCAAGAGTCCTATTTCAGAGTAAGGAATTCTCATATCTTTTCTTTCTTTAATTCTCGGGGAAAGAAACTCCCTAAGAAGTATTCTTCAAAGCAAGCCCAACTTTGATGTAGTGTATCCTCATCTCTATTCTCCTTCCACCGATCGAACCAAGTCCTAGCCACATTCTTCAATTTATATGCAGCTAGTTCAACTCTCTCGGCGTCTACCACATACATCACATCGAAGACCTTCTTTAACTTTCCATAATGTTTTCTGAATCCTCAGTAGTGCTGGAATCGGTGAAGCTGGAATGATTCATTCTCAAGAACTAACGAATCCTCGAGGTGTCAGCATCTTCCTGTTAAGCTCCTCTTTATTTCCCGACTTGGTTGATCACCCCTTTGCTTAACATCCGACTTCATAGACTCCCTATGACTCTTGAACTTTGTGCTCTACTACCAAGTTATTCACGTCTCGAGCCTACACCATGGACGTGACCGACACCCAATTACCATGGCTGATCTTGATCAAAATCTTGGTCTGGCTTACTTTATTTAGTGGAAGATTTAACTCAATTATGAAATAAAAATATTCTTAAAAGAAATACTTCGTAACGTAATAAATGCCACATGACACTTAAATTCTCTAGAAACAAAAACAATCTACAATCACCGAAGAGACACAAACAGACTATGATAATACTCTACTGTGAAGCCTTATATTTACTGATAGAATGTGGAAACACAACTGACAAAAAGTCATATAAGTGAAAACATGGAAACCAATAAAGAACCTTCGGAATGCAAGAGGCCCACCCCACTGACTTCGAGTGCTCAACCTGGATCAAGGGGTGCGGATGCGGATCCGGTACCTATGTTTACATCATAAAAGATGAGGACACTCGGCACCAGTACGTTGAATGTACGAGTATGCAATTTGAAATACTAAACAACAACTTAAGCTTGATAAGATTAATAAGAACTTACCGTGGCTCTACTTAAACTTATGAATACTAACACAAATAAAGAGTAAGAAAATGCAATATCTAAAAATAAGAAATTTGTAAATCGTGTAAATGATTAGTTTATTAAAGATTATTCAATAAACAACTCAAATTTAATTATATTAAAAGTAATATAGATTCTGTGGGAGATTCTCTAACAGACAACCATCACTATCACCTTAAATGATGGTACAATGACTTACCTCACGTGTTGAAAGAGGACCGATCTAACTTGCCCTCAGTAGAGAACCTTAATACTTAAAGTGGATCATTGTCCATTGTCAAAAGAACTAAGGAAGCACTAAAAACATTATCCTTTGTATGTTCATTAGGAACCACATGGTTATGGAGACTTTGAGTGTTATGACTAGTACCCTCCTATGGTTCTCAATACTCCTCCTGTGTTTTAAAAACAACTTTTTCCTTGATTTATGGTAATTTCTCAAACTTAACTTTGAAAGCTCATTTGGATAACATAGTTCCCTTTTTCTAAAACTAGCACTACCTAAGGATCTATGGTAGTATAGCTTCCTTTCTTTCTCAAAATATAAAAACATTTGTAACTCTTAGGGTTTATTAGTCCACTTAAGCTTTGAGAATGCCCACTCGCTGTTTCTGTGCTACGTGAACTTAACTCTTAGGGAATATTTAGTTCCCTTATAAGTTTTGAGATTTAAACTCAACTAATTACTCTTTGCTTAACTTGTAGCTTGAACCTTAAAACAAAGTAAAAATGTTTGTTTAAAACTCTTGAAAACTTTAGAAAATCACTTTGACTTGTTTCTTAAGTTTTATACTTGACTCTTAACTCCTTCGACTTTGATCTTAACTTCCCTTGAATTGGATTATGGATTCAAGGATCATGAGATCATGTTTATGGATGATTTCATGATATTTAGATGTACCTTAGTGTGTTGGAAAAAACTAAGAAAAGTGTGTACATCACTTAGTAACTAGTACGAAAAGATAGGGAAATAATGGTCTCCAGGTGACGTTGTCTCCTTGAGGGGCTCTAGCAGGCGTAGGCAACAGTGTTTGTTCGACGGGAATTCTAACTTTTCTTATCCATTTTTCATCTCTAAACTTTTTAAACTTCCATGGATATTTCCCCAAAAACATAGTATCACTAATATTCTCAATACCCAATAGATTATAAACGTTAAACAGCCCGGAAACACAAATCAAAACAACCTAATGTAACCCCACTCAACAACAAAGACTTTAACAATGTTAATCAAAACTTCGATGTCATCTTGAATTACTATAAATATGTCTGCGGTCTGACATTAAAACATGTTGGTGAGGGTGAAATAACCGAACTCAGAAATATCTCATACCTTATAGGGATAACCCCGACGAATTACACTTGAAGATCTTGGCGTTCTTGATGAATTTTATGCTTTTTCGCTTTTTTTTCCTTCTTCTATTCTTTTCTCCAAAGAAACTAAGTCGTTTTCATTGTTCAGAACTGACTTTGGCTTCGGTTTTACCCTAATAATCCGAGAATAACATTAGGATAATATAGGGAATAAGACTACTTTACCCTTACTAAAGTCTGAATTGGACTTTCCTCAATCCAACAGCCCAACTTCCGATAGGCATATCTCCCTCATTTGATATAAAAAATGCGCAAACTTGGTGGCATTGAAAAGATCTCTCAAACAATTTTGCAACCATATAAAGAACTGACCGACTCTTCCTGAGCTAGGAGTTATGGCTATTTGAAAATGACCAAACCTCACTTTTTAAACTTATGAAATTTCCAGATTTTCCCTTTATTTTCAAAAGTGATTATTTTTGGTTTCTTGTCTTATTCATAGATATATTGAGTTACAAGATGTTTCATTTGAGGTGTATACTCTTCATGAGTAGAGGTGAAGTTTCTATTAACAACCTCAATATTTGTAAGAGCTTTCCAATAATGAATGAAGGTTGGGATGAGTATTTTCTCTGTGAGTAGAGGTAGAGTACTTAGTGTCGATACCTTAACCTATAGCTAATGAATGTAATGATAATCTATGAGTCTATTGGTATTAATGCTTAGAACAAAGAGGATATGAAATAGGGTGGACACTCTACGTGAGCAGAGGTGTAGTATGTAGTACCAATCATTTGATATGGGTACTCTCCGTGATTTGAGGTGTAGTACTTAAAAGAAATATACTTATCCCTTAACTATGTGTCCACATATGACTATCTAGTGCCTTTCCACGTGAGGCTAAACCAATGACCTTACCTTATGCAAGTGGGGATCCTTCATCCCATAGGGGTTATACCTGGATTCTATGTTAACCTCTCATGGTATATGTCAGTTAAATATTACCCCCACAAAAGAATGTAATGAACTAGGTATTTCTAAGGGTGTACTAGTTAGGGTAGGTGGTGGAATGGGATGCCATCTATGCATTGCACAAATAGATATTTGGAGGAAGTCTAGTGTGTCCTTATAATGATTAATGAATAAATGTGTGTCTATATGATGGTAACGATGTAAGTTGATGGTATGTCTAATGTTAATGAATCGTGTTGGTCTTACGTCTAATGTTAATGAAGGTTATATGACTTGTTGATTGTGATGTGCCTAGTCTAGGATAATTCTAAAGAAGCACTAAGCAGAAGTAGTAGTATGGGATGTCACTTTCACATTGTACTCGTATAACTTAGAGCTATTAAAGGGTATGGTCCTTGTGTTATAATCATGATTATGTTATGTCTATTTCCTATGAATGAATGTCAACTTGGAGTCATCTTGGGTGGTGGTTTCTATGTGAAATCCCCTAATTGCGTGTTTGACTTCTAAATGACTAAAGTAAAGAATGGCTTCCTAATGTTAGTATGTTGAATATAAAGGGTCTTATTTAGGGTGGATTTGATTAATACCTATATGTTCTTGAAAAGGTTGTATGGGAGGCCCTTTCATGTCTCGCTTAGGTGAGTTCTAGAGTAGCGTTAGGTAGAGAGTCTAAATGATGAAAAGTTGATTCGATGATTATGGAATTAAGTTCTTAATGTTAATGTTGGACGAATAGGTTTTATATGTGAATGTTAATTTATATTATATATCTTAAACTCTTATGCTGAAGGTGTTTATCAAATTGTCATGAAAGCATGTTTTTATACTAAATGTCCCTTTTTGCATGACTTTTGTATGGCTTTTGTACTTAGTTCTTAAATGTGCTAACCCCATCTTTTCCCTTTTTGACTAAAGTGTAGGGATTGTAGGTTTGGTATGCTATGGGTTATAGATAGGCCTAAGTATTGAAGATGAAGTATGATGAGTCCTCATAGATTCGAGCATAAGACCCCACTGTTCTTTCTTTGTCTTTTTAGGGCCTAGTCCCTATGTTGTAATACAAAGGTTATTAGATGGTTTCATGAGACATAATGTGAAGTTAGATGTCTTAAAGTCTTCCTCTTGCGAATAAATGAAAGTATTCTTTGTGTGTGAAGAAAGTTTTAAGTTCTTACTTATTTTTTAGTATCGTATGCAATGAAAGATCCATGTGGATTGTATGAGACGTCCAAGTGGTCGAATACACCGGTTACTGCTAGGGAATAATCCTAGGTTGTTATAGATTTGAAGGCAAATGTTTATAAGCAAAGAGTATTAGCTTTTGAACATAGGGAGATGATGTGTTGAAGTATCATGGTAGGCTGTGTATGCCAATTGTAGATGTGCTATGAGAGAGGATCATGGAGGAAGTACATATCTCCAGATATTCCATCCATCCAGGCTCCACAAAGATGCACCATGATTTGAGAGAGGTGTACTGGTGGAATGGTATGAAGAAGAGTACTATTGAATTTGTTGTCAAGTGTCCGAATTGATAACAAGTAAAAATGGAATAACAAAGGCCTGGTGGTTTAGCGCAGAACATCGAACTTCCAGAATGTAAGTGGGTGATGATAAATATGGACATCATCATAGGGTTACCAAGGTCTCCCAGGAAGCATGATTCAATTCGGATGATTGTCGATAGAATGTATAAATTAGCGCAGCTTTTGCCAAGAAAGACTACTTATGCAGTAGAGGATTATGCAAAGTTACACATTCATGAGGTAGTAAGATGGAGTCCCAATATCGAATATTTTGGATAGAGATGCACAATTTTCTGCACAGTTCTAGAAATCTTTCTAGAAAGGTTTGGGTTCAAAGGTAAACTTAACTACTATTTTTCATCCTCAGATGGATGGGCAAGATGACACACAATTCAGACCATAGAAGATATATTGAGGGATGCCGTGATTGATTTTAAGGGGAATTAGGATGACCACCTACCTCTCATTGAGTTCGCTTACAATAACAATTATCATTCGAGCATCCTCAATGGCTCTATATGAGGCTTTTTATAGAGGAAGATGTTGATGTCCTATTGGGTGGTTCAAAGTTGGTGAAGCAGGATTGATAGGATCAGATCTAGTTCACCAAGATATGGAGAAGGTAAAGGTGATTCAAGAGAGATTGAAGACGGAACATA
Source organism: Solanum habrochaites (assembly GCA_027704765.1). NCBI lineage: Eukaryota > Viridiplantae > Streptophyta > Magnoliopsida > Solanales > Solanaceae > Solanum > Solanum habrochaites. Next base: position 30,995,864 of record JAKWJA010002496.1, on the reverse strand, counting down.
GTCGTCAAAAATCCTATACAGATATTAGGAGAAGATCGTTCGAGTTTGAAGTACATGTTTGGGTATATATGAAAGTTTCACCAATAAAGGGTGTTATGAGGTTTGGTAAGAAGGAGAAACTTAGTCCCTGGCATATTGGACCTTATAAAATATCCATGAGAATTGACAATGTAGCTTATGAGTTGGAGATACCACAACAGTGACCACCGGCTCATCCGGTATTTCATATCTCCATGTTGAAGAAGTGCATGGGTGACCCTTCATTGATCATTCCAACTGAGAATGTTGGATCAAATTTAACTTGTCTTACAAGGAGATTTCAGTTCAAATTCTAGATCGCCCCAAGTTTACAAGTTCAAAACAAAAGAGGTAACCTCGGTCAAGATCCTTTTTAGGAACCCATTTGTTAAAGAAGATACTTGAGAAGATAGGGAGGACATGAAGAAGAGATATCCACATCTCTTTTAATCCGGGGTAAGTGCAGGCCAAGGTACTAATTTTCTTCATCGTAATATTTAAATCTTGAGTAAACTGTTGTTTTGTTGTATTTTCGTATGGGTGTTTGAACATAATGGTCCTACCCTAAGTCTAGTAAGAGTAACTTCGTGCGAGGATAAATGTTCCAAAGGAGTATTGTAACATCTCACAACTAGAAATGACTAGAAAAGAGGTTAAATTTAAAAATATTTTTTTGGAAAGAATACCGAAAATATGAAAATATTTGTATGTTAAGAGAGTGATTTTTGTTCATTTCCAAACGGCCATAACTTCTAGATCAGGATGAAATAGAGGTTGTACTGGATATGGGTGAAAATATCTTGGAATATTCTTTCCAACGCCGTCGAGTTTGCTGATTTCGATATCGTATGAGTGATTTATAGGACTATGTATTCCCAAAGAACTTTAAAAAAATGCTTTTCACATATGAATAAGAACGGAAAATGAGTTTTCCAAAGATCCTTCAGGTTAGTTTTTAGAAAAGAGTATAGCGTTGTAAAATTACGCAATCACAAAAATGAGATTTGCAAGATAAACTTTGAGCTAGGTTTTTGAGCACTAATATCAAATCATACAAAATGTATGTTTTAAAAACATAAGATTTAGTATATTTTGGGAGTAGTATTGAGCACCAAATTGGGGACGAGCATGAGTTTAGATAAGTCAGATATCCATAAAATTATGTAGCCACCATCGGTAGAAAAGGTATTATAGGTTTCAGATGAACATTTTTCACAGTAGACTATTGGATCCATTAGGCACTTCAGGTCTTATACCTTTGGCAGGGTATCGAATGCGCTGACAACGTGAGGTAGATCGATGTATCATCGCTATAGTTATTGATTGATGGTTGTCGGTTAGAGAAACTCTCATAGAAGTTAAAAGTGTTTATATATATATACGTTAGTTCATTTGAATTTTAGATACATCTTTGAGTTAAATTGCTTTTCTTTATATTGCACTTTCTTTTAAACTGCTTTATATTGAAATGAAATATGTTATTCATGAGTTGAGCAGAGCCAATGTAAGTGTTCCTTCTTACTCTCTTCAAGCTTAAGTTGTTTTATCATTCCAACACCCATGCTCGTACATTCAATGTACTAATGCCAGTTGGTCTGCATCGTATCATAATGAAGACGCATGTAACTAGGATAAATATTTGGCGCACCATTGATCCAATTAGCAGCTCAGAGTCAGTTGGTGAACCTACCTTCATTTTGGAGGACATATTTATCATACATTTTTTGTTTTTAGTTTTCAATTATTAGGATGACTGGGGATCCTGTTCGAATATCCCTCTTTATTTTAGAGGCTTCATAGACAGATAGTATTAGTTTCATTAGTCTTTTTCATTTCACTTCTAAGAAATTAAGACTTTAATGGACATTTTGGATAAGTATCCTTTTTGAGTATTGTCATGTGTTTAAGTCTCCCGTTGAGTAAGTAAGCCACGCCAAGGGTCTGCTCGAGCCAGCAATGGTCTTCGAATTCCAATCCCGCCCAAGGTGTAGGCTCAGGACTTGACAAAAGTTCTGTCAAGCATACAAAACAAATCAATCTTGGTTATGAAGGTATCTTCTCACGCTTCAAGAGGTATTTACTGAATTAAATTTGAGCCAGTTTATGTGTTCTAGATTGATTATGTGTTTTAGCATAAACAATTTTGTTCTTTATTATTTATGTAAGCAGTAAAAATTTAGATATGCTTCCGTTGTGCATATAGTTTTCCAACATCATGCTCACTTACTTGAGTCTTGAAACAGGTTATTAAACTTATAGAAGACATCTATAAAGACTTAAGGGAATTTCTCAAACATGTTTGAAAGAACTCTCAAAACTTAACTCTAAACTCTACCTTGAATTCGATTTACGAATTCGAGGTTGTGATTTTTGATAGGATGAATATCGGGATGTTTAGGTATGTTTTTAGATAGTTAAATATGAGAAACGATCAAGAAATCATTGTTTGGAAGTAAGTTTGTGACGCAGAGATGCATTTTAATACTCCCTTCGTCCGGAATTGTTTGTCATGTTGCGCTTTTCGAAAGTCCATTTGACTAATTTTCAATGTTAAATTAGGTCACTTCAATTTGATATGTTCAATTAAAAATAGATATTCTAAAACTATATGACAAGTACTATAAATTACAATTTTTTACATATTAATATGATGAAAACATACATCTTAATATGTTAGTCAAAGTTTTTATAGTTTGACTCTAAAAATAGAAACCATGACAAATAATACCGCAAGGAGGGAGTATTTGGTTCTGAAATAACTTTTTAAGCAGAGAGGTCCATGACCTCTCCGAGATGCGAAGAAAATTTTATGAAATAGGGAGGAAGGTTCGCGACGCGGACTAGGTTGCCAAATTCGCCCAACTTTTTCCTTCTTCATTTTCAAACCCCAATTCGCCTAAGTTCGATAATTTTTCTCTATCTCTCTTTAGATGTATATACCAAATACATGTACCCTAGAATCTAGATCTAAAAACTCTATAAATCTACACAATGGTCTCAATAACTCCTCAATCTCAGCCCAATTCAAGAACGAACACATATTCAAGAATACAGATCAAAAAAACATCAAAGGTTAAACTTTCTAGAATGAATCTAACATTGAATTAACATTATTAACGTGTGGGCGAACAAGCCCAACACTATGGAACCTTACATACCTCAAAGAACTATCTTCTTTAACAACTTGAAAAATCTGGAAAGAAGAACCCTAACCTTAGAGTTTCTTGAATTCCTTGAGCTTAGAATTTTTGGAGGATTATATTTCTCTGAGGAAGAGTCAACATACAATCAACTTGAATTCAGGACCGCTATTCGAAAATAGATGAGAGTGTTTATTTAGGAAAACTGATTTTCTAAATGTTTAGGGCAATTTAGATGAGATCCTAAGGGTTATTAGGACCTAAATGTCCTTTAATAAATAAATAAAATGATTTGGGGCAGTGAGGTCCATATTGTCTCCATAACGCAGAGCCATTGTGGAGCTGCTGCCAGGTTTGTGCATCATTAGTTAATAAATCATAACATTTTACATAGAGGTTGGAATTTATCAAACTCTATGGAATTGGAAAGAGGAATCAACAGGCTTTAATTAAATATCTTTTAGCTCATCTAACTCTTCATGTACTGGGATATATGGTCATTTGATACCAAACGTAAGAAAAACATAGGAATGACATGAATGCTTTTACCTTTGGTTCTTCTTGGAACATAAAGTGCTATATCTAGTGACCTTAACACTAAAGAAATTTTACATTCCTTGCAAAATTCTCACTCGCAACAAAGAACGGTTTGAGTGTTAGTTCAAAATGTAGCATACTTAGATTATGTATATTTCTTTTGGATTCCATCCCATGAATAAAATTGGCGAGAATATTACTTTATTGGACAGCTTTATAAGAATGACTTGACCATAGAGATTTTTTGCACATTGAATTTACTTGCATATTAGCATATGTCATATTTCCGCCTTCTTTTTCTTATAATTTGATGGCAAATTTTAATTAGTATGAAAATTTAGCACTAGATTAGTCGATGATTATAGTAATATTGAATAAGAGAAAAAAAAAAGGTAAGTTCAATGAATCACCAATAATCTTTTATGTTTAGTTTTCAAATATTTCTTTTAGCTTTTTTCATGATACACAAAATATACTCTTCAATTTTTAAAAAGTGTTAAAATACCTCTAAACTATGTTTTGTCTCTTTCTTAAATAAATAATTTACTGATTCAACAATAGAGTTTAAAATTGTATGGTTACACGATAAGTTTGAGTTTCATTAATGAGTTACCATCTATATGTATGATTGATATTCTCACACATATAAGTTTCATTATTTTCCATAGAAGAAATTAATGATGAATTTCACTTATTTCACATGCGGGTTTTTTTAGAAAAATAATACAAAAGTTATTTGTTATTATTTATATGTGTTCACTTTATATTGGCGTAATAAATACTTAAAATGTATATGTCATTATCATGTGCTAAGTTGATCCCCTTCTTTTGTCCGCTTGTTATGTGTCTAGATAAATATCGATTGTCGGAATTTATTTGTTATTAAAAGATTATAACGAAAATAGACTAGACCTAAAATATCTTTGAAATCTTGGAAATGATACAAAACTATCATTTATCTACCTATTGGCTCGAGAATACTCCTATCATCCACCTTTGAGTCTAAAATTGACAACAAATTTAACTATTTTAAATATAAATTATTTACATATTTTAAAAAATATGTGGCGCTCAATTATTGGTTATAATTTAATTATTTAATATAACTCATACACCCACTAATTACACATCCATTAAAAATTAAACCCGATCCAACTACTAAACGCACCCCAAATTATAATTGTCTACCTATTAAACAAAAGCTTCACCCTTCCATTCCTATATCGTCTTCTCTCAATTCTTCCTAGGTTTATAAGATCAATGTTTTTCTTCAGTTGGAGATGGAAGAAGTTAACACCCTTAAAATGGAGCCACCATTGGTAGGGAACGCTTGGTGCAGTTGGATATGGAAGAAGGTTTTTTCCATATTAAAATATTGCATGATAACAAGAGGAAAATTCCTATATGAATTCAGTTCAATGAAGATTGGCATATCAATCTAAAAAAAGAATTCTATGGACATTTTTCAAGTTTAGTTAATCAAGGTTATTTTAGTAAACAAAACCCTTCACCCATCCATACCCATTCAATTAATAAACCCGCACCAGATGATGTATGCAACATTATGTTGATTCGTGCATATTAGATATAGATAATATATCAGATAAACTAAAATAAATATGAAGTTTAGGTATGAAAAGGAACTGATGAGTCCAATTCAAATTCTCTCATCCAGGGAGCTTGATCGTGGTCTTCTTATAAACCTGATCTTACAAAGTTAGGAAGAAATTTATTGGCAAGAAGACGACGTTGGAAAATAAGTGTGAACGGTTTGTTTTATAGGTGGACAATTATAATTTAAGGCAGGGTTATTACTTGCACGGGGTTTAATTAGTAATGGGTGATTAATGTAAGGGTTTATAGATTATATTAATTAATTAAATTATAACCTATAATTGAGCATCACATATTTATTTATTCTTAAACTAGGTAAATTATTCGTGCTTCACACGGAATTGAACTATGTTATTAAGCTCACATTGATTATTTAGTAATATTTTAATTTTCGATATATACACTACATTATAAAGATAATTTTATCATAAGACAATCCAAAATCTTAAAAGTGTTATACTTTTTTATATATATATATTTTTTATTTTTTTATCTTTTAAAATAAAAATTATGAGTCATAGAGATATTTTAAGTATAAGAAATAAGTCTAAGAAATCTCCATGGAAATAGTTAATCAGAAGTAATCAAATTATCTAGATTCCAAGAACTTATAAAAAATAACATCAAACGTTAAAAAAGAGACCAAAAAGCCTCGAACAACAACACGTCATGTCCATACAAGAACATAATTACTAATTCCAATGGATAACCTTCTGCTCTTTTCTTATGACGCTAAAATTGTTAGTATCATAAATGTTTTTCCTCATCATCTCGAAATAGTCATTACTATAACTTAGGTTTCATATCACCCTATAATTGAACCATAGTTATTGTTATGGTTATATTATGCAATTACAAAGAATGAATGTAGTTATCAATCAAGCAGCAGGCGACATCATTCATAACTAAATATTCTAAGTCAAATTTGTTATACATAATATATTAAAATGTCAAAGTATAATTTTCTGAGTGCTTTAATTCACAAATACCAACAAATAATAACAAAGACAACCTTGCTTTCCTAACAATGAAGAAGAAAAATGCATGTTGCTTAACATAGTTTTCAAAAAGATAGTTTATCGGTCCGTATCCAAGTTTACAGCTCACAAATTTAATTTAAATAATCCAAAGAAAGATTATTACTTCTTTATCAAAAAATCATAAAAAAAAATTATCAAAAGAAAGAGTTATCATTACGTCAAAAATAATATCAAGCGACAATTATAAATGTAACAACCCTAAAAATGAATAGGATAAATACTTAAGGTGATTTATTTTTTATTTAAAATCTGAAATTTTAAGGTAAATGGTCCTTTCACGTATAATTAATTAATCATATTTTAAGTATTAAGGAGAGTCCTAAATTGACTAAGTCATTATCTAAGAATAAACAACTTCACACGTTTCACTCTCTCACGTCTATCACATTCTCATGTTAAAACTCTATTGTTTTCTCTCTGCCAATTAACGTGAAGAACAGAAAATATAACAAAGTTTCTTCACACTTGAAGGATCACGAAAAAAATCTACGAAAGCAAGCTAATCAAAAACGTTAAGGCAAGGAAGATTTCCGTCGAGTTGGTGGTGAAACTTTAGGTGAGTTGGACGTGGTTTTGGAGGAAGGTTTGGGAAGCAACTTCAATGTTTGAACATCAATTAAGGTATGGGTTTCTTACCTTTTCGTTCCTTTCCCAAGAGACCCCTTAAGATTCAAGATATTCACTCCAATAAATATGATTGTTCCCCTATTGCATGACCCTGTCACTAGCTCCCATTGAACTTTAGGTAGGGTATGTTTGCTGGTACAAAGTTGGGAGGAAACTTTTTTTCGTGATGTTTATGTTTAAGTATGCATGTTCGAAATTTTGTGAATAATGATTATGTTGTTCGAAATCACGTTGAATAGTGATGTGGGTGTGTATGTGTGGCAGTGAAGTTTGTCACTGTTTGAAGGTGTGCAAAGGCATGTTAATTCTTGTATTTTATGTGCTAAAATTGTTCACAATGTGATGTTCATATGGTGTGTGAAGTTACAAAATTTTGAATGAAAATGCTTAACTAATGTAACTACTAAACTACACCTAATTATGCATTAAATGCTTGGTGAAATTCCCTAAGAAACTAACATGAAAAGGTTGATGAAAGGAAGATAAAAATTATGAATACATTTCCAGCCTAATGTACTTTAAATTTTGTTCAAAAAGGGGGTTGAAATATGGAAATTTAATACATTTAAAAGAGGTGAGGCCACCAGGGTTGGAACCTGTGACCTCACCCTTTAGCTACTGAAATTTGCGAGTAAGGAAAAAGAAAAGGGGGCTGGGGGGAATCGAAATGGGGTCTGTTTGATTAGTAATAAGAGAATAAGAATTTAAACAAAAAATGGAAGGCGTGAAAATCGAACCCACGACCTCCAAGTAGCGAGTGAAAGAAGAGAAAATAAAGAAAGAAAAATGTGAGGCGTGGGAATCAAACCTACGACCTCAAGGTTGGAATATAGAATGCAATTTAAAAAAAAAGGTGAGGTTGTGGGGGCTCAATCCCACAACCTCACTACCAAACGCCTATCCTAGTGAGTTTTAATTAAAAATTTAAATAAAGAGGTTGTGGGGGTTCGAACCCACAACCTCCCAATGCTATAGCGAAATTAACAACAAAAATAAGGAGGCTATGGGGGTTCGAACCCACAACATCCCAATGCCCTAGCGAAAAACTAAAGAATAGAATGGAAGAGGTTGTGGGGTCTTGAACCCACAACCCTTCGGCCAATTTAAGAAGAAACCAAGAAGAAAATATGAGGTATACTGTTAATGTTGGAGTTCGATCTAAAATTCCAATGTTATGGAAATTAAAAATAAAATCAATGAAAAATGTAAGTGTTATCCAAGTGATTCGAATTTGGTTTCCTTGCCCAAACTTCCGTATTGATACATAAGTCATACGTGTAAAAATATCCAAGAATAATGCCACCTATTTAGATCAAAATCGAGATCTTGACATATATACAAGATACGTAAGTCTTGTACTACATAATCTTAGGAATATACGAATCAATTAACGAACTATGAATGAAGCCTCATGGCTTGTATGCACACTCATAAGTCTAGCATACGTTCAAAAGTAAGGGAACCTAAGAATATGTAATGAAAAGATGAACCCTAGAAGGGTTGAGTATAGTGTAAGATAGAATAAATGGCCAAGTGCATTGGCATAAGATGAGATGAACAATGAAATGAGAAAATGAACAATTAGATGATGAAACCCTATAAGGGTTAAGTAAGGGTGTGAAACACACTAAATGGACAAGTGCATTCGCATATGATGAAATGAACATTCACGTAATAAGAGGTGAGTAACTATGAAAATCAAAGGTGCTAATGATAAGGTAAGCAGACTCTATATATGCTAATGAAGGAAGCAGACTCTATGTATGCTAATGAAGGAAGAAGACTCTATGTATGCTAATGAGCTAGTGGAGCATGTTCCACTAGCGTTTCTTTCCTGTTTTTATTCAGAGTATGTATTGGTGCCATTTTGGCAATTATACACTTAATAAGAATTGAACTATTTGTTTCAGTTACTTATCTCTTAATGTTAGATAGTTGATGGTGAACAATTACGCATTTATGAGAATGTTTTTATAAATATGATAAGAAACAAAAAGTTTCAATTTTTTTGCTAAAATTAACCTATGTAAAGTAAGAATGATGTAAGTAAGTTTGTTTGCGACTTCGGAGAAGTCAACGACGCCGGTCTCGTCTGGGGTCTAGATTCCGGTGGTAACAAAGTTGGTATCAGAGCAATAGGTTAAATTCCTAGGAATATAAGTTCACGTCAACCACATTGAGTAGTTTCTATGTCATGATAGTGAAGTGCACCACTATCCTGGATTAGAGACAGCATGATCTGTAGGAAAATTTCCTTTCTTCTGATCTTATCGTGCTTTTACTAATGTCTGAGTTCTTGGTGTTATGAGCTTGTCTAACACCAATCCTCGTTGTTTTTCAGAGAATGAACACTTGGAGAGCTAAGGGTCAGAAGAGGGAGGAGCAGTTGCTAGGGGTAATCAAAATCCACCCCTGGCTCTAGTTGAAGGAGTGGCCATGCCAGTTAACCAAGTTGGGTTGAATGATTCTGGGGTGAGGGCATCTATGGCTCAGATGGCACAGTCCATTATGATGCAGGATCAGTCTATGACTGCCCAAGTCAACCGAAAGGATGTTCAGAGAGAAAACCGACTGGTTCGCAGCATGGCTGACAGCCTGCGAGACTTCACGAGGATGAACCCTCATATATTAATAGGGTCTAAGACATCATAGGATCCTTGGAGTTTGTAGATGAAGTACATAAGATTATGGTGGCTATGGAGCCCACAAATACTAAGAAAGTCGAGTTGGCTTCCTATCAGCTCAAGGATGTTGCACAGACTTGGTGTAAGATGTGGCGAGATAGTAGTGTTTTGGGTGGAGTGCCAGTCACTTGGGAGCTGTTCAAGACAATGTTTCTGGAGAGGTTCTTCCCTAGAGAGATGAGGGAAGCCAAGGTTTAGGAGTTCATCAACCTTAAACAAGGCTCTGTGAAGGTCAGGGAGTATTCCCTGAAGTTTGTTAAGCTATCAAGGTATGTTACTTTCCTTAGTATTTAATAGCAAGAATGAGGAGAGTACTTAGCTTTGTTGAAATTATCCAGGTATGTTGCTTCACTGGTTTCGAAAAGCAGAGATGAGATGAGCAATTTCCTCATGAGAATCAATGGAGAACTAGAGGAGGTTTGTCGGTCTGCGATGCTCCATGATAATATGGACCTCTCCAGGTTAATAGTGCATGTCCAACAGGTAGAGGACAATAGCAAAAAGAAGGTGTTTGTGACGTTAGGATGCCTAAGCCTCAAGATCAGGCAGGTCCCAGCCATGGAGGCCATAGAAATAATTTTGGCGTCTTTGAGCAGCCTAGGTTCATGAAGGGGCAACAGAGTTCTGGGAATTCTTCCTATCAAAGGAGTACTGCACCTAGAGGAAGCATACTGAACCCTGGAGGGGAAATGGAGGTGAGATGCAGCGTCCTAAGAAGAACTGTGTTAAGTGTGGCCGAGCTGACTGTGGAGAGTGCAGACAGGGCACTAATGCCTGTTTCAGTTGTGGTAAGAGTGGGCACATGCTCAGAGATAGTTTACAGAATAGAGGTAAGGCTAGAGGTAATGCTCAGCCTAGGCCTAACCCACAGAGTGCAGTAACATCCGAGCCTCCCAAAAGGAACAAATTCTATGCCTTGTAAGGCAGGGAGGAGTAGGAGAAGTCCGCTGATGTGGTCACAGGAATGCTGATAGTATTCTCAACTTTTGTTTATGCTTTACTTGATCCAGGGTCTATGCTTTCCTTTCTGACTTCTCTGCTCGCTCTTACTTTAGAAATACTACCTGAAGTTCTGCATGATCCTATAGTGGTTAGTACGCCTTTAGAAGAAAGAGTAATAACTGATAGAGTATACAAAGACTGCCCAATAGTTGTTTGTGGTAGGACTATGTGTGCAGACTTGGTTGAACTACCGATGCATGATTTTGATGTTATTCTTGGCATGGACTGGCTTCACAGTTGTTATGCTTCCTTGGACTGTCGTAGTAGAGTGATGAGATTTCGCTTGCCTAATAAAGAAGAGTTAGTCTGGGAGGGGTACAATTCGAGTCGTCCTAATCCCTCGATTTTAAATCTTAAGGCCAATAAAATGATGTCCAAGGGGTTACTATGTCATCTTGTGAGTGTAATGATTTAGATCATGACATTTTTCCCATAGACTCAGTGCCTGTAGTGAATGAGTTCCTAGATGTGCTTACTGAAGATTTGCCTGGAGTCCCTCCCCTTCTAGAGATTTACTTTTGCATCGACTTAAAACTCGATACTAAACCAGTCTAAATTCGTCCTTATAGAATGGCTCCAGCAGAACTCAAAGAGTTGAAGTTGAAGTTAAAAGATCTCACTGATAAGGGTTTGATTCAGCTGAGCATATCCCCTTGGAGATCTCCAGTGTTGTTTGTGAAAAATAAGGATGGAACCCTTAGAATGTGTATCGATTATCGGTAGCTTAACCAAGTCACTATAAAGAATAACTATCCACTTCCCAGAATAGATGATTTGTTCGATTAGCTCATAGGGTCTAGTTTCTTCTCTAAGATTGATCTTCGTTAAGGGTACCACCAGCTTAGGGTTAGGGTTGGAGATATCCCAAAGATGGTCTTTCATAGCCACTATGGTCACTTTGAGTTTCTAGTCATGTTATTTGGTCTCACAAATGCACCTGTTGCATTTATTCATCTCATGAACAGAGTCTTCCGTGAATACCTTGACTCTTTCATCATAGTATTCATTGATGACATTCTCATCTACTCTAAGACCAAGGAAGAGCATGAAAAATATTTGAGACTAACCTTGCATGTACTTAGACGGCATCAATTGTATGCCAAATTCAGCAAGTGTGAACCAGGCTGAGATCAGTGACCTTCTTGGGTCATGTTGTGTCCGACCAAGGTGTGGAGGTGGACCCCAGGAACACTGAAGTTGTTAAGAACTAGATAAATCCCCTTACTCCCACTGACATCCGTAGTTTTCTGGGATTGGCTGGTTACTACCACAGGTTTGTGGAGGGCTTTTCTTCCATTGCTTCCCCACTAACAACTTTAACAAATAAGAAAACCAAGTTTGAATGGACGGAGACTTGTGAGAAGAATTTCCAGGAGCTCAAGCACATACTCACTTCATCCTCGGTGCTTACTCTGCAGTGTGGTGAGAATTACACTGTATATTGTGATGCATCTAGGGTTGGTTTGGGTTATGTTCTTATGCAGTCAAGGTAAGGTGATAGCCTATGCTTCCAGACAGTTTAAGGTTCATGAGAATAATTATCCCACTCATGAACTAAAGTTGGCAGCTATGGTGTTTGCACTGAAGCTGTGGAGGCATTATCTGTATGGAGTGCACGTGGATTTGTACATAGATCATAATAGTCTCCAATACGTATTTACACAGAGGGAGTTGAATTTACATCAGAAGAGTTGGTTGGAGTTGTTGAAGGATTATGACATGAATGTGCACTACAATCCAGGTAAGGCTAATGTTGTGGCTGATGCTTTGATCATGATGAGCACGGAGAGTATAACCCACGTTGAGGACGAAAAGAAGGAGTTGACAGAGGATGTACGCAGACTTCCCAGACTGGGTGTGCGATTGGTTGGCTCTACTAGTATGGGTGTTTCATTTCATCCTAGTTCTGAATCATTCTTGGTAGTTGAACTCAAGAAGGGTTAGCATCTTGATCCTGTGTTGATGGAGCTAAGGACTCAGTGTTGTTAAAAATGAATGAGTATTTCGGTTTGGGAGGTGATGGCATACTTAGATACCAGGATAGGCTGTATGTACCAGATGTGGATGATTTGCGGACCAGGATTGTGGTAGAGGCCCATAGTTCCAGATATTCCATACATCTAGGTTCCACCAAAACTGTATCATTATCTTAAGCAGATTTATTGGTCGGATGGCATGAAGAAGGACATTGCAGAATATGTGGTTAAGTGTCCTAATTATCTGTAGGTTAAGGTAGAGCATCTTAAACCTGGTGGTCTGACTCAGATTATCAAGGTTCTGACTTGGAAGTAAGATTCCATTAATATGGACTTGTAGTTGGTCTTCCGAGGACTAGAAGGCAGCATGACTCCATATGGGTTATTGTGGACAAATTGACTAAGTCTGCTCATTTTATCCCTGTGAAATCTACCAACAGAGCCGAGGATTATGCGGTACTTTATATTGATGAGATTGTGTGGTTGCATGGGATTTCTTTGTATATTATTTCAGATAGAGGAGCTTAGTTTACTTCACATTTCTGGAGATCTTGCAGAAAACCTTGGGCACGCAGGTGAAGCTTAGTACTGCCTTTCGTCCTCACACTGATAGGCTGGCAGAGCGCACCATTCAGATATTGGAGGACATGTTGAGAGCGTGTGTGATTGACTTCAGAGGTAGCTAGGATGACCATCTTCCTTTGATGAAGTTCTCTTATAATAATAGCTATCACTCCAACATTGGGATAGCACCATTTGAGGCACTGTATTGTAGGAGGTGTAGATCCCCAGTTGGGTGGTTAGAGGTTGGAGAGTCATCCATTTTGGGTCCAGAAATCATTAATGAGGCCTTTGAGAAGGTTAGAGTGATGAGGGACTGGTTGGCTACTACTTATAGACGACAGAAGTCATATGCAGACAACAGAAATCGGCCTTTAGAATTTGAGGTTGGTGACCAGGTTTACTTGAAGATATCACATACGAAAGGAGTGATGAGATTTGGTAGAAAAGGGAAGCCGAGGTATGTTGGGCCATATGAGATCCTAAGTGTGTGGGTCAGGTGGCCTATGATTAGCATTGCCTGCGGAGCTAGCTTCTATCCATCCAGTCTTTCATGTCTCTATGTTGAAGAAGTGTCTAGGTGATCCATCATCGATTCTACCTTTAGAAGGTTTGGGGGTTGATGAAGACTTGTCTTATGAGGAGGTACCTGTTGAGATCTTAGAGAGAAAGGTCAAGCGGCTGAGGAACAAAGAGGTTGCCACAGTGAAGGTATTGTGGAGAAATCATCTTTTTGAGGGTGCTACGTGGGAGGATGAGGCCGACATGAGATCCTGCTACCCTCATATTTTTAGCTCTGGAGGTTAGATTTCCTACTCTCAAGTCTATGTTTCCTTATCTCTCAGTATTTTGTTGCTATTACTTGACTGTGCATAGTGATTATGTTATGATATGATTGGAATTAGGATGTTTAGTTCTAGTGTCATTCGGGGACAAATGTTCCTAAGGGGGGGATAATACAACAACCCTAAAAATTAATAGGATAAATACTTAAGATGATTTATTTATTATTTAAAATCGGATATTTTAAGGTCAAAATGGTCCTTTCACGTATAATCAATTAAATCATATTTTAAGTATTAAGGAGAGTCCTAAATTGACTAAGTCATTATCTAAGCCTAAACAACTTCACAGGTTTCACTCTCTCACGTCTATCACATTCTCACGTTCAAACTCCATTGTTTTCTCTCTGCCAATTAACGTGAAGAATATAAAGTATAACAGAGGTTCTTCACAATTGAAGAATCACGAAAAAAAATCTAACAAAACAAGCAAATCAAAAACGTTAAGGCAAGGGAGATTTCGTTGAGTTGGTGGTCACACTTTAGGTGAGTTGGACGTGGTTTGGGAGGAAGAATTGGGCAACAAATTCAAGGTTAGAACGTCAAAATAAGGTATGGGTTTTCTTCCCTCTTGGTCCCTTTCCCAAGAGACGCTTAAAGTTTCATATTATTCATCAGAAACTAGGATTGTTTTCCCTTTTCATGTTCCCTGTCACTAGCTCCCAATGATCTTAGGTATGTATATTTGCTGGTAGAATTTAGGGACACTATGTGTGTGGTGACGATCTCGTTTCGAGTGTGTGTTCATGATTATGTGCCTATGCTTTTGTGTCTTTAAAAAATATGAATGTATACATGAACGTATGTTTGGAAGGTTGTTACTATGACTTTGGAGTATCCCTTTTAGCATGCTAATAACATGGAAACACTTGTGTTTTAAGTGTAGGTAGATGTTTCTAGACGTGATATTCACATGGTTGAAATGCTAACAACTCTAACTAAAACAAATCACCAAATCATTCCTCTAACTTGTCTTAAGAACCCTAACGAATGTCTAACAAAACAAATGCTAAAATGACCCGTAAAATGATGCATAAAATCATGGAATAAATTTCCAGAATCTAGAGATAAGTTGTAGATAAATTCTGAAATTTTGAACATCAAAAAAGAAAAAAACAATAGGTGAGGTCTGCAAGGATCGAACCCAAGACCTCACTAAGGCATACTTTAATAAATAAATTAAAAAGGGGTGTGCCAGGCGGGCTCGAACCGGAGCTGGGGTCCGACGATATTCGCAAGAACGGAAAATAATAAAATGTTGTTGTGGGGTTTCGATCCCACGACACGGAAGACCCCAACTTAATTAAAAAAATGAAAGTAAAAGAATTATGAGGCGTGGGAATCGAACCCACGACCTCAGGTACGCTGCAAAAATTGGACAAAAATAAAGAGAGGCTGTGAAGTTTTATCTGACAACCTCATGGTCTATGTGAATTGGACAAGAATAATTAAATAAAAATAAATAAAAAAATAAATAAATAAAAGGGGTTGTGGGGGTTTGATCCCACAACCCTTCGACTAATTTAAGAGAAAGCCAAGTAGAAAATTTAAAGTATAATGTTAATGTTGGAGTTCGATCTAGAGTTCCAATGTTATTGAAATTAAAAATAAAATCAATGAAAAATGTAAATTGTATCCAAGTAATTCGAATTTGGTTTAATTTCCCAAACTTCCGAATTGATATATAAGTCATACGTGAACAAAATATCCAAGAATAATGCCACCTATTTAGATCGAAATAAAGATCTTGGCATATATACAAGATACATAAGTCTTGTACTACATAATTTTAGGAATGTATGAATCAACTAACAAACTATGAAGCCCCATGGCTTGTATGTATAGACTCATAAGTCTAGCATACGATCAAAAGTAAGTGAACCTAAGATGTATGTAATGAAATGATGAACCCTAGAAGGGTTAAGTATGAGTGTAAGATACACTAAATGGACAAGTACATTGACATAAGTTGAGATGAACAATGAAATGAAGAAATGAACAATGAAATGATGAAACCTTAGAAGGGTTAAGTAAGGGTGTGAAACACACTAAATGTCCAAGTGCATTGACATATGATGAAATGAACATTCACGTAATAAGAGACAAGTAACTATGAAAACCAAAGGTGCTAATGATAAGGAATGTGGCGACAACATGATATGAGGCTAATGTAAAAGATGAGATCAATCTCAAATGAGCCTAAGTAAATGTTATCAAGACGTAATCACCAATGAGAGTGTAAAGTTAATGAAGAGATCAGTCTCTATGAACACTCTAATAAAAGTATTGAGCTTAACACCCTTAATACTAATGATGAGATGAGAAATCATCTAATGACCTATGATGTCCTCATACTAGAAGCCAGCTTCCAAGACCTATGAGATGAATTAAATTGAACTTTATAATGATCACTGATAGGCTAGCTATGAGCGGTAATACCTTCTTTTGGGAAGGGCGGAGGTTCACGTAACTCACATGAGATGAGATTGTCCGGCTTACCGGGTATGGGTCTCCTTACATCACCTAGTCTTCAAACCTATACAGACAATAAACGGATCTGAGAGGGTTAAATTCCCATGTACGTTAGCATGTTATGGGTCACTTTGGCCGGTGATTACGTCTCATTTCGGTGTGAGGGAGAAGTTGGATTTCATGATGATCTCATGATATATGTCAGTTAAATTTAAAGTTCCCAATGAACGAATTAGGTCAGCCTCAAATAATGCACATAATGGAATGAATGATACCAAAGGTGTTAGATAGGAAAATCAAAAGGTGAGTTAGATTCAAGTAATACATTAGGTCTTTCTTGGTCATTGCACAATGAACCTAATTAAAGTCTTAAACTACATCCTAGGTATAACTGTTGTTTACACCGGCCCATGAATAAAATAAAATGGAGTACGTATGAATGAATGAAGTAGACTCCGTGTTTGCTAATGAAGACTCCCTAGTTGAGGTCCCATCTGTTGATCCCTCATTTCTGGGATGTCTTGATGTTAAGTCCATGATTCCAAGATCTCATGGCATATGAATAAATGATATTAAAGAAGTTATGTGTTACATACAAAATGTGTTATACGCTATATGATATGTGCTATATGTAAATGTTATGTGCTATGTGAAAATGTGAAAAGTATGATGATGTATGTTATTCTCATGGGACAACTTTCCTATTCCAAATCTAGAAAGTTCACTGACTTTCCTAGTCCAAATTTGGAAACCTTCCTTATCTCAAATTGGCAATTCCACTGACTAGACTTCCAAAAATCATGTTGTTAGGAAAGAGCTATTCTTTCTCATGCATGTCCTTGGTGTGTCTTTCATATACCCATACTTAGTACAAGTGTGTACTAACCCTATACAAACTCTACTTTTTTAGGTGCAGGCATAGGTGGGCGATAGAGCTACAGGATCTTCGCTGCAGTTATCCGGACGTTCAGCATTCATCCGGCTTTGGTAGGTCCTCATGCTTTCGAGGATGCTATTTTTTTATATTCTACCATAGTTTTAGAGTTGAGCTAGTGGATCATGCTCCACTAGCGTTTATTTCTTGTTATTATTCAAACTATGTATTGGTGCCATTTTTGCAATTAGACACTTAAAAAGAATTGAACTATTTCTTCCAGTTACTTATATCTTAATATTGATGGCTAATGGTGAACAATTACGTATTTATGAGAATGTTTTTATAAGTATGTTTGGAAACAAAAAGTTTCAAATTTTCCGCTAAAATAACCTATTTAAAGTAAAAACGACGTAAGTAGGCTTGTCTGCGACCTCAGAGAGGTCCACGACGCCAGTCTCATCTGGGGACTAAATTTTAGTAGTGACAAACCTAGTAGAAATTGCGTGAATTAAATATGAATTTAATTATATAATTGGTTAGAAACTCGTTCAAGAATTTGATGACTTTACGCAATTGAATTTGGATGAATTGATCTCTGGAAATTGATATTCGTGTTAAGGATTTTTTTATGAGCGTAATGGGTTAAGACAATGTTGTATAAAGGGAGGAATTGAATTTCTCTAAAAATGTTTTTTTCTCACTTTTGGTTGTTGTAGCAGAATTTGTGTTGTTACAGTGACGCCGCTACAGTGGGGTGGGTGTCATTGTACGTAGCGGACAAGATATGAATTAAAAGTCATAGATTTGGGGATTTTTCAAATAGGCTCGTTGGTCAAAAGATGTAGATTTCATTACAGCGGGATTAGTGGCGATACAGCGACGCCTCTACAACGGGATGGCTATCGCTGTAGCAGGACACTCGGGAATAAAGTCATAAATAAAACCCCTAAATGACCTTATTTGACACTTTTCAACTTTTAGAGCTAAATGACCCCTAGTTTGTTCCAACTCATTTTCCACCATACTTGAAGCTAAAGGTAAGCCTTTCACTCTCTAAATTCATATTTTATCCGTAAAACATAATAGGATGGTCAATATTGACAGGGAAGGGTTCTTGTTAGATTCTATTGTGTAATTAACCCTAATTTGAATAGTTGGGATCATCAGTTTGATCTAGAGTTCATAGAAATTTTAAGTACTTTGGGTAATTAGCGATTATTTATTGATTCTGATGTTATTGTGATTGTTTGTAGACCAAGAACAAGTGGAATGAATTCAGAGAGATAAGGGTAAAGTTTCTAATTTTTCAAGCTTTTTTCGAAGTGAGTGATCGTTGTGATTTCATTATTGTGTGATGTATACATCTTCTTCCTTCATTATGATACATGTATGTGTATTAATGTCACAATATTGATCATGTTATTGTAATCGAGATAGATGAAGAAGAATATATCTATGAAATTATGATGTAAATGTCTCATTATGATGATGTACTTGTGGTTGTGATTGTGGTGTGTGATTGAAGATTGGATTGCCATGTTTAAGCAAGCTAACTTGGATTATATTTTAATGTTCTAGCATAAATATTGGATTGGGTTTCCATGTATTGGAAAAACTATGGGATCGGATTTCCACGTTTTATCAAGCTAACTCGGATCAAGTACCAAGTTTGAGTTTGGGTTCCGTGAGAGGACCAATTATGTGTTAAGCATGTGAAATATGTTGTTGAATTGTCATGATGATACTATTGTTTATGTTGATATATATTAACGTGATTATAATGTTTGTTTGACTTGTTTATATTGCACTAGTGTGATACCCATGTGATTCTACCAGTACACGGTGGTTGTGTACTGATTTTGCACTTGCTCTTATTTTTGTTGAGTAAAGGGAATCTTCAAGCGGCTATTGACAGACCTTGCTTAGGAGATCAGATATTATCGCATCGACTTCAAGGGTGCTGCATCTTTGGGGATTCCATGAAGTTCTTTTTAGTCTATGTCCATCATTTCTGGACTAAGACCATTAATTTTAGTTACTTGAATAGTATATTAGTATTTTCTTTTTTATACTTGATTATCGTTAGTAGTTTTGGTACATTGACTTTCAGATTTAAGGTTTGAATACAACAATATTTTAGTTGTGAGATCTTTTGTTTAGTGTTGAACTTCTCTTTTAGTCATTTTTCTTGCTTCCGTAACTTAAATGCCTTAGTATTGGATTAATTATTTTAGTTTGATAGTAGTTGTGGTTCTCCCCCGGGCTAATTGTTGGTGTCAATCAGGACGCATTTGGGTCGTGACAGAATTGGTATTAGAGCCTAGGTTCGTTGATCTCAATGTACCAAAATGAGTCTAATAGAGTCTCGCGGATCAGTACAGGATGGCTTAAGTTTTTTTCGAGAGGCTATAGGAATTTAGGAAATCTCCATATTTCACTTGTCTCCTTCATGCAGTAAAATGATTCCAATTGGTATCTGTCGATTCAAATTGGTATCTGACTGCTTTCACTCTTTTATCCACAGATGGTTAATACTAGGTTTAATGGTGTTAGTCCTGTAGATCCCGTCAATGCTCCAGCTAAGGGACCTGTTACGAAAGGTCGCGATCAAGGAAAAGGTAGAGGAAGAGCTAGGGGTACAGGACATGGGAGAGTGGCGTCTACTGTAAGTGAGATTCCGAATGATAATGTTCCATTGAATGAGTACCCTCTGACACACAATAAAGATATAGAAGAGGAAGTTGAGAGTGAGGATGTTGAGGAGATTGAAAAGAGAAAGGAGTGCAGGATGAAGCGATTGGTATCCCACCCGTCGATGCAGTGTTATATCCATATATTGTATCATTATTGAAAGGGTTGGATTGTACAGGAATGCTTTCACCCACTCAAGCCCCAAGTAATCATTCGGTAGCTAGGAATGTACCCCAGGCGGGTGAAGTGGGAGGTAACGATGCCTTCCTCCGTCCTTTATTGGCTTCTGTGATGTTTGGTAATGAGCATGATATGTTAAACCTGTTTCTGAATCTTAAGCCTCCGGTATTTCATGGTTGTGAGACAGAAGATGCCTATGAGTTCATCTTGAATTGTTATGATAAGTTGCATAAGTTTGGTATTGCTCACCAGTATGGAGTGAAGTTGGTGTCCTTTCAACTCCAAGGTGAGCCCAAGCTATGATGGAGAGCTCACATCAAATTTTGATCTTCTACATTACCTCCAATAACTTGACCCAATTTCGTGCCTTGTTTTTGAAGCAGTCTGTTTCTAGGAGCATGAGAGATCGCAAGAAGGATAAGTTTATGGACATAGAGAAAGAAGGTATGTCTGTGGCTGCTTATGAGGCCAAGTTTCATGTTTTGTCCAGATATGCTACAAAGTTGGTTAAAACTAAAGAGGATAGGATCCAGTTATTTTTTAGAGGTTTTAATTTGAGTTGCAACTTTTGTTTGTCCTCATGACTTCTGCAGTAAAGAGTTTCAATGAGGTAAGAGATTATGTTAAGAAAATTGAGGGATGAGGCAAGACTATAAAGCCGACGCATTGGTTAAGAGGGACAAGATTCTAGAAATTTGCAGGACTCCTATGCTAGAGGATCCGGTTAACCAACATTCACGGCAAAGCCAATTCAGTACTCCATGCCCACCTCTACAGGTAACTATTCGGGGACTCCATACAATAATTTTTAGGATAGTTAGAGCATTGTTCTGGTTACGGGAAGAAGACCATCCGGTGATCACACTTGTTTTAATAGTGGGGAACTTGGACATATGAGGAGATATTTTCCACACCCACGTTTGTTCAAGTTTGGGCAGCAGTCTTCTCGAGCAATGTTACCCGTGGGAAATAGTAATAATGGTAAAGGAAGTCCACAGGGTGGGCGAGGGGGTAACTAGCGAGAAGGTGGAGGTAGAGGAATAGGTAACAGAGGTAGAGGTAATGCGCAACTAGGTAGGGAAGTAGATCATGTTGATGATAATGCTTAGTGTTAGCGTTTTCGGGAAAAAATGAAGCAAAAGCATCTGATGCGGTGATCATAGGTACTATTCTTGCGTGTGATTGGATGGCTAATGTGATATTAATTTAAGATCCGGGTATCATCAATTAAAAATCAGATTGGAAGATATACCCAAGACGGCATTTAGGACTCGTTATGGACATTATGAATTCTTGATGATGTCGTTTGGGTTGACTAATGAGCCTACAACGTTTATGAGCCTGATGAGTTTGGTGTTCAAGCCATTTTTTAATTCCATTGTGATAGTGTTTATTGATGATATTTTGGTATATTCGAGGAGTGAAGAGGAGCATGCTATCCATCTCCATATGATTTTGGGTATTCTTGGGAAGCAAAAATTATATGCAAAATTTTTCAAGTGTGAATTTTTGTTGATATCAGTGGCGCTGTTGGGACATAGTTTCAAAAAGATGGATAAGGGTAGATCCCCAAAGATTGAAGTAGTTAAGAATGGGGTACGACCTGGTACAATTATGGAAATTAGAACTTTCATGGGATTTACTAGTTATTATCGAAACCAATTATGGAAATTAGAACTTTCATGGGAGTTACTAGTTATTATCATTGTTTTGTTAAGAATTTTTCCTCAATTGCTGCTCACTTGATCAATAATGTGATTGTGTATGCCTCCTATCAATTGAAGGTGCATGAGAGAAATTATCCCACCCACGATTTGGAGTTAGCGGCGGTGGTGTTTCCTCTTAAGATTTGGCAACATTATCTTTATGGTGTTTAGTGTGAGGTATTTACTATTTATCTTAGTTTACAACATGTATTCACTAAAAATGATTTGGATTTGATACAGCAGAGATCGATGGAGTAACTCAAGCATTATAATGTGACCATTTAATATCATATGTGCAAGGCTAATATGGTGACAGGCGCTTTGAGTATAAAAGTGGTAAGTATGGGTAGTTTAGATTACTTGAGTGTGGCCAACGAAATCCATGCCTTTGAATCTATGTTCATGCAGTTGGGCATCTCCACAAGAGGTGGGGTGTTAGCTTGTATTGAAGCTAAATCCATGTTCATGGAGGAGATCAAGGACAAACAATTCAAAGATGGGAGTTAGAAGAACATAGAACGGATATTGCAATTGGTAAATATCAAAAGACCACTCTTGATGCGGATGGGGTACTCAACCACAAAGGTAGAATTCGTGTTCCTCAAGTAGATATTGGTAGAGTCTCACGGTTCACGGTATTCTATTAATCCAAGGGTGACCAAGATGTATAGAGATCTGAAGAGAATTTATTCGTGGTTAATCATAAAGAAAGACATCGTGGAGTTCGTGGCGAAGTTCCAAAATTGTGAACAAGTAAATTCTGAACATCAAAGGCCTGGGGTTTACTTCAATGATTGCCAATTTTGAAATAAAATTGGGAAATAATCGCTATGGATTTTGTGGTTGAACATCCCAAGACATTGGGGAAGTTTGGCTCTATTTAGATTTTTATTGAAATATTGACTAAGTCAGCCATTTTATTCCAGTAAGGGTAGAGTACAATGCAGAACAACTAACTAAAATCTATGTGAATGAAATAGTGAGGTTACATGGGGAGCCCCTTTCTATCATCTTAGATCATTGTACCCTTTTCACTTCGGAGTTTTGGAAGAGATTGCATGATGAATTAGGTATGAAACTCACTTTTAGTACAACCTTTCATTCCCATACTAATGGACAATCGTAAAAGACTATTCAAGTGTTGGAACACATGTTGAGAGCATGTGTGATTGACGTTGGAGGGCATTGGGATAATTTCTTTCCACTATGTGAGTTCTCTTCAATAATAGTTATCACTCAAGCATCGACATAACTTTTTTTGAGGCATTATATGGGAGGGATGTAGATCACCCATTGGTTGGTTAGAGGCCAGAGATATGAAACCTCTGGGAGTTGACTTAGTGAAGTATGTGCAAGATAAGGTGAGAACCATTCAAACTAAAATTCTAGTCATTAAAAATAGACAAAAGAAGTATGCAGATCATAAGGTAAGGGGAATGAAGTTCCGAACTGGCAAAAAATGTTCTTCTTAAGGTATCAATCTTGAACGGTGTGATGAGGTTCGGTAAGAAGGAAAAGTAGAGTCCCCGATATATTCGTCCCTTTGAAGTTCTTGAATGCGTAGGACCGGTGGCATATTGATTGGTGCCACCCCTAATTTGAACGGAGTATATCCCATATTTCATATGCCTATATTGAAGAGATATCATGAAGATGGTGACTATATCATTTCTTGGGAATCAATTGTGCTAGACAAAGACCTCGAATATGAGTAGGAACCAATTGTTATACCTCATCTTCATGTTCCTAAGTTTAGGACAAAAGAAATTAAGTTGGTGAAGGTTCAATGGAAGCATCGTCTAGTCAAAGAAGCTACTTGGGAGACCGAAAAGGACATGCCATACAAGTATCGATAATTATTCATTGATTTAGGTACTACTTCGCTCTTTCTTTGGCCCGCTTTTCCTATGTTTTGTCACTCAAGGAGAGTGATGGGTAAATTGGTATCTATTGTAATGACCGAGTTCTGTCATTATAGAAATGCCAATGAGGGAAAAATTGGGGCCTGAAAAAAAAACTTTTTTTTGCAGTGTTAGGATATTTCCAACCTTGTCCAGATTTGGAGGAAATCAGATTAATCAAGGTGTAGGGAAATAGAAATTAGGAGAAGTAAATATGAATTTGATTACATTAAAGAAACTGTACGAATTTACAGAATTGAATTTTGATAAATAAATATCCGGAATCGATCTTAGCATTAAGGGTACTTTCTGAGCGTGTGTAGGTTAAGAGTGTGTTATAAAAAAGGAGATATTGAATTTCACTAAAAAAAATAATGTCTCACTTTTGGCCGCTGTAATAGGATTTGTGTCCCTACAGCGGAATGGGTGGCGATATAGCAACTGGGACGGGGATTAAAAGTCATAGATTTTTGGATTTTTTTGCGAGGCTCACTGGTACAACAAATGTCTTGCACCAGGATTAGCACCACTACAGCATGCTGCATGTACAGTCTTCTGGGGGTCTATGAGGGTGCCCACAGTAGCGGGGCCAGTCGCCAAAAATAATGGGCGTCAATTAAAATATCTAAAATGACCTTATTTTGCCATTTTTGACTTTTAGAGTAAAAAGGTGACCCCTGGGCTATTTCAACTAGTTTTCCACCATTCTTGAAGCTAAAGGTAAGTTTTTAAATCCCTGAATTCACTTTTCAATCCGTAGAATGTAATAAAATGGGTCAGTATGGACAGGGAAGGGCTTGTTGATAGATTATATGGTGTAATTAACCGTAATTTGACTAGTTGGGATCAAGGGTTTGATATAGGGTTCATATAATTTTTTGAGTATTTCGGGTAATTAGCGATTGTTTATTGATTCCCGTGTTATTGTGATTGGTTCTAGACTAATAACAAGCAGAACGGATTGGAACCGGGGAAAGATCAAAGTTCTCTTCGGGGGGTTTTTGATGGTTTTTTTGCGGTGGTTAGGTGGGCGGGTTAGAGTTGTGGATTTCATGATTTGCTCTTTATGGCATGTTTTAACTTATTATAATACTTTCTAGGTATATGAATTTCGCAAATATTGATCATGCGTGGAAGTGACGATAGATGGAAGAATGGGATATGACATGTAAAATCATTGTGTTAAATGTTCTGTAACTTGAATGTGCTATCTGTTGTCTCTTGGATTGCGATTGTGGTGTAGGATTAGGGATCAGAGTTGCCACGTCTTGGCCTAGCGAACATGAGGGACAGTTTTCCCACGAACGTTCTAAACATATATTATGGGATTGGGTTGTTCAAGTTCTCGAACAAGCCTATA
The DNA here is from genome assembly GCA_027704765.1 of Solanum habrochaites. Classification (NCBI taxonomy): domain Eukaryota; kingdom Viridiplantae; phylum Streptophyta; class Magnoliopsida; order Solanales; family Solanaceae; genus Solanum; species Solanum habrochaites. Next base: position 30,970,636 of record JAKWJA010002496.1, on the reverse strand, counting down.
GGAATCGCTCATTGTCATGTACTGAAAGGCTAACTTGGATCGAGTGACCACGCCGGGCACTAAAAAATTTGAGGATCGGGATGTCCGGTAAGACCGAATGATGTGTGCGAAGCAATGTGAAATGTGTCGTTGAATCTTGGTATAATGTATGATAAATGGTTTTTAGGTTGGAATAAATATATATATTATGCATTGTGATATAATATTTGTTTTGACTTGTTTATTTAAATGCACTACTAGATAGTTGTATGGATCCTACCAGTACATGGGTTGGTGTTGAACATCCTTGAATGGGTGAAGCAAACCTCGGCGGCTCGGTTACTTCAATTAAAAAAGAACATAGTTAGTTAAACTTGTTTTCAAAGGGAATTTAAAGAATTTAAAAAGGAAGTGAACAAGGAGTGGGTAAAAGGGGATTTTTAGAGGGGTTTAAAGGGAAAGGCTAGGTCGCTACCTAATCCTTTTAGGACAGAAAAAAAACAGAGAAAAAACAATTATTGGAAAAAAAATTCTACGAAACCAATTTGATTGGTTTACTAGTAAGGGGTTCAAGTTATTTTGAAAGGGAAGAGATTTAAAGCCATCCTTCGAAAATCCCACAACGAATTGTGGGAAATTTTACTGAATTCGAGTTTTTTCATATTGAGGGAAGGGCAACAAAAATACAGATACAAAAATATAGTAAACATATGCATGAGATAACACAAGAATAAAAATACCAACAAATCAATTATAAACAAAGTGGACCTAAGGCCTCTGGCCTAAACTTAGTTGTTGATATTATACAAAAGAAATGATAAATTGTTATAATTCTAATAAACTTCAATAGGAGTTGCTGGGCCTAGTGGTTACTGTACATGACACTTGAAAAATGGGTTTTATAGTAATATAATAAAATATAAAAAAAAAATGAATAAAAAATCAAATAACAACTTTAAAATTTAAATAAATATGTCTATCAAAATGGGGAGGCATTAGAAAGTAGAAATTGATGGTACTTTCTCCAACTTGGACATAGTATAACAAAGTAGAATAAAACAAAGAGATAAACTAGAATTTTTGTTATTTGAAAAATGGAGGGACAGAGAGACCGTCCAAATCGACGTAAATTTTCCGCATAGGGGCCAACTTGGAATTTAGCTTCTATTTCCACAAACCTAAGAGACAAAAACGATTTTTTTTTTAAAAAAAAAAAAGTGCTTATCTAATACAATTTCGCACTTACGAATATACGAAAACAAAAAAGAATAAACATGGAAACCAAAAATATAATCTAAAAAATAAATTATGTATTCACGCCAGTATGATAACAAAAAACAAAAAACCCAACAAAGAAATATCTAAATCATCTATAAATATCATTAACTTTAATAAATAATAAGAATCAAAATGACGGCACCAAAATAATTGGACTCAGCAAAATGACGCAGATGTATAAAGTTTTTATAAAAAAATAAATAATTTAGAGCCGAATATAAAATCAGATAAAGATAAATGTCAAATTAACAAATGTGTAAAAACTAATGATAGGAACGGTAGTAAGCAAAAACATCGTACTCACATTTATTGGGACCATTAATAAGAAATAATACAACAATCCAAAAAACCCACAATATATATGTTCGAGCTAGCAGTAGAGTAATTGGACTAAAGTTGAGAAGACAAAATAATTTAAAATAATATCAAAAACAAGAATTAAAACCAAAAAATAGTAGAAAAGATAAAATAAAAACAGGCTGCCAAAAATCAACGAGAATCACAGTTCAAGAGCCTAAACAACAGCAAGGATAGTGTTCACAAGAAAATTGTTAGTAACTAAAAATCACCAAATAACAATGGAAATGGCCGCAGTTTGAACCCCTCCGGGCAGATCTTAAAAGAAATACAACGTGAACAAGAAAAATAACGCTGTTGGCAGAATGAGAAGAGGCGGACTCGGTTCTTGCTGACATGAAACCATAGCCGTTAGGGTTGATGATTGAAAAAACACCTGCAAACCCAAACACAAAATTGAAAAGGGGAAAGGGGAAGGGACTTGTCTGTTGCAAGGAGCGAGAAAGGGGGAAAATGGGGCTGTTTGATATCGCTGATTTTCTAGAATGAATGGTGATTTCTCGTTGTTTTTGGTTGTCGATTTCTGGTCAGAAAAGAGGGAGAACAGTGAGGGTGTTGTCACTGGTAGCATTGGGCTACAGGTGGTTTTGTGGTGAGCTTATTACGCAGGAAAATTCGGCAAATAGAGATTGGGTTTTGGGGGTCGGGTTTGGAATCTTTCTAGTAGTGTTCGATTTATGTGGGTCTGGTTATGAGTTTTTTTGTAGGTAATTGGAGAAAATGAAGGTCGTGGGTGGTTTTGGTTGGGTTTCGGTGGATTTCTGGTTGCGTTGGCTGGAAAATAGAGGGGGTTTTGGGCTGGGTTTGGTGGCTTTTCCGGTGAGGGAGATGTCTGGTAAAGTAAGGCAGAGAAGAAAAGAATGAAAAGAAAAAGGTTTTTTTTAGGTGGACTACTGAATTCCAGTGAACTTATCACCGGAAAATAATGAACAATAGAAAATAGAAAAAAAGAAAACATAAAAAAACCTAGAAATTTATCCACCCTCAATTTAAAAACCTAATGGCTCACCAACTAGTATATATATGAGATATGATAATATATATAGATATAGTATATATAGATTAAGGAAATTTTAAAAATCGGTTCCTTCCGATCCTCCTTACCTAAGTTACCTAAGTTATGAGGTTGAGATCACTCTAGACACCAAACAAAATTGTACCGCTTGTGATCCTTGGGGCGATAAAAAAATATGTGGGGTAGCAAATGTTATACTTACATATTAAATATAATCAAAATTGATATAATGACTGTGTAACAAAAAATTGATATTATAGTAAAAGAAAAAATTATATAAAACGTTTTTGAAAAAATTGACATGTGTTAAAAATATAAAGTTTAACAGAAATTACTGATTTTATAAAAAAATGAACAAACATTTGAAGTGCTGGCTGTGGACGTAAGGGCATGTGGCTGTGACCCGTTAACAATATAAGTATTAACAAATCGATAAAAAAGTAAAAATGTCTAATACTTTGAGAAAAGGCTGATATCAAAAAAAATCGCAATTTCATTACAATGAAAAAAATAGTATTGTTGAACTAAGTAAAATTAAAATAATCAAAAAAAGTGTTAATTTCTAAAACTATTAGACGAGCTTTGGGGACGTCAACAACTTGCCCCTTTGTTTGGAGTTAGGATATGAATGAAACAAGATCCCTGTCAAACCCAAAACTTTGACGGAACCAAAGTTGGTTGATAACTTTGAAATATATAACAAATCACAAACTGAGGAACAATTATAGAGCTTTTGAGAAAAGAGCTCTTAAGACCGTGGCCTGATGAAACTGAAACCAATATTTCGAAGCAAAATACAGAGATTGATTGTAAGCTTGAGAAATTTAAATTAGCCAGTCGATGTTACTTTGCACAATGAGGTAAGTTAGTGAAGATGTGTCTTTTTTGCAAGGATTGATGTATGCTAATATGTTTCAGTTTGAATTAGAGGTGGGACAAACCCTAGGGCGTCTCTTGAAAGAGCCAGAGAAACTTCTAATGTCTGACGCGGTATGTCACTCCCACTCCTCCGTTTATACGCCACTGCCTAGTACCAATATGGTACGAACTGGTTGTTACAGTGTCGGCCGCCGTGGATCGCGGGCGTGATTGGGCAAAACCTCCCCCTTGTAAATATAAAGATGTCAGGTTTGGGAGATTTGACCCGAGTGGCCACAAAATATAAGCCTGAACTCTGTCCCAACCTTGTCTCTTTGAAAGAGGGACAAAACCGCTAACTTTGAATACTTAAAATAAGTATCACTTTCGAACATGTGGTGACCCGTAAAACCCACGTCGTCTGTCTCTTGATAAGGCGAACAACTGCCAACTTGAGAAATAAAAACATGGTCACTTTGAAACGACCAGGGTGACAAACCCAAATGTATCTCTTTGAAAGGCGGATGGCACACCATTTGAACATTATGTGTTCAGTTTTGAAACAACTGGTGACAAACCTAACGTCTCTCTTAGAAGTGCAGGACGCACCCAAACTTGAGGTAAGACATGTCACTTTGTACGATGGCGTTGGGAACCCAACGTGTCTCTTTTAAAGACGCAAACAAATCCAACTTGGAATATAACCTGTACTTTGAATGAGGTGGACAACCAAAAGTGGTCTTCTTTGAAAAGGCGAACAGTCCAAACAACACAACTTGAATATAACTGTAAAACTTAAAACGGATGGTGACAACCCAATGTGCTTCTTTGAAAAAGGAGACCCCAAATTGAAATTGAATATAACATGGTCACTTTGAAACAAGGGGTGACCAAACCACCAAGTGTCTCTTTGAAAGGAGGGAAGACCCAATGGAAATAAATGTCACTTGAACGACGGTGATTGGCACATCCCCCTCCTCGCACCGTCGGGAACCTTTATCTGTTAAACTAACGGACGCTGGGATGGGGGAATCGCCTCCCCGGGGAAAACCCAAAAATGTGGTTATGCGCCGGTTGGTATTTGCCCTCACCGCTCATGGTGACAACCCTAATGGTGTTTTCTTTGTAAAGTGCGGGGACGGACCCCCATTGAACATTACACTCATAAATTTATTCTGAAGGGAGATTGATGGACCGATCTCCCATTCTTGAAACTTACGATAGAATAGTGGGATTCAGAATAATTAGGCCCCTTCGAGCCGCGTAAACCAATGTTCGATCCACACATAATTAGTAAAACATTAATTTAGAAACTAAACATAAAATCATGCAAAACAGGGGCCTTCATATGAACAAATGTAACCCACCTAAAGGGGATGAAGTGGAACTCGTCATAAAAAAATAGCAAATTAAAGTTGAACTCTAGACAAAAATGAAGCTCATCATACCCCCTTTAATGGCTCCACGTTGGCATTGTCATAAGAATTACGGCCTCGGACCATGACCACCCAAAGCAATTGAAATAAGAACCACTCTAGTTATGTTTGACCTCCGCTATAACAAATTTAATTTTTCTCAACCATAGATTTAGCAGTTCTCTATGGTGAAAAAGGTTTTCCTTACGGGGACGACATAAGATTTAAACAAAGATTTCATTTTGAAGGGGGGTAATGGGGACTACCCAATTAAAGAAAGAATGGTCAATCTGGTAGAGGTATTGGTTGGAGTGTCCAAATTTTACTAGATTGTCTTGTCTATGTATTTTGTATAAATATGATAAAGCCCACAACGACATAAAAACTCCCACACCCCAATTTTAAAAAAAAGATGTCATTTTGAAAGGATAGACAGCCCAAAAAATTTAAAAACAAGATTGTATTGGAAAGATTATGAACCCACCCAAAAATAAAAAAAGATGTCATTTGGGAAGGATATTGACGACCCCAAAGTAAAAAGAGGGTCATTTTGGACAAAGGGATATTGATGATCCCACAAATAAAAAGATATCATTTGAAAGGATCTGAGGATCCAAAAATTTTAAAAAAATGGTTCATTTGAAGGACTATGGGGACAACCCAAAAACAAAAGAAAAGTTGTCTTGATGGAATGATAGAACAATCCAAAAATTTAAAAAAGATGTTCTTTTGTGGATATGCAAACACAAAAAAAATATTAATTTAAAAACTTTGAAATGGCCTCACCACAAACATGAGATCTCGATTACTTGGGAGAACATCGGATAGACAATGACCACGGAGCACCTGCACCACAACTAACAGAAACTCTATTTGTCCGGTCGACTAACCTCTACCTTCCCCCCATGCGTCTTCCCTCTTTGACATCATGAAGTTAACGGGTTTGAGATGCGGGCTTCAGATCATTAATCTCCTGGCGCCCATGCCGTATCGGTTAGACAACTCTTGTTCCAGCTTATGACGACCCAAAAATTTAAAAGAGTCATTTTGAAATGTATGATACAGAAAAATAAAAATATGTCATTTTAAAGGGTATGAATACCGAAAAATGCAATTTGAAATTTGAGAGGTCCACAAAATTATTTGACAAATAGGGAATCGTAAAGTTTGTCAACCCAGGTTTTTTTAAAACAAACAACATATTCTAGTTGGTTAGGTACCAAAAAACTAATTGTACAAAAAATTTATCTAAATTGTTTTATTCTTTAAGTCGAGATCTTCGAGGTAATCCCTATAGATTCAAGTGGTACCCGCACAATGTTACTAAAGTAAACAAAACAAACATTTTTCATCGTGCTACAAAAGCAAAGTCTATGGAATAGAACTAAATCATCTGTTTCCCTTATGGCAGTGCCTCACAACGAAAAGAAATTTTCAGAATTTGAGCACACAATTTTAATAAGTGTTTGATTGAGTGGAAACAAACCTGGAAAAAGCACCAACCTCACACTCAGACAACAAATTATTACAATGCATTTGACCTCATGTAATCGGCCATTAATGTATGTGAAACATTTGAATTTAAATCATGTAGGGCTTTTTAATTACGTTGTAATGTAGGATTAGGGTACGGGTATGTAGGTCATTTGGGCAAAAAAGTGACTTAGTTACTTCTTGTAGCAAATTGTTCTAAAAAATAGTAGCTTCAAACATTTGTTACTCTTTTCGATTTTTAGATTCTACTTGATCCCTTCCTTTGCACATTTTGGGACAACTTTAATTTATTATAAACTTTGTTTTTCTGGTTTTTTTTTCCCCTTATGAAATTTTCTCCTTTTTGTTTGAAGTGTTTTTCTTATTTTCTTGAAAATTGTACTTGCTTAAAGTAAGCTCATCGCATGCCCTCGGACTCTTTTCCTGTCAGCTGGGTACGATGTCTGACGTTCGTTTGTTGGACCATATGACATGGTTTAAAAGTCGGCACCTCATGTGAGGTGTCACCTACTGTTAAGACCTATATGTTAAAACGAGACCTGCCTAACTCTTGCAATCAGTCTGGCTGCTGAACGATGTAGGTGTGGCCAACGACAGAGTAACTTTCAAGATATCGCTTGTCATCTAGCCGAGGGACGTCTTCTTTCTACGCTTAGTCCCCCCTCATTTCGTGTATTTTTTGGAATGTACTTTATCACCTGGCTGGCGGCACTCACTACGCCGAAGCGAGAGTTCGGTACACGCCATAACGCAAGATATGAGCATGATCCATCCCCCGGTCTCCAGACCCAAGGCACCCACCTAAGACAAGCGCGACTCTTGGATTTCCACGTTGCGTAATAGCACATTTCATAGAAAGCTAAAAGAAGATCGAGTGCTCAAAAGTCGAGCGATTGCCGATGATGTCTTGGACTTGTCTCTGTCTATGCGTAGTTCATAAGATGAAATCTTGTGGTCGAATGTCGTCGTGGGTGCGCGTATATACGATTGTTTATATTTGGGTGCTGGAACAGTTAGCCGTTGTAATTATGAGCGATTTGACTGCCGCGCCACCTGACTCGACCCCACTACCCGTTTTTCTGATATTCACACGTTACGCGCGATGCTGATCCTATTGTTAATCAGGATCTACCCTGGGCGGATTGATCTCTGTCGATTGATAGCCTGCTAGGTATAAGCATAGTCAGCTTGCCGACAGAAACTTTACTCGGCCGGTACTGTAAGAATCTGGTGTTTGAGACATGTACGTACTCTACTGCACGACTACCGCTGGATATTTCTACTTTTCACCCTATGAAGCAGGCCAGACAGTCACATTATGGCGTCAAAAGTTTGCCGGGTGTAGTTCCGGTTTCACGCAATGCCATACATTCCTTCGGGATCCCTTCTCCCCGTACCTTTGTCCCGAGAACCAGGAGAAAACTTTTATTCTACAACGAGACGGGACTTGCGATACTCCAAAAACATAATCGATCCTTTAAAGTAAAAAAGAGCGAAAGAAGCCGTGGTGTCGTTCTTGCGGGACAAATAAATGTTGGCAAGCACATGAACAAGATATAATACAAGATATGAGCACACATATGTATAATAATAAAACAAAATATAAAGATATAAAAAAATAAAACATGGGAAAAAACAATAATCTCCTCAATTCGAAAAAAAATGAACTTATAATGGTTGGTAGAAAACAATCTCCCCGCCTCCGCGGGAGTCCACCAATTATGTTCGGACATCACTTTGAATTGGAATCAACATGACGTCGTCTAAGTGATGCAATTAAAGAAATAAGTTAGGTTAAATGTTTTCAAAAGAATTAAAAAATAAATTAAAAGGAAGTGGAAAAAGGGTGGTAGGGGTGTAAAAAGGGGTTTTTTTTTTTTAAAAGGAGGTAGTTTAAAGGGAAAAGGGGAGTCGCCAGCCTAATTTTTTCTCTTAGGAAAAAAACTAAGAAAACCAATTTTACTAAAAATAAAGTAACTCTTCATCGTACAACGCATTTCGTTCGTTAGGTAAGGGGTTCCCCCACCCCAGTCTTCTATTTTGAAGGGAAGATATTAGGACAGTATTTCGAAAAAATCCAGTAAATGATGTGGCGTTCTCGGAGTCCCCATCTCTGAATTTATTTTTGAAAATGAAAGTAGGTGAAGCACGAAAGGACAAAAAAAACGTAATATACAACTATAATATCACACATCTTTACCCCGCGTTGCGATTAGTACACAAAGACCATAAAAATACATACAATAATATAACCAGGAAACGAATCTAAGGTTTTGTCTTAAATACTCGAATATTACACAAAAATAATTGAATAAAGAGTATCAATTTCAAAACTTAATTCGGAATAAAATTCCGTCAATGGGGGAAGCACCTCCATGGTAACCTGTTAAAAAGGGACCTTAGTACAAACAAGTATGTTAGAAAGAAATAAATATAATAAAATTCGAATAAAAAACTCAATAACAAACTTGAATAATTACAATTTAGCTGACCAGACATGGAGGGCCCCTTGAAATAATAGCGATATTTTTCTATCGCCCATTTTTAACAAAATATGTTGAACATAAACTAAATTTTTCCCGGTTCTTTTAAAATGGGAGGCCTCCAAAATTGACAGAAAAATTTCATGGGGGCACTAAAGTCGAATTTAGCTTCTTTCCACACCAAAATAAGTTTTTTTATTTAACAAAAAAAAACGTGACTAATATAGAAATAGACACAAGACATAATTAAACAAAACTAATAATCCAACTACAAAAAAAACAAATGCCCTCCAAGAAAGTGAAATTTGGTCACAGTAAGTCCAAATCTAGTCCAAAATAGTCTATTGTGACAGAAAAAGGTTGGTTGCCACCCGTCCCAATAGACCTCTTCACTAACGGTCAACTGCGACGGGTTCCTTTAGATGGTCGTGAATTGTTTATTGAGACGGTAACAAAGATAGTCGGAAAAACTTTTATAGACTATGTATCTCGTCCCATATAGTTTGATTGTCTTTCGGGTTAAAAACTGCTTTGTTTAGACCATTTAATAATCCCTTTCGAAAACGAGGAAACATACCATCGTTGTCAGAGCAACATTTTTGGAGGGCTAGGTGACCCATCCTAGATTAAACTTTAGGTATTAGAAGTTGTCTCTTCTTAAATGAACTTTTAGGGATCATTTTTTTGGTCTCTAGTTCACTACCAGTGTTTCTTATACTTTTTATCACAAAACTAAAAATTTTATCAATAAACTTAAGATTGATACAGAAAATCTCCAAACAAAAGGCTAATATAAATCTAAAAAATTGGCTAACATCCCATGATGTTAGTTGTCAAGATGTTTACACCAATAATTATTAGATAATCAAAAATCTCAAAGCTTAGGACTATAAGTAAGTTTGCATAACTTCCGTTTAAGGCAAAAAGTAACTGGTTGATCTTTTTGCATCTTCTAAACTTGCAGCTTGACTTTTAACTTCAAGCTTCAAAATCTGGAAGTAAAAATATTTGAAAAGACCATAAGTAACTATTGGTATATATAAGGAGTAAAACAATGTGTTACATTTTGTACACTCCAATTTAGTGTAAAAAAGAACCGTCGTCGCAAAAAACAAAAAAATAAAAACATCCTAACCTATGCAGTCTGGTCCATGGCTGTTATCTGGAAAATCACGTCAAACAGAGAGTGGCAATCAATATAAGACACTTAACTTAGGAAAGCTTTGATATGCATTAACAAAGTATCCAAATTACTTTATAATCAAACAACTGAAAATCTTTGCGAAATGGACAAAAGAGATGGGAACAAATAGACGGTATCCCAAATTCCCATCATCAGAAGGATTGTACTGTTGCTGGATACTCTTGGTTAGACACTCACTATCAACAACAAAAGGAATGTATATTTTATTAGAAGAGTTGCAGAATGGAAGTAGCGCTGCGGTCAAAAAGGTAAGAAAGTGGGTCGTGCTATGGAGAGAATCTAATTGTCTTGACGAGTAGAGAGGTAAGTTCAGGTTGTAGTTAAATTCAACTCCATTTCTTAATTATGGCTAGCAGGAGAAGTATGCCTTGTAGCAATTTTCAATTTTGCAGAGTATGGAAAAAATGGTGGCATATGGCGACGGAACTATAGGCCGGTTCTCCTCACCAACAAAACTTGATGCAAACAGTCTGTGTGGCCGTAAGAGAGTAAAGAAGCACGGCCATAAGAGACTACGCAGGATCATCTAACTTCGGCCGAGTCCCACAGCTTAACCCTTTTCTTCCTGGACTCCTGAACTCCCCTGAGTACGTCGCTTTATCAGCAGCATTCCGACCCTCTCAATGCAGCCTGCCGATTGTTTTGGTAATTACTCTGATATTACAGAAGCTCCCTCCTTCAAACATGCCCGTGCAATAACATGGTCTGGACACAGCCGTCTTCTTTCCCCCGTCGCCAACCTTGTTTCTGTTGTCCGCCCGCCGAAGTTCGCAAAAATTCAAACATTACTAATCCTAAGGTAATTGACATGCTGTTTAAGGGTCATCGGATAAGAATCGAAAAAAGTTAAGCATATCGCCCACAGTACTGTGTCGGGGGACCAAGCTGATCCAAAACAGAAGTGGCACCACCTTTATGGGAATCCTGTCAATAGGTTATTGAAGATTGTTTCAGGAAACTGTAGACATTAAAAGAGTCAGACTGCTGCAGGCTTCAGCTCTAATTCATGATTAACTTTTTCACAGCAAGGACAAAAACCTTATTCTAGGATTTCTTCTTTTCAGACTTTCGGCTTGCTTTACTTCTGTAATATCTAACAGTTGCTATTTAGTTGGTGTAGGTACTTCTGTTCGAGTATCGAAACCAGATTGTTTATGTTGTTTTGCTGAGAATGGGAATCTGAAAACATCATCTGCCTTTAAGCGTAATATCAGTACCTTGACGTATTTCGAGCTTCTGCCAGCGCCTCCGTCATCCTAGTGGACGGATGCCATCGCTTTTCTATTTCGAGTTTGGAGTCGTTACCATTCGCCTACGGGACTGGGAGTCATTTCCTCTTTTTCTCTCGTTGTAAGTACCTCTAATTCTTTTTAGAACTTCTTTGCTTCGCGCTGCCCCATTTTCCGACCTGCGGCCCCTGTGCCTAGCAGCCGCCTTTAGGCATAAGCCCGCACTTTAATGGTCTTGATGTGTTTCAGTCAGCATTTTCTAGTCCGCAAGGGTATTGCTATGTGCATACCATACCTACCCGATGCTCTCGTCAGATGTCCTGATCACTTTCCCGTATTATGTTTTGTTCTTGGCCCATACTTTTTATCTTAGGTCCTCGTGTATCTCAGTCCTCTCGCCGTGTTCCCTCTCTACTCCGGTCCTGACTCTATACTCACCTCTCCCTAAGATTATTGGCCCTTTAGAGGCGTATCGGTGTCTACATTCCCGATGGTGCTTTCCGTGCTATTAATCCGTGTCAGCAGATGCGCACCTAACGCGCATTGTCCACACCCAGTCTGTCCATCGCCTCGGCCGGTGACCTTTCTACAAATTTGCAAATGCGGGTAGTCGCCTTCAGTTCAATCTTGAGGTGTTGCACTAGAGCTGGGCAGGTACACTCAAAGAGCGTACACGTACGATGGTTAGCTGACCTTGTCCCCTGCTCTCGACTATCGGTTCGGTATGGATTGATGGCCCTCTTCCTCCGCGCTGTTCGCAGACGCCTATTCTCTCGATGATAATGCTCCAGCGTGATGTTCGTGACGCGTGATTTTAAGTCCTGCCGATCTATATGCGGGAGGGTACCACAAGAGACGTCGGGCCCCTAGTGCGTTAAGATATCGAGTTGGTGCACTCTTAGGTTGCATCCTGGTTCAATGGTGCATCTCATTATTGATGCCCGATTTAATCTGTGCGTATTGCTGTATTGGCATTTGCAGGGCTGGCTAAGTGATCGTTTTGTCCGGGCGATGGCCTGCATCAAGCACTGTAAACAAAATCGGAGTTTGTCATTCGAAAAGGTTTGGTATATATAGTCCTGACTAACACGCTGCCATACTAGGTACAAGCGTCCCACGTAGCGATGGATCTCGAACCGGTGTATCATCTGAGACGTATCTCAGTCCCGTTGGCTCCAGGGACACAGCTATAGGCATATTAGCCTCTCTAACATATAAAAATGGCGCGGAGATCCTACCCGCCTGTGGGCGTAGGGCTATCCTGCTGGATCGCCCGGCACTCGGCCGGCAGTGACTTTGCTGCTGGCTATCCCCCTTCTTTCGTCGCGCCCAGTCTCAACCATTCGCTCCCCCCCTAATCTCGAGATGGTATGGTTTATGCATAGGCTATGTCAATTAACACCCTCAGTTTGAGATCCCCTCGTCAAACTCATCTTTTACACATAACTAGTACATGAAGCTACGCTCCTGTTCTTGGATTCTATACCCGTCGTAAGTATCACCGGCGCCGCCGTATTCTATACTCATACAGCCGCCGTTGTCCCCCTGTCGCAGTGTCACCAAGCGTTTCCCCTTGGAACGATCGTATAGCGCCAGACATGCAGTTCGGCTTCTGTACTTTTATGGGCTTGTCCGACTCCCCGTTTTTCTCGGCCCCTTGCCCCCGCTTGCCTGGGATTATCATTTATCGATGATCCCCTTTTACCCTACACGTCTTTTTCAGCGGTTGTGATTATCTTTCAGCCGTTCTTTCATTTTGTTTTGCTTTTCCAGGCTTTTTTCAGAAGAGACAGTAGAGCTTCCCCGACTCGTATCGCTTGCTTCCCGCCGGCCAGTTGCCATTTGTCAAGTCCAGTCCTTCCCACAGGCCTGATCATCGACTAGCTTGTCGAAGTCGGTGTCTCTAGACTTTCCTTGTCGTTGTCACGTCATCCCGTTCAGAGCTCCCACCACCGACCAGGCACAGGGGTGATGCGTGTCTAGGTGCGTGAGCCTTAGGCTCGTACTGTGCCTGCGTCCAGGAATCACGGTCGGTGGATCAGCGTTAGACCTAGACTGCAGAGGCTTCTGTGAGAATTCTGATTTTACACCTCTTTCGGCCATCTGCAAATCATCATCATCCGTCCCATGGATGTGGAGACGGTACTGTTCCTTCGACCTCGGGTGCTCCTTGTCCCTCCACCGGGGGTGTTGTTCCCTGGCTTGGCGGCTACCAGGGGGGTCTCGTCACATAAACGACAACGTCGGGATGTATGCGTGGGAACATGATAAGTGCAACCAGTACTCGTTGTGCGGATTGAGCGATATTGCCCTCCCGCCATCCTCGGATGGATGGGTGCTGCCCTATGTGTATCGTTTACTACCATATGGACTATCTTCTTTTTTCGATTCAGTTTATCTAATATGCGTGGGTCTTTCTCTCGCGATCGCACTAGGCCCCGTGGTGTCGAGGTCCCGTACTCTCGTTGTTTACACGTAGGATTCGTGGTCGCTGCTTAGAGCGCGGCAATTGTGTCCATAGACCCAGATAGCCGGCTCTTGGGCGCGGCACGGTTTCATAGCTGTCATACTAATGGTCCACACCATACAGGGCACTATTGTTCTAATCCAATGCCTACCAGTCTCTTACCGAGTGGATACTTTGAATAAGCAGGCTGCGTCTGCTCCCCACTTCCCCTTCTTTCACCTCCCGCTTACCTCCCGCAGTTTGCCCTCTCCCGTTGTGCCCATCCTCCTACGAATTAGGTTTGTGCAGTTTCGATCTCCGGCGAGGACTGTCGGTACAGGCCCGCCCCTGCTCTTCATGTTGATCTTTATACTAAAGCTTGCTGAGTGTCAACGGTGTCTGCTCTAGCTTGGCGTCGGCGTCCGTCCCCGCCTAGACCAGTCCTCCAGGCTCTGTAAAATAATGTTGTCTGAGGTTTTAATAGGCTGCCCACACCTACTAGAGCACGCGGCGGCGCTCCGATACAAGTGTGCGCTGTTTATACCCTAGGCGTTGCAGTCCGAGAATGCGGCGCGCTGAGCGGGGCTTCATCGGGTGGCACTGGTGTCAGCAGATCCTATATCCGAAGTCGGTTTCATCCGAAAACTCCAAACTAAAATTCACGTGGTCAAACGTACGCGCTGGAGTTTTTCGCCGCTTACGACAATAAACGATGCATCTGAGCCTATCTCCATATCGCGACTAGCCGAGCGTTTGTACTTCTGCCTGTTTCTCTCGACAGGCAGCCCGGAGCTAGACTTGTGTATGGTGTAATCGGACCCTTAACTCGTCACGCTACCCTACGTCTCGGTCGGATCTCTTACCGCGGGCAACAGACGTTCGTGCGCTTGGCGCTCCTTATGGCGCCCACGCTAGCCTGTGCTGTCGCATCTATACCTCGTTACGTTCCTGTGTTTCTATACCCTGGCTGGGGTGGGTCGCAACTGCACTCGCGCCTCACACAATTTGCATTTCTCCCTATTAATTGGATATGTTCAATTGTGGGGCCATTGATGTTTAAGTGTTAAGATATGCTTCATCTCTTTTATTCTTTCAGATACAAGAAAAAGGAATTATGTCTTAACTTACCAATCCTAATGAGGATTTTTAAGATGCCTCAGAGTTGATAAAAATTCAATCTTGCAAGTCCTACTATTTTTATGCTTAAAAAAAGGTAGGTTTTTATCTCACATTGTAAGTATATAATCAACAAACGAGAAATTTATTTGGCACCTATCTTGAAAATCATGCTATATTAATGATTTTGTATATTTCTTCGGAACGATACTGTTGAAAAGGTGTAAGGCAATAGGGGGTAGTGCTACAAAATCTAAGATGTTCCGAAAAACAAGATGGAAGAGTTCCCAAAAGATGTAGTTGCTGCAACTTATGGCGGTATGATATACAACACTTGGCTTGCAACGAATATGAAGATTTTAAGAAACATAAATGTGAATACAAGTTCTATTATAGCGCTAATTCGAAGGGAGATTAGGGAGAGAGTAAATACAACACATTCTTCTAAAAGATCTCATTGATGCACACACTTAGTGTCTAGATTTGTTGGTGTTGCTGCGACCATTTACTAGAAGTTTGTAAATGGTTTTTGTTGCAATGGTAATATTTCGTAGTTATAACCCAAAAAAGATTCATAGAAAAAATCATCTGCCTTATAATTGTATTTAATTTTTTTTACATTCATATGCTTATTAAGTGATTAATGAGGTTGGACAACAACACAACGGTTACTTACCCTTCTCGGACCCCATTAACAACAAATCATATACAAGGTATGTTGTTAAACTTTTTATTAGTTTTGTAGGTGGATTTTTTTAAAAAAAAATTGTGTAAGAAAGCAAGGTCTGTTCAAGTTTCTCATTTTAAAGTATATAAAGATTGTATATATTTAGCAGTTGAAAAACCCAAAAATATCTTACTTTTTTTGACAATCTCGAGGTCAATTACCGCAGGCATATAAAGATTGTTATACATTTAAGGAATATTGAAACCACAATGATCTTCCTTTCTGTTACCGATCCGAGGTCAATTACCACCAAGCAGAGTGACTTGTGAAGTAAGATCAACGAGGACCAAGACACGTTCAGTGACCGTCTCTCAAGTACTACATCGCTCGAGCAAGTGTTGGCGGTTTTACCCGAAAACGACCCGCCCGTGAACTTTGACGGGGGTCTCCTGCGGTCATGATGACTCCTCCTGTAGGGAGTG
The DNA here is from genome assembly GCA_027704765.1 of Solanum habrochaites. Lineage (NCBI taxonomy): Eukaryota > Viridiplantae > Streptophyta > Magnoliopsida > Solanales > Solanaceae > Solanum > Solanum habrochaites. The sequence continues at coordinate 30,954,613 of JAKWJA010002496.1, read as the reverse complement.
GCATTGTAGCGTCTTTAACACGGCGCCCATAACTCCCCTACATCCATTTTGTTTTTTTTTTTTGTTGTGTGCACTTCTCATACTATATTGTCATTTAAAGACTATTGGTACCTTCTTTTCAACACATAGTTTATTTTTTTTCCTTTGTTTAGTTTCGACCTCCTTATCATTGTTCATCCAAGAAGTAAATCGGTTTAGACATTAATTTCAATCTTTGTCCCGCTTTTTAATTTCCGATAACACAGCGCTCTTTGAATAATGATTGGCAAGTGAAAATAGTAGTAAAAAAAAATTGGTTCATTGTGAGGTCTAAAATCACAAGAAGCTACAGATGGTCATAACCCACTGTAATTTGTGCATTGACGACTTTTCAAAGTTCCCCCCCTTTCCAATAATGGTGAACGTACACTTTTCTTATTGTTGAGTGTGAGGGATGGCCCCACTATGACTTGCGCACGGACGTGTGACCGATACTATCGCGGCACCTCGATTAGAGACAGTCTTGTGTACAAGATTATTATTTAGGAGTGATATGATGAGGGGTTTAAGTAGAAGGATGACAGATGAATCTTTGGGTATTCATGGGAAGAATTTGAGAATGAAAGGTGCGTACCTTGCCTAATCGTTCAATAGCTTTATGAATAGTCAGAGTAAACCTAAAATTTGCTCAACAACTTGAATCTTAAACCTTTTGTTAAATATTATTGGTAAAATGATGAGAGGGAATTGACCTAAAGGTTAAAATTTAAATTTTCTATGTTCAAACTATGAATCCCAGGAAACTATTCGAAATTGCAGTTATCCTCTTTGTTTGCGTCACACATATCCCCCCACCGAGCCTGAAAAGAAAATGAGAAAAAAGAGGTAAAATTGGCCTCAAATTTTGCCCTAAAAAAAATGGGCGAAAAGGACGTGGTACAGGTTGATAAATAATGAAACCCTATTACATGTCGAAGGGAAGTTCGAGTTCTCACGAGTCGACTATAGACAGAGGAAAAAATAATCACAGTGTAAAGGAGTCTGCTTTGAAGTATTTTAGATATTTGTAAATTGTGCTCTTGATTCCTATAGTAGGCTTGTGTAGTATTTGTCGTATTGTTACTCGCAAGAAAAAAGAATACCTAGAATACGGCAGGGAAAATGAAATAAATGTTTGTATTTCAAAAAAAGCTTTTTTCAATTATTTGATAAAACTATTGGGTATGAAATTCTTCAAATCCACGAAAAAGAGGATCAATTATATATGATTTCAAGTTTAACAAAGATGAAGAATAAATAATTATATATGTTTTCATATAATATTTGCACTTTAAAAGGATCCTCAAAGGTATAGGCAAAACAGAATTTTTGAGGTTATGAGTTTCGAATCAGAAAGACACTTGTATTAAGTGGGCCAAGAACTACTTCATTCTGCTAAATTTGTAGACAAGCTTGTAGCTCTGTTTCTACCTCTGCCTCCGAGTATTATTGAAGCTAAGTTTCGATTTTTTTCCAGTGCCAGGGATTAGTAGTCATTTTGAAGTATGACGTTCTTATGTGAAATGACATGTTTATTTAGACTCTTAATGTTGCCTGAGTATTTTATTTCGAACAATTTAGAATAATGAAGTGTGTATCAGGTCATTATATAATTTTTTCCTGAAAAAAATTAAATATTTTTATTTTACCATTTTGTATGTAGGACGGAAAAGTTGTTTTTTGTTCCTTTTTTGGTTTGTATTTGTTCTTCTGACGCAGACAACGTTTTGTCTAACTTTTGTCTCTTCTTCACAGGTAATCCCTCGCGCCTAAATGGTTTGATCGCTCGTATTGTCCTTCGTCTGGGGTAGAAGTACAGAGCCGAACCCGACTAGTTGGCTTATTTCCTTTATGTTTTGAAGTGTATCGATTTACCGGCTCTTCTCGTCTTTTACCGTGTGACCCCCGTGCGTCTGTAGTTGTAAGCCTCTTCCCCATGGAGTCTCACGCGCTCGTTCAGCCCCATATCATTTTTTATTTTATTCTGTGTATGTCGCTCTTTACCCCCCCCCCCCTATTCCCCGTGTAATCCGTAAATACTGTATCCAGTGTCCAGGTAGTCTTATCTTCCTCCTCTGTCTTTTTTAGTACTGATATAATAATGGTTTTTCGGTAGTTTCTTGTTTGCTCTCGACTCCTTACGTTCGACCGTCGTCACATTCGGTTGTCCTCATCTGGTGATTTGTTTACTTCTACTTGTTTTTTTTCTCCTTACTTCTAAGTAGTATAAGTTGTTACGACTGGTTAATCTAGGACCCCGCCCTCCCTCGCACGAGGACCCGGTCGCACTTGTGTCTTTGAACTTCTCCAGGGTCGCAAACAAGGCTACTCCAATCTCCTTACCTTAGCATAGGTTAAGCTGTTTCTTGCCCCCCTTTATTTAAAAACTTTGAAACTTTGGATCTTTCCTTTTTTTCAAACATATCCTGGTTCTACCATTTTTTATTTACTATCCTACCATTTCATAATCTCATTTTCAGAGAGTTATTTTTTCCGTCCATCTGTCCCACCAATCCACCATCCATACGTTTTTTTTTTTATTATTCTTTATTAAAGATATTAAGGCAAATCAAAGAAACTTAATTTCATTAAGTATAATTGTATAAAGACCCAAAAGTAAGCACCAATGTACAAAGTCTGAGACCAAAAACACGGAGATGAACTCTAGGGGAAACATGTCCACTAGATCAACTCTAAAAGCTACGGATTCTAGAATTAAAAAACTAGCATCCTCGACGAAAAGCATTTTGTGCGGAACCCTACCAAAATTCCGCAATAAATGCGGACGGTTCCGGATAGCTGCACCAACGAAACCTGTAGGCTCTACCCCACCGTGCTGCACCTTATAAGGTAAAGGTTTTGTATGGAATTAGTACAATTTTCACCTAAGTTCATGGGTATCTGAGCACCCCACACCAACGGAAATGCAAATGAGAAACGAATAGTCTTTCTAACGAACCTGATTTTTGGAAGGTCGAGCAGTGGACGTGACCAATGGAGATTGGGGAAAAGTTATGGGCCATGAGACGTGACATGCATCAATTATGAATTCTGGTATTTGCACACAAAACACATAAAATCGTTCAGAATAAAAACATTAACACTAGGATTCTTATATGGATTCAATTTCATATTGGGCCATGAGACCTTGTTATCATGGGACTGACCTTAAAAGACTTTCCAAAGATGACCAGCGGTTCTATAACACACCTAATGGGGTACTCAACTAGGGAGCCTTCTTTAGCTACAACAAGTTATGCTATTCATTCCTCCGTAACTTCATTCAGTTCATTCATAGGCCAGTGTTGAATACCAACATAAACTAGGGGATGTAGTTTAAGGACTTTTCATTCGCGGTCTTTGGGAATTGTTTGCACAAATGATAGAATAAATAAATGGACATTACATGAATCTAGCTTACCTTTTGATATCCTATCCAGAAAACACCTCCGTATCATTTCATTTATTTATCTAGACTGATCCACTTTGAGGCTGTGAGCATTTGTATTCATTGGGAACTTAACTTTAACCGATAATATATTAGTGAAGCATTTCATGAGAATCCAGTGTCTCCCCTACACAAGAACAAAGATGGTAGAATCATAAGCCCAAAAGTGGATATTTTCTCCCAAAAGCATCGATAGCGTACATGGTAATCGAACCCATCTAGGATTTCACTATAATTGGTAGTATAGGTGCAAAGGACTAGGAGATTGTATGGAGGGACCCATTACCCGATAAGGGCCGGCAGTTCTCATCTTCCTGATAGCTCCTCTGTGAATCAAGCCTTCGCCCCCGTACCCAAAAAGAAAAAGGAGTCACGGTACATAGCTAGTCTATTGGTGATCCAGGTATAAAGTTCCATGGGACATTCAACTCATAACATCATGGAAGTTGACTTCTAGTATGAGGGACACCACATAATCATAGATGATTTCTTTCTCATACATTACTATAAGTGTGTTAATTTTCAACCAATATTTTTGTCATTTACGAGGGTTTCATTACGAGTACTAGTCTCTCTCATATTCTTACCACCCTCAATTGGGTGAGCTACTCCTGGGGAACATTTATTTAGGCCTAATTTGAGATTTCTCTCATCATATAACATAGCCTTAACAATCTGTATTCAAACCACACTATATTCATTATATGCCACTTTGTTTTGTATAGTTTCAGCAACCTTCTTATTAAGTGAAATGTTAATTTCTGTCATCTATTCATAATTTATCTCATCATATCTCAATGCGCACTTGGCCATGTAGTATATCTTATAGAATCGTATCTTAACCGTTCCTAAAAGGTTCATACATTTCATTACGTTACATCTTAGTTTTCACTTTTAATTTTTGGAAAACGTATCTTGACTTTATGGTGTCCTAAACATAAAAAAAAACAAAAAAAAAACAGCCGTGGAGGCTTAATTCATAGTTCGCTAGAAGTGATTCTACCTTTCATAAGAACTTATGTGGTTGAAAAGATAATAGGGTATACTGTATATATCGCCAAGATCTGGTTGTTAATCTAAGTAGAATCGAATATTCTGAGATATTATTACTCACACGGATGAACTATGTATCAATACGGAAGTTGGAAAACGGAAACCAAATTTTTGAAATCTTGGATCTCCTTTTATGTTTCATTATGAGTTTATTTTTTCATACAGTAAAATTAGAACTTTAAATAAATCTCAACAATTTTACATGAAATGATAAATTTTCTAATTTGAATTCGAATTCTAAAATTTAAATCTCAAACAGTTTACACGCAAATAAATTAATTTCTTCTATATTAAGTAGAATTCTAAAAAATAAATTCTAACCATTTACATGAAAGAATTAATTTTCTATTTAATTTTACTCTATAGTTAACCGAAAGGGTTGGGGGGTTCGAGCCCCCACAAAAACCCGTTTTTGATTTTTTTTAGATTTTTAAACTCCACTACAGTAGGGGAGGTTGTGGTTTCGGAACCCCACAAACCAACTTATTTTTCTTTTAATTTTTTTATAATTGAGGACCGGGGGAGGATGTGAGGTGGTGGGTTGGACCCCCACAGGCCCCTCTATCTTATTTTATTTTAATAGGGCGGTGGGGCAAAGTGAAGTTGTGGGATACGAATTCCCCCACAGGTCGCAACTCCTTTTTTTTTTTATTTAATTTCGCGTACTCTTCTGCCTTGAGGCTCGTGGATCGATTCACACGCCTCGCATTTCCTCTGGTTTCCATATTTTTCTTCTCGCGCGCGTATCTGGCGGTCGGGGTTTGAATTCCAAAGCCTTCAAATTTAGTTTTACGTTAATTAATTTCCTTCTCCTATGTTCCCCCAACCTCGGTCGATGTGTCTTGGTTTCGATCATCGGCAGCCCCTTTTTTTCTTTTTTCGCGAAATAATTGCTACCTCAGGGTATGGTCCAGGTCTATTAAATCCTGGTGGCCCTCAATCCTTAAAATTTGATAAATTTCCCTATTTTTTCCTTTTATTAACGTTAGTTTCTTAATTAACGTTGCATTGGTGCTGAAAAATTTGGTTCCATTTTTTGATTCATTTTTTAATCCAACATTGTTCACTTGAATTCTAAGAAAAATTTGGTACATCTTTCATGGCTTTGTTTGAACCTTCCTAAAAGATTGTTATTCAATCAGCCCAGATTTATTCAATGAAACATCACCGGTTTGGTGCTTACAATTTTTTTGCACATAAAATACAAGATTAACATTTTGTAATTTACACACTCCAACAATGACTAAGTTTCACCCTGCCACCACATTTGCACACCACACGTCACGTTTTTTCACTGATTTCGCGACAAACAGATTCAATATTCACAGAATTCCAAAAATCATAACGTAAACCATAAACATCACGAAACATGACATTTTGGCATCCTTCTTTGTACCAGCAAACATACGTACACCTATAATCAATGGGGAGGCTAATGACTTAAAGGACATACCACCGGGGAAACAACATAGTTTTCGGAATGGGAATATCTTGACCTTAAGGGGTCTCTTGGAAGGGACAATATAGAAGAAAACCATACCTTTATTTATGTTTCAAACGATCTAAAACTCTTCCAAAATAAATCCAAAGATTAAGTCAAGGTCCACACCCCACTCACCGAAACAACGTCTCTTCGCTTAAAGTTTTTGGTTTGCAATTTGTTTTTCTTAAAAATTTTCTGTGAGTTTTCAAAGTGTTTAAGGAAATCTTGATGTATTCTCTGGTTTTTGTTTTTGGTCGTTTGGCAGAATAAACACTCGGAGAGATGGAGAACGTGAGGAGCAGAGAATTTAAGAAAGTGAGTGAGAGAGGAGACGGTTCGAGAGGAGAAGCGTATTAGGATTAGGAAGGGACAAATTTCAAGATTTAGTACACAATACGATTTTAACTAAAACTTAACATTAAAATGATTCTGATTATTATAAATTATTACGTGACAAAGGATCCATTATGGCCCTAAATAAATTTAGCACATGTTTAATTACATAAGTTAATTCCCCTTAAGTACTATTATTCGATTTTTTTGAATGTCTACCACTAATGTTTCTTGTCTTGTAACTTTTGTTATTCTTTATAAGGATTGTATTGGTTTATCCTTGAGGGTCCAGGGTGATGGGAAACAATAGCTTTCTGCTTCGCAAAGGCCGGGGGATGGTTCAGGTAAGTAAAGTTTGGAGGCTAGGAAACGCACTATCGTGATCAAAGCCCCACTTGTTATGACGATTAGTGAAGAGTATGTTTTATGATTTATTGTTGCATTTTATTGTGGTTCCTAATTTAATGATTCTTAACGGTCCCTATGTAAAGCATATTTCCGGTATTAGTAATTTGCAGAAGTAAATAACCTGGTTTAGTAGTACTGAACAATTTTTGAAGAAACATTTGAGCAACTAAGTCATGGTGTTCTATCACAATTTTATGAGTATGTAAGTGTAAGATAATCTAAAGGGTTTTTATGAAGTTGAGACTGTTGGAAAAGTAATTGGGTCAATTTACTTCTCAATCATCGTAACTTCCCTCCACTTCCTCTACTACTCAACCAGTGACCAGTGTTCGTGCTTTCACTTTATATATGAATCAATTCCCTCCTTTCAAGGCTTCTTCTGTATCCTTGTACACATATAATTATTCTTTCAGGCATAGATATGCAAGTTTGAAGATAGATATAAAGATCTTGAACTTTGAGCAACATGTTGAAAATTTTGAGATCAAATTGATGGACGTTATATCCTAAGTTTGAATTGTAAAACTAATATTCATGACCATGTCAAGATATTTTGAATTGATAATTTGGTGTCATTTTCACAAAATAAACTACTCAATTAAAAATATAAATGTTGGGTATCATGGGCCATACCTATCTAGTCTATTATATTATATATTATATATATTATATAGAAGAGCCAAGTTGAGGACGATCAAGGGCAATTTTGTCATTTCACAAATATTCTAGAATATTTGTTTTTATGTTATGGCACCAAAAAAAGTGGTTATAGATTTATATTGACAATACAACCAAATATCCATTCTTAAATGACATGTGTATCATAGTGATTTGACATTTAATTTGGACCCACATATTCTATAGATTTTTTTTCTTTTTTCTTTTTGGTGTGTATGAAATTTTCATTAAACCAAAAATATTTATTAAACAATGGCATTTTTTTTAGTAATTTTTATATTATTTAAGGGTGAAATAATAATTGTATGATTAATGACCAAAATGAAAATCTAGAAGAATTTATACATGTCTTTACTTTTAAAATTGACCCATAAAGATATTTATTAATTGTTTTAGAATGAAGGGTTTCTATTAATTAAACTTTTTACAAACAATAATAAATGTTCAGCTTGTTTTCACAAGTTTTTGAAAGAAAAATTTGAACTACTTTAAAATAAAATGTGTTTGAATGGTTAATATTTTTGTTCCTAAAAATACTTTAAAGAATTATTGCATAAACATATTTTAATATTTGTTACAGAATATGATCACTAAATTTGTATCTTGATTATTAAAATAATCATTAAAATGATGTATCAATTTTTTTTATTAATTTGAAGATATATAAAATTATATTTACGTGACTAAAATAATGAACAATGTTTAACTATTTAACAGGGAAATTTATTTATATAGAATATTTTCCTATATTAAATATGATAAACTATTTGACAGGGAAAATTTGAGAAATTAAAAATTAATATTCAAATCCTAAAGAATATTAAAATAGAAACTAAAGAAAAATGAGTAGTTAAAAAATAAAGAAAAAATAAAAAAATAAAAATTTCAATAGAAAAGGACTTGAGAAATATAGAGGAAGAAAAAAATTAAAAAATAAATAATAACATGAAAAAAACAAGTATGTTGGTTATTTTGTGGAAGGTAAGATTCAAAGTTTCTTTACGATATGATATTTAGAGTGTAGTATTAAAAACATTATTAATGTAATTTAGAATATAGATTATGTCAATTGTTATCGTATATAGCGATAAAATTGCTTTCATGATTGTTGTTATTTTAGTGGAGTTAGAAATCAATATATTAATAAATATTTTCAATATTTAGAATATAACATTATGATAATTGTTATTGTATATAGAAATAAATTTTATTTCATGATTGTTTTTATTGTTGTGGAAGTTAGAAAGCAAGTTTTGAATAAATACTTTTAATATTAATACCAAAATAAATAGAAGTATTTCTATTATCGGAGACAATAATGAAATGTATCACAAAATTCATCGACAAAGCAAACTACAAACACATTATATATAAGTTGAAGCAGTAGAGATTTCAAACGCTTTGAATTGATCTTTATGAATTGATTGATCAATGATTAGTATTTTATCATATGGAAGCTTATGGTACAAATTTTACAAAAAGAAGATGATAATATTGTAGAAAATAGATAGCACTTGCAAAATATATGAAGATCGATGAACTTTTTCAAAGATATCAAGATTTTATATATTCCTCGAATCTGAAATGTTTTAACTCATAATCTAATGCAATTCTCAATTTCCTTGTTGCATAAATTCTTTTGGAATTCAACTCTCTCAATTTGGATTGTAAACGACACATTTATGTCGTATGAACATTTGAAAAAGATTATTAAATAATATATTGAAGTTGTTTGCTGTAAAATTTATTTGTTATTATATATCATATACTTAGAAAACTTTCAAAATAGATGAACTACGGATTGACCTTCATATAATAGTGAGTTGCACTTTTTAGTCTTGATTTGTACGTCTTACAATCTTGAATTATGATAAATTAGTGTCATTCGTTTAGAGTAAGTAGCATATTAAATATTATATTGGGAATGCTTTAAAATATATAATAAATATTTTCTCAATTAATATCAATACTTGAATTTTAGAATTAAGTTACTTTATTTATATTAAAATTTTGGTTACTATCGACTAGATATTGATAAAAAAACTATAAAACATAATTACGAAAAAGGTTTAGCTTTTTTATTTTAAATTTTGTTAAACAACAAAATAGTAATTAAAAAAAACTAAACTAAGTTTGTAGTCTCTCCATTTCGATTTATATAATGTTTATTTGACTTAAAATGATTTTTTTTAAATACTTTTAAAATTGGTGGTCTAAAACAAACCATAGATGTTCATATGTGATATGACTATAAATCTTCTAATAAGAATAAAATGCACATTTAAAAGTCAAAGTGTTATTAAATAAACTAATACATCATTCTTTCGAAAGTGACTACTAAGAAAAATATGCCACATAAATTAAAGTTAAAAATACAAATTTTTATAGTTTTAAGAGTTAATTACATTGCATCTCTATATTTTTTTCAAATTATAAAAAAAATCTTAGAATTAAAAAAATTTAGAATTATCAGTAGACTCGGTCATGATACATTGCCATTCAGGAAACTTGCAGACACATAGCTCACGGATGAATCCGAGAGGAGAAAGCTATATCTGAGAAGGAATACGAATGTACCCGAGAGGAGAGAGATGTATCCAAGAGACGATAGAGATGTATTGAAGAGGGTATGAAGATGTATTTGAGAGAGGATATGTATGTATTCGAGAGGACATAGTTATGTATGTGATAGAGGAGAGAGATGTATCTTATAGGGGGTTACTGTAATTTTTTAAATGCTAAAAAATTTTAATAAATTAATATATGAATTTAGGTGTATAAAAATTAAAATTGTAATGATAATTGATTATATTGGGCCGTGAATGGGCCTCCAATTATCTACTATTAGAATGTATCTTATTGAAAATTTTGTGTTTGCCGAGGTAAAAATCCAAATGGAACAATAAGTGTTGCTACCCTATATGTGCAGTACCATGGGAGGTAATTTGCATTATTTCAACTGCTTTTTACATCTTCCATTAGTTTGAGTTAATTTGATTGTAATAATATGATATTCTTTAGAATAAGATGCCATATTACAAAACATCTTCAAAAATATGATAGGGCATCCAATTCTTTTAAGAGTTCGAATCCTTGGAGAATTCAGCCTAAGACATATTAATAAAAAGTTCTTCACTTAAAATTGAGGTAGTACAAAATGATGACATGCTAGAAGGAATTCTATTTGACCTTTAGCTGGAATCAAAGCATCAAACCACAAGGATGGAAAATATAAAATTTATGATTTGATGGATTCAATAAAGTCTTTCAAAAATAAGTTTCATGAAGTTGTTTTAAAGGTCAATCGCTTGAAGTTCAGTTGTAAGAAAAGATAAGTAAGATAGTTGTTTTGAAGACGAACATCTTATAAAAGTGCAAGGACACAAAATTATTTTCACGCAAAAACTCCAAGCTGACTGCCAGTGCCAGAGAAACCATAGAAGGAAAATGTTCCATCGAGGAGGACTTTTTAGAAAAAAGGAATGTCTGTGAGTGTCACGACCGGAGTCTAGACCCCAGACGAGACCGGCGTCATTGAACTCTCAGAGGTCCCAGACAAGACTACTTACGTCATTCTTAGTTCGTCTAGGTTAATTTTAGCGAAAAATTTGAAACTTTTTGTTTCTTAACATGCTTACTAAATATTCTACTACATACGTAATTATTCACCATCAACCATCTATCATTAAGATCATCAAATGAAAGAAACAGTTTATTATAACAGTAAAGATGTACTTGACAAAATGGCACCACTACAATGTCTGAACAAAAACAGGAAAGAAACGCTAGTGGAACATACTCCACTAGCTCAATCCTAAAACTAAGCTATAATATAAATGGGCAAGCATCCTCGAAAGAATGAGGTCCTACTAAGTCCAGAGGAATGCTCGACGTTCGGATAACTGCAGCGTTGATCCTGTAGCTCTAGCGTCCACCTGTGCCAGCACCTAAATGTTTAGAGTTGTATAGGGTTAGTACACACTTGTACTAAGTATGGGTATATACAAGCACACACCAAGGACATACATGAGTAAGAATAACTCTTTCCTAGCAACATGATTATAGCAGGTCAAGCAGTGGACTTGCCAAATTGAGATTAAGAAAGTAACTAAACTTTCAAAATTTGGATTAGGAAAGTTATACCATGAGAATAACATGCATCATCATATTTAACATTTTGCACACAGCATACAATAGCGTACACATAGCACATATCATAATTCCTATATCACATAATGTTGTTGATATCATTCATTCGTATGCCATGAGACCTTTGAATCATGGACCTGACATTAAGACTTCCCCAAAATGAGGGCTCAACATATGGGACCTCAACTAGGGAGTCTACTTTAGAAAACACAGAGTCTGCTTTGTTCATTCATACATTCTTCATTTCATTTCATTCATGGGCTAGAGTAAAGCCTAGTTATACATAGGATGTATTTAAGACTTTCATAGGGTTCGTTGTTCAATGACCAAGAATGACCTAGTGTCATTACTTGAATCTAACTCACCTTTTGATTATCCTATCCTAACACCTTTTGTATTATGCGTTTCATTATGTGCATCATTTGAGGTTGACCTCATTCATTCATTGGAAACTATAACTTTAACCGACATAGATCATGTGAGCATCATGAAATCAAGTGTCATGAAATCGCACAACAAAAAGAGGTTGAATCACCGGCCAAAGTTAGCAAAAACATGGTAGCGTACATAGGAATTGAACCCTGCCAAATCCTTATATTGTTAGTATAGGTTCAAATAATAGGAGACCCATACCCGGCATGCCGTACAGTCTCATCTCATGAGAGTTACGTGAAACTCCACCCTTCCCGAAAGAAGGCATCACCACTCATAGCTAGTCTATCGGTGCTCAGTATAAAGTTCCATTACATTAAACTCATACGTCATGGAAGCTGACTTCTAGTATGAGGACATTATACCTCAATAGATGATTTCTCATCTCATCATTGGTATTAATTATGGTAATCTCAATACTTTCATTAGAGTGTTCATAGAGACAAGTCTCTTCATTGACTTTACACACTCATAGGCGAGTACGTTTTGGTAACATTTACTTAGGCTCATTTGAGATTGCTCTCATCTTTTAGATTAACCTCATATCATGTTGTCACCACATTCATTAATATTAGCACATTTGCTCCTCTTAATTACTCACCCCATTTTACGTGAATGTTCATTTCATCATATGCCAATGCACTTGGATATTTAGTGTGTTTCACAATTTGTACTTAATCCTTCTAGGGTTTCATAATTTCATTGTTCATTTCATCATTTCACTGTTCATTTCATCATTTCATTTTGTGCCAACGCACTTGGCTATTTAGTGTGTTTTACCCTCTTACTTAACCCTTCTAGGGTTACATCATTTCATTACATACATCTTAGGTTCACTTATTTTTAAACGTATGCTAGACTTATGGATATACACATACAAGCCATGAGGATTCATTCATCGTTCGTTTGTGTGATTCATATCTTCCTAATATTATGTAGCACAAGACTTATTCATATTGTATGTATGCCAAGATCTCGATTTCGATCTAAGTAAACTGCATTATTCTTGAATATTTCATTCACGTATGACTTATGTATGAATACGGAATTCGGGCAAGGGAACCCGATTTAAAATTTCTTGGACAACACTTTACATTTTTCTTTTTATTTAATTCCAGTCTGTGTGTCTTTGGGACCCTAGATCGAGCCCTAACATCATCATTTCCTTTTTAGTTCTATCCTTTGAAAATTCTCTTTCTTGGCTGAGGGATTGTGGGATCAAATCCCCACAGCCCCTTTTATTTATTTTTAATCTATTTCTCCTTGTCTATTTCGAGTTGACTATGAGGTTATGGGATCAAACCCCCACAACCTCTGTTTCTTTTTCTTTATTCTCCTCCTTAAATATACTTAAGAGGTCGTGGGTTCGATATCCACACGCCTCCCCCTGTATTTTTCTTTTATTCTCCTCCTTAAATCTGCCTAAGTGGTCGTGGGTTCGATTCCCACAAGCCTCCCCTTTTATTTTACTTTTATTCACCTCCTTCATCTGTCAAAGAGGTCGTGGGTTCGATTCCCACACGCCTCCCCCTTTACTTTTCTTTTATTCTCCTCCTTAATCTTCCTAAGAGGTCGTGGGTTCGATTCCCACACACCTCTCCCTTTATTTTTCTTTTATTTTTCTCCTTAAATCTGATTGAGAGGTAGTGGGTTCGAATCCCATTCCTCTCATTTCTTTTTTTTTCTTTTAAGTTACATTTTCCAGCCAATACCATGGTTCGAATCCCCTCCACCACATTTCTTTTTAATTCTTTATTTTCATGGTTTTTAACATGGTGAGGTCACGAGTTCAATCCTCCATGACCTCACTTGTTTTAATTAATTTTTTTCAACATTTTGAACCCTCTTTGCTGACCGAAATTCATTTTTTAGAAGCTGCAAATTTTCTTTTAATTTTTCAGCATCCTTTCATCAATTTACACCATAGTCTTAGGGGAATTTCGTAGTGCATTTAGAACATTTTAGGTGCGTTTTCATGGATTTGTTTAGAGAAGAGACTGTCCCTCAAGTCATACAAATTTAAACTCATATGAAAATCACATTTACATAAACATGTGTACATGAAATATAAAGAACTATCATGCAATTTCAAGTCCCAAACCATGAACAATAACCACGAAAACACACACACACACAATTAATTAAATTTTCGGAAACATCAACATAAATCACATAATTCCAAAACATCAACGTTAACACATATTCATCATGAGAACACGTTTCATGCCTAGTTTTCTACCAGCCAAACATAACCAACCTATGATTCACTAGGAGCTAGTGACAGGGACATTCAACGGGGAAAAATCCTAGTTTTTGGAATAGATTTGTTTGAACCTTAGGAGGTCTCTTTGGAAAAAGACCAAGAGGGAAGAGAACTCATACCTTTTTGACGTTAAAATCTTGACTTGCTGCCCAAAAACTTCACCCACGGAACACACTTTTAGGACTCCTCAATATCAACTCCCACTCGATGACAACCTCCTTAGCTAGTGTGCGATTCATGTTTTATTTTCTTGTGATTTCGTGTGAGTTTCTTCAAGGATAAGAACTTGGTTTGTTTTATTGCTTTGTATCTTAATTTTGGAAGATAAAAACGTGAGAAAGAAATAAGAGAGATTGAGCGATGAGAGTGAAATAAACGTGAGAGGTGGGGATTTGTAGGATGCTTAAGAGTCTAGTTTAGGTTTTTTGTCATAAGGTTTTGGTTATTTAATAAAAAATTAATTTTTTTTTATTTATTTTAAATCAGATAATTCATAATAATTATTAATTAATCACCTTAATTCAATAGCTTAAATAAAAATCACTTCAATTTATTGCTTCCACCTAGGTTCGAACCCGGGTGGAGCAAGCCTTCACTTCAAGAGACCAATTTCGGCTCTCTCTCCCAAAAATATCCCTCCACCTTATAAATCAAATAATTAATTATATATTTAGGGTAATTATGATATTACCCTTATCCTGGAAAAAGACAATTTTACCCCTAGCCCTCCAACCTAAAGATTTCCTCTTTTGAAGTCCAGGAAAGCCCTTCTAAGAAATTTCGTATTGAGATCCCTACTGGTTGACCAAACTTTCCCTAACTCAACAAAATCCCCAAGTTAGTGGATTTATATAGCAAGGGTTCCGAGGTCTTGTTCTAAGTTCAATCAATCCGTGTGAACCCCGGTCTAATCTTTGGCATTCTGACACATTAAGCAATTACTTACATATCCATTTTTAGGGTATTACATTATATCCCCCATCCCCCCACCCCTTAGGAACATTTGTCGCGAACGAACTACTCCTTTACTAATAATATAAGAAATTCATCTATATAATGTATGCCATACATGGTAATTCATCTCCCCCATTGTGAATATCTTAATTCAATATATTAAATATGATGGTGCCCATCTTGAACAATAACCTAGTAGCTTCACATTTATAGACTAAGGAACTCTTTCGTAAACTAGTCTCATTAAAGCATACAACATAAATAAACATGTAAGTCATACAAATCTGCAACCAACATGATGACTCAAAGACATTAAACTCATACTAGTGCATAAACACCATACACAGTCAAATACATGAAGAACTAATTAAGGCTACGTAACCGAGACTTCACAAGAGGTGCCTTCCCCTGAACCCCTAGACTTGAGTGTGAAGAATTGTTGCCTCCTTGGAGCCTCTTCACTTGGACCATTAGGTTGAACTCTCTCTTTCCACTACACCATTTTAGGGCTACGACTACACTAAATATGAGCAACGCTTGAAAAGTGTTGCCTAATATATTTTTGGGAACACTTTTTAAATGTAGCCTAATTATTTAACTTTTTACAACGATAATATTGCAACGCTTAAAAAGTGTACCTTTAATGATATAGCCTAGAACTTTATAAGCGTTGTCATAGTATGAAAATCAATGGCCACAATAAATGATATTTAATGGCCAGCACTTTTAAAGGTACTATTTTATATTGTAAAAACAACACTTTAGAAGTGTGGCCTAAACTTTTTTCACTAAAATATTAGATTCCCTCCAACATTTTCAACTCCCCCTCCCATTATTTTTTGGCCAAAAAATTATAAACATTATTAAAAACTTTTTTATCTGGGAATTGGAAAAAAATTGGGGCTTAGAACACACAACGCTTACAGAAAGAACACAAAACACATGTTCTCTTCTCCAAAACTTCAAATCGAAAAGTAGAAGCGGAAGCTGAACAGAAAGAAGTTGAAGACTGAAGAGAGAGCTGAAATGTTGAGTTGATTCTCTTCTCAAATCGGAATAGCTGAGTTGAGTTGAGCTATGCTGACGAACTAGGGGATCGATCGAGGAACTGAGATCGAATATTTTGAAGCTTAAAAAACCAATTTCACACAAATCAAGCGTGTAATCATTTCATACATCTAAAAGTCCTTTTCACTCTTTTTCTAATCATCTAGTACTAAAAGAGGCCAATAATTGAATTTTTGTTTTTGTTTTCGCCGTCACTTTCTTCTTTGGGCTTGTTACTTGCTGCCCTTTCCCTCTCGTGGCCGCCCTTGTCTCTCCTTTGCCCGTCCCCCGGCGCCCTCTGCCTCATTGAGCTTAATAAAAAAAAATTCTTTAGAGATACACGTAAATGAATACTTATTGTAAACATGGTAACCTGGGAGAATTGAAGAGAACTTCTAAACACATACCTTTTCTTTGCAATGGTGTTTTATTCTATGATTAATTTTATAAATTATTTCGATAGTGGTTATTTCTGGTTAATTGATTATCCTTTTTCTTGCGTATTTTTTTGACTTGTTCCTGCTGGTTTACGAATATGGTTAAAGCTATAAGCTCAAAGAGATAAAATGATACTCTTGATCTGAGAAAATCCCCATTGAGAGTGGTTGAACACCTGAGATGTGCGCGAGAGGGCTGGCTCCCCCCTTTAGTTTTACACTGTCTGGTCTGTACTATCACTGCATCTGATTCAAGTTTTTTTTTTGCTCTATAATTCCTCCACAACGACTGTTTAGGATCTGTTGCTAGTTCATATAACTGCTAATGTTTGACATAATTGCTATGTACCTACTAGGAGACAATGCGATATTTATCGAATTAACTCTTCTCTAGAATTTTACAACTCATTCTCTATTGCGTAACTCAAATGAATGGAAATTTACAAGGCTGAGTCATATTCGGGCATTTTGGGTCTTTTGGTGGCTTGCTCCAATTAGCAAAAGGTTTGCTACAATGATGATATCATTCCTAGAGAACTACGTGCTCACTTTCTAGGTAATGTTGAATCGTTTACCATAATCACCAGTGTCCAAGCAGTTTCTCGTGTTATGATACTCTATAATCAATGTTTTTCTTGATATCCCTTGAGAACCGTGTATTGCTGGACATAACGTCTTTCCAATGAATGGCCCTCGGGTTGTTACTAAACTTTGTAACTGAATTTTGTATATCAACCTTTTGCTGTTTGTTGGGTGGGTGCTAAAGATGAATTATATTCCTCTTTTTCCAGCATACTGATAGGTCAGGTCATAAGTTGGGATGGTGACTTTACAAAATCCCTCTTGGAAATGATAATGCTATATTTTGGACGGTGGTTTCAGAGTTTTCACTTGGGTAGTGGGCCGCATAACTCCAACTCGAGGAGAGGAAAAGTACATTCAAACATCAGAGGTAGATCACCATGTTCTTGGTGTGTATAGTTTCCTCATTTCTGAATGACTCAATAATTTTCAGGAATATCTGCCATCAAATTAGAACCCCAAGCACACGTATTATCCGGATTTCAAGGCTATGATACACATTTCATTTAAGTCCAATTTTGACTCTTGGCCATCAGATCAACACCTTCCCCTGAGGACGGACGAGGAAAAGTGCAAGTTTAGGTTATTAATGAGAGAGTGAAAGATTTTGTGTGTTTCGGTTTTTTTTTTTTTTTTTTTTTTTTTTTTTTTTTTTTTTTTTTTTTTTTTTTTTTCTGTGTTTTTATTTTGTTTTTTTTATTGGGTTTTGTGTTTTTTTTGTTTTTTGTGTTTTTTTTTTTGTGTTTTGTTTTGTTGGTTTTGTTTGTTTTTTTTTTTGTTGAGTGTTGTTTTTTTTTTTTGTTGTTTTTTGTTTTTTTTCTTGTGTTGTATTTAAATTTTTTTATTTATTAGGTTTTTTTGTTTTTTAGTTTTTATTTTGGTTTTTTTTTTATCGTTATTTTTTTTTTGAATTTGTTTTTTTTTTTTTTGATTTTGTTTTTGTTTTGGTGGATCGGAAGGAAACATCGAAGGATTTGCTCGGTTAAGAGTTTTTTGGTATTTGTTTTTTATGTAGGAGTTCTTATTGTGTTTTTATGGTAACTATTTGGTTGGAGTTTGTCTTGATTTTTTGTTTTTCTTTTTTTAAGGATGTTTATGGAGTATATTGTGTTTTCTTGTCTGTTTTTCCCCTTTTCTTGCCCTTTTGAAGCCCTTTTCAGTTGGTGAAGCACAGGTGCTGGCCTGTCAAAGCCTGCTAGCAAAAGTATTTTGTCGATGAAGAAGTCCCCCGGCCTTGCTTGAAGAAGGTGGAAATATAGAGGGTCTGAATCTGATCATTCGAAATGTTTTCCATGTCCATAATTTTGCCAGCCTCAAGTCGTCACTGAAAATGGTAAAATTTGTTAGGTTTGGTGTATCGATGGCAAGTGCAAAGACTCAGATACCCAAAGAACATTGGTAAATTCTACTGTGGAGATTTCTACATAGTTTCTCTCACATACCATTCCTCATTCTCACGAACGAAAAGAAGAATTATTACTTATGTTGGTGACTGGAGAGATAGCCCCACATCGAGGTAACGAATGTCGTGCATATAAAAGGGTCAATGCGTCTTTTATTAGAATTTTCCTGTAATATTGAATCATTATGGTGGATTCAGGAGGATCGAGAAATGGCCTGCACAATTGGCTAGCACAATGTGCAATTCACTAAAGGGAGACCTGTGTGGTATTACTCTTTTTCGATGACTGTTTTTCAGTCAAAACTCAAGTGAAGCTTAATTTGTGACATCTAACGTTATCCCAGGGTAGGGATACAAGCAAAGAACCACCCCACCACAATTTGGGTTTGCAATATTCCAGCCCATGCTTGTCCTTAAGGTATCTCTCGATATTTTCACATAGGGCTAGTTTATCGTATTATGTATAGAATAACCAAGACAATTTCTTATCCTTTTTTCAGGGTGATTAAGCTCTGGCTATAAAATCAATTGAGGAAAATGGCTTCAAAATTATGAAACCTATGCTTCTGATACTGTTGGCCTTTTCAGATATCTGGAACTTCTAGTCCATAACAACTAAAGCATTTCAAGTCGATGTTTGTTATGCATTCTTATCGACCCTTTAAGTTTTAAACCCTCTTTGGATATTAAGTTGTCAGTGGCCTGATAATCTTTTTCTTTATTCTACACTATCTTTCAAATTTAGTCATGCGGCAAAGCTACGTTATGAGATCCTCTTCGTCACTTGAACATGTCTCAGACTATGTCTAGATAGATAGGTAGCTTCTGTTCTATGTTGAAAGATCTCAAGAGTTGGTTCTTATGGTTCGTAAACATCAGTCCAGATGTAATTTAGGATTCTTTTTCAATTATATTGAAGCTGTCTAAATGATAGTCTAATTGAAATTTATGTAAACTTTGTACTTATGATATGTTTCTATTTCTCCGTACTTTCACGCGAAAGTTCTAAGTTGCTTTTTCATTATGTCCAAAGCTACTATGACTTTGTTGTAAACCTTCCAAATATAATTTTTTACAACCCTCGATTCAATTAACAGGTGGCATCTTCACTGAAACACTTACGAGTGTTTGCTTCTTCTGCAATCAAGCTCTTTAGTATTCAGTCATTTTGGCATGGAAAGCAAAAAACCCATGAGCAACAGACTTTAGCATTCAAAGATGGGGAATTCTTCAGGTGAGGCTTTTAATTTAATCGAAGTAGAAAAAGGCGCTCTTCTCTTTGTCATTGTTATCCCCAATCTAACATACCCTGTGTTTTATCCTAGTTTATGCTGGCATTAGGCTAATTTTGTGGTCGGGGGGGGGGGCTGGTTTTAATGCACAAACTCACCGGAGTGACCAGGAAACCCCTAGGAAGGAAAAAAAAGCTCAGCTTTCTGGCTTGGTATTGGGAGAAAAACAAGATTATATACCAGCAACAAATTAGCTCCTGAAGCCACCAGGGAATCCCTTGTTTTCTTGTTCGGTTACTAGAGGTGCATCCTTCTCACCCTCGTATTTATCCCAATGAGAAAGTTTTCTCTTCTAATTGTCTTTATCAAATGATTTCATGTTAACTCGTGGATGTCCAGGAAAATTGAGGTAATATCTACAGAATTCAGTTTAAAACAAAATAAATTCTGGTTGTGTAATCAAACATTTATAATTTTCTATTAAAATAACAGGTTGAAGAAATCTATAACTTCACTCAAGATGATTTGTTGACTGAGAGTTCATGATGGTTCTCTAACACACATGCTGAAGTTTTCGTTTTGGGTTGGTCAATCAACAGATCAACTCCAAGAAAAGTCAAAGTTCTTTTTAAATTTTGACATGTCTACTAGTTAGTGTCATATGTATCTTCATATATGAAAAGTACTGTTCATTTTCATTTTTGCTTCGCGTAGATCGAAGAAGTTGCTCAAAGAAAATATCTAGAGCTGGCTACTCTTTGGAAGGGTTTATCCTCTTATGTTCCATTGTATACAGTCACAGAAGGAAATGAACCATGCTTCTTAGCAACATTTTCTCATGGGATCCTGTAAAAGCTACGTAGGTGAACTAAAGCGCTCTCTCCTCTTATAAAATATCGTTTTAAATTTGGTATGAAACTTGGAAGATAAGATGTAGAGCTGCATTTGTCAACCTCACCAGAGACATATCGAAAAAATAATAAGTGAAACTCATTAGTCATTTCATCAGCTTTTAACACTCTGACTTGCGTGTTTAATCAGGCACACGGAAACTCATTCCAAAAGAAGGTTATGATACTCTTTGGATTTGGTCATGCTTCCGAGGTAATTGATCTTGTTTTTCCATTACTATAATCTCATCTAAGTTACATGAATCATACAATGGTGCAAGAATGATGCTTGTTTTCCCATATCTTTTAGTGTGGTTTGACAGTAGATTTCGTACATCAACCGAGTTTCATAACAAGACTTCATTAGTTATTCAAGAAGTTTAGACTTTGTTCTCTATATTTAAGAATGATAGAACAAATCAGATGGACAACCAAAGACCCAGCTTAGCTGCTTAACTCTGCATTTACTTCATCGTCTGCTCTGCGACAGCTAGTTCTGTTCCAAAGCCTACCGGCAAGTCAGAGTTCACAAGACAGCCTGCGTAACTTGCTTGTCTAATATTCTTTACAGAAGAAATGAAACAGTCAATTCTCGTGGAAATCTTCTCTCATTCTAATTTTTTTTTTCGTTGCCTATGTTTGTGGTTAATACGTTAAAACAAGAATAAGTTTTATTAAACTATCCTATGTGGTTTAAGAGCTCTGGTTGTATTTATCTTGTTCGCTTAATCTTTAACCTAGTTTGTGATTAGTCGCTGCTCTATTTAGTTTCTTCTTGGTTGTTCTTTAGTCCTTCTTACAATGATTTCTCTAACTTTGTTTTCTTCCTCATAATGATTACGTAAAAAGAAAGTTTGTTGAATCGCTAAATGTGATCCTCTTTCCCCACACACTGATGTGGTCTACTGAGTATTTGAGGCCCTGTTTGGTTCGTCTGTTTGCTACTCAATTAGGTAATCAATAAAACTCAGCCGTTTTCTTTATGCTATTTGCTCTTTCCTTCTTGTTTTGTCCGTTACCAGCAAGCAATCTCAATCCAATTTACTACTCTCGTACTAATTGGTTTGTTGTTCGATTTGTTCTAATGTTGGTTGATCGTATTTTATCGGAATGTTGGTGTAATGTTGTTCTCTCTTGTTCTCTAATATTCTATCAAGGATTTGGGATGTTCCCTCACCATGCTCTTGGCTAGTTCTTTGTATAGAACATCCATCTTTTAAAACCTTTTTTCTAATTTAAACAGGCAATCTGTGTTCTTACCTCGAGTATTTTTTTCTCACTCATCTATTTTAGTTGATTAAATAGTTGTTTACACAACAGTTTTAGTTTTCTGTTTTGTTCCAATGTGAAGTATGTTTTTGCTTTTAATACAGAAAGTGTAGGGAGATAACGAGCTATCCCTCTTCTTCCCAACTCTAGCATATGAATTTGTGGGTTATGAGTTATCGGATACTTGAAGCACAAGGATATTAGGTTTCGATTTTTTTCCCTTCAATACTGAAGAGGTTCTGCACATTGGATCATGCTTTTGTGTGGCTTTGTTTTCTTTATCACTGTGAATCTACTTTTTTGCATCAGCTATAGAGTATTCTTGGCAGATATGTAATACTGTGCGATTGGGTGCCCAGTTGATGGACTGATTCCCTTATAAAGAGACATCTGTTGCAAATAAGCTTCATGACATGGGATGTTTTGAAATTTCCATGGATAAACATAGGAATCACTAAAGGTAATATTCTGAATTATGTATTTGCATTACAATTGATAGCAACACCGAAGACTGCACAAATGTTGTAGTCCTTAATAATGTTTAATTTTTTACATTGCAATTGTATTATATTTTGGATTGGTTGTCTACAGTGAATTCTCTCTGATTATGCCTTCCATCAATTAATTCACAAATCTTATAATTTTATTTTAAATGTGCAGGAAAATGCTGGTAATTGAATTATATTTGGCCAGAAAGAACTTCGATCTATTGGGCAAGATGAAGAAAGTTTTATTGTTTCATATACTTTCATGACCTTTTGGGGTTTTTTTGGAACTTGTTGATTTAGAGATCTTTAAGCCATCACTTTCTATCTAAGTTTTTGGTTGTACATGAATGTTTCTCGAAGTTTATTTGAAATATAACTTAATTTAATGAGTTTAGTTCATTTTGTGTTTTAGTAGGTCCACATTGTACGTATGTAAATATATTATATATTTGTCTGACATTAAGGCTTATAAATGTTGAAGTTACACTTTAATAAGTTTTGCTCTAGATGAGATATAAAGTAACAATTTCTAAGTGTTTTGCTCACAGCTGACAATAATTACCACACCCTTTATAAGTGTTGCAATAGATGAGATATAAATTTACACTTTATAAATGTTGGCAAAATGAACCAATAAAAGGCAACACTTTTAAAAGTGTGACCAATAAATCTGAAAAGCAACGCTTTTCAGTGTAGTCTTACCAAAAATAGGTGGTGCTAATGCACGGCTTCAAAGTGTGCCCTATACCTATTTGGCTACGCCTTAATAAGTGTAGCCAAAGCTGCAACACTTAAAATGGTTGCCTAAGTCAAAGGTTTACGCTTCTTGTGGGCCAGCCCCTAAAAAGTTTGGTTTGCTGAATTTCCAAAAGTGTAGCCTTTTCTCAAAGGCCACACTTTTGCTTTAGTTTAGGCCGACACTTACGTGGTGTTGCTGTAGGCCGAAAATGGTGTAGTGTTCCCTTGGTTTTTGAACTTCTCCCTATTTCGGGAAATCCTTCATCAGTGGACCCAGTTCAAACAACTTTAAACAAGCGTTAGAGTCCATCGTACATTCTCCCCCATGCAATATGCCACACTTTCTACAAGGTGGCCTTTCCTAGATTGTAAAGTCTTAAGAACCTCAGAGAGTAATCCCTTACTGACATTGAGCCCTTCTTAAGGTTGATGAATTCCTCAACCTTAGCCTTCTTCATTTATCTGGGAAAGAAACTCCCTAGAAAAGCCATCTTGAAAAGATCCCAAGTAATAGGACCCACTCCTAAGGGTCTGGTATCCTGCCACACCTTATACCAGGATTGAGCTACATCCTTTAACTTGTAGGATGCAAACTGAGACTTCTACACATCAATCAAACCCAATATCCTGAGCTTGTAAAGTGCTAGCTTGGGCCATCTGTACAAAAGTTGGACTTACTTCTCCATCTGTCAACCCAGCTGAGTTAACAGGCATCTATGTTCCAGCAGCTGGAGCCTGGGGAGAAACTTGAATAACCCCTATAGTCGCTTCTCCAATCTCCCTGCCTACTTTTCTCCTTGTATTCTTCTTTTGGAAACTTCAAGAGTTGATGTTAGATAAGCTCTTAACACCAAGAAATCCGACATTAGAGAAGGTACGATAGATTAGAAGAAGAGGTTTTTTCCTACGCATCATGTAGTCTCTAAACCAGGATAGTGGTGGATTTCACTACCATGACTTATAAACTACTCAATGTGGTTAATGTGAACTTATTATCCTCGCAATTTAACCTAGAGCTCTGATACCAACTTTGTCACGACGGGACTCTAGACCCCAGACGAGACCGACGTCATTGACATTTCAGAGGTCGCAAACAATCCTACTTACATCATTCTTACTTCTTCTAGGTTAATTTTAGCAAGAAAATTTGAAACTTTTTGGTTTCTTAACATGCTTACTAAACATTCTACTACATACGTAATTTCTCACCATCAACCATCTAACATTAATATCATCAAATAAAAGAAACAATTTATTATAACGATAAAGATGTACTTGCCGAAATGGCACAAATACAATGTCTGAATAAATATGTGACAGAAACGCTAGTGGAACATACTCCACTAGCTCAATCCTACAACTAAGCTAGAATGTAAATGCGCAAGCATCCTCAAAAACATGAGGTCCTACCAAGTCCGAATGAATTCTCCACGTCCGGATAACTGCAACGTTTATCTTGTAGCTCTAGCGTCCACATGTGCCAGCACCTAAAACTTTAGAGTTGTATAGGGTTAGTACACACTTGTACTAAGTATGGTTATATACAAGCACACACCAAGGAAATGCGTGAGTAAGAATAACTCTTTTCTAGCAACATGATTATAGTAGGTCAAGCGAGTGGACTTGCCAAATTGAGATTAGGAAAGTGAAAGAACTTTCGAAATTTAGATTAGGAAAGTTATACCATTAGAGTAACATGAATCATCATACTTAACATTTTGCACACAACACACAACAACGTACACATCACACATATCATAATTCATATAACACAAAACGTTGTTCATGTCATTCATTCATATGCCATGAGACCTTTGCATCATGGACTTGACATTAAGACTAACCAAAAATGAGGGCTCAACATATGGGACCTCAACTAGGGAGTCTACTTTAGAAAACATAGAGTCTCCTTCGTTCATTCATACGTACTTCATTTTATTGCATTTATGGGCCAGAGTAAACACAAGCTATACCTAGGATGTAGTTTAATACTTTCATCGGGTTTGTTGTGCAATGGTCAAGAATGACCTAATGTCATTATACCTAGGATGTAGTTTAATACTTTCATCGGGTTTGTTGTGCAATGGTCAAGAATGACCTAATGTCATTTCTTGAATCTAACTCACCTTTTGATTATCCTATCCTAACACCTTTGGTATTGTTCGTTTGATTATGTGCATCATTTGAGGCTGACCTCATTCATTCATTAGAAACTTTAACTTTAACCAACATAGATCATGTGAGCATCATGAAATCCAGTGTCATGAAACCCCACACCAAAAAAAGGTGGAATCACCGGCCAAATTTACCCAAAACATGCTAGCGTACATGGGGATTGAACCCCGCCAGATCCCTATATTGGCAGTATAGGTTCGAATACTAGGAGATATAAGGAGACCCATACCCGGCATGCCGGACAGTCTCATCTAATGAGAGTTACATGAACCTCTGCCCTTCCCGAAAGAAGGCATCACCTCTCATAGCTAGTCTATCGGTGCTCATTATAAAGTTCCATTACATTTAACTCATACGTCACGGAAGTTGGCTTCTAGTATGAGGACATCATAGCTCAATAGATGATTTCTCATCTCATCATTAGTATTAACTGTGTTAATCTCAATACTTTCATTCGAGTGTTCATAGAGTCAAGTCTCTTCATTAACTTTACACTCTCATAGGTGAGTATGTTTTGGTAAAATTTACTTAGAATCATTTGAGATTGCTCTCATCTTTCACATTAGCCTCATATCATGTTGTCACCACATTCATTAACATTAGTAAATTTTCTCTTCATAATTACGCACCCCATTTTACGTGAATGTTCATTTCATCATATGCCAATGCACTTGGACATTTAGTGTGTTTCACTCTCTTACTTAACCCTTCTAGGGTTTCATCATTTCATTGTTCATTTCATCATTTCTTTGTTCATTTCATTGTTCATTTCATTATGTGCCAACGGACTTGGACATTTAGTGTGTTTACCCACTTACTTAACCCTTCTAGGGTTACATCATTTCATTACATACATCTTAGGTTCACTTATTTTTAAACGTATGCTAGAGTTATGTCTATACGTACAAGCCATGAGGCTTCATGCATCGTTCATTTAAGTAATTCATATATTCCTAAGATTATGTAGTACAAGACTTATGCATCTTGTATATATGCCAAGATCTCAATTTTGATATAAGTAGGCAGCATTATTCTTCAATATTTAATTCACGTACGAAATTTGCGCAAGGAAACCCGATTTAATATCCCTTGGACAACACATTACATTTTTTTTTATTTATTCCAGTCCACGTGTCATTGGGACCCTAGATCGAACCCAAACATCACCATTTCCTTTTTAGTTCTATCCTTTGAAAATTATTTTTCTTGGTCGAGGGGTTGTGGGATCAAACCCCCACAACCCCTTTTTTTTTTTTTTTTATCTATTTCTACTTGTCTATTTCGAGTTGACTATGAGGTTATGGGATCAAACCCGAAAACCTCTCTTTATTTTTCTTTTATTCTCCTCCTTAAATCTACTTAAGAGGTCTCCCCCTTTATTTTTCTTTTATTCTCCTCCTTAAATCTGCCTAAGAGGTCGTGGGTTCGATTCCCACAAGCCTCCCCCTTGATTTTACTTTTATTCACCTCCTTAATCTGCCTAAGAGGTTGTGGATCCGATTCCCACGCGCCTCCCCTTTTAGATTTTTTTTATTCTCCTCCTTAATCTTCCTAAGAGGTCATGGGTTCGATTCCCACACGCCTCCCCCTTTATTTTTCTTTTATTTTTCTCCTTAAAACTGATTGAGAGGTAGTGGGTTCGAATCCCACTGCTCTCATTTCTTATTTTTTCTTTTAACTTACATTTTCAAGCTAATAACATGGTTCGAATCCCATCCACCACATTTATTTTTACTTCTTTATTTTCATGGTTTTTAACATGGTGAGGTCACGAGTTCAATCCTCCATGACCTCACTTGTTTTAATTCACTTTTTTCAACATTTTGAACCCTCTTTGCTGACTGAAATTCATCTTTAGAAGCTGCAAGTTTTCTTTTAATTTTTCAGCATCCTTTCATCAAGTTACACCTTAGTTCTTAGGGGAATTTCGTAGTGCATTTAGAACGTTTTAGGTGTGTTTTGATGGATTCGTTTAGACAAGTGATTATCCCTCAAATCATCCACAGTTCAACTCATATGAACATCACATTTGCATCAACATGTGTACATGAAATATAAAGAACTATCATGCAATTTCAAGTCTTAAACCATGAACAATAGCCATGACAACACACACACACACACGTAATTATATTTTTGGAAACATCAACATAAGTCCCATAATTCTAAACATACATATAAACACATATTCATCATGAAAACACGTTTCATCCCTAGTTTTCTACCAGCAAACATAACCAACCTATGATTCAATGGGAGCTAGTGACAGGGACATGCAACGGGGAACAATCCTAGTTTTTGGAATAGATTTGTCTGAACCTTAAGGGGTGTATTTGGAAAGGGACCAATAGGGAAGAGAACCCATACCTTTTTGACGTTAAAATCTTGACTTGCTTCCCAAAAACATCACCCAACCACATGTTTAGGCCTCCTCAATATCCACTCCTCTCGAATGACAACCTTCCTTAGCCTAGTGTGATATTAACGTTTGTTTTCTTATGATTTCGTGTGATTTATTCTAGGGTGAAGAACTTGGTTTTTTTTTCTGCTTTTGTATCTTATTTTTGCAGAGAAAAAATGTGAGAAAGAATAAAAGAGATTGAGCATGAGAGTGGAGAGATAAACGTGAGAGAGTGGGAGTTGTAGGAGGCTTAGGAGTCTAGTTTTAGGACCTAGTCAATAAGGTTTTGTTTATTTTATAAAATTCTGATTTTTATTTTACTTTAAATCAGATAATGAATAATAATTATTAATTAATCATATTAATTCAATAGCTTAAATAAAAAATCACTTTAATTCATTGTTTGCACCTAGGTGGAGCAAGACTTCACTTCAAGAGCCCAATTTCGATCCTCTTTCCCCAAAATATCCCTCCACCTTATTAATCAAATAATTAATTATATATTTAGGATAATTATGATTTTTAGGATTGTTACAGTGAGAACTTACAGATTCATATTACCAAGTATGATGATATTGTTAGCAAAAGGTGCATAATTGAATAATAATAGAGAAATCTGAATGGTGTTACTAGTGAGTAGGAAGACCTCCATAAAGGAATTCTCATGCTCCAAAAGAAACTAGAGACAAAACAAACTCTTGTGGAGGAAAGTGAAGAAATTTCCACAGAAGCAATATGGGTGTTGTTGTGCTTTAAGCTACATTCTTCAGTAACTAACCTCTTATATTTTCCTGTTTTTTTTCCTATTTCCTGCTCCCGTTTTCTTACTACAATATTCTATTCTTGTTAGATGCTCGAAATAGCAGAACTCCACGATTATGAGGAAGAAGAGGAGGTTAAATTGTTCGAGAGGTTTGTTGACAAACTATAAGGAATAATAAATGTACTAGAAAAGGAGTTTCTCATTCTTGTATTTGCTATATGTTTTTATATATATGCTTATCATTAAATAATATGACTTCCCACTTAGTAGATTTAACTTTCCCAGGAGAGGCTGAGCCACACCAAATACAAAGAAAGCGGCTAGAAATGAAACTTCATGCCATCAAGCAATAAATGAAATTAATGATTGAAATTCCTAATTTATTTTAGTTAGATAGAAATCTCTCAGGATTTAGTGGCACGTTACTCCCCATGTGGATCAGTTTTAACAACCACAACTACTCTTTCCGCCTGCTTTATTTGCTGTAAATGATGAACAATTGTTCAGTTGTTTTTTTTTAATGACAAGGAAACTCGCAGCCGCTACCCTTTGGGTGCGCCTATGGTAAAACCTCCGCTCCTATGCAATAGCTGGCAAACCACATAGGAGAGGTAACCCGCACTAGGCAAGCCTGGTGCGACGAGCTCGACCCATATTCAGTTGTTATTCGAGATAGATTTCTCAAGTTTAATACCACTCTAGCAAGTATCAGAACATTAGAAAGAATAGTATACAAAGAAACCAAACAAGCAGAATTAGAGATGAAAATTAATATAACTTGCGAAAGAGGAGGCATACCTAAGATTATAGTAGACAGTAAACATAGTTTCAGTTAGACAAGAACGGAAGAATTTGATTGTAAAATATAATTGATTCTTTACACATACACAGTACACTATGATATGATCTAATTATATTAGATAACTTCAGAATAGTGCAATAGCAACTGTAATTTTTTAGTTAGATAGAAAGTTGTTAGGAACTAGTGGCACGTGAAGACGCACATGGATCAGTTGAACAACTGCAACTACTTTCTATCACTGCTCGACTAAAAATCAGAAAAATACTTCACTTGTAATTCATGTTTAATACAACTCTCTCTCTCTCTCTCTGTAGTCTCTCAAACACTATTTTAGTTCATTTAGCTCTGAGTACCTCTGTTTCCAGAACAATAAAAAACGCACTATTCTCTTAGGAATAATCCCATTCTTAGTTTGGATCTTATCATACCACAAACTTTCATATTTAAAAGAACGACCAGCTAGTTCAAAAGAAAAGGAATATATCAACAAGCAAAGGTATAAACTGCACAAAACAAAAAACATATAATATTTATAGACGGAAAAAATCAGCTCGAGCGGGTGGGCATACCTGATATTTAAGTAAAATATTCGAGTAATGTAGAAAATAGAGATTCAGTTGAGATCGTTTCTAGTTTCGCCTGTGCTTTCTTTGTTTTTAGAATACACAGATGAAATGTTGAGAGCTCTGAGCTATGCTGAGATTGCTGCCAAACAGATGCTACTAGGGTTTTCTTACTCAAGACTCTATTCTTAGAAACAAGCGTCTTTTTTTTTATAGAAATTTAGTTACACTTATTTTTGGCTATAATTTTGGTGAACAGTTGGGGTAGACTGGTTGTAGAGAGAATTCAAGATTGGCCCACTTGGGGGGGTGTCATCGCCAAGATAACGGGCCCAAAATTATTATTTGGGATCAAATATTAATTTCTTTAGGGACTAGATCAATCACCTTCACAAACACATACATAAGTAAGGATCGAAATAAAATCTCGTCCTAATAGATATACTTTTAGAGACATGATTATTAACTCGTCCCCAAATGTTGGTCTTAAATAAAGCTTTTTCTTGTAATGAATAGCATGGAAACAAAAAATAATTTTAAAATATAAGTATCACTTCAATATAATAACAACAACAAACCCAACAAAAGATATATATATATATATATAAGTCACCTATAAATTATTAACCTAATAAAATAATAATAATCAAAATGACGGCAACAATTAAAGAATTGGCAAAAACAGAAATGTATAAAGTTATAAAAAATAATAATTAGCAACATAAAATTCAATAAAAGATATATGCAATTAACAAATGTCTAAAATAATGATAGAAACCATAGTAAATCAAAACGTTTACAATTATGACTTAAAAATTATTAGAAACAATCAACAAACCCAATATATTCTTTTAGCAACAGTGACTAAATGAGAAGAAAACACTAAAATAAATAATCAAACACTATATAAAACAAAAGATAGAAAAGATAAATAATCAGCGGCAAAAATCAACGGGAATCATCACAATTAAATATTAAAGAGCCTAAACAACAGCAAGGACAGTGTTTCACCTCCACGCGGAAAATATTAGTAACGAAAATTACGAAATAACAATAGAGAGGCCGGAGTTTGAACCCCTCCGGTCAGATCTTAAAAGAAATACACGAACGTTGTACGAGAGAAGCTGGTGTTGGAGAAGAAACGGTGCGTTTGTTGCTTGCTCAAACGTCTCCGTAGTTAATGATGGAAACACCGCAAATCCAACAAAAAATTGTAAAAGGGAACGGAATGTACGGTCCATTTGCGATGAGCGAGAAAATTGGAAAGGGGGGTGTTTGGTATTGCTGATTTTCTAGAATGAATGGTGGTTTCTCATTGTTGTTGTTGCCGATTTCTGATCAGAAAAGAGGGAGAACAGTGAGGGTGTTGTTACTGGTAGCAGTGGGCTTCTGGTGGTTTTGTGGTGAGCTTATTAAGCAAGAAAATTTGGCGCACGGAGACGGGGTTTTGGGGGTCAGGTTTGAAAGTTTTCTGGTGCTGTTTGATTTTATGTGGATCTGGTTATGAGGATTTTTGCAGTTAGTTAGAGAAAATGGAGGGCATGGGTGATTTTTGTCGGTTTTCGGTTGATTTCTGGTTGCATTGGCTAAAAAATAGAGGATTTTGGGTTGGGTCTAGTGGCTTTGCCGGTGAGAGAGAGTTCTGGTAAGGTGAGGAAGAGAAGAAAAGAATGAAAAGAAAATGGGGTTTTTAGGTAGTGGATTCACCGGATTCCGGTGGAACTCTGGTGAACTTGTCACCGGAAAATAATGAACAATAAAAATTGAAAATTGAAAAATAACGCCTAAAAATGTTATCCACCTCTTTCAAGCTAAATGACCGAACTATTTTATATATAGGGAATTTTTAAAAATGAGTCTGAGTTTTGAGCTTGAGATCATGACAAAAAAATAGTTTGTTGATAAAATATATGTGTATGCAAATCTATAATGCGTAAATATCAAAATGAATAGAAACAATGTTACCAAATCAAATGCTGATTTCTAAAAAAATCTTAATAAACCAGTAACATGACATGATAAAAAATGTCTTTACAAAAAATTTGATTTATTATAAAAGTGAACAAGTTCTGGACGTCTGGCTGTGACAAAATAATTAAATTAAACAAAAAAGGATTGTACAACACTCAACATCAAAATGAACAAAACCCTATTTTGAAAATGATTTAAAATAGAGCAAACTTACAAAAATGACTATATTTATAGGTTTATTTAAGTTCATAGCTTGGATATGTATTTCTAGAAATGACTAAACTTATGTCAATTTCGTATGCGCAAAATGTTTGTATTAATTTTTATTTTATTTATTAATATTTTTATATTTGATAAATGCACTAGAATAAGGTATGATATTCCCGATAACTTCCAAGTACAACTATTTATTATGTTGCCTAATTAACTGAAATTTCCATTATTGAATTACCAACTAATATTACATATGTAGCAAATATGATTGTTCACATCATACAAAAGGTTGTATTTATATTCCTAAATACAATGATATTCACTAAATACTAATCAAAAGGTATTCTAAATTTTTGATATAAAAGTTTATTCCATGTCTTTTCTTTTCTAGTTGTATTTTGCATATTTTAATTTATTTATTATACACTAATAACAGTTGTATTACCATAACTAATAAGACAATGTATTACTTGTACATTGCCATATGAATACTTTGGAATTCAAATTGTGGTGCTATTTATAAAACTAAAGTATTAATATATCAAGATACAAATACTTATAAAAACTTAATGTATTATTACATCAACAAGGTAAGTATACATTTTAGAATATGAATACAACATTGAAAATGGATACACTATGTTAACCCAAAAAAAATAATACCCCCACGTTGTTGTTAAACAAGAAAATAAAAAAAAATAGAATGTGTATGGTATCAAAGTGTGCGGTAAGTAATTCGACTATATACAAAAAAGATTACAAAAACCACAAACGTAGATCTATTTTTTTTTTAAAGTTTTTTATAATAATTGGAGGCTTGACTTAACGAGGTATTTTTTATAAAACTATATGATATATCATTATAGCTTGCATTGCCTAATTCAAATTGGATAATGACTTATGTATCCAAATCTATTTGTATTCACAATCACCATTTTATTATTAGAAATACCTTATCTATGTATATAAATAATTAGTAAATATACACATCTTACATTTGATTGAACCACAAAATATAGACTATAATGATTAACCACAAAATCACTCTACAATCATATAACAGGATCTTGAAATGGAAGGAATTGGGGGGGAAAATACAAAAAAAATATGTAAATATAAGGATATTGTGAAGAAAGGGTATGGATACATAGTTATTATGATTTTAATAGTAATTTGTTCCGTATTTATTAGTTATTTATCTTAATATAAAAACAGTGATTATTGATATACAATTTAAATTGCTATTTATTGTATATATTTCCATATAACAATAAAAAATTAATTAGCTATAATTATTTAAATGTGTATTGAGTTTGTCATATTTTTGTAGTTTTTCCTTTAAAATATAATACTAAAAAAATATTAATTCTAAAACTATCAGACTAAAATTTTGTGTCAACAAGTGGTTATGCACTTATTATGCACTTGCTCTTATTTTTGTTGAGTAAAGGGCATCTTCAAGCGAATATTGACAACCTCGCTTAGGAGATCAGTGATTATCGAATCGACTTGAAGGGTGAGATTCATCTTCCATGCTGCCATGAAATTCTCTTTAGTCTATGACCACCATTTCCAGGCTTAGACCATTCTTTTTTGTTAGTTGAATAGTTTATTTGTATTTTTCTTGTTTAGACTTGGTTATCGTTCGTAGTTTTGGTACATTGACTTTCGCATTCTAGGTTTAACTTCCACAGTATTTTAGTTGTTAGATCTTTTGTTAAGTAATGAACTTCACATTTAGTCATTTAACTTGCTTCCGTAACATAAATGCCTTTGTTTTGGAATAATTATTTTAGTTGGATACTAGTAGTGGTTCTTCCACCGGCTTGTAAGTGTGAATGTCAATCACGACGGGTTTAGGTCGTGACATTCAGCCTATATATAGCCATAAATTTGTGTATCTAAATTAAATTTTTTCTCTTTTAAATTATATTAGTAGGATTAATCAAGATTTTTCTTATTGTTGGTCAACTTTACACAAATAAAAAGTTTAAATAATTTAGAACATAAAATTTTTTAATATATCTTTTTTATTATTGGTCAACTTTACATTAATGATAAGTTCAAATAATTTACTTCCTATATTTTTAAACTTTGAATTCACTTAGATATTGCATATTCCCACTTTTTTTTCAAATAATTAAAAGTAAATTTGATTAATCTGTCAATTAATTTAGTGACAGATTAGTCAGTTATAATGAATTTGGATTAAAAAATGACTAAGGGTAATGACTCTTCTTGTTTTTTATTTACAAACATTTCTTGTAACTAATTTATTACATTTGCTAAATGCTTTTCATATTTTGCACACACAAATGTGCAATCCGTGGTTTGGGTGGTGTGGTTAATGTATTCTCATTCTCTCTTTCTAAATAAAAATAACGGGAAATTTTTATGAAATATCAAACATTATATCAGATTAAATCTTATAGTCATAGTTTACTTTATTTGTAATCTGCAATAAATATTCCATTTTTGTCATTTGATTCAATGTACAATTGGTCATTTTATACATTTCAATATAAAATGTATAATGCGTTTCTGTTTATATAAAGCGAGAGAAAAGTGTATATATTAAATACAAATATATATATTTTCATCTTATACACTTATATTTATAGAAATACATATTTTATCATAAAAATTACAATGTAAAATTGAATAAATAGAAAATAATCTTGTTGTAAAAATTGTATGTAGTGGTCTAGCGTTGTATTAACAAATAAAAGCTTCCGTATTCAAAACATAAAATTTGTTATGGAGCGCAGTTATACAAACTATAGTTATAACATACAAATATTATTTTTATGTTTGATATATGTGAAAGTTGCTCATAAATAATCTTATTGATTCAATAGTAAGATTGAATATAAGTGGTTGTTACAAACAGCCAAATATGATTTCATTGATGAGTGAATTGTCTATACTATAATTCAGACCCAATTTGAGCGTCATTAGTTAATAATAACTATATATTCAAACCAGATTGTGGCTTTGGATGACGAGTGTGCTTGTTACGGAAATGCCAACAAAGGGAAAAATTGGGGCTAGAAAGTCGATTTCCATAGAATAAGGATTTTCCCAATCTTTTCCAGATTTTGAGGAAATTGGAGTCATCAGGTGTAGGGAAATTTAGTAGCAATCGGGTGGAGCAAACATGATTTTGATATCAAGTAATGAGATGAATATCGTTAAAGGAAATCTAATAACGAGTGTACAACTCGTATTTGTATAGAGAAGATCTCCAGGAATCGATCTTAGTGTTAAGGGTATTTTTCTTAGCGTAGTGGATTAAAAGTGTGTTGTATAAAGAGGGAATTGAAATTCTTCTAAGAAGCTTCTTTCTCGCATTGTGCCGCTAAAGTGGGATGGTAGTCGTTGTGGCGGATGAGACAGGACATAAAATCGTAGATATTTGGAGAGGGCTCACTGTTTCAAAAATGTCCTTGTAGCGGGATTTTAAGCCGCAACAGTAGGATGGGTGTTGTTGTAGCGGGACAGGCACCAATTAGGTCGTTTATAAACCCCTAACTGACCTTATTTGATACTTTTTGAATTTTAGAGCTAAAGAACGACCCTAGGCAAACCCTAACTCGTTTTTCACCATTCTTGAGGCTAAAGGTAAGTTTTTAACTCCTCTAACGCTTTTCGATCCATAAAACGTAATTGAATGGGTAAATATTAATGGGGACGAGTTTCTTGATAAATTTTATGGTGGAAACAACCCTATTCCGAATACTAGAGATCATGGGTATGATCAAGGGTTTTGAGCATTGTTAGTAATCCGGGTAATTAGTGATTGTTTATTGATTTTCATATGTTATTAATTGTGTGTAGACCAAGAACAAACGGAACAAATCTAAAAAGGGAAGGATCAAGTTTCTTAGAGTTTCAAGCTTGTTTCAAGGTAGGTGATGATTGTGATTTCATGATTGTATGATGTATGCATGTTCTTAATTCATTATGATTCTTGTATGCATATGAATGTTGCAATATTGATCAGACTTGTTGTAATGAATGATGTATCCATGAAATCATGATGTAAATGTATGATCTTGATGATATACTTATAATTGTGATTGTGGTGTGTGAATGGGAATCAGTTTTTCACAGCTAACCGGATCACTTTCCACATTCTGGCATAACTTTAGATCGAGTTGCCACGTCCCAACATAATATTTGATAGGGTTTCCACGTTCTGGCATAGTTTTGGATCGACTTTCCATGTTCTGACAAGCTAATTATTTGGGTTTGGGTTCCATGAGAGATCTAATGATGTGATAAGCATGTGTAATGTTTTGTCGAATTGTCGTGTTGATAGTGTTGTATATGTATGTATATGTATGTGATTATAATGTTTGTTTGACTTGTTTAAATTACACTAGTGGGATAACCTCGTGATTTTACCAGTACACGTTGGTTGAGTAATAATGCTGCACTTGCTCTTATTTTTGTTGAGTATAGGGCATCTTCAAGCGGTTATTGACATATATCACTTAGGAGACTGGAGATCATTTCATTGACTTCGAGGGTGAGTCGCATCTTCAAGGCTACCATGGAGTTCTCTTTCGTCTATGTCCATTTTTGAACTTATTGTTAGATAGTTGAATAGTGCATTCGTTGGGCATCTAACCCTTTTCTTTAAATTTATGGATCTTGTTAGATATTTTGGTACATTGACTTTAAGATTCTAAATATTTAAATTCCGCATTTATTTATTAATTAACTTGATCCCATAGCTTAATTTCTCTTAATTTTTATCTAGTTGCTTGGTTTGGGTTGTAGTAGTGGTTCTCCCACTGAAGGGATAGTTTGGGTTCCAATCACAACGGTCTGGGTCGTAACTGTTGGTTTTAGATCCTAGCTTCGTTTATCTTGATGTACAAAAATGAGTCTTAATAGAGTCTTGCGGAATGG
This sequence comes from Solanum habrochaites, assembly GCA_027704765.1. Classification (NCBI taxonomy): domain Eukaryota; kingdom Viridiplantae; phylum Streptophyta; class Magnoliopsida; order Solanales; family Solanaceae; genus Solanum; species Solanum habrochaites. The sequence continues at coordinate 30,917,504 of JAKWJA010002496.1, read as the reverse complement.
TATAGGGACACCTTTACTTTTCTTCGAGAGGCTATAGGACTTAAGAATATCTCTATATTTCTCTTGTCTCGTTCATGTTGTAACTTGATTACAATTGATATATGTCGATCCGAGTTTGTATCTAACCTCTTTCACTATTCAGTTCACATATGGTTAATACAATGTTAATGGGTGTTCGTCCCGCAGCCCTCGTCAATGCTCAAACTTAGGAACCTGCTGCGAGAGGTCGTGGTCGAAGCAGGGATAGAGGAACATCTAGAGGAAGAGGTCATGGGAGCGTAGAACTTTCTGGGAATAAGGTACTGGTTGATGCTCATGTGAATGAGAACCCTCCTACGTAATGAGGAGGTAGAACATGATATTGATGCTTATCATGACCAACGACACTAACCTACGATTTTACTGTCAACTATTGTTGATAGTTTAGTAACCCAAATAAAAGTTGGGGTCGTGTCCTAAGGGAGAGGTTTTGAGAGGATGTAGTTAATTAGAATTTCATTCTAATTAGTCGTAGATAAAGAGAATAATGAGTAAAAAATTGTAAATCAATAGAGGGTGACACAAAAGTGTCAAATATCGATTGGGGCTTTTTCACAAGTAAAGAAAAAATGGTAAAAAAAGTAAGGAAGATCAAGTATGAGACGATGTTCTTGGGGTTTGACTGCAATACAGGTTGAGATAAATAGTTGGGTACATGCTTTCGACAGGAAATTGGCAAGATAGTTGTGACTAGGCTAAGTTTTAGATGGAAATAAGTTTCCTCTCGGGCAACTTACCCTGTTTCAAATGTGTTCTCGGAAATTCATTTGCCGCATGAAGACCAGCCTACACCTTAGCCCACACGCTCTATCAAGGTGAGTGTTAGGATATGGAACAAAGGCACATCCTGTCGGGCTGAACCTCATGTCAAACCCTCCTTAGGTCATCAGTCTAGTGTTCTTAGGTTCAGTTCCTCCCTCTCGGGCAAGCCAAAAACACATGGGTGAGTTTGTATTTGCAACTACAAACCCATTAAGTTGAAAAACAAACACAAGGTGAAATCACCATTGAAACATATCTAACCTATTAGCAAGAAATACCCGACAAGAATATTAACTCATATCTCCTAAATCATACCCGAAGAATGGGGGGGTTTAGCCACACATCTAGCAACAACAAAACACAACTAAAATTAAAATGAAATTAAATAGGCATAATTTATTAAACTTTGATTCAAGCAAAGGAAGAAGAATAGAGAAGACCAGTTCCAACTTGGGGAAGATGGGCTATTTTCTTCAAGTCTCCTAGAAACCCTCTCCAAATTTGAGAGAATAATATTTTAAGACAAAAACATGCGAAAAGTTTGGATCTGTTCCTCTTCTACTAAGACTAGTATTTATAGCTTTCAGGATTAGTGGTGCAGTGAATCGTTTGACGTGGTTAGTCACGATCGCCAAATGACTAGGTGAATCTCCCTTCTTGTGTCTCATCAGCGTTTCTTGCTTTCCTTCAACATCTTCATGTTTTAGACCATTGGGCGGTATAACATTGCGTCAAAAAACTGTTCGTTTGAAGCACCGACTGCTCCTTTCATCACTTTTTTAATCCACTTCCTTCATGGCTTCACTTGTTGGAACAAAAGTCAGAGTTCTTCCCATTGGCGACTCACCAAATGCACTTGTCGAAGCTCAGGCTTCATCTTTTTCGTTCTTTTCACCCTTTTTGTTCCCTTCTGCGCATAAGTGTCCATACTATCACTAAAACTTCAAAAACCTGAAACCTAAGAGTTTCCATCAAATATTGAGACTAAATAAGCATTTGTGAACACTATTTCTATCAAAATAAACCTCTAAATGAGTTTAATTTGTGGACTCATCAACAGATCGAACTTAAACTTTTGCTTGTATTCAAGTAAAACTAAGTTCAATTGTACAAATAGAATGTCTAAGATAGTGCTACACAAGATTCAATCATTAACATACACAACAAGACTCAAACTACTCATGCTAAGATCAATTGTGTACTCAAAGATCCAAGTTGTGACACACCTTTACCAAATGTTCTCATGCTCACAATACTTGCTACTAAATTCAGTTCAAGTTCAACAACAATATTTGAATGCCCTCACACAAAGAATTATCCCACATTCACTCACATTAGTTAATCAATTAAGATCAGGTTTCAGAAGCAACACTCGCACTCATAAAGAGGAATACAATGCATGCTTTCACCTATATGTTTGCCCTTATTTTCTTATCAACATTGTTTTAACTTACTCAAGATCAAAAAGGTCTTTATAAGGCTTTTATTGGGGTTGAGTGCAATGGTATGATCATTCAAGCTTAGTGACTAAAAGTCATCATGAACCGTTGAGCTTTCAATACTTCCATTTCATCACCTTCTTTTATCAATTTTTCACTTTATTATTTATAAGTCATCCTATTATTTCACTCCATGTATTGCTTGGAAACCCAAATATCTTTTGGATTTTCATTCCTTTGTCTTTCTTTTTATTTCCTTTTCCTTTTTCTTTCTCCCTTTTTATATGAGGGTTTCCATTTCGTTGCAACACCATGGTTCAAGGAGACTTTTCTAGCACTTCTTGACTTCTCTTTTTCCTTTTCAACACATCCCCAACTTAATCTTTTGGATTAACTTGGTTATTCATTCAATCAAGAGTCATGAGAATCATTGGTAGGGTTGAATAAAAGTCTAGGTTTTCACAAGTTCTCTTCCAAAGAAAGGTAAGGCTCAAGAGTCGTTAAACAGAGTTTCACATGCTCACATGTAGGTCACAAAAGAGGTGTATGTCAAATTGGCTCACACTCTTTAAAGTTTCCTAAGATCACTAAAGATCACACCTTACTAAATCAATTAGACTAATGCAGCAAATTCTAGGTTTTTTCATGCATGGTTCAAAGTAATCTCATCTCACAAGGCATCGACTCTTAAAGCTAAAAAAGACTACACACTTTTTTTAGTTTTCAATGATCATCACAAGAGAAATCAATTTGATACATGGCTAATTACAACGAGATGACAAAAGTTCACACATTGTCAATGCACCTTCATGTGATCTCTTTATCACTGTCCAATCATATTTGTTTGATCGAGAACATTATTTAAGTCATTGGTATTGATAGAAATCGAGAATTAAATTTGTACGAGAACAACCACTTTCAACAGAAGAGGTGGCAAAAATATTTAAAAATGAATTTTTTTCAAAAGGGCCAAAATTGTTTTGCAATTTTAAAAATCTAAAGGAGCCATAAGCTAAAATAATTGCACAAGAAATATAAACCACAACGTAAAACAGACAACCCACAAATAAAAAGTAGTCGCACAAAAGGTGCGCCTCACTTCACCACAAAAAAAAAAACGTTTGTCCTCAAATGCAAGCAAAAGTATCCAAAAGTAGATGTTAGAGAATAATAGAGACTAAGGTATAGAGGGATCCTATTTACTTGGTAACTTCATCTATTTAAGCTTTAGTGCCCTATGTGTTGGCCTGGTAGGGGCCGATATCTTTCATAATAACTTTAGCAGATTTAGAGGCAACTGCCTTGCTAAAATTATCCCTGGCATGAGCTGGCATGAAGGACTCTATTGCTCTGAAAAAGCCATGTCTCCATTAGGGAATAACATGGTCTTGCAGATTTGTCCTCTTATTTGAACTCGGCTTTTGGCCCTTATTATTTTTTGAAAGGATGTTTTGCTTTTTGACTTCTCCTGAAGTTCTTTGCTCTGATTTTTTAGGATGGCATAATTCTTCAAGATATTTTGGGTATGGCGATATATGCACCAACCTTTAAAAAGAGTTTAGAACAAAACTATGGAGGTTTAGATATATTAAATGCTTCGGAAAAAAAACTGGCTAATTGCTCAACTACTTAGGCGATACGCCGAATGGAGTGCCTAGAGGGTACAAAAGTGCAGACAAAGGGGGAACAAGATTAATTTCGGCGAAGCGCCGAATGAACTCGGCGACTTAAGATTTCTCACCAAAAATTACAAAATATTTAATTCAATTATCATGTAACTAAGGGCGATATGGGGACATAAAGAGAACCGCATAGTGGTTCGGTGAGCTCGACCCAGCTCGCCAAACATTCTAACGTACTCATTTCAAACCCAACTCCCCAAATTCGACCACGCAACCCTTAAAAAAAATCAAAACACGCACAACTCAAATTAACTCTATACCAAAATTAACTATGCAAATCCCATTCTTTTCATCTATTTTAAGGCACAATTTTCAGGAATAAAACATTTTAGTCATTACAGTCAAAATAATCAAACTCCAAAATAGGTAAGAATCAATTCAATCAAAGATATCTAGCACAGATCAACAAGATAATGTTATTACATTTGAGAACAAAATTTAATAAAAGGGAATTAGGGTGCGGATACCAACCTTTTGTGGTGATTATGATGTGTTCAAGATACTAAACGACAATGCAATTCAAATCCAAGAACAAATCAATCAACTAAAATATGATATAAAGNCATACGAAGCAAACCCTTTGAGGACACCATGCACTTATTACTTGTATGTTCTCTCGATGACACAACCAACTATAGCCTAAGTAGTGATACCACCTTTTTGTACCCATCACGCTCCAGACTTCCTATACTTTGCCGTCATTAGACGTACTATACCTTAATTTATCCCCCATCTTAACTTATTGATCAGCTAAAACAGGACCCGTTAATAACTCATGGTGGCACATGGTTTATGAATACTTGAGTTGAAAGATGAACTCGCACCCATATCTGTGCTCAATACTACTTTTGCCCCTCTGAGTTCTGTCACCTTCATGTTCCGTTGATCCGTTCTCCGCTTCCCCCCATCATGAAACCCCCAATATCTAGCTTCTACCTGTTTTTTAAAACACTCTTATTTTGGTTTGAGATAATCCTTTTCTTTCTCAAATGTGAAAACTTTTTAAAATCCTTGGGAATACTTAGTTCCCTATAGCTTTTGAGAAGTGAACTCAACTCTTTACTCTTAGCTTAATTTGAAACTTTAAGTCTTTAAAATAAGGTTAAAACATTTGTAAAAGACATTGAAAACTTTGATGAACTTCATTTGACTTGACTCTTGAATTTGATCTTAACTCTTACTTGAATCTACTCTTAATTGATCCTTGAATTGAATTATGGATTCAAGGATTATTATTTATGTTTGTAAATACCTAATCAGGTTTAGGAATGATTCTGAATATCTAAACTTCAGAAAAAATTACAAAATCACCGTCTTTGAACAAGTTCATGATGCAGAGATATTTCTAAATAGTTATTCGTGAAACTTAATTTTGTGATAGACGAGTCCGTGTCCTGTCCGTGACGCGGATCAACTTTTTTTCACTAAGGGAACAGGTGAGGTGTGCGACGCAGACCTGGTACCTGTTCCTTTGTCCGACTTTTTCCTCTTTGTTTTCCATACTCAATTCGCCTAAACTAGACTATTGTTCTCAAATTCATTTTAGATTCTGATACCAAACATATGTGCTCAAGAACGTAATTCAAAACAACCTAAAACACAAAGTAAATATCTCAAAAACTCCACAATTCATCCCAATACAAGAACAACATTAAAATTCAATAATTCATGTCAGGAACATCCACTTTCAAAAATTTTTAGGACGAATTGCACTTAACTAAACATGTTTAGCACGTGGGTGAAAGAACAACGCTTTGAGTGACTCACATACCTTGTAGGGATCACCCCTGACAAAATCCTTAAATTATTTTTTAGGAACTCGATAATTTTGGCTTCTTTTTCCTTTCTTCCTGTCTTGCGTTCCTTCTCCGAAACCCTAAACTTTCTCCAGAAGTGTAAAACTGACCAAGAATAACATAGACACTTAATAATATTACCAAAAACGAATTGAAGTAAAAGGGTAAGGAAATTCGGATTGCTTTTCTTCCTTGCTCACTTTTATTTTTTTTTGGTTTCTTTGTCCTTGGTGTTTTCTTTGTTTTATTTTCAGTTCTTGTCCCTTATTCCAATAGCCCAACTTCCAAAGGGCATAACTCATTGATACAAACTCAGATTAGCGGAAAATCGGCGGCGTTGAAAAGATCATTCCAAGGGATTGCCAACCATATCTGGAACTATATCTAACTCATCCTGATCTATGAGTTATGGTCGTTTGAATTTTACCTGAAACTCATTTTTCCTAACTTAAGTAAAATTCTAGATTTTAATTCTTTCCAAAAATGGCTATTTCTAATTATAAGCTTCTTTCTAGTTATTTCAAATTGCGAGATGTTACATATCCATATACTAGAGATCATGGGTATGATCAAGGGTTGTGAGCATCGTTAATAATTTGGGTAATTAGTGATCGTTTATTGATTTATGTATGTTATTAATTATATGTAGGCCAAGAGCAAGCGAACGAATCCAAAAAGGAAAGGATCAAATTTCTTAGGGTTTCGAGTTTGTTTCAAGGTAGGTGATTGTTGTGATTTCATGATTGTGTGATGTATACATGTTCTTGCTTCATTGTGATATTTCTATGCATATGAATATTGCAATATTGATCACACTTGTTGTAACTAAGATAGATGAATAATGTGGCCATAAAAATCAGATGTAATGACTTTGATGATTACTGGATTGTTGATCTTGGGTGTTTGGATGGAACCTTTTAATTACGACATTTTGGCAAGCTAAGTGGACAGTTGCCACGTTCCAGCCTAACTTAGATTCGTGTTACCACATTCTTGTCCACCAGAACGGCCCCGAGTGGAGACCCACACTTACCCTACGATGTGAGCGAACCAACCAATCCAATCCCAACATTTCAAACCATAATAAAAATATAATGCCCGGAAGACGTATAAACGCATTACCGAATCAATTAATATAACTTCTTCTAAGTTTATCAAACTATCCCCCAAAACCTGGAAGTCATCATCACCAGAACATCTATCCTCAATTACTAATCTTACGAAGTTAGAAACTAAAATAGAAAAGAGATGGTCCATGTACGAGACTCAAGACTCAGAACAGGAAGGAAAGAATCAGTCCGATCTGGTAAACAATGCTCACCCTGAAATCTGATTATGCTGAAGTCTGGCTAGAGTTGTGTTGAAAGTCAAAGTCAATGGTCACGTTATGAATGCACTCCACAAATACAAGAAGAAACATACAAGTAGGGGTCAGTCCGGGGCACACGTCTGCGTAGGGTATCATCGCCAACTAAATTGAAATAAATATATATCCGTAATAACATAAAATCGACTACCTACTCACAGATACAACACAGTAACCATAACCATTGGCCACCCACCCAAGCCCAACTATAGGACTCATGCCTCCACACCATATCATTTGGGAAATAAGTCTTTACTAGATTATCTTAACATGATTCAAGATTCATTCTTTTTACATTCTTTCTGGTGTCGGACGTGACACTCTCGATCCTCTACTAATCCTGGTGTCTGAACGTGACACCCCGCTAGTCCTCTACACTATACTGGTTTCGGAACGTGACCATCCCGCTCCACTACTACTACCTGTGTCGGACGTGACACCCGATCACTACTACTACTATCCTGTGTCGGCATCAGTGATACCCGATCCAATTCCTCATTCTTTTAGTTTCATCAGAGCCTGCTTTATACCAAGCATCATCATTAAATAGGAGGGTTTAGTTTTTAAACCTTCACAATCCTCATCTTTCCATAACCCATTACAAAAAAATTTCAAATAATCACATCATGATGCAAGCATACAATAGCACATCGAAGACTTTTTACATACTACTACCCAATACATATCTTCGCTATTAATATTGTACCACTATTAAATAGCATAACCATAACCTACCTCCACCGAAGAATCGTGATCAAGCCAGCAACTCTTTCAAGACTCTTTTTGCTTTCCTTCCTCTTCGTTCTCTCTCTTCTCTCCTCCTCTCTCGTGTGTTCCGTCCCCTCTCTTCTTTCTTTTTTTCTTAGTCAAACCCTTTTCTTTTTTTACCACCGTGTGTGATTGTCATATAATTAGTATAAAAGATGATCAAAATAACGCCACTTTTTATTTTCACAGGTTATCCCTCCTTTTGAACCCCCACGATAATTGAATTATATTACATTAATCCCACTAAACTTTATAATTAAATAGCATGAATGTCCAAAACGCCCCTTACAAACTTTTAACAGAAATCCGACCCACCCGGTTTACCGCATCGCGCTGGCACTCTCCTTTGTGACGTTCCCGCCGTCGCACGCACTGTGGGGTCCGGTCACGACTTGGTGTGACGGTCCTTCACGACTGTGACGGTCCGTCCTGCATATTCCTCCACAAAGTTTAGAGAATTAATTTCATGTGAAAGATTTGTGACGGTCCTCGTGCCAACGCAGTCCGGTCCTGGCCATTCCTCTTTACTTCCAAGAGTCAATCTCAGTACTCAAATTTTCAGATCTAAGGGTCGTTTTGGAACGAAACAAAAAAACACCCCCTCGACTGTATCCGTCGCGGCCCATGATGATCTCGTGGGACTCCGGCGAAACCCGACGTTATGACTAGAAATAAACTCTACTTCTTACTCTACTCTCTACTCACATGCTTCACACTCACTAAATAGGTCGTTACCATAGATACAAATTTACCCTCGTTCGTCCTCGAACGATCACAAGAAGAAAGGCGAAGGGAGTATACCTTAATCTGTAAACAGGTGCGGGTATTCTTTCTTGCATATCAGCCATCCTTCTCCCTCCAGTGAACTCTTCAACTGGTCGAGGTCTTCCATTGAACTTTGATGGCAATGCAATCTCCCCCTGCGCTCAACTTGGGATTTCTCTATCCAGAATGCAACATATGCTCCTCCTCTAAGAACAAATTCTCATCAAGAAATTGAATCCCCGATATGTAGTTTCCCATCCCCAGGGTACCTTTTCAAGCAAATATAACACATGAATACCGGGTTTACGCCCCCTGACAGTCCTGGGGCAAGCTATTTCGGCCGCTACCAAGCTACATCCTTTCTCCCCACGCGCCTTGATAAACTTCCAACATGGCACTAGCACCTCAGACTAAGCTTACCTACCTTCCTACCTGTAAGCCGAGACGTGCTGCAGGAGATCGGGGCGTGGTGAAAGGAAGAAGGGGAAGTGGGCAGAATGGGCAAGTGTAGGAATGTAGAAGAGCGAGGGAAGGGGGGTGAGGAATCGTCTCTTATCCAAACCTGCCTCAACCACACGCGCCTTCATGGTTAACCTTCACTAAGACTTTGTTCACCCTCATAAACTCCAGTCCTCTAACCATTTCGTCTGCATATTCTTCCTGCCCGACTTGAGCACCGCTACAAGCTTTTCTTGATGTATTCACTTTATATCTACGATTTCCTCAGAAAGTCAGTACCAAAAACAACCCCAGTCTAACCTCAAATGCATCAACCACCATGGGAGACCTACAATCTTTCCCATGACAGTGCCTCAAATGGGGCCTATCAATACTTGAGTGAGTATGCTAGTTGTTGTATAGAACTATGGCTAAGGGTAAGTACGTTTATCCCAATGACCACCAAATATTTATCACACATCACGAATCATTCTTCAAACCTGAATCGATCGCTCAGCCTGACCATCGGTATTAGGGTGAAATCGGTACTAATATCCACTGTACCTCATTCGGCATTCCTGTTTCCAAACTTAGAAGTAAACTGCGTACCTCTAATCTGATATAATGGAAAGTGGAACTCCCTGCAATCGAACAATTTCTGAGATGTAAAGTTTGGCAACTTCTCTGCGATTATAATCACCTGACCGGATAATGAAATCGGCGACTTAGTTAATCTGTCAACAATACCCACATGGAGATCGATAACTTACCCTTGTCTTTGGAAGACCAACCACGAAGTCAATTGCAATTCTCTCCCACTTCCTTCAGGAATGGGCATTCTCTGAAGTGTCCAGCTCCAGCCTCTGGTGGTTTCAATACTTTATCTGCTTGACCATTCGGGCATTGAGCAACAAAATCAACATCACGCTTCATCCTACTCCTCCACAAAACTGTTGCTTTAGATCACTATACATCTGGGGTTTCACGAGGATGTATAGAATACCTTAACCTATAGCCGCTGTAAAGAATTGTGTGAAATCCAAATCATCGACACGGGGTACACTACCTTCCCCCTTAATTCTCAAACACCTTCCTCAATCGATTTTTGCTTCTTTAAAGCCTCTCCTTCCTCGCACCTTATCTCGGATCCGGATCAGTTTCTCATCGGTAAAATACTTTCCTTTAAATCTTATTGAGCAGAAATGAAGAATCTTTCCTCCACACGGCCAAACATCCTCCCTCTCTTTTTAACTTCTAGCCTCATAAATCATTATCCAAATCTGAACCTCCTCTAAGCCAATGGCGTCAGAAACCTGCAAATAGGGCTAGAACTTCCCCTGCTCCCTCTCCTTTCCTACTTAAAGCTCTGCACACACATTAGCTTTTTCCTCCTGGATGTACAATATAGTGAGATCCTAGTCCTTCAGTAATTCCCCATCCATCTCCTATGTCTCAAATTCAAATCGTTCCTAGTAAAGCCATACTACATGTAACTAACGATGATCGTATAGATTCACTTTAACCCCATATGAAATGTCCTCCATTGCTTTAATGCAAACCTACACTGCAGCCAACTCCAAATCGTGGTCGAATAACGTTTCATTTCACCTTTAATCACCTTTAATTGGGCCTCGAGGCATACGCAATTACAATTCTTCTCTTCCATTAGCACTGCAACCCCAAACAAAATGGATGTCATCACAATAAACAAGGAAATTCTTTCTTACCTTTCCACTGGCAGGTAAGAATTGTGCAGTAGTCACTAGTCTTGAGTTGTTGAAAACTTTCTTCACATTCGTCGCAAACTCATAACAAATGGAAAACTCTCGTTAGTCAATTTGTCAGTCAGGAAGCAACGGAGAACATCCCTTGAACAATCGACGTAGTAGCTAGCTAACCAAACGAAGCTCCTCCCTCTTTAACATATAGCGCCCTTACCACCCATTCTTCCACTGCTTTGAATCTTGGAAGGATCCACCATCACTACTCTCCATCCTTATAACCACATGGCCCCAAGGAGTACCTGAATACTAGACAAAACTCACACTTAGAGAATTTGTCAAAAGCTTTTTTTTCGCTCCTCACTTTCCAATACCATTCTCAAGTCTCCACTCAGGTTCTTTCCTGCTCTTTGAGTAGACACAGTATCCATCCAGCAATACCACAGCATGACAAGAGATCAGATCTGGCTAAACCCGTTATCATACTCATGAAAGCCCACCAAGGGGGGCATTCGTAAGTCCAAAAGACGACTAAGAATTCCTAATGCCCTACCTTGTGTTCGAAAAGCATCTTTGGCACATCTGCCTTCTGCCCCGTATTTTTTTCAATTGATGATAACCGATCTCAGTCGCTGTTTTTTAAGTAAAGGATACAAGCACCTTGTAACAGGTCGAAACAAATCATCAACGAGGAAGAGGATACTTTTGTTTCTTAAAGATTACTTTATTTCAGTTTGCCCCCCCACCTTATCCATGCACATTCCGAAAACTTACCCCTTTCTCTTCACAACAAACGGAGCACCCCAGGGATTCACTTGACTCTATAAAGCCTTTCCCTAACAACTAACTCGTGAAAGTTGGGCCTTTACTCTCTCAAATCAGCGGGAGCCATTCTATAAGGGGGTATGGAAATGAGGCGAGTACCCGTCTCCAGATCAATGCAAAAGTCAATATCTCTATCCGGTGGCATACCAGGAAGGTCTCAGGAAACACAAAATCCAGAAACTCAACAATACAGACTACCGAACCGATCCAATTGAAGGTACTTGAGTCATCTCTGAGGTGTGCAAGAAAGCTAAACACGCCTTTAACTAACCATTCTCAGCCACGAAGAAAGTAGAATTATAGCGAACTTGTAGTGTAAAGTGTAGTCCACCCTCCCAACTACTGGTTTGTCCGCAGGCCTGACCAACATTTAAGTTTTTAGCTTCATCTAAGATTGCAAATTCGAGAAAGCCAAGTCCTACCCAGAATTACAAATCCGAAATCACCATGTCTTAAGATACCCAAGTCTACATGAGTATTGCTCCCCACAAAAGTCACCAACAAGACCTATAATCCCTTGTCCAACTATCACAATCACAGACTCACCCACCGGAGTATAAATAATACGAACAGTCATGTCACGCATCTCACGATGTTAAACTTAAGACCAGTAGAAATGAGAAAGATACAATATGAAAATGTGGACTCCGGATCAAAATAATACAGAATCCATGCAAATCACAACAACCAAAGATTCAACCTGTGATACATCATCAGATGCCCCCGCTTCAGATCGCCAGGGAAAGCATACCCAGGGCCCTATCACCCTGTTCTGCCTGTTGGCCCACCTCATGTTGTGTCTGCAGTGCTCTCTGGCTTGATCGCCACCCCGTTGGTTGTACCCACCATTACTTGACCGCCACGTCCTCCATAAGGCGGGCCTCTTCCATGACCACCTCTCCTCTGAACTTTTGGGTCCTGTGACTCTCTGGTTTTTGGACATATCCTCTTAATATGGCCAATTTCCCCCCATCACACTCTCTGGTTCAAGCAGGTTCCTCTGTGACAACGACGGAGTCTGGGGATAACCTCCAACTCATAGAATGTTGGACCGTCCTGCGGTGCACCCCCATACTACACAACTACAAGCCTGTATTGAAGACTGATGGGTCGGGCTGGATAAATCCTCCCCTGACCTCTGCCTCTGTAGGTACTAACCACTAAACCTCCCTCCCTTACGAAACTTCCTTTAATTGCTGATGCCATGGGAAGTCATCTGGCTTCACTCCGCCACCTCTATTCACAAGTCTAATAAACCACTCTTCCGAAAGGATTTTGCTGCAGTAGATACCGTAAGGCTGGATCTGCAAAAATCTGACCTCATCCCTTCACAAAAACGGCAAATCCCACCTCTTGTGGACTGAAGCAAAGGTTCGATGCATCCTAGATAATGCAACGAAACTTAGCCTCATACGCGGTGACACCGACATTTCCTGCCTTGCTCTAAGGCTCAGGAACTCATCATCTCCTCCTAATCCCTCAATACGATATCTATACTTCTCCATAACAAGCTAGAGAATGATGCCAGTCATAGGTGTGCTTGTGCTGGTTGACACTCAACATACGATCGCTACCGATCGCCACCACACTTTTGGCGTTCCCCTGAAATTGATAGGACCCATGAGATGGCGGGATTATGTGAGCGGGATAGTGGGTAGAGAGTATGTAAGAAGGGGCAAGGGGAACGGAAAAGGAGAATATAAAGCAGTAGTAGGGAGGAGGTCAACATTCGATGCCAAATCGTTCTACTATGCGGCCCACTGTTTATAGTCTTCAATGACACTCGACCCGAAATCATAGGCATCCTAAGATTCATCAACACCCTTGAAGACTGGAGGTTTTACAATTTCAACATTATGAAAAGTCCGTGCTTATCACTTGTCATTATAGGAACCTGTAGTCAATCGAGGAACGTGGCCTATGTCCATGAGGCACATCCATGCGGGGATTCCACAGCATCTGGCAATGTTGTACTCCCGGCACCTTAGGTGCTGGTGCAAAAACACTGGAGGTGTTCTTGCCCGACAGAAAAACCCTCTAAGATAAGCAAACCGATTAATCATCTCTTGGGTAAGGTTGTGGGGTTGTAATTCCTTCATTCTCACTTGCTCATTCTCCCCCTTCCTCCCTCTCTTACTACTATCCTCCTCATTCCGGTAGAGGAGTCCCACCCGCCCTAGTCTAATGCCAGGTGCTTTCCTCTTCCTCTATAGACGTCCTTCCTTGCGACCTCTCCACGGCCTCTCGCTACTTTTTACTCCTCCTGGCTCTCTTCGTATCTACAAGCCCCAGTGACTTGCTCAGACGGCATCTTTGTTCTTGTCGGTATTGGTGTGGCGCATGTTGTTGCTCTAGTTCTAACCATCCTGGGAAATGAGTTGAAAGATGTCAGATACCAATTTTTATCACCTAGATATCAATTGGATCCGTAATAGCACGAAATAAAGAAGGTACTGGAATTTTTTTTCCTAAAGTCCTATAGCCTCTCAAAGAAAGTAAAGTGTCCCCCTACCGTTCCTCAAACTCTACTAGACTCGTTCTTGTGATGAGAGAGACCAACGAACCCTAATTCTTGATACCAACGTTTGTCACAACCCAAACGACCGCGCGTTGGCAACCCACACTTACCCTACTATGTGAGCGAACCAACCAATCCATCCCAACTTTCAACCTAAGAAACAAATAGAATGCGGAGACTTAAACTCAATTAACCGAAAAGCATTAAATAACTTCTAAAGTTTTATCAATTACTATCCCCAAAACCTGGAATTCATCATCTACAGAACATCTATCCTCAAATTAATAAATCTTAATAGTATCTAAAAACTTAAATAATAAAAAGAAGATGGTCCATTGTCCGAATCAAGACATATGAACCGAGGAAAGAACCGTCCGACTGGAACAATAGCTTCGCCCTGAATCTCTGATTATGTAAATGCTTGAAGTCTGGCTAGAGTTGCGCTTGAGTCAAAGTCGATGGCACGTTTTGCTGCACTCCAACAATAACACTACAAAAAACATCAATTAATGGTCAGTACAGCGCACAAGTACTGATTAGGTTATCTGGCCATCAAAATAGAAAGCAATATTATCGATAATAACATAAATCGCCTACCCTACTCACGCTACAACAACAATTCCCGATTACCATTGGCCACCACCCAAGCTACAACTATGAGGACTCTGCCCTCCACAACATACTCGTTGGTAATACGTTCTTTAATCTGAGTATATTACCAATTATTCAGATCATTCTTTTTACTATCCTGGTGGCGGAACATTTACCGCGCTCCGATCCTCTATACTACTATCCTGGTGGTCGGAACGTGACCCTCCATTAACCAAAACCTATTCTTTTAGTTCATCAAGCCTTCTTTAATACCAGGTATCATATTACAGAAGGGTTTAAGTTTTAAAGCTTCCAAACCCCCCCTCATCTTTTTTTTCCAACACATTACAATTTCATAATCACATCATGCAGCAACAAGTAAGCACATAGAAGATTTTACAATACTACCCACCACCCAATACATATCTTGCTCTATTAAGAGTTTACTATGAAATATTCAGTAACCATAACCTACCTCCAACCGCGATAGTGATCAAAGCAAGCTACTCCCTTCAAGGTCTTTGCTTTCCTCTTCGTTCTCTCTCTTCTCTCCAGTCGTTCGTCTCGTCCCTCTCTTTCTTTCCGTGTTTTTTCTTATTCAAAAACCCTTTTGGGTCTTTACCCGAATTGTCATATAAGTTACGTAAAAAGATTATAAAGTAACCCCCCACTTTTTATTTCAGGTTATCTCGTTTATCCCCACGTATTGAATTATTAACATTAAGCCACTAACTTTAAATTATAAGCATGAATGTCCCCAAAACTAAACTCTTCCCCTTAAAAACTTTAAAACAGAAATCCGACCCAGCCAGGGTTACGCAGCCTTGACGGTCCTCCACCGACTGTGACTCCGTCCTTCATAATCCCGTCTACAAAGTTCAGAGATTTATTTTGTGGAAGATTTTTGAGGTCCCGTCTGTCCAACGAGGTTCCCTGGTCCTGCCATTCCGTCGTGACGTTCAGAGATTCCATCTCAGTACTCAAATTTTCAGGATCTAGTGGTTTGGCACGAGACACCCCTCGAACGACCGTCGCGCCCATGACGGTCCGTCGTAGGATCCGTCGACCCAGACAGTTATTACCAGAAATAAACTCTACTGCTCAAAACGACTAAATAGGTCGTTACAATTCTGGCACAATATTGGAACGGATTGCCACGTTTTGACATACTTTGGGATTGAATTTCCATGTTTCGTCGAGCTAACTGTTTGAGTTTATGTTTAGTGAGAGGACCAATGATGTGATAAGCTTGTGTAATGTGTTTTCGAATTGTCGTGTTGATAATGTTGCATATGTTGATATATATGCATGTGATCTTAATGTTTGTTTGACTTTTTTATATTTTACTAGTGGGTTAGTCGTGCGATCCTACCAGCACAATATGGTTGTGTACTGTTTCCGCATTTGCTCTTATTTTTTTGAGTACATGGCATCGTCAAGCTTCTATTGACAGACCTCTCTTAGGAGACTAGAGATCATCTCATCGACTTCAAGGGTGAGCCGCATCTTCTGGGCTGCCATGGAGTTCTCTTTCATCTATATAACTTAGGCATTGTTTAAATTGTTGAATAGTCCATTAGTTTGGGATGTATCCCATCTTGTTTATATTTATGGATCTTCTTAGATGTTTTGGTACATTGACTTTTAGATTCTAGGTATTTAAATTTCGCATTTTTGGTGAATTAACTTTATACTGTAACTTAATTTCCTTAGTTTTGGTCTAGCTGCTTGGTTTGAGTTGGAGTAGTGGTTCTCCCACCGGAGAGATAGTGTGGGTGCCAATCACGACGGTTTGGGTCGTGAAAGTTTTATTCGTTTAAATTGAATATATTTGTTATAAATTTTTCTGTTGTTTTATATTTCATAATTTTTTAACCCAAACATAAAATAAGAGACTTATTTAGTATTGTTATCATACGTTTGCTTTACATCAACATAATCAATATTTTAAAATTTATGTATCACACTTTAAGTTAATATCTTTCTGTCCCTCTTGTCATTGATGTAAGTAAAATTAATGGTTGAAATTCATTTGCCATCAAAAGACTAAAAAGGAAAAGGTGTAAATTAATTTATCAGTAAAAGGAAAAAAAGGTTGATTTAGTAAAATTTGAAAACCTGACCAGGAAAAAAATATATTTGACCATGAGAAATAATATAAATAATTTATTAACAAGGAAAAACAAAAAATAAATTTATTTTTCTTATTTCTGAATTTAACCTTCTTTAATTGACATTAGGAACGTATTGTGCTGCAAAATGCAGTTTTGCAATAAATCAATGAGTGATAAAGCTATTTGAGTTACTTGAAAACAAGTGGTTGAAAAAAAACATAAATTGAGAGAATACATCGTTCTTTACTTATTATCAATTCACTAAAATACTTAACACTCTTAATGACATATTTTTACAATCACATACCGATTATAATATTTGTATAATCACAAAGGGCAATCACGATTAATAAAATGGAGTTTAACATCCCTTTGTTATGTCCTTTAAATATTCATGAATATTGAGCTCAGTTTTAGGAGATAAATTTATCAAACGCACTGAAATTTCTAGTATAAACTAATTATTCTATCCGAACATTGTAATGTATCTCCTTGTTGTTGATGCAAGTCCATTCACAACAACAATGTCTTTTTTCCAGACTATATTTTGGTTGTTATTCCTATGAAAGGTAAATATCAAGGAATGGCAAGAGATATCCATCTCCACCCACGATTGGGGTGGTTGGTCAATGGAATTGAGAATATTGGTACTATTAAATATTATTTGTTGAGGCATTGATAGTGATGATGGTGGTGAAGCTAATGGGCTGGAATGTTTATGGTGGCATGATGAGTGGAATAGTAAGTGATGCGTGATTAGTAGTCTTCAAGTAGAAATTAATAACTGGACAAAGATATGAGTTCCTTGTGCTTATTTATAGTGACAAACTTGTGTACCTAGATTATTATTATCTCTTTCAAATTAATTATATTAGTAAGATTGGTCAAGATATATTTATTATTGGTCCAGTTTGCAATAATAATAAGTTGAAATAATTTACAATATAAAGATTTTTTACACTTTGAGTTTACTTATAATTAATTGCATATTTCCACCTTTTTTTCAAATAATTTTAAAGTAAATTTTGATTAATATGTCAAATTTAGCAACATATCAATCAAGAATTATAATGATCTTGGAGTAGAATAAAATGGTTAAGTGCAATGACTCTTCTGTGTCTAGTTCACAAACACTTCTTGTAACTTATTTTATTAGACAAAATATATTAAGGTTTCAAAAAAAAAATTAAAAAAACCTCAAAATCATTTCTCTCATTCTTAAATAAATATTCTCATTGGTTCAACAATGTGATTTGAAATTAATGGATTTGCACGATGAATCAGAGTTTTTATCAATGAGTTACTATCTATATTAATAATTGATATTCTCAAACCTATTTTAGATTTTTTTAAAAAAAATTAAAGAAATTAATGATTGGCGAATTTTTATGATGTGTTATATTTCATAAGTTTTTTGAAAAATAATATTTAAAAATATGATAAATATTTAACTGTGTTTACTTTACATCAACGTAATAAATAGTTTAAAATGTATGTGTCACGTGTTCAGTTGATCTCCTCTCATTCTCACTTGTCGTGTGTGTAGAAAAAAATTAATGGTTGAGATTCATTTGTTATCAGAAGACTAAAAAGGAAAATGTTTGAATAAACTTATTAATAGAAGAAAAATATTCAATTTAGTAAAATCTTTGATCCGGTCAAAAAAAATTATTAACAAGAAAAATCATAAAATAATTTTATTTTTTTATTTCTGAATTTATCGTTCTTTAATTGACATTAGGAAGTATTATGTTGCAACATGCAGTTTTACAATAAATCAATGGGTAGAAAAACTTTTTTCAGTTGCTTGAAAAGAATTGACCGAAGACTTAAATTGAGAAAATACATCATTATTTTCTTATTTTTAGTATAATAAATACTTAACAATATATTAATTGTTATGAAACTATATGAAATTAGAAGACAAATAAAGTAGAGAGAAGAGAAAAGATTTCTTATTCCTCTTGAAGTATATTCACGATTCATTGATCTTCTCAATTATTATTTACAATGAAGGGGAAAACCCTTTATTTGATATGGAAAACCTTTATGTGGTCCCCAAGTAGGAATTGTCTAACCGTAGTCTACAAGCGATTTCACATAATTAGACATTCACTATAATACAAAGTTTATAACACTCCCCTTGAATTGTCGGTAGCATAGATCTATGTGCCTCGTTAAAACCTTACAGAATAAAGCCCGGCGGAAAAAAGATTAGATGAAGAAAAAGAGTACACATGTCTAATAATACGATTATTGAGTGCATCATTATTTAAAGATCCTACAAGGAAATCCAATGGCGACAAACCTTGTGAAGGAAAAGAGCTACATCGTCGTATAATTCCCCTTATGAGAACATTCAAACCGAGACTAGAACTAGAATCTTCATTTTCCAAAGCTTAAAGTGCCACCATCTTCTTGAAAAGTTGTAGTTGACGATAGGACTTGTGAATAAAATTAACACTAATATTACTTGAACCAGACATTTTGCATGTTGATATCACCATTTCTGGGAGCTTTTAAGAGTGTTTGAAAAATAACTTTGAAAAAAAGTATTCTTACTTCTTCATGCTTTTATAAATATTCCCTTCAGGGTCAAAGATTTCTGAAGCTTTCCTTACTTCAACTTACTTTAAGAGCAAATAAATCTAGTCAAGAGAAATTTCAATTAGAGTCATTCAAACTCCATAATAATACTTGTATAGGCTTCTGATTTGATAATATGTTTAATATATATGAGGAGATAACAAGTTTTCAAAAACTTGATATATGCTTAGTTTTGAACCCATCGAATATTTTCATATCAATTTTGTCAGAGTAACAACACTCAATCTTAGATTTATAGACATCTTCTAGTGCCTAGATGAAAGTCAAATAAGTTTTACCGCTTACCAAGATTGCAAGATTTCACTTTTCACTTGATAATTATTTTTACACAGCATGCTTTATTCTAATAGATGTAGAATTCATATCCTCATAATCTTTTATAATATGCGCCGATTGTATCAAAGATATCGTCAACGATATGTAATTTTGCATTTGATTACAATACGACATAACCTATTGAGATCTCATCACTCCTTATTTGTAGTAGCTATCCTCTCATAAGGTTCATAAAGTGTCTATGTCGTAGGCTCCCAAGAACACATTAGCTTCTATTATGATCAGATGATGATGTGATCTCTCCCTTTTTAAAAAATTATTTTATTTAGAATTGATTAGTCTATCATGCCTTCAATACATGTCGTAGACTCTATCTGTAAGGGAATTCAGTAGGATATTTACAACTTTGTGTTGACTTCTAAAGTCTCCCCATTATGATTAGAAAACAACAGATATCTACATCTTGGGGAGCATCGTATCCGTGCTGCCAGCGATGCTATATTAATTGAGTATTACCTCTACACATATCCAATAATCAGATGAAAAAATATTGGTCCCGACCATTAAATTAATTGAAAGAAGTTGATCTAAATTTATCGGTCTGGTTGGTCGTTTAACATTATTTTGTATGGGTATCATATTTCAGATCAACACATGAAACTTTATTATCACAAGCAATATTCATATCTCTGACATTAATGTCATAACATCTGAGTATTTATCAATATTATCAAGATAATGTCTTGATGACATATTCAGAATTAGGCTATAACTCAATTATTTTTGCCACACAAACAATTTTGTGAATGTAAAACTCCAAGTTGACAACAAACGCACATGTGATTATCTTATTGAGGGCATCTTTTTATCATTCATATGAATAGGAGAATGGGCCCATATTTACCTTTTATACTTTCAATTTAGGGATTAGTCCAAACTTTAGTTGATCAATCAACTTTATCACCGAGAGGAGAACAAGCCAACGTAAAGAATGTTCTGAAGAAATCTTCATTGTTTCATGTTATGTACATTACGCAGTATGCACAATCTTGGGTATGGACAAGTATTATGCACACTAATAAAATTATTAAACTCGTAAACTCAAGTTACTACGTCATGTTCCTTTGGCTTTATTAATTACTGCATTTACTATTATATCCAACCACAACCACACTTGATGTTCATACGATCATCAAAACCTCTCCATGTTTTTATATGTACAAGAAATTTTTAACGAGAATTTGTAGTGCGATTATCAACACACTTTAATCGATTTCATATGTATTATATCAAAACTTAACTTTTATAGATAAAATATTTTCTTTTATCAAAATATAATGCTTCTGATAATACGATTATCAATAGAACATAATTAACATCTAGTTGCATACTTGTAACATACATTCTACTAGATTGACATTTTCTGATGAGGTCAAAATTTTAAATTCATCACCTCAAAAAAAAACTTTTCATGCACACCAATCATTTAAGTCTTTTAAGGTTTTGAGGTAGGATGGTCTTTGCCCTTTACATTTACCAAAATTAGTGGAACATCACTAAATTAAATCTTTGTTATTTCCTTGTTAAAATGGTTTTATCCGAAAGGACTATCTCAATATCGATTAACCAAACCTACTACATCTTATACCTAAATTAAATTAATGTGACTACTCACTACTCCGATTCTCCATTGAGTAGAATACAACTCATGGATATAAAACATAATTGTTGCTCGCATCAAATCCTTCTTATGTACATTCATTTATTAGTCCAACATAATATACTAGCCTCCTTAAAATTCATCATGTCTTAGAAGGCAATTATTATACCATAGTAGAAGAGTGGATTATACTCTGATATTAACATGTCTGTTCCTTGTAATTTATTTATTCATTAAGGGCATTATGATAATTTCAATTCACAGTCATGTCATCTCCATTGTGCTCCACGTGGTTATGTAACGTGGCATACATTCCTTCTTTCACCGACCTCTATAAAGATTGAAGAGGAAGACAAATGGTTTTTGGATTCAACTATTTGTCTTCAACAACTATTGCAATCTTAAGGTAATTCACCATCTCTCTCTTCAATTTTGGATTTGATTTCTGCATTTGCTTTTACATTGTTCATCGCATTTTCTTTTACATTTACTTTTGTATATGGGGTTTACGAAGTTCGAATCAAAGCAGAACTGAAATTAGGGCTAAAATGGCTCTACAAATATTTAGAGAGTCATTAAAAAGTAAAAACTTTCATCTGTAGCATTTTTCAGGAGCGTTATATATTTTTATATATATATAATATATATATATAATATATACTATATATATATATATACTATACACGCACACAGTTAAGTTTTCTTGCGTAGTGCGCAGTCATATAAATAATAATTACATTGAACTTGTCAATATTTTTGTTAAAAATATCTTTACATTAAAAATAATGGAAAGATAGATTCTTAAAAAAATATTAGCAATATTCCAACATGAATTTGATTATTTGCATTATAACATCTAACTGAAGAGAACTTTAATGCAATGAATTATTCACGAAACAATAATTCATTTCGTTATTTAATCAATATTAAAATGAACATAAGAAGAAATAAGAATATATATACTGATATAACTATATATATATATATTTATATATATATATATAATATATATATATATATAGTCATATATATATAATAAAGATATTCTCCTAAGAAGAAAGAAAAATTTAATTGACATCAGGTTATACAAGTGCTAATATATGTCTAGGAGAAAACTCCAAAAAAAAAAAATTGTTAACATATTACAAAAAAAATTATGGTTGAACATGATAGAAATTAAACTTCTTGACTTGCATAAATAAATTCTCATAGTCAAAAATATCTTATCTCATGCTAAAAATATGATAACATTGTAGCTCATATATAATATTTTTAAAATATAGAATAGGGAAAATGCCAAAGTACCCCCCAACCTATGCCCGTATTCCCAGATACGCACTTAAACTATACTAAAGTTCCATTACCCTCGTAAACTTATTTTATAAATAATTTTCTACTCCTTTTCGGCCTACGTGACACTAGTTTGAAAAAAATGTCAACAAGCACTGGGTCATAAGATAGTGTTACGTAGGCTGAAAAGGGATAGAAAATTATTCATAAAATAAGTTCAAAGGGTAATAAGACTTTAATATATTATAAGTGTGTCTCTGAAATTTCGGGCATAGGTTGTGAGGGGTACTTGTGCATTTTCCCTATAGAATGTCAAAACATGATTTTTTGGAATTGGGTACAATATTTTTTTACTACACAATGAATATATGTACTATATGTGTATATGTTAAATATAATCGGAGATAATAATTTGCAGAAACATAAACAACGGAGTTTAAAACATTTACTCGAAAATAGCAATTCATATTATAAGCATAATTTAATGAGTGTAAAAAAATATACCAAAATATGTAAAAATAGAATGACATAGATAGAAAAAAATCGAGACCAATTAATGCATAATGTCCCCTAAAGAAAATTATTTTCCACCAATACCTGATATTAAAGAATTACATCCTAACAGGATGAAACAATTTATTTCCCAACCTATTGATACAAAGAAAGTGGTGTTAGCAAGTCACTCAACATGAAAAAAGTACACAAAAAATTAATTTTACGAAAGTAGTAGAAGAAGATCAGAACTTTTGTTTTTTTTAAATGAGAGGAAATTTTGCTATTTATAGACAACAAAGGGTAGTGTGAACAAATCTTTATTTTGCCTTATTTGAAAAGTTACAACCCTTCAGAAAGTTCACCACCTTTCATACAAGTCGCAACATTACATAAAGTCACAACTCTTCATTAAAGTCACAACTTTTCATAAAAGTGACAACTTTTGATAAAAGTTGCAACTCTTCATTGAAGTCGCAACTTTTCATAAAAGTTGCAACTCTTCATTAAGGTAGCAACATTTCATAAAAGTCGCAAATCTTCATTAAATTCGCAACTTTTCATAAAAAGTCACATATTTCATGAAAGAGCAAGACTAGTTTTTAAACAAATAAATATAAAAGGAAATTCTTGCTTGTGGTGGTGCCACGTAGGCGCGCCTAGGGTTCTCTTATATTTATATATACGTAGACATGTACACGTGCCGTTGAACGTTGTAAGCCATGTAAGTTTGCTAACATTCTTTCCAAGATTACATCATGACCTTATTATATACTGTATAGATATAGATATTGCCTTTACCAATAAGTAGACATCCCCATTAATGTGACCATTGTATTCTTGTAAGATAAAATACGGGCAAAATATTATTAATGAATATAAAAATATAAAAATGAGGTACCTCTTCGTACGACGCATATCAGTTGCCCAATACGAATATCTGTTTAGCATTTTCATACTCTGTTGTAAGCTCGTATTTTAGAATGACTATACTTTAATCACCAGATGTTGCATATTTCTTCAACGGGCTAATAGGTAAGGGCATTGATTCTCGAGGCTTTACCACAGTTATCATTGGTAAGTTTTAGTAGTTAGGATTTTACAATACAATATTGTTTGTGTCGTAACTTTTAATTTTTTTGTGTCTAATTTAGTGTCCTTTTTGGTTCGAACAATAAAGATGCCGAAGAATATAATCATTCACGAGACATGACCCTAAGTCATTCTTTTTTACTTTTAAAAGCAAGCAAACTTCAACTAACTATAGTATATATCACGTTAACTGAGCAAATATCATTTCAAGTTGCGACAAACGTTACCAATTTTGATGGTGTGAAAGGAATGAAACCTATTAAAAGTATTTACAACGATACGAAAGAAAGAGAAGAAATAGCTAAATGATACTGAAAAAATGAACTAAATTCCTAAATCACTTCAGTTTTCTTTTCTTTCGAATCAAGACTTTTTTTTCATTCACATTCTGGCTTATGTATTTATTTTAGTAGAGCCCCCAGCCCCATATGACAGCCGAAAAATAAAAAGAGAAGGAGAACAGAAAGCGTGTGTTTGAGTTGATAGAGTTGTATAGTGCCCGTTGTAAATTCAACATTTATTGTGCTGATTCTTAGTGTCTGCGTTTTATCTTCCCAATTGTTAGCTATATAAAAATTTACATATTTCTCCATTTCAAAGATTACCCTTTTTGACTTATTAGGTTGGAGATAAAGATATGAGTAAAGAAGAGTTCTGGAAGCATGTCAGGACTTGATTATTTCCGCAATTGGGTCATTCATTAAGGTGCCGTCGATATAAAATTATTTTTTTGGCGGGGTTTGCATGAAGTTTCTTTTCTATGAAGTAATTTAGTATATGTTTGAATGAAAATCAAAATGTAGTATGCGTTTATTCACTTTGTATGGTATATGTTTCTCTTGTACAGTTTGAATGCTGAATGGGTCGACTGGCTTTGCTTGTGCATGTAGACTCATGTCCTTAAATTCAATATACACTGTGATGGGTGTGATCATAAAATAAAGAAAATCCTGTAAAAAATTGAAGATATTTTTCAAGATTTAATTTTTTATTATCTGAATATCCAAATATGATTTAATATATGGCTTTTTTTATTCTTTGTTGGTTTTAAAATGATTTTAATATCTAGGGGTTTATAAGACAAGCATGAATGTCTTAAATTGACTAATATGTTATTCAAGTATTCTCCTCTCCACAAAGTAAGCGCCGCAGCGTGAAAAAAAATCCCGAAAATAACATTTAACGGAAGTTATGATATAAACAGGGAAAAAAACAACCAAGCAACATAAAACTTCACTTTCACTAAAACAAACAAAATACAAAAGGTTGAAACATATTACTAATAAAAAACAGACGAATTCCGTGATATGGCCAAGAGTACTTTTTTTTGAATGGGGAATAAAATAAAAGATAAAATTGTAAAATCAATGATTGATAATTGTAGCCTTCAAAATACATATGTAATATCTACTTCCGGTAGGAGTAGGGCTTGGCAAGGGGACGGGGAAGGGGACTAGGGGAAGGGACGAAGGGTGGGGACGGACAGAACGGGGGACGGGGCGAGGGGATTTGATACATGACGGGATTGGGGGGGGATAAACTAGGTCCATCCAGTGCCACTTTATATATAGGATGGGATGGGATTTGGTGGACGGGATTGGGAACGGGTTTTTTTTTAAAATAACTTATATATTTGTATGAATTACCGTCGTTAGCTAATAATAAATTGAATTTTTATTTTCAAATATCAAAATAAAAATTTCAAATTTAAAGTTTTTCATTTTCAAATTAGATAATGTTGCAAATTCAAGTTTTCAAAACTTTAATGTTTTAAATTTCAATAATTTGAAAAGTTTAAATTTGTAATTTAAAATATTAAAGGAAGTAAATGTAAAGTTTAAATAAGTATTTTAAATTAGTTTAGTACTTTAGGATATATTTAATTGTATATATTAAAATTAAAAAGTGCAAAATAATATTGTATAAAAAACTGAACAAAAGTTAAAATCTTCAAAATTTTAGTCAATAGAACTTAGAA
The DNA here is from genome assembly GCA_027704765.1 of Solanum habrochaites. Taxonomy (NCBI): domain Eukaryota; kingdom Viridiplantae; phylum Streptophyta; class Magnoliopsida; order Solanales; family Solanaceae; genus Solanum; species Solanum habrochaites. Next base: position 30,891,285 of record JAKWJA010002496.1, on the reverse strand, counting down.
GTTTACAATTAAGAAATATTAGTGGAGTAACTAATCTAGCAGCCACCTCTAGGAAGGGTCTGTTTCAATAAGTTCTATTACGTAAAACTAATTATGTTTACAAGATATTAGATGAGTAACTAATTTTACCGGCAGCCACCTCTAAGAAGGGTCTGTTTCAATTAGTCTCGCATTATGTATCTACAAATATCTGTTGTTCTTTTAAAAAATATAATTTAATGTCGCATCATTTAGCGATGGTTGTGATATCCGACCGGGTTGTTGGCAAACATGATTGAAATTCTTGTGCCTCTAATTCATCATTCACTGCATTCATTTTGTGTTTGATCCAACTTGCTTGTTTTTTCTTAACTTGGTTTAAATTGTTTTCCTTCTTTCAGCAGTGCACAAGTCTCTAAATAAAGATGTTATTCAAATATCTTCCGCCAATGAAATGTATGATGATCACCAATTTGAAAAACCTATGCCGTACTGAAGCAGCCTCCAATGCACTGATGAAGCTTGAATAGTTTAGAACTTCACGAAACCCTTTTGCTCAAAGTTGGAAAATGCAATTACACTTCGGCCTACTCCAACCATCGTTAATAAAATCTTCAATTGCATCTTTGATTCCAATACTTCTAAAGATTGATTAAAGAGATTCTTCAATCATCACGGTTAGTAGAATTAAGACAGAAACCTCGCATATCAGTTGAAATTGAAGTGATAACTCAATCTCACACACATTAGAAGTTGACCAACTTCTCCTAAATAAATCTCCGAGTTCTATAGTTCATACAAAAGTTTTGCTTGTTACTGTTATGCTAGACCGTCCAGTTGACAATTTGAAATTTCTTCCGGTAAAATTTCTAAAGTTTCATAAAGTGTCAACAAGGCTTGCCACACCTTGTAAGTTAATAAGCAGGATAGAAGCTAAAAAGATAGCGTAAAAAACTTGAGGAATAGGAAAAAAGTATTTTAAATTTTTCAATCATACCTTCAATTGCAACTCTAAATTTATCTATTTTTTTTATTTACAAAATTGAATTGAAAGAGCACCAAATAATTTATTAATACGGGTGAATAGTAGGATACTAAATTCCCAAAAACATGTGATAGTAGCATCATAAAAAAGAACAAAAATGGTCTTAAAAATCATATAGTTCTTAGTTCTTCCCAATCTTCATACAAATTCTATCTAATGGGTCAGCATTATGAGCCATTAAAATAATTTTATGGGTCTTCTATTATTTGTAAGCAACGAAAGCAGTTAGTAAAGAGAATTTCCACCTTTACCTTTTAATATGTTTTGGAATTTTCTAGGGGGGACATTCACATAGTAAGACCAAAACTTCATTTTAAATTCCTAATTCTAGCAGCATTGTTTTTATGAAAAAGATTCAGGGTCCCAGGTAACAGCAGATCAATTTTACGCTACCACAATCAAATATGAAATGACCATCTTGTACTGTGCAAACATAACATGAAAACTATTATTGTTTCAATTGGGACATTAATCTAACTTTTAACATCTTAGAGCGTTTTTATTATTAGATGCATTCTCTAAATGCGCATACATGTATTTTATCTATAATTATGTAATATCTAAATACACTTTAAAATATTTGAAGCTAAAATATGCACCATTTTTTTCTCCAACATATCTATAAATTATTAATTCTTTTTTTGCAAATTCCACTCTGATCATCAATGTGACAGAGTAATAGTTAAATAACCTTTCCATATTAACATACGACCCAATGTCCAAATGTTATAGATACTCGACTATATAATATTATTAATATACAATGAAAAAATGGGACAATGTTACGGAATTCAAAAACATCAAGATTAACAGTATTTTTTTAAAAAGCCTCCTATAATCCGGATTATAAGTTTGTTTGATATATTCAATAAAACCGGGATTAAAAAGAAAAACTATAAGGCAAACCACAAACACAAACCATTTTAGCTAATTCCGATCTTAATTCCCTTATTATTACGTTGTGTGTTGATTGGACGAACAGGAGTTAAAAAGATCTAAATGTTCCTTGAACCATGTTTAGAAGCCCCTATCGATGGCAGTACGGTAATATCTAATTCATTAATAATCCCTTTTTCCTATTGGCTAATGCTTTAGCTCTTATATTGAATTTGAAAACACACATTAAACATATGTCTGATTTAACCCCCGTTCCACCTTGACCCCCACCTTGTTTATGTTTATTAGGTTGTTGCATTTATTCCAAATAGAACACTATTTTCTTTATCGAAAGTCATAAATTGCACACATAAAAGTTTTAGGTCGTTGATACTTCACCCTCTCCCTTGTGGAGATAAGGGTGGGATGTCAAAATTTGCTCCGTAAATTGATAGTCTCATTGGGAACTTCTTATTTCACCGAACTGTAGGGGTTTCTTCTAACTCCTCTTCTCCCATCTCAGCTTCTACTTCTTCCCGCTGAAAGTCATCCACATTACGATGACTATTACTATAACGGCGTTAAACTTTGTGATCGAGTTGAACATTTGAATCAATATATAGGAGAAAAGCAACATAAGTAGAATAATTATGCTTAAATCTAACTCTACTCGTGATTTAGATGAAGTATCACCACTTTAACTACTCTTTTTTTCGTTACTATTTTTTTAGCCAATATTAATATTTAAAAAGGTCTACTTCTTCATTTATTCTTGTGCTTTCTCTTTTCTTACGCTATCTTTTTTTTGCTAGACTCAAACTTAACTTATATATATAGTGTAATATTAAAAATAATAAGAACTCAACCAAGTAAAGACGAAAATTAAAATATAAATATTAATGGAAACGAATGTTACAAACGACTTGTAGTTAATAAATAGCAGACGTTTTAACCGATTGTTGAAGCTTGTGGTTGTGTGTAAACTGGTATTTGAAACTCCAACCCAATAACTTATTATAAAACAACAACTATGAGATAATAGAATTATATTTATGATATAGTATGAAAATTTTAAATTGAAAAATTGCCAAATATGGATGCGAATAATATGAGAATAAAATGAAATAGAAATTAAGACTTGACACGTGAGAGTTGAGAGTTGAGACGATAATTAGAAAATAGGATGAGAGAAATGAAATAGTTGTTGCGGTGATGGGCCTTTGCCCTTATCTATGTGGATTAAATAAAGCCCAATTTGACCCAAACCATTTTTGCCGATAGGCTAATTCTTATGAGCAAATATAAGCATATTCAGGTCTTATTTTGCAATACACAGAGGATTTTTTCAGCAGCCAGAATGAAAGATGGAGAAAGAGAGCAGTTTTCGCAGTCAAATCTCAGCCTAATAGTCAACTTCATTACGATTCCCGCTTTATTTTTTGTACAGATTGAGCTGGGTGTTTGGGCCAGGACTATTATCTTCATCTCAATATTGATTAGAATGACAGAGTTGTATTTGGTGGCATGCAGCTTAGTTTTGCTGTCGTGAAGTAGCTGCGAAATTGGTGATTGCTCCTGTAATTCTCTAGATGTGGCTGCATTTATTTTGTTGTTTCTCGTGTTTGGCATGTATTGGGAAAATTTGGAGAAACAGATATTGTAACATTTGGTGATTAAGTGGGATTTTGGTCCGTGGTTTTTACTATCCCATCGAAGGGTTTTCCACGTAAATCTTGGTGTATTGTGTGATTGGTTTATTATTGTCTTGTTATATTTGTTTGGTTGAATTTAATTGCGGCCTTACGATCATATTGTATGTGTTTTTTTTGCTTCTCTTGGTTTGAAATCGAGAAGGGAACAGTATAGACTTGGGTATCTTCCGCTGTTATCCTGTCAGGCATCTTGTCTGTGCCTGTCTTTCTTTCCCAAAAAAAAGTGTATCAGAGGATTGGTTATTGCTGATTGTCGTTTTTTGAATGATGGAGGCAAAATGAGCAAAATGGTGGTGTGTTTAAATGTAGTAACTATATATTTAGAAAGCAATATGAAAGATCTTCTATTGTCAAGGAGATGCTTTACTGTGTTTGCTTTATAATATGTCTCAGTCTTTGAATGATTCGGGGGGGGAAAAAGGGGTGGGGGGGGGGATGGGATCATTTGTAGATTGCAGGTTATGTGTCTATATTAGACAATGGGTTAAAGCTTAATGTTAGAAATCCTATTCGTGAATGAGACACATGCCAAGTTTGTGGACAAGCTCGAGACATAATGCTTCGAAGACTGGCAACAACAAGTTTGTTTCTATTGGAAAACAATTAATGAATATAAGGTATAAGGGGCACTCCTATTTCTGTCATATAAGGATTTTCAGGGGTGTGTTCTTGACCGCGCCCGGAATGGGTTGTAAAGTTTGAGATGAGATACAGAGGACTTTGCTTCTTAAACCTCTGCCAGGACTCTGGGAAAACTCTTCGAGTTCTTGGCTAATTCTGTGCTCCTAATGGTTTTGTTAAAAACCATGGAATATAATAAGAGTGGTGTCTTGAACTGAAGAAAAGGAAATGAGAAGAATGATCTCAAGCTCCACTTTCAGCTTCCACAACTCCGATGATTTCTGGTACTGAAGATCGGGGGAGAAAAACAAGTCCAGAGGTAGAATGATAGAGGTAAAAGTAGAAGCAGGTCAAAGTCTAAATACAAAACGAATAGTACATGGGACTATTTCACAAGACATGGGCATATCATGAAATATTGATACAAGCACAAGCGAATATGAGACAACAAAAGAGAGAAGCGATAATGAAAATGTGTTGATGTTGTGATTAATGATTGATTCTGTTTATTGTGATGCAAATGCCATTAATCTTGTTCGTGATTGAGTCTTAGCTGGTTTGTGGATTCTGGTGATATTTCATGTCACGCCAAAAGAAGAATGGTTTTGTCTTAAATCCAGGTAATTTGGAACGTTGAAAGATGGGGGGGGGGGGGGGCAATAATCATTTGAAGTTGACATTTATTGGCATTGGGACAGTTTGTTTGGAAAGTAAACAATGGTCCAACTAGTTCTCAAAAATTGTCAAGCATGCTCCAGATGTTCTTGCTTGAATTGATTTGCTGTGGGATATATTGATGATGAGTTATGTTAATACATTCGCGATGTTGGACAGTGGGAAGCTTACTAGAGTTTGAGGGGGTGGACCGTTGGTGCAAGTTGTCTAACTTGTATGTTATTTCAGGGCTCTATGTCCAGAGACTCAGTAATTGGTTGTAGAGAAATGATACTTCATCAGAGTTATGGCATTTAAGGCGAGTCATATGAGGAGAAGGGAATTGATAGTTGGCTAAGAAAAATTGCTTTCTTGGAGGTGAACACAAGCGCAAAGTTGAAGAAATGGTTCCTTGCTTAGCGGAACAGAAAAGAGTTTTCTTTTCAGTAGGTTCATCCGCCTTGAAGAAAGCTGTGATTTGCTGGAGTTGGTTACATTTCTGATGGGTGGTCCTTTAGATAAGATATCATGGTGGCATGAACTTTACTTTGTGACTTTTATGATGATCTTCTCGCAAAACTCTGGGTATTCCTTTGAAGTCCAAGGATTCAAGGACTTGATGTGTTCAAGGTTTTCACGGCCTTGGGTTAAAGACCAACAGGGAAGACAATGAAATGCATCCGCCAGAAAAGGCTTGGTTGAGTATATTGGTCCTTTTGAGAGATATTGCGAGAGAGCAGGGTATAGGCATTCAGAAGAAAACTCATCAAAGACTCCTCAGTAAATGGTTAGCAGAGTAGATGACAGAACTCTATTGAGAAGGGTTAGATGTATGCTTTCAGAGGCGAAGCCTGTCAGATTCCTTTGGGCAGGAAGCACTAAACTGCTGCCTGATGTTATTCAATTTATATCATGTTATTGCTTTAGATGGTGATTTCCCTGACAGTGTGTTGGATGGTAAGATGTTTCTTATGATCATCTTAGAGTCTTTGGTGTAAAGCCTTTTGTACCATGTTCCTAAGGATGAAAGGTCGAAAAGTTGGATGTTAAAAATAGGAAGTGTATCTTCATTGGTTATGGTCAAGAGGAATTTCGCTATAGTTTCTATGATCATGTTTGTTGAGAAGAAAACTTGTTAGAAGCCGTGATTGTTGTCGTTCTTTGAAACCAAACAATTGAAGATTTTGACAAAGCTGCAGGCTGGATTTCAGAGTAGTTGAGAGCTGTTGATGTGATCCAGTACTTTGACTATTGCACCGGAAGAAACTTCATAAATGATGAAAAATCAAGTTGATAATGAAGAGTTGATCATGTTCAGAATGAACGGCATGATGTGTGATGCTCCAGTGCAAGAGTGATGTGGTTGTCCAACAACCAATTATAGATGCTCCAGGAGAGAGTTCTATCAGACGATCAGTAGAGAGAGAATCTTCCATCTCGTTATTCTCCCAATGAGATGTACTCTTGCTGACGCGGGAGAACCTGAGAGTCTTGCTTGAAGCCAGGAAAGTGAAGAGAAAAAGAAAGGTGGTTTGATGCTTATGGAAGATGTAGATTAAAAACCCTGGCGTGATAATGATACCTTTGATTGGTTAAGTTACCTAAGACAGAAAAGCTTGAAAAACGGGGGTCTTCGGTAGTTGAAACATGAAGATGGATAATCCAGTCCACGGTACAACGCTAGTTAGTGTCAGATTTAATCAGAAAAGGGTAGTTGATTTGGATGAGATATTCTTCTCAGTTTGAAGATGGACCACTCACATTCGTTTGGTTCTAGGCTTGGCGCAAGTCCAGATTTAGAGGTTGAGCAAATGGATGTTAAGAGTGTTTTCCTCCATGGTAACTTAACTTGATGAGAAAATTCTATATGGAGAAGAACCAGAGAAAGTTTGAGCAAGGGTAAAGAGATTATGTTTGCAAATTGAGAAGAGCTTTATGGGTTTGAAAAGCTCCAGGCAGTGACAGGAAGTTTGATTTGTAGAGTCGAGCAGGGGCTTCAGAAATACATCGTCAGAACATTGTGTTTTTGTGCACAAGTTTCTCTGATGGTGACTTTATTATTGTGGTGCTTTATGTTGATGGACAGCTGTGTTGGCATACGTACTTGAGGATTCAGAAGTTGAAGCCAAAGTGGTGAGTAAGTTTTTGCTATGAAAGACTAGGACCCAAAAGGTCGGTAGATTATTGGCATGCAGATTGTTGTGATAGAAAGGCCAATAAATTGGTATTATCACAAGAAATACATTCGGAAAATGTTACTTTCGCAGAGTCAGCATGGACAAAGCTAAAGTTATCAGTTACACCTGTAGCTAGCACTCAAATTGAGCACGAAAAAGTGCCTCATAGTGATGATGAGAAGAAAGGATATGAGAAAGTTCCTATGCTTAGCTGTTGGTGTTTGATGTATGCGATTGTTTGTACAAGAAGGATATGCTCACGTGTGAATTGTGTGTAGCGTTTTCTTTCTAATCGAGAAGAGAACATTTTGGAATGCTGTGAGAAGTGGGTTCTGAGGATATCTCATGCATCTAGTCTGAGTTGGGTTTTGGTATAGGGAGCCTATTCTTTGTGGTTATACTGTGTTCATAACATGGCTGGTGAGTTGATACTCGTAGTCACTTCAGGGTGACTTGTTTACTTTGCAGGAGGGGAGGAGCTGTGTCTTGGAAAATTCTAGGTTGCAAAAATGATGTGCTCATCTACTACAGAAGCTGAAGCTTATGTTGTCATTGCAGCTTGAAAGAATTGCTTGATTGAAGAGATTCTTGGGGGAACTGGTTGTCCAAGAGAGGTAGTACTTGATTGTGACAGTCCAAAGTGCTATACATCTTGGCAGAATTCTACGTTCCTGGCGGTCTAAACACATTGTGTAAGAAACCATGGGAATTAGAGATAATCATGTGTTGGATTCTAAGTTGCCTGAGCTTGAAAATATTCATTACAAATGACAATGTGGTTCATTCCGTTATGATGGATAAAGCTTTGCCAAGAGGGAATTTTGAAGAGATGGTTGAAATGGTCGCCGGGATGGTGGTCTCCTCCACATAGTCGTGAGAAATTGAGAAATAGTGTGGGTTATTGGGCCTCACTTTCCCTTCCTATATGGATAAATAAAAGCTCAATTTGGACCACCCATTTTTGCACATAGTCTCTCTTATGAGGGCAAATAAAAGCCTATTTAGGTCTTATTTTCATATTACACATGAGAGTTTTCAGCAGCCCAAAAAGGAGAGAAAGGGAGCAGTTTCGCAGTCAAAATTCAGCCCTAACGTCAACTTCAAATTGTGATTCCCGCTTCGTTCTTGGTCCGATGAGCGGATTTTTGGACATCATATATTTTTCATCTCAATCTGTGATTAGGATTAGGAACAGACAGAGTTGGATTTGGTGGCCTGCAGCTTAAGTGTTGCTGTCGTGAACAGTAGCTGCGAAATGGGGATTTGCTCTTTAATTTTCTAGATTTGGTGCAATCTTATTTTGGTCATTCTCGTGTTTGGAAAATTGTTTGTGGAAACTTTTGGAGAATCAATATGTACTCTTGTGATTATAGTGGAAGCTCTTTTGGCCCGTGGTTTTTTACTCTCCACATCAAGGGTTTCACGTAAATTTTTTTCTTTTTTTTGTGGTTGGGGGGGGGGGGTTTTTTTTCTCTTTTGTGTGATTGGTTTAATGCTGTTATATTGTTTGGTTGAATTACTTGCTGCTTACTATCATAGTGCTGTGGTTGGTTTTCTTTCCTTGGTTCAAACGAGAAGGGAAAGTATGACTGGGTATTCTTCCGCGTTACCCTGTCAGCATTCTTTGTAGTGTCTGGTCTTTATAATATTAGGAAACAAATGTACCAAACGTCTGCATTAATAGGAGACGGGTTAATTAAAACGATTGTTTGAAGCTTGTGGGTTTGTTGAACTTGTAATTTGAAACTCCAACTAATAACAGTCAAAACGAAAGATGAGATAATATGATTATATTTTGATATAATATGAAATTCGAATTGAGAAATTGAAATATACTGGATTCATACTTAATATGAGAATTAAAATGAAATAGAATTAAGATGACACTTGAGAGTTGAGAGTTGAGACATATAGAAAAGAGAGGAGAGAAAGGAGAATAGATGATTTTTTAAGAATAATAGTAGGGGGATAGGTTGTATTTATAAATATTAAAAAAGGCCTGCCCGTCAAATGTAACTATATTAACTTGAGGGTTTAAAATAAAATTTTAAAAGTAGAGGGGTGGTAGGGGGTGTTTGGGAACACAAAAAGGGGCAAAAATCCGTTGGGGGGCCCACTAGCCGTTTCCCCAACGGATCTAAACGGTAAAATTTCTTAAATTTTTTTTTAAAAAAAAGACAGAGGGGATCCAGCAAATCGGCCGGTTCAACCGGGATAGGATCGGACCGGGTCGAGTAGGATGCAGGGGTGAACCGGCCCCTGACCGGTCCCCTCATCCCCCACCCCTTAATTCCCCTAAACCCTAGGGGACGGGACGGGTTCGAAACGGGGTGGGGCAGGACGCGGGCCGGGGCGGGCCACCCTTGTCCCCCTTCCACCCCTAGTCAGGAGCAAAACTGCCAAATAAGAAGGAGGGCATTCCTTAGCAGATTTGACCCAATAAATTTAAGATATTGAGAAACAAGTTGGTGTATTGAATGCATTAGAGCAGGCAACACCTGAGAATGAATACAAATATTTACTACAATCCCATAAGAAGAGGCAACAATACATGTTGATACCAATATAGCAACTGCGTTGTTAAAACTTGCTCCAACATCTCTAATCATTCGGCAGGAAGACTGTTAAATGCAACTGGTACCACTGATCGAGGGAGGTAACGGAGAGAACCATTTGTCATTCTGCCAGAATTTTATTTACGGCCAAATTTATTTTAATAAACTAATTATTTAAGTACAACGGACATTGATCGAGGGAGGGGATAGAGGAGAACTTTACGTTTCTGCAGAATTTAATGTACGGTCAAATTTATTCTTTCTTAATAAATAATATTTGTAATAATTAAAATTACTAATACTTAATAATAAATTTAATAAGTAATCTCATACTATAGGGTCAAAATGGTAAATTAACTTTGGGATTAAGTTCTTTCCACTTATAATAATATACGATATATATTAGTAGGTACAAGAAAAAATGTTAGAATCTGATTACCAAGATATTAGTAGCCAAGTTTTGACATATTTTAGCTTTATTGAATTGGACAACTTTGGGACTTGTACTGCCTTTTTGGGGGGAAATGAAAAATATTACAAGTGAAAGGAAGAATAAGAAGAAGTTGGAAATTTGTATCATGAAATTATTTCTTCTGTTCACATGAGTCGAGCTAAATTGTTGGTCATGGTTCTCTTCTCACATGAGTCCAGCTAAATTGTTAGTCATGTAAACTATCAAGTATAAATTACTGAAACAAATTATAGGCGACGGTAGAAAAAAGAATTGTATAGTAATAATTTGATTGTTATTTCAAGTATCACTACGACACAAATTATAATTATATGAGTAAATCAATCAAATCAGTCACAACTTTAAAATAAACCCAAACACGCTACAATATAATATGGTGTGTCCGGGTCCTTGAGAGAGGAGCTGTGAAAGAAAGGTTGAAAAACTAAACCGTTGGAGATAACGATGACCATTCTTCTTCAACATAGTTCATGAGGAAGTCATGAAAAAAAATTTCTATAACATAAGTTGCAACTTTGCTTATTACATACACCATCATAATGTTCTCGAACATTTTAAATTTTAGATATTATTCATTCCAACCTCACTATTAATATATAATGTCGTATTGCAAGATATTAATACACTTATTTGGTAATTACATGTTAGCTCAGCATGACACTTTGACTTACCCTCAACACCATTGATCACTCCTAAGTTCGAGGATTGGATATGTACAGTTCAAGTTGTAGACAAATATAATATCAGCTACTCCTTCTATAGGATAAGGAGGTTACTATACTTCTTTTTACACTGCCAAACTGTTACATGTTTTATCATTTATTCACTCATCAAAGAAAAATAGAATTCACATGTGAATCACGAATATATTTTCTGATTTGATAGAGAACTTACATTCCCATCTCTTGTGGTTGCTCATATTTTCTATTCTGGTACCTTACCATGATTGTACATTACATAGTTGATTCTGAGAATCAAAACAATATAACGAGACATACTCTATATATATAATCGTGCTTAAACATACAACACATTTTATTATTTTCCTTTAGGTAAGTTATATTGTAATTTATAACAAGTAATTCTCCAAATCAAAAACATGTTGTAAGCACAAGTAATGTGCACAATTACTTGATGTGACTTAAATTCATATTTCGATATAACTGTACAAATTTGCTGACCTCTTCTCTACTAGCTTTGGGTTAAAACTTGTCCCCCTTCAATTTTTTGTATATTGAATAAGATTGGTATAGTCTAGATCTATGTCGCTCGAACTCTTCAAAAATATCAACTGGTGCATGTCAGATTCTCCAAAAGTAGTGTATCTCTGGAGAATCCGACGCGAGTGCGACAACAAAAATGAAGAGTCCTCATAACTTAGGTCTAGAGTATCCTATTTATAATAGTTGTATTCACTCTTTTTACCATCTTATTTATGTTTCTTCTCATTTGGAAATGGATTGGTTCATTGCTCTTAGGCCAAACTACTAACTTTGTTTTCTTCTTTTAAGGTTTAAGTCTACACCATTGTTATTACTGGTTGCACGTACATTCAGGTTGCTTAACTTCGGTAAGTACCGCTCCTTTGTTTGTTTTAATTATCAAAGTTCATCATTTGCCTGTTTGTTCTTTTGTTTCTTATTATTATATTAGATCTTGGACGCGTGCAATGCGCGTGTATATCATGTTATTTGATACAAAACATTATCAAATGAATGATACAAATAATTTAGAATAACTGATGCATTACACAAAATTAAACGGGTAAAAATGTAGCTTCTAGTTAAAATTCAATGCTAATATAAGAATTATTTTATTACAACCCTATGACTAAGGTTGACATGGTCAATGAAATCAAAAAAGCTTCCCTTTTAATTATATGGGATACACAATATGGCTATATTTAGGAGTAAAAAAAGAACACTAACTACTTTAATGTACTATCTTCGCCAATATGCTAACACTATGATTATCCATAAAATATGAATGAGAACTTTAACAAATATACATCAATACTAAGCCCAAATAATGACCGTAATAAATAAAAAGAATAAGTAACTCAATCTATATTAAGATGAGTGAAACACAAAGTTTGTAATAACAACATGTCAATTCCAATTTAATGAAACAATTAAAGATATTTCAAAAAGCTGAAGAAAAAAAAAAAAAAAAAAACGTAGCTATTAGGGGAAAGAGGGAGGGGGGTGGATTTAGGTTGGTGGTAGTTATTTTGGCTTCTGGTGTGTTAATGTTATACATATAAGCCTTGTATTGCAGTTCTAGTTAATTTGTAGAAGCCTAAAAAATTAACATATTGTTAAAGTTAATTAAGACAGCTGAATAAAGTCAAGTCACTGTAACATCTAACCATGTATTTAATCTAGTCTAATTGTAATCCATGAGATTTTAAGCTTCTAAAAGTTAATACAAAGAATTTTAATTAAAAAACATAGTGCAAGGAAGTTTCCGTATTCAACTCTTCGACCTAAAATATTCCCCCAACTTACTTAGATGAATATATGATATATATAGGCATTCTATTCAGTCTTGCCCTTCATTTTCTTGGTGTTTTTTACTTGGTGTTCTCTATACCATGAGTTCTATATACATCAAATTCACTATTACAGAAACACTGTCGTTGAAGGTTGAAAAAATCTATTGCAATACAAAAACTTCAACTACTCAGACAATCGCTAAAAAGGAATAAAACCCCAACAGATCGACCTGCTACTGTTTTATAACTAGCCCAATTTAACACGCCTAGGCGTAAGAATTATACTGCTAATCAGCCACTAGGACAGCCAAAAACACCTGAGCTTCTTTGCCCCCCCTCAAAATGAGCAACAAAGCTTATTTTAATTTCAAAATTGTGTCCTGCCTCGACAACACTCCAAGGCCCCCTTCAAAAACGAGCATGTCATAACAACATATCTATAACTCCCACCGAACTTACACTGCTGTTTTCGCTAATTCCTCTAATACAATATAACTTTATTCCTCTTATTTACAAGATTTTGCATCAATTACGATACGCTGTATGTCTATCTCGCTTCTAGCAAAAAAATTGTAGCTGATGCTGAGGAAAAATCAATGCAATCGTAAATATAGCCAAATACATTGCCCATATGCGCCATGTCAATGTAATTACGTAAACAACCTATGTTGTATGGCCGATATTAACAGTATGAATTTCGAATGTAACCCTAAGTCGCCTAAGACAATACTTAGCCCATGCCCTTCACGAGAATTCAGGATTACAGCTGCTTAAGAAATGTTAGGCCGAAGTTTACAAAGGGAATAAAAAGCCCGTCCCTTAGCCGTCAATATTAATTAAATATCTTGATGAGCCAAAACAGTTTTAATCCTATTAAATGATCATTAAGTCATTAAGCGGTCCTAACCATATTTAGCTAACCTTATTTAAACATAACGTATTACTCTTAATTATATGACTTGCATTTCATACTATCCTCAAAAACCTAAACAGCAATAATTATCACTACATCATACAAACACTTTAATAGTGTTTTCACTAGTATATGCAAAAAAATCAATTTGAATTTGATAAAGAATCTTACTTATTAACAAAATTGTAATCGATTCCGAGCATCTATACAATACATTCCTATATAAACGCGATTAGTATACTTACAGAAACTAACAATCACGTTCATATCGCTTATCAACTTACATTCCTACAGACATGGCCAAACTAGTCCCAAGAACCCAACCCACCACCCCCCCCCCATGAAGAACACCCCCCCATACGCCCACAACTCCCCCCAGAACCCCATCCCCCCCCCCCTTTCCTCCCCCGTACGCCCACCCACCCTGTATCCCCCCCCCCAATGTTTCAGGACCCCCCCCCTTCCTACTATTTAATTTTCATGACCATTTCCTGAGCCCCCCCCCAAAAGAGTTGAAATCCGCCAGATCCCCCCCCCCCCCCCCCCCCCCCTCCCCAGATTAACCCCCCCCCCCATAACCCATCGGTCTTTTCGATGAAAAGAAGCTGTTTGCATATAGTTTGCGTAATTTTGCCGACCGCATTACAAGCACTATCTGACAGCTGAAAATGCTCACATTGCTATAAGTGACTTGAATAATAACCATAGTTGAGAACATCCTTTTTTTTTTATACTAAGACGAAATAGTTGATTTAGCCTAAGCAGAACTACCTCCGGCAGTACTTATATCTTTCCCTCAATTAACGAATATTTACATCGTCATGCAGGAGTTATGAACAAGAACAATATTATAGATAAATTGTATTATGCAGTAAATTAAGATATATAATAACTACTATTATAATAACTAGCATAAAATTCAAATCATACGCTCCCTTGCTACTTACATGCGTGGCAATATATACTCCATGTTGATTAGTGAATACAAGCTTCCATCGACAGCAACAAACTCCTTTTACCAGATAGTACCATTCCTATGCAACCTTCCAAATGCTAGAGACAACATTAGCTATATCATTATAGATAAAGTCATCGCGACTTTAGTGATGGTGTGTATCCTTTAGAGTCTCTCAGCCGCAGCAAAACCATAGTGGATGAATGTCGGACGGATTAGAAGTCAAGCCCATGGAACGGCAAAATTATACGGAAGTAACAGAGAGCTGCTCGGCATCCACAACATTCCATATCATGAGACTCATTTTTGCCAAAGTTACCATTCCTAGGTGATCTTCATTCATCCTTAAATCATTACTGGAAGGTTCACAAGTGATTATGCAAACTAAAAGACTACTCTAGATTATTATTTGAGTTAAGGCATTTTATAGGACCTCTACTATCTATGCCGTTAAGGACTTAGCCTCAGTCTTAACTGGGGACATCTTTGGCAGTTATTTCTTTGTAGTATTCATCCCTACTACGATGAAGGATTATCACGGAGTCGAGTGTCTGGTATGCTAGCCATGAATTGATGGGATAATAGCAGGGAAGGAGGCGAATTTGAAGAAAGTTATAGCACATGAAACGATGGGAAATAATGAAAGTCCTTCTAATGCCCACTTAATCTGAAAAAGGCCCATTGCTCCCTCATCGCGTAATCAGCCGCAAAGCAAAATAGCGAGAGTTTAATAAATAAACACTCATCCCCCTATAGTAATTGTCCTTAAAGAGAGTTGAAAAGAGGCCGACCCCTCGCGCCGTCGTGACGTCGTCGCTTCATGCTACTGCTTATCAGACTTTGGCCCTTTTGCTTTGGCTAAATGATGCGAATTAGAGAATTAACCGATAATGTTTTAAACTTATATAGTTAAAACCGAACCCGACTCAAATCGTCGCCGACCCGTGAACCATTTAATTTCATGTTTATACTTAAAAATTACCTCCATGACTGATTCTGAAAGGTTAGCCAACTACAAGAACAGTTCAATAACCATTTGCAAGTCGCTAACCTTAGTAATGAGATGACTTGTGTCAATTCTGAAGGCCGTTGCAACCTTTCAGAATATATTCTTTTGCCTAAAATCCATTTATAGTCTTCAGAATATCTGAAATTACTGCGTTCCTCGTCATGTTTCTAGATCTTCCTTACTTCCTTAAAAAAACACATATATTAGTTGGACATTCTGATGTGGATTAATTCGTGCTTAGTAGAAGTTTTTGCGATCTATAATTACTGGCCGAGGTTAGTATCCAAACACAACCAAATACTCGACGAACTAGAGAGATATAATTTACTTAAGGGCACATGTGAGATCACGTGTACAGACTGATTCTCTTCCTAAATTATCAAAAAGAGTATTCCGAGATTTCTGGTAAGTTTTACAGATCATTAATTTTTTACAAATAATCTCAACGCTTCATCTTATTACTGAGCTTCTAAAAATCTCAGTTACCTATCGTACGTTCTGAATGATTTATTAATAACCAGTAATCTGATTTCAAACCACAGATTGGCAACCAATAACTTGTATAGCGCAAATTAATAAATAGTGTTTCTCGGTGGAGACAAAAATCTTTTGTGAATTCTATACGCATTGTAAATATGCAATATAAATTTATTGCCTTAGTCTCTATATTAAAGTATCAATTTTATTAATCAGAATGCCCCGAAAACCACTGGTGAGCTTAATAGCTGACACGTTCGATTATCTGCCCAACCCAAACTCTTGACACAAGCCGAAAATCGCACGCAGTAAATTCAAAGCGTGGCTGAATTTCAAAGGATGCAGATAGAGTATTTTTCTGGCCTTACCATCTCTAGGTACTGCCCAGAAATATTACAAGTGAAGATACTCAGTTCCTGCTGAGATGAATTATAGCCAGAATGCCGGATAAAATTTATCGATTGTCTGACGCATCGGCAAACGTCAGACTCCTATGTAAAGGTTACATGATGACGTGCTTTAGAGGAGCACTTATTAATGTCTAAGCTGCCCAATAACAACTCAAAAAGAGTGCCCTGCGAATGCACCATGAGAAGAAATAAAGACAGCAAGATGCATGCCTTGAAAAAGTGTGTGTGCGGTCGCAAAGTTATTTAGACATATAAAATGGGAGATAAGTAAAAATCTGTTGAGGATCCCAATCGTGCAGGACTTCAACTGATCTCCATGATTAGATGCCTGAAGATATGGTAGTAAATGAAGCCTTTCAAGGAGCCTGAATGATTCAGAAATAGCCTCATTACGACTGGAACGGATTTCACGCCACACTAATTTCAAGAATTATCTAAAGCACAAGCCCCCCTAAAAAAATGATAGGCCTTGAAGATCTTTTGATTCTGCCTCAAGATTGAGGAGGATACAGAAATATCGAAAAGAAGTCCCGCTAGAGTCACCATCATTGAGGTAATCATGTCATGAAGAAGCTCCTACCAAAGACAAAAAGCCGAAAAGAAGCACCAACAGGCCAGAATCGGGCATGCAGAACACAAAAATGGCCAAGAAGAAATTCAAAGGCAACTGGTGTTATAATTGCTGCAAGCGCTGCGTCATAGATCTTATGATATCGCTGCTCCCAAGATAAGACAAAAAACAAAGGCGTAAAGACAAAAGTCAAAGCAACACACGTGCGAAAAGATGGAAGATGCCAGATGACTTCGTGTGACAATGGACTATACCGGAGTATAACTAGTGTTTCATCCGAAAAAAATTAATTTTCGAAAAAGACGACTTACGCTTTATTTTAAATGATATTTTGACTTAGGCACGTAGCCCACTTAATCTCAGAATAAATCACAGAAACTTGTTCTAAACAACTTTCTTTAAACAGAAAAATGGTTTTGAAACATATTATATAGCAGCGGGAAATTCGGCCATTCTTATTAGTGATCTTAGCGAAGCGTGGTTGCAGGCACCTAAGACGCTCCGCTCTAAATACGGCTTTTACCAGGAAGCGACTTAATCTTATTTGAACATGTTTGTTTTTGATTTTTTGCCCAATTTTTTATTTATTTTTTTTTCAAAGTTAGATTTTTTAAATTAGCTACAAACTTGGCAAAATATTATTATTTTCAAGATTCTTGCATAAGTTAAACTTTTATAAAACTAAACTCTCAAGACAAACTTCAAAATTTTAAACACTATCGCTTTAAAGTCAATTTTACGTTTTAGGAGGCGATAAAGTAAAAAGGCGTTCGCATGGAGGTATTACGGAGTTTCTAATCACCTAAACTAACGACATTAGTTTTTTTCATTAAACAAAACGTAAACAACTAGCAAAGAAGAGATAGAGCAGATTTGGTCCAAGTTTTCCGAGTTACTGTTCGCGCTTGACAGAAACTTAGGATCCTATCATGCTTTAGGGATTTTTTTTTCTTATTTTTTAACCCATTTCTTTCTTTCGCACACTCGCTACTAGTCTAAACATACAAGAATGGAAATTTACAAGCCGAAGCAAAAATGACAAAGCGCCTGTAATGGAGACCCAACAAGTAAATAAAACTTATAAATAAAAAAAACTCTTACTAGATAACGCCTCTCTCAAGCTCTTCGATATCATTGCGAGTTTAAGAATTTTGCAAACGCCCTTGCGCCATTCTATTTTTTACAACTATTTAAGAGTATAACATTTTGTATATCAGTGTATCATAGCTGATATAGCTTATTGTTTATCTAACTTGAAAGCTTGAAAGTTACCCTTGGAAGCATAATGTTCACTGTTACTACAATCCCAGATTTCGAATTGCGATCCGCTTGTACACAAAAAAAAAAGCCCTTACCAACCTAGTATATGCCATGTATACAGTGTATATAAAATAGATATACTGCCATGTATACATCTTCTTCAAATCTCTGCAACATTTTTCAAGACCAGTTTCTGCTGGGTTCTCTTTTTTTCCGACCTTTGCTACCTATTTACAGGCAGGGGTTGACTGACTCGCAGAAGGTGTTTTAGCAGCCTTTATGCGTCCTTCAACGATGAAGTGCAAGGAATTGAGTGAAACGGTCCATGAGACTCCTCGTGAGATAGGTTTTAAATGCAATAAAAGAAGAATAGATTAGCCACATGAATGCGATATAAAATAACCAACAGAATCTTTGAGCAAAAAGAGACAAGATAATAAAAAAAAGACACCAGTTGCCCAGTGATTGAATTAAAGGAACAGCGATTTCAAAATAAGAAAAGAAAAAGAAAAAAAAATGAAACTCGTCATGAGCCTAAGCCCAGCGGAGACTTAACAAAACTCATAAAAAAGAAAGCAAAATAGCATGCCATCTCACAGACAATGATGAATGTGCACTTATGAACCCTCATGTCCAAAAACAAACACAGCGGCAATCATGGCAAGCTAAACTATCCTAAACCCTTAAAATGCTGAATGTCTAAATGAACAATGGCAAACTTAAATTAGGCAAATAAAATAGAGGAGAACAAAACCCACATTCTTCTTGCATAGGGGCAAAATCTTCATTTCGATTAATTCACGAAAAACAGTATATTCAAGGAAGGCAAGAATATGTTTTCTCATTGGAAGATTACAAACAAAACAACTCACATCCAGGCTGAATGTAAATGACAAGATTCATCAACTCCAAGTAGCATGAAACAAAGTGAAACAAAACGAAGGCCACTACCATACTGCTTAACTACGAACAACACTGTGAAATTAAGGCCAAAACATTGACTATGAAACAACACCAAGAAAACCAAGGCCAAAAACAGTGATAGTGCGAATTTGCGGTTTGCAACAAAGATGCGCTATAATTAAGATATTGATAGGGAACTTTTTCAAGAAGAAGATGGGAAAGCAAAAGCAAAAAGAACAGAGAAGAGCAGACTTGAACTCGATTATTTCATAGCTCGAACAACACAACAATGAATGCAAGACACGATCATTGAACCATTAAACAACAGGAAAATCACAACACGTGCACTAGTATCATGTACTCACGCTAAACTGGAAATAGAAATACGATCAAAGCAAAAATCTGCATTCAAGCAGTTTCAAACGGAATTTAAACCAAGTTGAAGCATATCCGTCGAATCAATCACACCAAACAAAATCGTCGCAACACATCGACATAGATGAGAGAAGATCGAAAGGGACGAGCCGTACCTTTTCCGGACAGCGAACTGGAGGCAAGCGAGCAGAGCAAGAACCTCCTCAACGAAAAAGACACACCGAGACGGCTACGACATTTCGACGGAACACTGCAATCGACACACTGTTAATGAAAACAGAACATTTCTCTCAAAAATTTTCGATTTCCTCCGTTCTTCTGAAACCAACAGTGAAGCCCCAAAAGATTTTCAATTTCCTCCAAGAAAGTTTCGACTACTCCTCTACAACAGAGAAAGAACCAAATGTTTTCTCAAATTCTTCCAACCAGAAACTCTTTCAACATAAAGTCTTAATAAAAAATCCCCAAACCTCAAATCGCTTAACCCTGTTCCTAAGAAGGGAGGGGGGGGGGTTTCGGATTGGGGTGGGTTTATATAGAAGGGAAATTTTGGCTTTTGGAGGGAGGAGGGAGGGCGGAGGGAATGTTGGAAGGAAAATGGGGACAAATTCGAGATTCCATACCCATTTTGAATTCGAAATTCCCTAAGGGATAAGGATGGGCCGAGCTTCGTACCATTCTCCAACGGCATGTGGTTATGTGAACAGCGTTACTAGAGGAAGGAGCAAGGACAGTCGTAGAGCCAAACACGATTGAGAACACGTCGGGTGAATTTTCAAATTTCTTCGTACAAAATGGATAAGCAGAACGAGGGGAGGGGGGAGTGCACGCGTGAGGGAGGAAGGGGGGGAGGGGAGAGGAGAAAGGGGAGGGGCTTGTGCGTGAGGAGAGATGCGGGGGGAGAGCGTGGGGAGGTTTCCGTTTTTGGTGTTTTTTTTTTTTGGGTTGCGTTCTATATCTGGAATTTTCTCTTTCTGGAAAATAGATGAACAGAAGGGGGAGGAAGGGAGGTGAGATGGGGCCGGGTCCAAAGGGAAAGGTTGGGCTTGGGGTTGAATTGAAAATGGGCTTTGTATGGGAGTTGTGGGTTGGGACTGAGGGGGGTAATTGGGCCGGGGAATTGGGTTTGTATTTTTAAAAGCTGAAGTGGGGCTGGAATAGGGAGGAGAATTGGGGTTGAGATTAATGTTTAAGTTGGGTTGGTATCGAAAACACAAGATATACCGGCTATATACACAACGATGTTAAAACATTAAATCGCTCTATTTTTGCAAAAAAATTATAAAAACTAACTAATTTAAATTATTTAGAAATTTAGGAAGCTCGATAATTCAATTTATACCGACGCGGGTCATAAATTGGGTGTCAACATTAGTTGGAAATCCCAATGAGTGGTTCTACTCAGGTGCCACTAGACTATATTTGCTCTACGGAAAGAAGCTTTGCAAACGTACACTCCTGTTGAGTACAATGAAGATTTATTCAGGGAAACACAACAACAACAAAGGATTGCAGGGAAACTGGGAGAAGTAATTTGAAAATGACATCCGGCAAGGTGTTGCCTTTTGACACCCTGTTCTGCAGTCCATTACGATTAGGAAGACATTTAGTTTCTGCTGCACTACTCGTTAAGAACGAGGTTTTTTAAGGGTGTCCTAGTCAGTGATTGTAAAGTTTAATAAGTAAGAATGATGAAAACGTGTTCATAGGGAATGGGCTTACCTCAATGAGGGTCTTTCAAAACTAAATGTAAGGGGTTGTTGACAGTATTAATAAAAATCTGCTTCTGTTTACCTTATTAAAGTTAAGGGATTATGGCATGCCCGGTTGGGACATGTAAATAACAAAGGCCTTGCAAAAAACGATTGGCTAATCTAGAAGTATTGCCTGGATTTTAACTGCGATAAGTCAAATGTGAAATTTGTGTGGAAGTAAGTTGGTAAATATCCTACAAGTCTGTGTGAAAAAGAAATTTTAAAACTTTCGACTTAATTCACGCAGATATATGTGATATGAAGTCAACACCATCTCGTGGTGGGGGAAAAAAAAGTATTTTATAACTTTTTATGATGACTGCAATCGATTTTGTTATGTATATTTTCTTATAGAAAGGATGAAAGCAATGATGCATTTAAAGCAATACAAAAAAATGAAGTGGGAAAATTCAATTGAATCTAAAAATTATAAAAATGATTCGGAGTGATAGGGGTGGAGAATATGAATCTCCTTTTGCAGATAATGTTAGGGAATGTGAGTATTATTCATCCAAACTACTGCACCTTATACACCACAGCAAATGGTTTGGCAGAAACGGAAGAACAGAACATTAAAGGAAATGATGAAGGTCTTAATGATCAATTTCTGGTTCACCGCGAAAGATTTGGGTGGAAGCCATCCTTACAGCTAATTAAAATACGCAAAGAGAGACCCATTGAAAAAACCCACAAATCAATTCCAATATGAGATTGTGGAAAGGAAAGAAAACCCAAACTTGAAATATTCCAAAAGTGTGGGGTGTTTTGTTTAGCCAAGGTAGAGGTTTCCTTTACTAAAAGGGTTAACATTGAACCCAAAAAAATAATTGGTCTATTTGGGTATGTGTGAATAGTAACGCATGCGATTTTTTGGTACACAAATTTGATAATCCTGAGATTCATGTTAATACGATAATTGAATTAGATAATGCAGAGTTTTTGAAAACATTATCCGTATATAAACAACTGGAAAAGTTGAAGGTCAACAAGGTGCAAAGACATAAACGCCACGAGAAAGAATCAATGGAAAATTTCTAAAACTAGTGAGGAAACCTAGGCGAAGCTACTCGCAACGAAAAGCTGTTCTTTCGGACAATGATTTTGTAGCACTATGCTTTGACAAAATGAGCCTCAACACTTAAAAACAACAATTGTCTTGGCAAAGTCAAACTTATGGAAAGAAGCAGTCAATAGTGAAATTGAATAAATTTAAGCAATCACACTGGGAATTGACTGAATATTCCTCATGGGAAAAAACCATTTAGGATCAAAGTGAATCTTTTAAAAGGAAAATGAAAAACCTGATGGGACTCTATTGAACAAAATATAAAGGCTAGCTAGACTTAGGTAGGTTCAAAGGGTTACAGACAAAAGGAAGGTCTGGACACTTTGGAACACATATTACTCTCCAGTAACAGGATAACATCAATTAGGATGTTAATAGCACTAGCACGCAGTGCATGATCTTAAAAAATCCACAAAGGATGTAAAAAACAGCCTTCTTAAATGGAGAGTTAGAGGAAGAAGAAAGACATGACATGGAACAACAAAAAGGGCTTATAGTCCTGGTAAGAAAAAAAAAGTGTGCAAGAATTTGAAGTCACTTTATGGACTCAAGGCAGGCACCCAAACAATGGCATGCTAAATTGATTTCACAATCCCCAAAATAAGTTGGGCAAATGGATTTTCAAGATAACAAATGTATTAAATGTGTTTATATTAAAAAGGTTATGAATAATGAAGTTATTGTTTGTTGTATGTTGATGACATTAAATAATGAGTAAAGACTTGACGATATTAAAATGTACTAAGCGGCATGGTGTCAGCAGTCGATATGAAAGACTTAGGAGTTGATGATTGATCTTAGGGGGTCAGGATTATAAAAATCCCCAGGGACTAGCATTTATTCAATACTCATTTATTGAAAAAGTATTGGATAAGTTCAATTACTGATTCAATGTAGTCAAACTTTCAAATGATTTTAAGTTTGTATATGTTTAAAAAGAATGAAAGGTCAAAGTGTTGTCAATTGGAATATGCCAGAGGTTGGGAAGTGGATTATATTATGAATTGCAAAGCGGACTAGATCTAGCATGTTCTAAAAGTAAACTTAACTCGGTACATAGAATGACGCCGAACAAACACACACTCGATTGGCTATGGAAACGTGTTGTTGGGTATCGAAATGGACACCAAAAATTATGCTTTGCATTATAATAAATATCTTTTGTGATTGAAGGATATAGGATGCAAATTGGGATAACCCAGGTCAAATTGATGTAAAATTCACGAAGTGGTTATGTAATTCATTACTTGGTGGGAGGATCTGTCTCTTGGGAAATCGTTCAAACGACATGTATGCTCGAATCCACAATGGAATCTGAATTCATTGCTTTTGGCTAAGGATTGATGAAAAGAACGGAAGCGGAAATGCTCGCGAAAATTTTCACTAGAGGGATATTCCATTCTGGCCCAAAACCTGTTGGACCGATTTGCATACATTGAGATAGTCAAGCAACAATAGGTAGGGCAGGGGAGCGTTATGTACAACGGGAAGTAGCTGTCATATATGGACCTAAACATAAAAACACGTAGACAACTGCTCTCTAGTGGAATTATCACAATTGAATATGTAAAGTCAAGCGATAACTGTGTCAGATCCATAACGATAGGCCTAGATGCTGATAGAGGCTGTTGAAAGAATCATCTAAGGGAGATGGGTTTACGGATTAGGACAAGTCAGCATGACCGGTAACCCTCTATCTAGCAGACGGAGATTCCCAAGAGCTAGGATTCAAGGAGAAAAACAAAGTGTGGCTGACGGTTTCGAAATTGTTAATTAACTCAATCCATTTCTATGATGAGACAATGTGCAGAAAAGGTGAAGACTTAAGGCTTGGTTAATGAGGTAATAAAGCTTAAAGTTTTTAAGATTTCGCTAAGTTTGGTTAGATTTGACCAACTAAGTGATTAGAGATAACACAGAGTTAGAAATCACATATGTGAGTGTGGAAGTGGAAGCCGCTTCAAAGAGAATTATTTCGAAAGCCTATCTCTATAACTCATGAAATAAGTAGGTGTTCATGGCTGACAAGGAACCAACAACGTAAGAATATAAAATGGTAAAGGGTTAGTTGTGTGAACATATGTCTGTCTATGTATACACAAAAGTTAGACGGGTCAAAGCATATCACATCTTACAAATGGACGAGTAGAGTCCGACATATGCTCACTACAGAAAAGTCCAAGGGGAAACCTACTTATCCAGATGCAATAATCCTTGCTTTGTAAATTACAAAATTGTCTGTGCATCCTATGTTATAATTATTCCACATAAAGGTGGGGGATTGTTGAGATGTAGCAAGAATTGATGGGAAATAGAGAGAAGGAGGAGGAAAATTTGAAAAATTGAGACTTGAAAGGTTAGGAACTTGAAAAGTCCATTGTAATGCTTAATGAAAAAGGCAATGTCCCTCATCGGTAATGGAAATTAAAATAGGGGAGAGTTTAATAAAATAACACTCCTAGTAATTGATTAAAAGGGTTGAAAGAGGACCCCTCGCGCCGCCGTCGTCGTCGTCGTCGCTCACTCGCTTCGGCTTACAACTTCGGCTTCGCGCCGGCTTTGGCTTTGATCGATCGAGAGTTAATTTTTTGGACAAAATTTATTTTAATTATAATTTAATGAATTAAATGGACAAAACTATTTTCAATTTTAATAGTTGATAACAGAAGTTAACCGACATATTTTCAACTTTTAGTTAACCCGAACCCGACTCGATCCCCGAGACCGCTTGTCGACCGTTTAATTTCTGTTATATTAAAAAATTACCCACTTCATGATGTTCTGAAGGTTGCACCTTTCGGATATTCAATACATTTGAAAGTTTACAACCTTTCATTAATGGTCGTGTCAATTTGAAGGGTGCACCTTTCAGGATATATTATTCTTGCCTATTAAATACCATTCAGTCTATAAGAAATTGACTTCGAATTTTCTGACTTCCTTCTTCTTAAAATAACACATTTTCTTTCGGTACTTTCCTGGTGATTTGATTCGTGACAGTTAGAGTTTTTGGTATCCGATACCCCCCCTATAATGTTCAATTAGATCATTTTATCCTGTCGAGGTTATGACCTTCCAAATCCAAACGCGGTTCCACGACAGGGGAATAAGTGTCTTAGGCGACACGGTTGAATAGTGACTTGATTTCTCCTTAAATTATCAAAAAGGTAATTCCAGATTCTCCTGGTAAGTTTACAGATTAATTATTTTTTACAAATAAATTTTTGTTCATCTTATTTACTAGTTCTAAAAATCTCAGTTACTTCGTGTTTCTGAATGATTTATTATAACCAGTAATTTCTGATTTTCATAACACAGATTGGCAACATCGAGAACATACAGTTTTGGGCGAATTACTTGTTGGAGTGATATCGATGGTAGAGGAGTTGTGTCTTGTTCTATTTGTGGGTTACTGTCATGACTATCAATGTTGGAAGGGCCGGAAGTTGGGATCTTGAATAGCGAGACTAGTGGATTAAGTTGGGATTGAATTAGGGGAGCAAGTATTGGCCCCCCTGGTTGTTCGGGGTGATAGAAAGGGTGTTCAGGGAGTCCCTGGGATATTCATATGGTTGATGCAAGCTTCTATTCCCAACCTCATTCCTTCATTTATAATCTAGGCCACGTATGCGGGGTCTTGAATGTCCATAATTATCTCTTGGTTTTCCAGATGGAAACTAAAGGTCAGTGAATGACCGGAGAGCCCCATCTCTAGCCACGATTGGGGTGGTAGATCAATGGAACTGGGATTGTTGTTGCTTAATATTAATGGTTGAGGTGGTGGTAGTGGTAGTGATGGTGGTGTGGAGGTGGAATGTCGACGAAGCTGTGATGAGCGTAATGTACGAGACATGCTTTGTATTTGTAAATAGAAATTAAGCTGGTAATTGAATGTGTGAAATGTTTGTTTTCCTTGTAATTCAGTGGAGATGTAGATATGAGTTCCTTCTTACTACCTATATATAAAGGTAGCTTGTGTATATGGATTATGTTTATCCTCTTTCAAAATATATGAGTAAGGTGAACATATTTTATTATTGGTCAATTTTGCAAGAATGAGACCTTTAATTTGTAAGTTTATTTCATTTAAACATCTAAATTAAGTCATTTGTTAATTAAATACCTTAATATCTAATAAATTGTAAAATTTTAGATATTCTCTATTTGAGGTTGATGCATATCATTAAAAAAGATTATACAGTTTATGTGATAAACTCAAATGTTTAATAGACGAATGAAATTATGCACAATTATTTTTTCAAAATTTGAACTGGAGGTGTCTAATTAGAACATTTTATTAGAAGTTAAAATGTTCAATTGGATTATAATTTAGTTCAAGTGCCTAAATAAAATAATTGATTAAATTTAAGAGGATAATGTTTTACTCTTTGAATTTACCTAAATATTGCATATTCCTGCCTTTTTTAGAAAATAATTTTAAAGCTTATTTTAACTAATATTCCATATTTAGCAAGGCATATTCCAACATTTTTTAAAAAAAATATTTTAAAGCTTTTTTTTAACAAATATGCCAAATTTAGCAAGGCCACCTTCTATAGAAAATAATTAATTTGAAGCAAATTTTAATTGATATGCTAAATTTAGCGATAGATCAATCAAGGATAATAGTGATCTAAAGAAAAAATAGTTAAGTGCAATGACTCAACAAATGACTCTCTTTTGTTTAGTTTACAAATATTACTTACGACTTCTTTTATTACTCTAAATGTACTCTCAAGTTCAAATTTTTTTTTAAAAAAAACTCTAAACTATGTTTTGTCTCTTTCTGAAACAAATGATCTGACTATTTTAATAAAAGAATAAATTTAAATTAGTGTTGTTGCACCTTGAATCTGAGTTTCATCGATGAGTTACTATCTATGTTCATGACTAATATTTTTCAAAAACATGTGTTGGGTTCCTTTTACATTTAAGCAATTAATTATGAACTTCTCTAGTGTGTTATATTTCCAAGTGTTTTTTTTTATAATGCAAGAGTTATTTATTATTTTTACTTTACATCGATGTAATAAAGGGAAAATGTACATGTATCCCTTTAGACTATGATCAAAAACCCAGAGACAAACATTAATTAAACTAAGATCTTATTACCCCTTGAAGTTTTTTATGTAATTTTGTGCAACTTTTTGGCTTACGTGTCATCCAAAATATCTCTCACACGCTTCAATTGCGTGGAGTCACTGTGAGTGACATATAAGATAAAAGGTGTACAAAATTACCAAAAAAAAAAGTTCAGGGAGATAATAAGACCTTATTTTAGTTAAGGTGTGTCTCTAAAATTTTGATCATATTAGGGAGCACTTATGCATCTTCTCATATAATAAATGCTTTAAAATGTATGTGTCACGCTCTAAATTGACCCCCTCCTGGTCGCTCTGCCATTTGTGCTATGTAAATATGATGGTTTGGGACATGAATTGATTAGCAAATCCAATAATTTACATGCATTTCATACTTGTCGAAGTCTAGGATATTCTTTCTAGACTCGGAAGCTTAGGAGACCCAAATGATTGGTTCCATAATGAATTTTTTAGTCAAGGAGTGATTTTAGAAGTTTGATTGATCAAAAGATGTTAATCTGGTAAAATATAAGTGTGGTACCCAGAAAATAAACTAGATGTTAGTTCATTTAATGTATAAAATTGGTGTCGTCTTGTTGTTCGTATTGACACTTGATATGCGATTTGTAACATGTTACATCAAGGTTTACACTCTTGAGCTCGGGTACAACCGTTCTCTATATGTTGCTTAGTTTGATTTTAATTTCTTGATACAAGAGTACAAGTCATATGTCAAGCATTTGAATATAATTAACTCGTTAAAAGTTAATATGAGATTATTGAGGAAAAATGCATAAGTATCTCCCAACATATGTCCGAAATTTCAGAGACACACAAATACTATATTAAAGTCCTATTATCCCCTGAACTTATTATATAAATAATTTTCTATCATTTTCCGTCTATATGACACTAGCTTGAAAGAAATGTCAACACGTGTTGGGCCAAAAAGTTAGTGCCACATAGGCGAAAAGGGATAGAAAATTATCTATAAAATAAGTTCAGCAGGTTAATAGGACCTTAGTATAATATACGTATATCTTTTAGATTCTGAGCATATGTTGGTTTGGGGGGAGGGGGGGGGGGAGGGTACTTATATACGAACTATAAGTAAAATGATCGGGTGGTAGTACATACAATCTTGAAAATTAGAGAAACAACATACGTAAACATTGGAAAATGGAAATGAAGAGATGGCAATATTTGAAACTAAAAATTGCTTCAAAAAAATAATGCATGATCAAACTGACACACAAGTCGTGCTAGTTTAAAAAATTTCTCCCATACATTAAGTCTTCCATATATATTCAACCAACATCTACCATAAACACAAACATTCAAATTAAAATCGGTTGGTTTTAGGAGCATTTTAATATTTTTAAATAATGAAAGTGCTATCTCTAATTCCATGGCTTTATACATGTCAGAAATTAGACTATAATACCTTACTCAGCGACCAGCGTGGTGCATTACTCTTTTAGCGTTTGGATTTGGTAATTGTTACTTACAACTCATTAATGATTAAGTTGGTGTGCGTGTTGGACAGTGTTGTTGTCCATTGTGGCTTTCTGAAGAAAAAACAACAAAAAAAAAACCTTTGTGTAGTGTCAACAATGACCATACTTCTTCACTTTTTTATTTCAATTATACTTGTACCTATGTAACTCTAAAATCATTATCTTATTATTACTATACCTTTATATTTCTATTCATTGTTTAGAAGAGTTGCCACATACATAGTGGTGGTCATCATTTCATTTGACATAACAAAACACAAGACAACACACAAAAAAAATATAGAGTGAAAGAGTTATTCAAAAAAGAGGTTCTTATTAGTTGAAGGGAGGTGTTCATTTTTGTGGAGCTTTCAATTAAACTCTTCTCCAGAGTTGCTGAGTTATACTTTGTGAAGATTGTTGTAGACTAAAGGGGACAAGTCAAAGAGACTACTGCTCGACCGGTGAAAACATTTGTTTTAATGGGCTTGAATCTCCTTAAACAGAGAAAGATATTTGCGGCTCAGTCTGAAGAGATTTTATTTCTTCATTTCATTTTCAGTTGTAATCTTGCTACTTTGTCATTTTGTTAAAGTTTTCACTCGCATAAGAGATTCAAAACATGGATCCAATTGAAAAAACCACGGATGTGAAGAGGGAGACCTTAACACGCCATTATAGTTCAATTGATAATTTTTCAAGAGATGTGGAAGGGTATTAAAGTACTTTTTCTACGAAGTCTTCTCAATGACCTATTTGTTAAACTGAGAAGAATCCGAATATAAAACTAGACACACCTCCTGATAAGTGATGATTGAAACTATCTCTCATCAGAGAAAGTGAAATACAAGGAGGGATCTTATCAGTATCGGTATTATATTTTAAGTGTCTTGTCTGATGATTTTCATGATTATTATGATAGAACTTACTCCAATGTAAAAAAATTTGGAAAGTATAGTAGAGTAGGTATGATATCGAAGTGGGGGAGCGAAAAATATGTGGTTGGTAGATTTCTCTTTTCCAAATGGTGGATAATAAATCTGTGGTAGACGAAGCTCAAGATTTATCATAATTGTTGGAGAGGTTAGATCCAAAGAGGTTAAAATTGGGGATAACCTCATTGTTTGTGACATAGTAAATAAACTATGCATCGTAAATAATAGGAAACTTGTCTTGAAACCTTGATAATGAAAATCTGCATGGAAGAAGAAATAAGGGGCCAAGATACACTTTTACAAACAGAAGAGATCAATATCACAACGAAGGTAAATTTAATCTCTTCGAATAATGCTACTCCTGAAACTCACAAAAATATTTCTTTGAAGCCTAAGAAGAAAAAATTCAAGAAAAATAATTGTGAAAATAACCAAGCACAAAACCACCAAGCTTATGAAAAGGAACAATGCTTTGTTTGTGGCAAGAGTGGAAATATTGCTCGATTTTGTAGATTCCAGAAAGGAGATCCTAAACTCACACAAACGTTACCAAAAAACCTTTTGTGGCGGTGATTACAAACATAAACGTGATTGAGAATGTTGATAGATGATGGACTGATTCTGGTGCTAACCGTAATGTAAGTTATTTGTGTAGTGGTCAACAATGACCATTACTTCTTCACTTTTTATTCTCAATTATGCATTGTAACCTATGTAACTTCTAAGGTCATTATCTTCATTATTTACTACACCATTCATCTTTCTATTCATTGTTAGGAATACTTCTTCTACTATAAATAGTGGTGGTCATCATTTAGTTTGACATAACAAAACACAAGACAACACACAAGAAAAATATAGAGTGAAAGAGTTAGTCAAAAAAGAGAGTTCTTATTAGTTGAAGGAAGGTGTTCTTTTTTGTGGAGCTTTGAATTAAACTCTTGTCCAGAGTCGCTGTGTTATACTTTGTGAAGGTTGTTGTAAACTATAGGGGACAAGTCAAAGAGGACTACTGTTCGACCGGTGAAAACATTTATTGTAATGGGCTTGAATCTCCTTAAACAGAGCAAGATATTTGCGCCTCAGTCTGAAGAGATTTTTATGTCTTCATTTCATTTTCAGTTGTAATCTTGTACTTTTGTCATTTTGTAAATTTTTAACTAGCCATTTAAGGAGATTCAAACATGGGTACGATTAAAAAAAAACCACGGATGTCAAGATGGGAGACCTTAACAAGCCATTTCAATTCAATGATAATTATTTCAGGAGATGGAAGGGTAAAGTACTTTTCTACTTAAATATTCTCAATGATTCTTATGTGTTAAGTGAGAACAATCCGAATAAAGTGGACATCACATCTATAAGTGATAATGAAACTCTCTCATCTAGAGAAAGTGAAAGTAACAATGACGATTCTTAGTACGTCCTGTATTTGTATTCTTAATGTTGTTGATGATTTTTATGATTATTATGATAAAACTTACTCTAATGCAAAAAAAAATTGAAAAGTATTGTAGAGTAGGTATGATATCGAAGAGGCGGGAGCGAAAAAATATGTGGTTGGTAGATTTTTCATTTCCAAATGGTGGATAATAAATCCGTAGTTGACGAAGCTCAAGATTTATCATAATTGTTGGAGAGGTTAGATCCAAAGAGGTTAAAATTGGGGATAACCTCATTGTTTGTGATATAGTAAATAAACTATGCATCGTAAATAATAGAAAACTTGTCTTGCAACCTTGATAATGAAAATCTGCATGGAAGAAGAAATAAGGGGCCAAGATACACTTTTACAAACAGAAGAAAACAACATCACAACGAAGGTAAATTTAATTTCTTCGAATAATGCTAATCCTGAAACTCACAAAAATACTCCTTGGAAGCCTAAGAAGAAAAAATTCAAGAAAAATAATAGTGAAAATAACCAAGCTCAAAATCACCAAGCTTAAGAAAGGAACAATGCTTTGTTTGTGGCAAGAGTGGAAATATTGCTCGATTTTGTAGATTCCAGAAACCACGATCCCTAACCTCAGACAATAGTGTACCAAAGAACCTAGTTGTACGGCGGTGTGGATTACGACATAAACATGGTTTGAGTGTGAAGAGTGATGGACTGATTCTGGTTGCTGACCGTCATGAAGTTTTTGGTATGGTCAACAATTTTTGGACCATTACTTATTCAATTTTTATTCTCAATATACATTGTAACCTATGGTAACTTCTAAGGTCATTATCTTCATTATTTACCTACACCCATTATCTTTCTATTCATTGTTAGGAATCTTTGCTACTAAAATAGTGGGTGGTCATCATTTAGTTTGAAATAACAAAAACACAAGACAGCACACAAGAAAATATAGAAGTAAGAGTGTTAGTAAAAAAAAAGAGGTTCTATAGTTTTGAAGGAAGGGTGTTCTTTCTTGGAGCTTTGAAATTAAATCTTGTCCAGAGCGCTGAGTTTGTGGTTTATGTAATTTGTGAAGGCTTGTGTAGACTATTGGGACAAGTCAAAGAGGACTACTGCTCGGACCGGTGAAAAAACATTTATTGTAATGGGCTTGCATCTCCTTAACAGAGAAAGTATGAGCCTAGTTGATGAAGAGGATTTTTATGTCATTTATTATCATTTCAGTTTGTAATCTTGTACTTTTGTCATTTTGTAAATTTTTAACTAGCCATTTAAGGAGATTCAAACATGGATACGATTAAAAAAAACCACGGATGTCAAGTTGGGAGACCTTAACAAGCCATTTTAATTCAATGATAATTATTTCAGGAGATGGAAGGGTAAAATACTTTTCTACTTAAATCTTCTCAATGATTCTTATATGTTAACTGAGAAGAATCCGAATAAAGTGGACATCACATCTATAAGTGATGATGAAACTATCTCTCATCTAGAGAAAGTGAAAAGTACAATGGAGATTCTTATAAGTCTCGGTATTATATTCTTAATTGTCTGTCTGATGATTTTCATGATTATTATGATAGAACTTACTCTACATGCAAAAAAAATTTGGAAAGTATTGTAGAGTAGGTATGATATCAAAGAGGCGCGAGCAAAAAAATATGTGGTTGGCAGATTTTTCTTTTTCAAATGGTGGATAATAAATCCGTGGTAGACGAAGCTCAAGATTTATCATAATTGTTGGAGAGGTTAGATCCAAAGAGGTTAAAATTGGGGATAACCTCATTGTTTGTGGCGTAGTAAATAAGCTATGCGTCGTAAATAATAGGAAACTTGTCTTGCAACCTTGATAATGAAAATCTGCATGCAAGAAGAAATAAGGGGCCAAGATACACTTTTATAAATAGAAGAAAACAACATCACAACGAAGGTAAATTTAATTTCTTTGAATAATGCTACTCCTGAAACTCACAAAAATACTTCTTTGAAGCCTAAGAAGATTAAATTCAAGAAAAATAATAGTGAAAATAACCAAGCACAAAATCATCAAGCTTAAGAAAAGGAACAATGCTTTGTTTGTGGCAAGAGTGGAAATATTGCTTGATTTTGTAGATTCCAGAAAAGCGGTCCTAACCTCAGACAAATGTTACCAAAGAACCTTTTGTGGTGGTGATTACCGACATAAAGATGGTTGAGAATGTTGATAGATGATGGACTGATTTGGTGCTAACTGTCATGTCAGTTATGACAATGACTGATTTACTTAATATACTCATTTTGAGGTGCCCAAAACCATCATACTTGGTAATGCTCACACTACTCAAGTGTTTGGAATGGGAGATGTCGAATTGTGTTTTACTTCTGAGAAGGTATTATGTTTAAAAGACGTACTTTATGCTCCTTCTATTATAAAAGATTTGATTTCTTGTTTTCTTCTTAATAAAGCAGACTTTAAGTAGATTATTGAATTTGATCAATATATAATAGTGAATAAGGATATTTTTGTGGGGAAGAGGTATGCATGTGATGGGACATTCAAATTAAATGTTGAAATGAATAGAGTTTCTACTTCTATTTATATGTTTTATTCTACTAGTTTTTGACATGCTCGTATATGTCATATTAATGATCGTTATGTCGGAATCATGAGTAGTTTAGGATTAATCTCAATGGTTAAATTTTTTTGAAAGGTGTGAGACTTGTAGTAAAGCCAAGATACTAGAACGCTTCATTTTCAAGTTGATAGGAAAATTGGTTTGTTAGAATTACTTCATTATGATATTTGTGAACTTGATGGAATTTTGACTCATGAATATAATAAATATTATATCACTTTCCTTGATGATTTTTCTAAGTTTACATATGTTTACTTGATAAATAATAAAAGTGATGCTTTTGAAAATTTCAAAACCTATCTCTATGAGGTTGACAATCAGTTTGGAAGAAAAATAAAAAGAATTAGAAGTGATAGAGTCCATGAATATGAGTCAGATGATTTTAATTCTTTTGTTAGATCATTGGTAATAATTCATGAAACTATTCTTCCTTACTCTCCTTCATCTAATGGAGTAGCGTAAATGAAAAATAGTAATTTGGTTGAATTGACTAATGTCATGCTTATTGAGTCATATGCACCTTTAAATTTTTGGGGTGAAGCTATTTTGACTGCTAGTTATGTGTTCAATTGTGTGCTTCATAATAAGTCTAAATTGACACATTTTGAATTGTGGAAAGGTTACAAGCCAAGTTTGGGATATCTAAGAGTTAGGGGTTGTCTAGCCTATTTGTGGCTAATGGATCCCAAGAGTACAATGTTGAGTAAGAAAGTTACTACTTGTGGTTTTTTTTATGCTTCAAATAGTACAACCTATTGATTTTTTAATCTCGAAGATAATATTTTAATAGAATCCGGTGATACCATTTTTCATGAAAATAAATTTTCTTTTGATTCTAAAAATAGTGGGGGTCAAAGGATTGAACAAAATATTTTGTCACTATCTAGTTCTTCTACTTCTACTTTGAAAATTAAAGAAGTTGATGATTTTGAGTTAAGAAGAACTAAAAGAGATATAGTAGAAAAAGATGTTCGTCCTGATTTTTATGTGTTTAATGTTGAAGATGACCCTCTAACTTTGAAATAAATCTTGTCTTTTCATGATTCTATTTATTGAAAAGAGGTTGTAAATGATGAAATGAAATCACTAATTTCTAATAAAACTTGAAAACTAGTTGATTTACCACCGAGTTGTAAAACAATTGATTGCAAATGGGTCTTAAGGAAAAAGTTGAAAGTGAATGATTCTATTGATAAATATAAGGCTAGGCTAGTTGTAAAAGGTTTTAAACAACTAAAAGGCTTAGAAGTTTTTTATATTTTTATCCAATAACAAGAATTACATTCATAAAACTTTTAATATGGATGCAATTTTTTATTTACAAATTCATCAAATGGATGTAAAAACTGTTTTTCTAAATTGAGATCTAAATGAGAAAATTTATATGGATCAACCCTAGTGTTATGTTGAAGTAGACCAAGAAAGCAAAGTATGTAAGCTTGCTAAATCCCTATATGACTTGAAACATACACCAAAGAAATGAAATGAAAACTTTGATTCCTGCACGATTGAAAATGATTTTAAATTATATGAGTGTGATAAATGCATATGTCATAAGTCTTGGAATAATTCACATGTCATTATTTGTCTATATATTTATGATTTATTGATCTTTGCTCTAACATAAATGTTATTTAGAATCCATTTTGATATGAAAGATCTTGGTGAGAAAAATTTTATTCTTGGAATAAAAATAATAAGAACATGTGAGGGAATTTTCCTTGATCAATCACATTATGTTGAGAGAATTTTGAAAAATATAACTTTCATGATTGCAAGCATGTTGCTACTCCTTTTGATTCAAGTGTTCTCTTATTTCCTATTGAAAGTGAAAATGATGTAATAAATCCAAAGGAATATGCTTTCATAATCGGAAGTTTGAGATATGTGACAGATTGTACTAGGCCTGATATTGTATATGCAGTAGGAATACTTGACAGGTTTACAAGAAAGTCAGGTATTGAATATTTTCATGTTGTAAGAAGAGTTATGAGATATTTAATTGGAACGAA
The DNA here is from genome assembly GCA_027704765.1 of Solanum habrochaites. Taxonomy (NCBI): domain Eukaryota; kingdom Viridiplantae; phylum Streptophyta; class Magnoliopsida; order Solanales; family Solanaceae; genus Solanum; species Solanum habrochaites. Next base: position 30,855,460 of record JAKWJA010002496.1, on the reverse strand, counting down.
AAATTGTGGTTTGTTCTTTAAAAACATCCTGATGTACTTGAAGACTTTTGTGATGTAGATTGGACACTTTATCAGGAAATTCATGTTCTACCATAGTTTAGATGGTGGTGGCGTTTGTTGGAAATCAAAAAAGCAAAATATAGTTGCTAACTCTACCATGGAGGCTGAACTAATTGTTTTAGCTTCAGTTAGTAAGGAAACAATTTGGTTAAGAGATTTATTTTTTAAAATTTCTTATTTTGAAAAATCAATTCCTCCTATTTTAATTTATTGTGATAGCACCACTGTAATTGATAGAGTTCAAAATCTTTATTACAACGACAAATTCAGACACATAAGGAGGAAACACAATAATGTAAGATTGTATTTTACCATTAATATTGATTATGACAAATCTTATGATAATCTTGTAGATTCTCTTACTGAGACCTTAATAAAAGAAAAAGTCTGAAGCACATCGTAGGGGATGAGATTGAAGCCTATATATCCTTGAGTCATATACGAGCAACACTACAAGAGAACAAGTCATTAGCTAGAGGCTAAATCCCTAGCTAACTTACAAAATTCCTAGCTAACATCATTTTTGCTAGAAAAATGACCGTAGCAACCTTTTGTAGCTAATACGCTCTTAGCTAAAAAATTTCTAGGAAAACGTTGTTAGCCTAGCTAATTTAGCTCGAATATTTTGCTAGGCAACATATCCAAGCAAATAATAGCTAGGATTATTCCTAGGTAACTTCATAGCAAACAACTCTCTTTTGCTTGGACATTTTCCAAGCTAATATGTAAACATCCTAGGTTTTTCTTGGACTGATTTTTTATGTTTTCATGACCCCTAACTTACTTTTAGAAGAAACCAATATTACTTAAATTTCACATATCATGAAATAAATTATTGAATCGATTCAAATTACACCAATTCATTAATTATACTTGTGTATTTATTTGCACAACCATTTCAAAATGGTATATCCTTCATAAATGAATATCATGTATAGAAATAAAATCGAACATATCGAAAGTTTAAAAACATTAAAATATCTCAATGTCAACTTAAGCACATAAACATCAACATAAGCTCCTTGTTGGCATTGTCCTCCAACTTAATGTTTCCAGCTCCATTTGTTGACATGTTTCTTTCAATTTAAGGTGTCCAGCTTCACTTTTTGGCATGTTTCTTCAAATTTAATGTATCCTTACATTACTTCAATACCATATTCATCCCTTGGTGTAGATATCCCTTCAACCTTCTCCTCAAAAAGTTTTTATAAATGTGTTCTAAAAAAAAGATAATTAGTCATTTTGAATAATAAAACAAATCAAATAACAAGTAAAGAGACATAAATAATTTGAACTAAGAAAATTGTTCAAATGAAGTATGTTTTAGATTATTTTTCTTGACACAAGAAGAATGACACATTATTAGTAAAAGGAATCAAATACCAAAAGATTAAAGAGACCAACGAGTATACTACTAAATCTTTATTGAACGTTTATAATATAATGTATGAGCAAAAAAGATATATTGGAGGCTTTCATATCATGTAAACTCACAATAGTTCTAAGTTGTTTTAAGCTTTTTGACTTTGGATAATGGAAGTATGAAAATTGATCATTTAGAGAAACAGTAACCATGTCTTTGGTTCACATGGAAATCTTAAATTGTACTTCAATTCGTGGGCATACCTTTGAATGTTTCTGGCCAAACATTCCATGTTAAACAGAAACTCTACAGAATAAAAAGTCAGCACCATTCATTAACCAATCATATAGAAAAATTTCTTTTAATTTCGAACTAAAGTGTACAATTAGTCCGGTGGCATAATCTCAAACATAATTAAAGAAAGACAAAATATGTAACACACCCTTTAATTTTTTGTGTGCACAAGTAAACACTTAAACTTATCAATGCATCATGCGTGATATAATACACGAAGGACACCACGTATAATAATGTGTAGGATGTGAATCACTTTGCAGGACGCCCAGCAAGACGCATGTGTTTACTTGTTCAGCTATATATAAGTTTAAGTGTCTGCTTATGTAACAACCAAAGTTGAAGAGTGTAGACGCAACATGAAGCCAAGTTAAAGACATATTTATGTATTATTCCATAAAAAAATAACTGTTATCACTCGTAGTTCCTGCTAATTATTGAATATGGACTAGAATAACAAGTACTCCTTCCATTTAAGTAAAATATAGTATTATTAGTATATCACAAAAACCAATGCACATCAGAATAAAGCTTAGCATAGATGCAAATCAACATATTTATGTAGTGCCAATAAATATTAACTCCTAAATAAATTGAACAATAACCTAAGTCCTTGAAACGAGAAGCACAAGTGAAAGTCAATCCAAATCTAAAAACAAAAGTCAGCACCATCCATTCTGCAACTCATATTAATTTTTGTTAAGTTCACTTTTCTGTATCCTTATTAGGAACACTAAATGTTTACCATGCACTACTTTAACTAACATATTTACTACATAAAATCTATACAACAAAGAAACAAGTTAAATAACTACTTGAATACTCTGAGCACAAGAAAAGAAAAAATTCTATGATATTTGATCAAAGTTTTTATAATGAAGCAGCAATTCAATAATAAATAATTTAAATACACTAAGAAATTAACCTTAAATATTGTTAGGCCACGGCTCCAGTGCTCCTTGACATATGCTCCCATTGTTGTTTATGTTTGGGTTCAAGAAAACCTTTTGTCCTAAATTTTTAGTTGCATAGACTCTTCACTTTTGATGTTGCACTCATTATCAGATTCTCCAAAAATACTCTACTATTTGTTACTGTTCAAGAAGTTCAATTTGCAAGCCTGGCATGAGGCTTGGGAAATTCATGAAATATTGAACATCACTAAAAGACTTGGCGACATCGTAGTATAGCACATAAAAGAACTATATCAGATAAAGTCAAACGTATAATAGAGAAATTGAAGAAAAGTGCTACTAGATGGAGATTCCTTGGAGACCTTTCCTTTAATTAACTTAAGATAAATAAATCCACCAATAATTTGTCAATTCACATTTTTATAATTCAACAATCAAAAGTTTATTTTCCAAATGTATTTAATCAAACTGGTGAGTAGACAACAAATCATCTAAAATTCAACCTAATATACAAATCACCATAACCAAGATAATAAATATATATATTCTTCAGTAAACACAAGATAAAAAATATATTCTTCCGTAAGTTGAAGGAAAAGAAATCTATTTTTACACAATTAATTAGCATAACTTCTTCATGTAAGCAGCAGCATATCTCATAGCAAATTCAATACTTTTTCATTTCATAACTAATTTTCCACAACAACATATGATTAGGTTTAGAAAAAGAGTTATGAATAGAAAAGATTAATGAGTTGGAAGGATTTAGAAATCGGTACACCAAATTCCTTGAGATAAAATTCATTGACTAGCAGAATATCAAGGTCTGCATTGCTCTAGTTCTCCAGTAAGCACCATTCAAATATATCCCTAATTGCAAAATTCACAGATATACATAGAAAAACCTTTACATCTTGATGGATAAACACATGTCAACATACATCAATTTCAAAAAAGAAGAAGATATATATGTAAATCAAATTAGCTTTACCAGAAAGGAGAGATCAAAAGGGAGGTTATCAGCATGAGCAGTTCTAACTGGAAAAGGAGAAAAGGAAGAAACAAGAGTTTTAATTGAAAAAATAAAAGAACTAAAGTTATAAAAGAGAGGGATTTATTATTTGTTTTTCCCTCCAAAAAATTTGGGATAAAATTTTGTTCCAATATATTCCAGAAAATAATTAGCGTTAGAGTTAACGTTTGCTAGGAAATATGTATTTCCTAGTAATTTCATTGCTAATATTATATATTAGCTAGGAATTTCAGATTCATAGCTAACATCGGTAGCTAATCACATGTTCTCTTGTAATGCAACCTCAACCTGGAGACTAGAGATCATATAACCAGGTTCAAAGGGAAAAACTAATAATGTGATGACTTGTGAAAAATGCACTATCTTTTTATTCCCCCTCCTATGATGTGAGTATATTGTTTCTGTAGTTTGGGAAGGTTGAGTTAATAAAACTCTTAATGAATATTTGTATCCCGTATGAGTGTAGTGTTAAGATTACACGAGCATTCTCGACAAATTTCACCTATGTGTGTGGAAGTAAGTCGCTTCCTCTGAGAATTGACTTATTCTCAAATGCACTCATCAAATCGGAATAACACATGGTCATAATGTGCTAACTTTAAAGCTCATGTAAACACTTTGATTATTATGTGTGAGCAGTGATATTTTATTTACCTTAAGTAGTCATAGTTCAAATCTGAGACTGCTACAACTCTATAAAAAAAGTTACTATTTCACTAAGTGGAGGTTCAATGCAGAGCACACCTTCATTAATTTATAGTATTTTCCTTCAACATAAAACTCCCTGATTATATTCATCTGCGCGTCTGTGTGAAGCTGTGGTTGTGGGTCGATTGTTTTATTTTAGGGAAGCCTTTTAATATTTTAAAATTATGTTTAAGTGTTGTATATAATTGCAAGGCTTCGTACCTGTCAGAAATTAGACCATTATATCATAATTACTCAGTGTGATGCATTACTCTTTGAGCAGTTGAATTTGGCTTAATTGTCACGACATTCGATAAAATTGTAGATTAAGTTTGATGTGAACATTGGACGTTTTTGTTGTCTGTTGTGGCTTTCTAAAAGAACGTGTGTAGTGGTCAACGATGACCATTACTTCCTCACTTATTATTCTCAATTATCCCTTGTAACCTATGCAACTCCCAAGGTCATTATTGTAACATTTAGGAAAAGTTACATGTCTAGTGAAAAGCCCAATAGGTCTTTAAGAATGTGTATTTGGAGTACATAGGTATCCCAATGCCCAATATTAAGAAATATTGGACATAATATAAAAAATTAGCTAAGGAGTGTTAGCCAATTTCTATATAATACCCAAATAAGCAAAAATATTTGGCATCGATTAGAAAATATTGACTTAAAGGGTTTTTAAAACCAATTTTTTCTAACATTATGAGTTTGTTTAAGAAATGCACCCTGAAAAATGAAGACCCCTAAGCTAAAAAATATTTATTCAACACTTAGGCACTTTACAATACGAGACATCCAATGTTCAAGCCCTAGGTAACATTCCCATGACCATGGTTAAAATGATCATATAACTTAATCAGTGCCCGAAGGACATAGTGGAGGGTCCTTGGGACAAATAAGTAAACATTACCAAGACTGAAGCCCATTAAATAATAGTTAGTTTAGAGAAGGTCCACCCCAAACCATGTGCAAAGACATTTGAAGAACTGGCCCAGGAGGGGACCACCTTAACCGAAATTCAGGTAGGGGTATTAGGGAAAAAACGTGCACAAAGGGACCCCTCCAATGTGAAGGCCTAACTTCCTAACTAATTTATTGACTCTAACCTATAACCTAAATACTAAATACCGCTATAGCCAAACCTAAAATAAACTACTCCGTGTACCCGACAGTAAACCTATTACAAAAACCGGGTTCCACTAACCTAGTATTAGTTAAAGAGACAAACCTAATACCCTAACCTAGGATGGTCCCAAAGGTTAGTTATGGTCCTAAAAACTTATGGTACTTAGTACATTCCCATAGGTTATTAATATACTAATTTAAAAGGGGCTAAAACCCAAAACTAAGAAGGAAATTTTCAGATTTTTTCTGTTAAGAACAAGACAGGGACAACCTAATACCTAACCTTAGGATTATCCAAAAGAGTAGTTAAGGTCCTACAAACCTAGGGATAGGCGTTCTTACTTACCCTAGTATACTTAATTAATGGTATTTGTTTAAGCAACTTAATTAATTAATTTAAAGGGAAAAAACGCAAAATCACAAAATAATTTCCCCATATTTTTCAGTTGAAGTAACAGAAAAATACAACCTAGTGACCGGGGTTAACCATAGTATGTTCAACCAGGTGTTGGTTTATGGTCCTCAACAACGTTACGGGTACTTTAGTAAATTACCTCAGGTTCACCTAACTAAGTAATTAACCATTTAATTAATTAGTTTACATGATCAAAATAAAATTCCTTATACTAACGTAGTACAACTAAAGAAACTCCTAGTACTTAACTAGGGATGGTCCAAAGGGTAATTTTGGTTTCCCCCCAAGACTTGAGGGTCCTTTAGTACCTACCATAGGTACCTTAATTAATTAAATTAAGGATTTAATTGAATTAACATAAAGTCCAAATAAAATGTTTACCAAAACCATAGTCAACAGTCTAATTTCCAGATTTTGGGAAAAATAAGTGTTATGTTTCTTCTATGTTTATCACTAGGAGGGGCCTTAATTGGTAATTGGGGTTAATTATTTTTATTAAATTTTACTTATTAAACCTAAGTTAATATAATTCGATCAGTTGTTTAATCAATTCTGGCCCTTCTCTCTAATCCGCGTCCCTCTATCCTGTCTCTCGGCCTCCGCAGCGTCTTGCTCTCTCTCTCAGGGATCTCCTATCTTGCTCACGGCTGCATTCTCCTCTTTCTCTTGCTCTCCTACTAGCATTCTTCTGCTTCGCTTCTGGTCCATGTTATTCCCGCCAGCCTTGACCTTCCCTGACGTCCCCTCTCTTGGTTGCCTCTAAGTTCGCAGCTCCTTCGGCTTTGGTATACTCGCACCTCATAGAAAAAAAAGGACGCAAACAATAAGCAATGCGAGGGAAAGAAAAACAAAAAATTCCATTGAGTTCCTCCAGTGATTTCATTTCAAGGTTTCTCCAAGTTTTCGTTTCAAATGGTCTGTTAGATTAATTTCTTTTTCCTACTTAATGTATGGGTTTATCTCCTGAATTTCTTTCTCCAAATATTTTTCTTCGAACGATTCACAGATGTTGAAAACTAGGGTTGTTCCCGTTCGTTAACGTTGAACTTCCCTTCCCTAGTATCCTTTTTTCGATTTTCATGTTTATTAGGTTAGGATCATGTTTGTTTGGTATGTTATCTGGATCTTCTTAACATTTATAGTTTTCTTTTGAATGATTTGTTAATCGAATGAAAATTTGAATTGTCATGCGTAAAGGTTAATCTTATCATGAAATTAAGGATCAAATAATATGCTAAGTTTTTAAGTTTGTTGAATGCGTTAATAGTGAATGTGTCTTTGGTTGAATGTTTGACTTGCTGTTGTTGTGATGTAAGAAGATGTTTAAAGCCATCAAATGTTATATAATTTGTCCAATTGTTTTCATGAACGTTACACTAAATCCATAAACTAAGAATTGGGTCAAAACATCTCATAGGATCATCCGAGTCGTCGCGGCGGGGCCACGGCTCGACGCTCCGCTGGCGATCACGTGGTTCTACCACTAATGTAAAACCCTGTGTGTTCCAGGCAGTCTTCCTCATTCGTCGGTCACAAACCCGCAATCGAATTAGATAAATACTTAAGGTGATTTAAGTTCCATTCTCCAGGTCGGTTCAGGCTCCTCTCGCGTAGCCCTGCGGGTTGTCACTAGCGTTGTTGCCTGACTGCACAAATGCTGAGTCTGTCCGCGCGCCATAGCCGTAGTCCGCCCTCGTGAAGCTGAGCTTCAGACTGGTGGAGCTTCGTCCTGTTAAGGAAGATAAATCAGATTTTTTATTTATTTAATTGAATTCTATTTTGACTAAGTCTTGAAGTAAGTCTCCTAAACCTAATAACTCTCTCCCTCACGTTTCTCAACTCTCTTCCACGTCTCTCAACTCTCATTCTCTCACGCTCTGACTAACAATAAAGCTCAAGAACTTTTTAATAACAATTGTTCTTCACACATGAAAAACGCATGAATTTAAGAAAAGCAAGGTAATCAAAAACGTCAAGGCAAACGGAGGTTGTTCGTTGAGTAGCGTGTACGTTGATGAGAATTTGGGCGTGGTTTGGAGGAGTTTCTGGGCAGCAGCTGCACACTTGAACAACATCAAAAGTTATGGGTTTCCTTCCTCTTGGTTCCTTTCCCAAGAGACCCCTTAAGACTAAATATTTCACTCCGAAAACTACGATTGTTCCCCTCTTGCATGTCTCTGTCACTAGCTCCCATTGAACTTTAGGTTGTGTATGTTTGCTGGTACAAAGTAGGGATGAAATATATTTTCGTGATGTTTATGTTTACATATGCATGTTCAAAATTTTGTGAATAAAGATTATGTTATCCGAAATTATGTATGGCAGTGAGATTGGTCATTGTTTGGAAGTGTGCAAAGGCATGTTATATTTTGTATTTTATGTGCTAAAATTGTGCACAATGTGATGTTTGTATGGTGTGTGAAGTTATTAATTTTTTAGTGAAAAATCTTGACTTATATAATTACTAAACTACACCTGACAATGCACTAAACGCTTGGTGAAACGCTCGAAGAAACTAACATAAAATGTTTGATGAAGGGAAGTTAAAAATTTTGAATAAATTTCTAGCTTAATGTACTTTAATTTCGTTCAAAAAGGAGGTTGAAATCTGGAAATTTATACATTTAAAGGAGGTGAGGCCACCAGGATTCGAACCTGTGACTTCACCCTTGGCCACTATTTTTTGCGCGAAAGGGAAAAGAAAATGGTGCTGGGAGGAATCGAACCCTTGGTCACTTTTTTCACGAGAAAGGGAAAAGAAAATTAGCTCGGGGGAATCAAACCCTTGGAAACTGTTTTTTCGCGAGAAAGGGAAAAGAAAATGGGGCTGGCGGGAATCGAACCCTTGGCCACTATTTTTTTCGTGAAAGGGAAAAGAAAATGGGGTTGGGGGGAGGGGGGAATCGAACCCTTGGCCACTGTCTTTCACGAGAAGGGAAAAGAAAATGGGGTTGGAGGGAATCGAACTCGTGAACTGGGGGAGAAGGAGGAGAAAATAAATCAAACAAATAAGTGGGAGGCGTGGGATTCGAACCCACGTCCTATGAGTAGATAGTGAAGGAGAAGAGAAAAATTGAAAAAAAAAGGGTTAAGGGGAATCGATCTCAGTACCCCTGGAAAGTAGCAAAAATGAGATTAATAGGGGAGGAAAGATGAAATTAATTAAAGGAAAAGTATGGGGTCGGGGGGAATCGATCCCACGCCCCTCAGCAATCTGCGAAATAAAACAAAATAAAAAATATATATATATAACAAAAATAAAAGAGGTTGTGGGGGTTTGAACCCACAACCTATTGTCTAGGCAAGAATGGGCAATAAGAGACTAATAAAAATTAAAAAGGGATTGTGGGGTTTCGAACCCCCAACCCTTTGGTTAACTAAGATTAAAATTAAAATAGAATTTTAATCCTTTAATGTAAATGTTGAGATTTGATTTAGAGTTCTTATGTTATGAATATTAGAAATAAATCAATGAAAAATATAAATGATATCCAAGTGACTCAAACTTGGATTTCCTTACTCAATTTTTCCGTAATTGATAGATGTCATACGGAATAAAATATTCAGAATAATGACTCACTTAGATCAAAATTCAAGATCTTGGCATATATACCCATGATACATAAGTCCTTGTCCTACATAATCTTCGGAAAGTAAGAATCACTTAACGAACTATGAAGAAGCCCGCCATGGCTCTTGGATGTATAGACACATAAGTCTAACATAAAAAAAACGTTCAAAGTAAGTGACCAAAGATGGTATGTAATGAAATATGAACCCTATGAGGGTTAAGTATGATGTAGTACACTAATGTCCCAAGTTCCATTGGCATATTAAAAGATGAACTATGAAATTGTGAACTGAATCTTCACTATAAGAGTTGAGTACTATTAAAAGTAAAGGCTCTAATTATGACAGAATGTGGTGACAACATGACATTAGGCTAATGTTACAAATTTTTGATGAGCACTCTCAACAAACGGCAAAGCAATGTCACAAAATGAGAGTGTTAAAATTATGAAGAGATCATCTCTATTAACACTCTACAGAAAGTATTGAGGTTAACACACTTTAATACTAATTAGGCATGATACATCTCTAATGATATATGATTGTCCTTATACTAGAATCCAGCATCCCATGGAAAAAAAAAAAAACGTAGAGATTAATGTAATGGAACTTTAGACTGATCACCGATAGGCTAACTATGACGGTGGATGCCTTCTTCGGGAAGGACGGAGTTCACGTAATTCTCATGAGATGAGACTGTCCTTTAATGCCGGGTATGGGTTTGCTATATCTCCTAGTCTTCGAACCTATACTACCAATATATGGGATCTAGCGGGGATCGTTCCCCTGTGTTGTACGCTAGCATGCTTTTTGGTTCATTTTTGCCCGATATTCCTACCGTCCTTTTCGACTTGTGGGTAGACCACTGGATTTCATGAGCTCCATGATCTATGTCCTGTTTAAGTTAAAGTTCCTAATCAAAATTCCAATTCTTATGTAGTAAGAGTATCAAATATATATTAAGTACTTCTAAGTAATATCAATGACCCATAACCAAGGGAATAATCTTAATTGGACATACCTCCCAACATGCTCCACAAGAAAAACTAGGAACACCATGAACTCAATGAATGAAGCTCATCGTCCATAAATGGTGATACGAAGCTTACTAACAAACTAAATAAGTAATAAACGTAAGTATAACCATAAAAAAAATTTTAAAGTGGTCAATTAAGTACGTGACCAGAAAAAGGTGTTACAGAAAGGGAAACAAGTCTTACTTACACAAAAACCAAAGCTAAATTTTTTAAAAGAATCACTCACAATGAAGGGGTGAGAATGTGTGTAAACTAGTCTCATTTAACACATAAGGATGATTGTAAGGAAAAATTCACATCATAGTGTAAATTAAGGATGATATGAAAGAACAATTCAACCGTTCATCACATGTAAAGTAAGGATACCCAATCAATAGAGTAGTAGATCTTCAATCTAGAAGCAAGCCTCCATAATGTTTGAGTCAACACTAAAAAAAAAGAGGATGAAATAACATTCACATAAAAAGGGTGAGTAATTGATGTAATGTAATGAAATGAGGAAACCCTAGCAGGTTAATTCAAGAGTGTGAAACACACTAAATTGGGCCGTGCAATTGGCCATGATGGAAATGAACTTTATGTAAAAGGATGAGTAATTATGAAAAGCAAATGTGCTAATGCTAATGAAGTTGTGACAATATGCATAAGAGTCCCTAATGTGAAATATGAGAGCAATCTCCAATGAGTCCTAAGTAGATGTTTACGCAAAAACGTACTCACCTATGAGAGTGGTGAAGCTATGATGAGACCAATCTCTCTGTACACCTGAATTAAAGTATTGAGACTGATGTATACTTAATATTATGATGATATGAAAATCATATATTGAGATATGCATGTCCTCAATACTAGAAAGCCACTTCCTTGACGTATAGTTGAAGAAAAATGGAACTTTAATACTGAGCAACCTATAGGCTAGCTTTTGAGCTGTGATGCCCTTCTTTCGAGGAAGGGCATAGTTTCACTAACTCTCTGAGATGAGACTGTCCTGCATGACGGGTTATGGTTCTACTTATATCTCTATTCTTCAAAAGACCTATACTGCCTATATAGGGATCTGGCGGGGTTCAATTCCCATGTACGCTAGCATGTTTTGGGTCACGTTGGCCGGTGTTCCACTTTTTCCGTTTGGGGTAGACACGGGATTTCATGAGGCTCACATGAATCTATATCAGTTAAGGTTGGAGTTCCTCAAAGTATAAAAGATAATGAAATGAACGATACCGAAGGTGTTTGTGCAAGACAGTATGGAGGTGAAATCAGATTCAAGTACTGACATTAGATCATTCTTGGTCATTGTACTTCACGATCCCAATGAGAGTCTTAAACTTAATCCTAGGTAAAGATGGTGTTTACATCATCCTACGAATGAATGAAATGAATAATGTGAAGTATGAATGTACGAATGAAGTAGACTCTGTGTTTGCTGAAGAAGGCCCTCGGGTTGAGGTCCCATATGTTGGGAACTCACTTGAGATGTCTTATGCTACATCAACGATTCCAAAGTCTCATGTATATGAAATGTATAATATATAAAACATGAAAGTAATGAAATCAATGGCATGATCAATAGAGAATTTTTTATGAAAGGTAATGAATATATAACGTAAACAATGACTCACTATAAGGTAGAAAAATCATTCCTTAGTCCTTGGATTAATTACATCAATTCATTTTGGATATGGTATTTACAATGTCAATAGAACTTGTAATAAACATGGACCCAAAAAATTAGTGACATAAAAAACCGAAGAAGAAAAAGACTGAAAAATATCTAGTGTTACAAACGTAGAAAGCTCTGGCCTAAGAGGATTAAAAATCTTAAATCTTTGCCCGAGTTGTTCTTATATTATGTTGATGATACTAATGTCTTGTAATCATATATAAAGTTTTTTGTATGCTTTTTGCATGCATTAAATACATCATATTCATACCACAATTCACAACTAACGATTTTGGAAAGTCTAGTGACTAGACTTTCAAGAAATAACATGTTGTTTAGGAAGAACTTTTTTGATCATGCATAGCCTTACGTGTATGTGTGAATACACCCACACTTAGTACAGGTGGTGTACTACCCCCTACTATTTACTAGTTTTACAGGTGTAGGTTAGAGGACAGGTTGACGGCAGTTGCAGTGGTTTGGACGTCAGCGTTTCTCCAAACCATTTGGTAGATCCTCATGATTTTGAGGATGCTACAGATTTAGTCTAGCCTTAGTTTTATACATAGCTAGTGTATGTTGTCCCTAGCATTTCTTTCGCACCTTTATTTCGAAGCTTTGTTAAAAGGCCGTGTTTGGAAAACTATTTGTGATTAGTCATCTTCATTTTTCGAAGTTATCTTCTTTATTTTAGATTGTTTGTTTTTCTTATGTTTTGGAGCTTAGTATATGATGTAGCTAGTTAATAATTATAATGAACTCTGTTAAGCTACTTTTAATACCTTATAAAAAGTATTTAGTTAAATTTTTCATTCTCCGCAAATTTAACTAGATGAATGCAAGATGAGGCTTGTCTGTGACTTCTTAGAGGTCAACGACGCCGGTTGCGATCCAGATTCCAGAATCCGGGTCGTAATAATTATCTTCATTATTTACTGCAACATTTATCTTCCTATTAATCATTGGGAAGACTTTTTCTACTATAAATAGTGGTGCTCATCATTTATTTTGAAACAACACAACACAACACTCAAGTAAATATAGAGTAAATGAGTAGTCAAAAAAGAGAATTCCTATCAGTTGAAGGATGATATTCTTTTTTATAGAGCTTTGGACTCAACTCTTGTTAGAGTTGTTGAGTTATACTTTGTGAAGGTTGTTGTATCCTGGAGGGGACAAGTCAAAGAGGACTTCTGCTGGACCGGTGAAAATATTTGCTACAGTAGACTTTAATCTCCTTAAAGAGAACGAGATATATGCGCCTCAGCCTGAAGATTTTTTTATCTCTTCAGTTCATTTTCAGTTGTAATCTTGTACTTTTGTTATCGTGTAAGTTTGTACTAACAAAATCTTTTCACCATCTATTGCACGAAAAAAAGTTCTGTTAAAAATTAGGCCATTGTTGTGTGCAAACCCACGATGAAGAAGGAAATAACATACATTTAAGTCCTGTGCATTTCCACAACTAACAGCGAAATAAAAAATATTAGCGAACCGCCATTTGGGGTGAGCCGTTTGTTGTTATTGTTTTTGCTGGGAGACACAAGAATATTCCGTTTTAGGGGGGAAAAGAAGGAAAATATGGATTTTAGTTAATTTTAGGGATATTCATATCCCAAGGATGAATTTTCACTTCTTATACTAGAGCTTGTGATTGATGTCACTACTAGATGTGTCTCTTCCAGCTACAATCAAATTCGCATCTCACCCAGAGGTGGATCTATGTATATGGTTGGAGTATCATTACATTTAGACATCTCAATTTATATATGTAAGTTATATATTAGATGTTTGAAGGGCTTTTGTAATTCGAATTGGGGAGGTTTAAGTGCCACAAGGAGATCAGTTACAAGATATTGTATTTTTCTTGGAAATTGTCTTGTCTCATGGAAGTCAATGAAATAATCAAATTGTTCAAGATGCTCAACAGAAGCAAATATCGGGATATGGCTAAAACATGCTTGGATATCTCATGGTTATGCTATACTCTACAAGATCTGAAAGTCCCACAAGTAACTCCTACTAAATTATTTTGTGATAATAAATTTGTTTTGCATATTGCAAAGAATCCTATCTTTCATGAACATATAAAATATATGAAAATAAATTTTCCATATAGCTGAGAAAATTTGCCAAGATGGACTGATTAGTCCATCAATATTGTGGGTTTTAGAAGTGTGAATTGGAAAAAGAAAAGAGAAAAATATAAAATTGAAGAGAACGACTTTGGAGAGAAAATGAAAAGTCATTTGCAAAGTGCAAATGAAAAGTCATTTCTTATAAATTTGGCAGGTAAACGGTTAATTCCGAAAAGTGTTATGTTACCTCTTTCCGAAAAGTCGTTACGAAAAAAACTTTTTTTCGAAAAAGTCTTTACTTTCCAAAAAGTAGTTATTTTCCTAACAGACACAATTTTTTGAAAAGTTGTTATTTTTTCCAAAGAACAACGTCTATTCTGGTAAAATGGGTCTGAACAGATTTCACTGAACAGACATGTTTCCTTGCTGAAAATGGCTATAAAAAAAGGAAGTCAATTTTTGATTTTTTAATAACTGAATTTTTTTTTTCTTTCTCTGCATTTATTTTTCTCTCAAAATAAAATCAAAGTGTCCGACGAACTGAGTCTGTGTGCTTGTTGCCTCTTGTTGCGTTCTTCAGTTCGTTTTGGAAGTTAAAGAAGTTTGGGTAACCTGCTATTTCTTTAACAGGTTTTTTAATTAAAAATCCTTTTATCTTGGGAGAAATTTAATATCCTATTGTACTGCGCTGGTAATTACGGTGCTAGGGTGAATTACATCATTGATCCTGTTACAGGACATGACAAAAGGCACATGACAACGACTAAGTTTCTGTGGACTTCGGATTAATTCTTTCTTCTATTTTAACTTTTTTCTGCTTCATCTTGTTTCTGTTTTCTGTTCATTAACTTCAGAAATACAAGTTTATTTGTAAGAACCAACAAATCTAATGACATTTACCAGTTCTGTATTTGAGGTTTCTTTTTCTTCTGGATATTAAATAAAACCTTTATGGTTTTCTACTCTGCTTGAATTTTTTAAAATTCATTCGTTAACGATTAAAAGAAACTAAAAAACGTTATCGTTAAATCAGAAACAGTTTTTGAAAAGATTTGTTCTTTACTGTTTAGTCTTTTAATACTTAATTTATCTGCCATTTGTGGGGGACAGAAAAAAAAAAAGAACCTAATTCAAGTCAAACAATGCTGGAACAGTAAGTGCTGCAACACCAACGGTTGCACATATCAGTTCAAAATCTTCCTTATCACCACCACCCGCACTGAGAAACCTGCAAAATTTTTCTGGAGTCGACTTTTAAGAGATGGCAGTCAAATGATGTTTTCTTCCCCTATCTCACTACAACCACGTTGAGTCTGCAGAAGTTCATCAATTAGAATTTCCCTGTTATGTCAGATGAAACTCCGCTGATGAACGATTTTTGGTAACAGAAGCATGACACACTCCGATTTTTTTGTGAAAATTATATATTAGTGTCTGCAAGATTGAATCTTTACAATGTGTTACAGCAATGCAAAAACCCAAAGAACTCTTGGATGCCTTTGGTAAAGAAAAAGAAGTCCAAAACAGAAGATTCCGGAATGAAGAAATTAATTCATGTAAAGCAAAATTCTGGACTGTTAAGATGAGTAGACAGTAAGACTGTCGTCAACCCAAGTTCAAGAATGCAGGTCAATAATCCATGATCTCCTTGCTGAAGGATTAATGTTGTTGAAGGATGCTTTTCAAGTGGCTTCAATATGAAAAGTTAACCCTCCATTAATGGAAGACTTTTAAAAAAAAAAACTACTTGAAACACAAACGCAAGGAGATGACTGTTGAAGATCTCATAGTAAAGGTTGAGAATCGAAAGAGGATAATAAGGCTGCAACAAGAGGTCACGTGGTAATTCAAAGCAATAATCTGGAGTAAATTTTAAATTGAATAAGATTCCACAAATTAAAAGAAACGAAAGGAAAGCATCTGGTCCAAAAAGCATCCTCCTAAAAGAAATTCAATGGAAACTTCTTTAATTGTGTAACATGGTCCATAGGGCTAATAATGGCCGGGTCCTAAGAGGACAAGAAAAGAAGGATCAAGCAAACTTGGCTGAATCCAAAGGAGAACTGGATGATCTCTGTGCAATGCTTTTCCATAATGTACTTGGTTGAAATCCAAGAGAATGGTGGATAGATTTGGTGCCTCATGCCATGGTTTTGTGCCAACCAAGAGATTTTTCCATCATATACTCCACACTTATACAGATGAAAAATTGTTTTATGGCAAACTCCGCTATTGCAAAGGTGGAAGGAACTTGGCAAAGTCCTATTAAAGCTGACATCTGCAAGGTGGACTTTGAATAGGGTGTCATCTGTTTCCAGAATGAGAAAGAATTTAGTTTCATTCCAGTTCTGACCAAGAATGGATTTTAATTTGTTTTGTTTCTGATAAATTATTGTAAAAAGCAAAAATGATAGGTAATTAGGAAAACAGGCTACCTTAGTGATGACCTTTTTCCAAACTCATGTAGATTGCAGTTGATATGAATAAAGAATTTTGCTTCTTCTTCTTACTTGCTTGAGTCTAATGGTTTTATTGGCATGAACGTTTGGACACGTTAATAACAAAACCTGCGAAAACTGATTTAACTTAAATATTTTGTCCAAAATTTGAAGTGCAATAAATCAAAATGTCAAAATTTTGTGTTGAACTCTCAGTAATGCTAAGCATTCTATAAATCTGTTGAAAGGAATTCAAATCCTTTAAGAATTGATTCACACTGAGATTTGTGACAATGAAGTCAACACCCATCAACTTGGTGGGGGGGAAAAATGTATTTCATTAACTTTTATTGACGATTGCACTAGATATGTTATGTCCTATTTTTGCAAATAGTAAGGATGAAGCAATAGCTGCATTTAGGCAATATAAAAACTGAAGTTGAAAATCATTAGATAAAAAGAATCAAAAAAATGATCAGAAGTGAAGAGGATGGAGCATAGAATCTCCATTTGCAGAAATATGTTTAGAAAATGGAATAAATCCATCAAACTACTTGCTCCCTACACTCCTCGTCCTAAATGGATTGTGTCAGAAAGAAAAAATCGAACTTTAAAAGAAAATGATGAATGCATTACTTATAAGTTCAGGTTTTACCAAGAACTTGGTTGGGGGGGGAAGCTATCCTTACATCAACTCAGATACTTAATAGAGTGCCTCACTCAAAGACAAATGTAATTCCATATGAGAAATGGGAAAAGGTAGAAAACCCAATTTGAAATATTTTATCAAATTGTGGGGTGTCTAGCCAAATTCCAAGTTCCTATACCTAAGAGGGTAAAAATGGACCTAAGACTTGTGGATTGTGTATTCATTGGATATGCCACAAACAGTAAAGCAATGTCGTTTTTTGGTTCATAAGTCAGCAACACCGGATATTCATGATAATACGGTAATGGAATCAATCGTGCTCATTGTGGAACATATCTATCCATATAAACTAGACTTGAGTCATCTTATTTGGGGGATCTAAACAACCCAGAGAAGAACCAAAAGAGAATGAACAAAATGAAAAAGTCCCAAGACGAGTAAACGTCAAAACATATACTTCATTTGGAATCAGATTTTGTAAATTTCTTCTTGAAAGTGAGCCTAAACATTCAAGGAAGCATGTTTGTCTCGACTCAACCTCTTGGAAGGAGGCTGTTAATGTGAAATTGAATCATCTTAAGCAATCATAACTTGGGAGTTGGGTTGATCTTCTCCAGGGAACAAACCGTTGGGTTCAAAATGGATTCTTTAAAAGGAAGATGAAACAGACGATGGAACTATTGACACAACATATCAAGCAAGACTTGTGTGTCAAAGGTTTTAGACAAAAAGACGGTCTTGAATTATTTTTGTGACACATATTCGCCAGTGACTATGATTACAACATCAATGCGGAATGTTAATTGCACTAGCTGCAGTATACGGTCTTGAAAATTCCATCAAATGGTTTGAAAACAGCCTTCTTAAATGTGAGCTTGGCAGAGGAAAATTTACATAGAACAACAGACTGAGGTTTTTGGTAGTTCCTAGGTAAAGAAAAGAAATTGTGCAAACTTATTAAGATCACCTTTAATGGGCTAAAACAAGCACCAACACATGGAATGCAAATTTTGATCAAACCTGTTGGCAAATGGAATTAGATCCAATGAATGTGATAAATGTGTTTACATAAAGATACTAACTCCAAAGCAGGAAGTTTTAATTTTCTCCTATATGTAGATGTTAGCTTATAAGAGCAAAGACATTGCTAATATAAAAGGCTACAAACGTATGCTTGCTAGTAAGTTTTGATATGAAAAAGATTTAGGAAGTTGCTGATGTGATATTAGGAATTAAAATTCTTAAAACTCCCTAACGGTCTAGCATTGTTCTCAACTCGTTATATTCAAAAGATCTTGAAAAATTCAAATTTTTGAATTTTAAAACGGGCAAAGACTACCAATTGATGTAAATCTCATCTTGCAAAGAATAAAGGCGAAAGTCAATTCTCAATTTGGACCGATGCTAGCGTATTGGGAAGCTTAATGTATGTCATGAATTTTACAGACCAGACCATAGCTTCGCTCTCAGTAAAACTGAGTCGATACACAAGTAATCCATATCAAATCCATTGGTTAGCATGAAGAGAGTTTTGGATACTTAGTGACACTCGAAAACTGATGCTTTTACATTACGACAGATAATCCCAGCCTTTTGAAGGATATAGTGATGCAAATTGGGATTACTACTGGGTCAACTGAAACAAAATCCACCAGTGGATACGTTTTTTTAAACTATGTGGGCGGAGAGCAATATCTTGTAAATCATCCAACAAACAAATGTTATAGCTCGCTCTACACATGGATCTGAATTCTCTCTTAGACAAGGCAGGTGAAGAAGCCTATGGCTCCGGAATTTCCTTAGAAGATATTCCATTTTTTGGGCCCAAACCAATGGTCCCTATAGCATACTTTGTGATAGTCCAAGCTGCAATAGGAAGGGGCTGGAAGCATTATGGATAACGGCAAGTCTTCGTCACATAAACGAAGACATAACTCTGTGGAGACACTCTCTCTAGTGGAATATCACCATTGACTATGTAAGTCAAAAGATAATGTGTCGGATCCCCTCCAAAAGGCCTAAATATAGAGGGAGTTTGAGAAATCCAAATCGACGGAATGGGACTATTGGGCCGAGAACAAGTCATCGTGGCGGTAAAACTCTTACCTAGAGCTGGAGAATCCCAAGATCTCAGGTTCAAGGAGATAAAACAAAGTCCCAAATTGATGACGGTTCAACATTGTCAAGGAAAATAAAATAAAATATTATTATTATTTTTAGGGTCCATTCTCAATGATCAGACCATGTTTAGTAACTAGGATAAAGACATAAGGACTTTTTTAAACTGTTTTAATTTTTGATACAAGGAATTCAAATTAGTGTATCTATGGGTGCAGAAGATAGAGAGGATAACACATTAGAAATCACCTATGTAAGTTGAAGTTGGTAAAGGCCGCTCAAGGAGAATCAGGTAAAGGCCTTTCTTTTAAAGCACTTACTTATCGCAAGATTGTGTTCTGGTTGAAACGAACAAAACATGAGAATAAGAAAAAGTTCCAGGTTGATTGTTTGACATATGTTGTGTCTAGGTATACACCAAAGCTTCGACGGTTCAAAGATATCAAATCTACCATTGACCGAGTATATCCGATATATGTTCACTACGGAAAGTTTAAGGAGACACCTACTATCCAGATGCCGATTAACCTTTATACCTAACAAGACACACAAGGTTTTTTCATGGCATATGTTTTAAACAATAGCCTTCCCCATTCCATGTGGGGGATTGTTTGGTTTTTACAGTAAGTGTGAATGGGAAAAGAAAAGAGAACAATATCAAAAAGTGAGAGAACTACTTGAGAGAAAATGAAAAGTAATTTGCACAGTCAAATGAAAAGTCATTTCTTATAATTTGCAGGAACGTAACATTCCGAAATTTTGTTACTCTTTCCCCGAAAGTCGTTACTTTTGAAAAGGTTCGTTACTTTTCCAAACAGGGGAGTTTATTTTTCCTAACGACACAATTTTTTGAAAGTTGTTATTTTTTCCAAAAGACACACACTTTCTTGTCTGATATAAATGTGTGTGTCTGAACGCATTAGTCACCCTGAACAGACGTTCCCTTGATGAAAATGGCTTATAACAAGGAATTCAATTTTTTGAATTTTTTACATAACTTAAATTTTTTTTTTTCTTTCTCTTTCTCTGCATTTATTTTTCTCTCAAATAAAATCAAAGTTCCGATCGACTGAGTCTGTTGACTTGTTTGCTGTTCTTCAGTTCTGTTTACGTTAAGAAGTTTTAGGTACCATGCTATTTCTTTAACCGGTTTAATCCGTTTTTTCTTGGAGAAATTATCCATAACCTTGGGTAACAGTGAGGTGATTATTCTTTCTTAGGACCACAGTAGTTTCTGTGGACTCGGATTTAATTCCTTCTATTTTAAATTTTTTTCTGCTTCAATCTTGTTCTGTTCTGTTTCTGTTTCATTAACTTCATAAATACAAGTATTGTAGAACAACAATATGTACCTACACTTTTCTAGGTAGCAGATTTAATAATCAAAAAACCTGGTTGAAAGGCTCAAGATCGTGACCGTCACAATTTTGGGACTTCAATGATATTCACTCTCCAACTTGAAGGGGCTATTTAAGTAAAATATATTTTTAACCATAATATCACTTTTCTATTTAATGTAAATTACATCTCATATGATATGGATCGGTGATCCAGTATCTTGGAACTAGGCATTAATTGATACGTAACATATGTATATGAAAGAGTTGATCTGGTCCTTGGGAGTCAAACCTGATGGAAGAAATATTCATGTGCCAATTTAGTTGGCTAATAATTGAATTTGGAGAGCAACCTGAAATATATGGAGGAAACAATATGTATTTCTTCTTTCCTTCTTTAATTTTGTGCTTGGAGCCCATGACCACCTATAAAATGATGTCTATTCTTCATTGTTAAACCATGAAAAACTCATAGAGAAGTACATTAGAAGAGTAAAGAATTAAGAGAGTGATTCTCTTAGATGTATTTGGGATCTTTCCCCTCTCTTTGTTAATATACAAACAATTGTTATATAATCCGAACCACTAAATATTAATGGTCTTCCTTGTTCTTTGCTTTCACGTTTGCACTAATAACTGGTATCACAACCAAGATTGGTCTTAGTATGCTTTTTTGTTTCAACACAATCTAATGATTCACATCAAAAAAGAATTACTTTAGTTTTGTGTTTAAATACTTTATATTAGAAGAGGAAGAACAACTAATGATGAGTTCCATGGAGGTTAGAATGGATAGATCTAGTATGCACAAAAACTTCAAGAAACGAGTTTTGCATGAGAGTTTTGCATTGATTTTTTAAATCAAACTGTGTGTTTGTATCTATATTTTGTAAGTAAATTCTTGTCGAATCAATACAATGATACTTTTGGTTTCAAAAATCATGAGTGGCTAAACCTTACAATCAATGTTTGTGCAATTCATAAGGACTTGACCTAAATATGGGGGTTTTACGAAATAAATCGTGTATTCTAATTGTATATCTTATATGTTTCGTATTAATCAATTTCTAATGGTTGCAAACATTAGAATCTTCCCTAAGCTTAGCTTATTTGAGTAAAAAGACGTAAAACACGGAAAAAAACTTAATAGCAAAGATTCGAGAATTGGAGCTCGACTAATGAGTAATGATGTAACAACATTAACCAATTTTCAGTAAATATATTCTGAAATGAGTGGAACACTTTCAGTTTGAAAGAATAAAATCGATATTGATTTAATTTGGTTGAGAGAAATGATTTAATGTGCATGAGTTTGATAAACTGGTATTCTATCAATGAAAAGTGGAATTCTGTAATAACCTGAAAATTGTAGGCAGTCTTGTTGAAAACAATCTTGAATCTTGGTTAATTCTCTCTATTAATTATCAATTAAGCAATGTGTTTTATTGTTGAACGTTGCAAAGTAATTATAAGAAGAAATCTCAATTTTCCCATACTTCTTGTTTATTTTTAAAGCATAATACATAAATATGTCTTTTAACTTGTTTTTAAATCACATTTATGTCTTTTAACATTGAATGTGCACAAATAGACACTCAAACTTCTATAAAGTTAAATAAATAGACACACATGTCATACATGTCATTTTTTGTCCTACGTGGGGTCCTACGTGTATTGTGCCATGTAGGACTCATGTGTTTATTTATTTAAAAGTTGGATAGTTAAAGTGCCTGTTTGTGTATTATAAAAGTTGGAGATCAAAGCTAAAATTTAAAACTAAGTTTAGGATCTAATATATGTATTATTCCATTTTTAAAATAAGTAACTAATAGTAGATAATGTTAGGTTGTGGAGCCTGATTAATATATATAACTGTTTATGCAGTTTAACCTCCGCGGTGAGGTTGCCAGGGTGTTATGGGGGCGGGAGCCCCCCATCCGAAGGAGGGGTTCGCGACTTATTTCAGGTTGTACTATTTATTCTTCATTTTTTCTGTGTAACTAAAAATACTTTAATTTACTAATATATATCCCACCGCCGTGGAGGTTTACTCACGGGGTGTTACCACGAAATATTGGTTTCTCTTTTTCTCTCTCTAGATCTCTCATCTCTTTCTCTCTAAAGTTCTTGTGTTATTTATTCATCAAGTGTGTGTGTGTGAATTTGATCCTAACAGATAACTACATACGAATTAGTTATCGCCTTTTTCCTTTGGGATTCGACCCCAACCTCGTTTGTTTCTACATTTGATAGTGATCACATCATCGTCTTTAAGGAGGTGTCTTGGGTTAAAATAGTAAAAATTGACTTGTTAAATTTATAAAGTCCAAATAAAAAAAGACATCATACCCAAAAAATAATAAGAATGGACTTATTTATTTAATTTCGATGGTTGTTGGCGTGTATTATATTTTGTCATTAGTTTAAATATTATATGTATTGTTATTTAAATTTTATTGTATCGTGTCAAAATTCATCATTAGATAAAGATTAAAAAGTTAAATTTATGTAACAATCGATTTAGTGGGATTGCATCATTATCTTGGTATTTTCTTCTTATTGATCTTAACTTATTATTTAACAATCTTATTTTTTTTTCCCCATATTTTTTATTGTTGCTCTACCTTGCATCACATTTTTCTTGTAGAATTATCATTCAAATTTTTGATGTCTCACATTATATATTAACGAAGAATGATCAATCTATCCAAATATTGTATTCATCAAAATAATACAATACAATATAATGATAGCTCTCTTCTTTAATTTTTTAGTCTCTATTTTTTCCCCATAAAAGTCATACTTTTTGTTCTAGAATTAACATACCAAAAAAAATATAGTATATCGATATTTTGCTTAGTGTCGAGAAGAATTGTATGTACTAGTCAACAAAAACAGTAAAAAATCATTACCAAGTTGAATTTTTCTGACAGATTGTGATTTTTGCGTTATTATATTTATATTTTTTATATTAAAATATAGGTAACAGACTTTGGTGTAAACAATAATAATTATGTGATCATCTGTAAAATTTATCTTACTTTATCATGTAAAATCAACTAAAACACAGATGTTTGATGAGTTTGTTGTTTGATTACATGGGTTGAGTTTGATAATTTTTAAAAGATGCAATAAAATCAATGTTGATAATCTTAAAAATAATTTTTCATCCGTTTTTATAATCAAAGAGAAAACAAAAATCAGCGGACCTTGACTTTTTTGGTTAACTTTGAAACACTTTAAGAGTCTCTTTGTTTCATCAATATAAGGTGATAGAATATATGCCTTCACTTATCAGTCCATGGACCAGGTCCCTTGAAACACTAACAAGTAATGAACAGAAATTAAATGGCATTTTTAAACCAACACAACGTTTTCGTGGAAACCTCCTTGCTTAGGGAGTAAAACCCGACCTATCTCATGGATTTTCAATCGTTTTTGACTTAATCTTCCAAGCAAAAGGAACCCCGATTACAACAAATGTGAGAAGAAGTTTTTAAATCTCACGTTCCAGCAATAATCTCATTGCTTGAACAAGCTAAGTAGAAGTAAATTCCTACCCACTAAGCTATCCCACCTAGACAACTTGAATTTCAATACACCACGATTCCTTTATAGATTCAGGAATAGTTTTTAAATGTAAGACCAAGATAATATATTATTAATAAACTACCTAAAATGCTCTAGAGATTTCAATTGTTGTTTGAATAATTTCTGCTGTTTGATTTTTCGATAGCCTTTTGCAAGTGTTCTTGAAATGCTTATCAAGTGTGCAAAAACAAGAAATAATGTTTTTAGGAAATTGACTTTTATCTGACAAGTCCCAACTTTCCTTAAAAGGATTTGTCATTGGTTGGAGAGTCTGACTATCTGACGCCGTTTGGTAATGTGGCACCACCTTTTCCTGTACCTTCCTCCAGCTGGCAATCAACCGGGAAGTAACAATTGGGAATCTGGTACCTTTACTAGGTCCCCTGATTTGGTTTTCATGTCAAAACTCAAGTAAGAAACCCTGGTTAACCTTTACAAGCTCCCCCTAGTTTGTCAAATCATCAAAACTGCAAATAACATTTTCTCTTTCTCCCTTTTTGATGAATGACAACAATGCTCAAGCATAACCATCCAAGCTCTGTTCCCCCTCAATATATTCCCCTCACTTTGTTCCCCCTCACTGTATTCCCCCTCACGACACAACTCATCCACTTATACACTTACCCAGTTCCCTTGCTCCCCTTTTGGCCTAATAAAAAAGGATAACATTAAACCAATGAGTGTCAACGTAATATCAGATAAGATCAAAGATAGATATCATGCAAACAGAAAGGAAAAACATTCACAATATATAATAACTAAGAACACCAGCGAATCTAGTTAAACATAGCATTTCCACAATAACATTTAGTACAATTAAAAACAATTGAATAATCCAATGACACAAAGACAAGCCAAACAAAAAGAAGACAACAGGAGAAATTTTGACCAGGCTAGGAAGGGGCGGTTGATGAGAACGGGGGTGGACTGGCTAATGAGAGGAGTCGAGATGTGGCAACATCATTATCCTTAATTGCCTTCTCTTGCAAGGCAGTAATCTTGGCCCTCAGCTCTGCATTTTCCCTCTCCAGGGCTTGAACCACAAAAGTACCAGGTCCCTCAGTCTGTTCAGTAAGTATTTCAGCTTTGAGTATAGCAATTTCAGCATCTTCACAACTTAAACGCACAGTTAGCTCTTCAACCTCATGCTTGAGTTGATCCTGAGCGTCTATGAGTTGAGCCATCTTGATCTTGGGATTGCCTTTCCCTTCGATACACTCACATTCGACCAGGGTACTCTCTGAAAAAGTTTGTATCACAGTCCTTACCCTGCCAACACTCAGAGGAATTTTAAAATGTTTGAATACTTCAGTGAGAAAGTATCTGTATCCCATTCCATGAATGCCTTTCCTCTCGAATGAAGTTTTTGTACATGTGCTCAAGCATAGTCCTGGGAAGATTCAGAGCTTTCGAATTTGCCACAACATCTCCTCACAAATAAGTCATCAGAAGTTGTTGACATCCCCTTTTCATGTCCGAGGAAGGAGAATTTTTGTTAACAATTTGAACACCCACTGGTCTACTTTCTACTTTACTCTCTCTTTCATGACCTTCTTAAAACCCCACAACCTTTGTTTTGTTAGGATCTTAGACACCAAGGACACAAACAAAATCAACAAGTTTTCCTATCACAGACCTGGTTCCTTTCATCTAGCTAACCCTTTGAATTTTTGCCCAGAAGAAACCTCATCAAGATGCACTGCAATGTCTTTTACTCTTGTGGAGATAATCCATCTTACTTTGAAATTGAAATGTTTTAATAGAATTCAGCCTTCTTCTTCATAGAGGATAGGAGATTTCTTGTTGAAATAGATCATCCAATGATTGAATTTCCACCATGTCATGAAGAGAGTCCATGCCGGGAAGATTGATGATTCCCATGTCAAAGACTCTTCCAGCCAACACAACCTGCTTTCTCAGTTGTCAACAATTTCCCTGCATGTTGAAACCTCCTCTTTCACATCCTATGTTGGGTAACCAGTTCCCTGTTGATCTCTTTCGTTTTCCTGCAGAACGCTTTTTCTTGGGTTTTTTTTCTCTAACCTTCTTTGGATCCTTTGAATTATGTTTTTCCTTACTTTTTCGCTCTTTTTTCTTTTCCATTTCTTTCAGCAGGCACCTCATGACACCAGATTTCAAGGAATTCTAAAGTTTTTTGTGATACTTTAAGATGTTCGGCACTCCTAATTTCACAAATTTCAGTTCATTCAGCCGTGATTCTTACACTAGCCTTTAAGGCATCAGCCAACCACTTCCTAGCATCAGACCTAGTATAGGTCCCCCTTCGTCTAGGAGCACTCCTTCCACTACCTTTTCTTTTCCCTTTCTAGACACCCCAAACTCCCTTCTCTCCAACCTTCCTTTAATGGCTTCCTCATCACTTTCAAGAATTTAGGAGTTCGAAGAAGATTGCCTCCCAAAATCTGAGAGTTTTTATCAAAAAATGGTTTTGAGTGATCTCTTAACCTCTTCACCTTTTAAAGCCTCATTTTTGCTCATCCCTAGCTTCTTCTCTCATCCTTTGCAAGATTTTCGATAACCAAGTTTTATCACTTGCCTGCCAAAATATTGACTCCAGCACTTTTTCTTTCCTGTGGGGGGGGGGGGGGGGGGGGGGGCAGGTCTCCTTCAACAGATTGTCAGACAACATCTTATGGTAAGGACCAGGTCCAGTAGGTATACTAGTGCTGTTCAAATCTATGGAATGGAAAGGATTGTCAGGAGTATCTTTCTGAAAACTTGAAGGAGCACTAGATCTGGACTCTACTGCTGAAGGAGAATAAAAAGTGATAGGTTCAATCTAACTGAGAGTAGTGAGCATTTTCTTAGAGGTTGAAGAAGGATCAGACATCTTTGATCAGAATAAGAACAAAAAATAGCTTTTCGAAGACAGAGAAGAAGAAGGAAGAACATATTTTGTCTTTAACATTTTCCCTTTTTTTTTTTGAGTGAAGGAATGTTGAGAGACGGATCAAAAATCAAAAAGAAATAAAGAGGATTTAAAAAGGATTTGAAACGGTGCCAGGTCCTTGATTTGACGTGTCGCTTGAGAAATAAGTGATGGGACTAACGGTCAGAATGACTGATGATTGACACATATCATAATCAACGGTCATATTTTTTCAGTTTAAAATTAATGTACAAATGCTAACCTGGACAGGTACCAGGTCCCATAACACAGTTTTATCCTCATTCCCCAGCTGTTCTAGCCATGTCTTTGCTAAGCTAGTCCTTCTTGAAAGTATACCTACAATAGGTACCAAGATGATCTAATCCAGATAGTAAATTATTGACACAAATGATACCTGTACTGCAAATTTAGCCATCAAGGGATTTCAACTGTTGAAGCTCCGGATTTCAGTTAGAGATCATCATGCCCAACTTCAGCCTATTTCTCTCAAATTGATCTTTACTGAGAGACTTGGTGAAGATGTCTGCAATTTGTTCCTCTGTTGGACAATATGTAAGCACAATATTCCCCTTTTCAACATTGTCTCTCAAAAAGTGATGTCTAACATCAATGTGCTTTGTTCTCTTATGGTGAACTGAATTTTTTCCCATATTAATTGCACTAGTATTGTCACACATAAGAGGAATAACTTAGATGTTTATACCAAAATCCTCCAAATGTTGCTTGATCCATAACAACTGTGAACAACATGCAACTGCTGCTACATACTCAGCTTCAGCTGTTGAAAGAGCCACAGAATTCTGCTTCTTGGTTCCCTAAGAAATGAGTGAAGATCCAAGGAAATGATACATTCAAGAAGTACTCTTCCTGTCAACTTGATAACCAGCAAAATCAGCATCTGCAAAGCCAAATAGATCAAAAGTGTTACCTGCTGGATAGAAAAGAACCAGGTCCCCTGTCTTCTTCAAGTATCTTAGAATACGTTTTGCAGCCTTCAGATGTGAATCACGAAGACATGCCTGGAACCTAGCACACATTCCAACACTGTAAACAATATTAGGTCTTCTAGCAGTCAGATATAACAAGGATCCAATGATTCCCCTATACATGGTTTGATTCACAAGAGGATCAAATTCCTCTACTACAAGCTTGGAATTTGTTCCCATAGGAGTATTAATAGGTTTGAGTCAAAACTCTTGAATTTCTTCAGTAGCTCCTTAATGTACTTCTCCTGACTGATTGAAATTTCATTTGATGATTGCTTGATTTGTAGGATAAGGAAGAATGTCAGTTCACCCATCATGCTCATTTCAAATTCCTTTCCCATTAAAGATGAGAATTCTTCACACAAGTGTTCTGAAGTAGGTCCAAAAATTATATCATCCACATAAACCTGAATAATAAGCAATTCTTGTCCTCTTTTTAATAAGAACAAGATATTGTCTATTTTTCCTCTTTTGAAACCATTCTTCAACACGAACTTTGACATCCATTCATACCATGCTCTAGGGGCTTGTTTTAAGCCATACAGAGCCTTATTCAATATGAACACATGATCTGGTTGCTCAGCATCTCAAACCCACCAGGTTGTTTAACAAATTCTTCCTCTTTCAGATCTTCATTCAGAAATGCACTTTTGACATCCATTTGATACAACTTGAACCCCATAAATGCAACCAAAGCTATTAAAATTCTGATGGCCTCCATCCTTGCAACAGGTGCAAAAGTCTCATCATAGTCTATTCCTTCTTCTTGATGTATCCTTGAACCCTAACCTGGATTTGTTTCTAGGAATCAACTCACATTTTCCATCGAGCTTGTTCTGCAACCATCTGGTTTTCCTATCCATGTTTGCACAGGTCGAGGAACCAGGTACCATACTTGCTCTTTCAAACTGATGCAGTTTCTTTTTTGCATTGAGTTGACCAATTGCATCACCTAATGCCTCTTTCGCATTTCTTAGGCTTAATCGAGATAATATGAAGCTGAGAATGCAACTATATTTTCCTGTTTTTTATCTAGTGTGAAGATTCACTAGTTCAAAGGGAGATAAATTATCAAGAGGATGTGATGAACTAATGTTTCCAGCCATCCTGTCGCTCAAGCATACTGGTTTGAGCTGATCACATTTCTTCTCTCTTCTTCAATGATGGCTCATTTTCTGGAGATTTTGGGTGCTCTGACTGGAATTCAGAGTGTTACCAGGTACCTTTCATCAACACTTTCAACTTCATCATTCTTTTCAGATAAGAACTATGATTGTTATTATCATATCATTTCTCAAACTGATGGTCTCATCGGCTTCCTCCTTCAATTTTCGGTGAATTGACGCTTTAATCACTTCAATCTTCAGCGATTTGATCCATTGCTTTTTCAAAATTTCATCTTCATAAAATACCACATGAATGCTTGCTTCAAATACCATTTTGAGTTCTTTTGTTGAAGATTCTTATGCTGTATGCTTTGCTTGAGAGAAAGCCCAACAAACACTGCTTCATCACTTCTAGGATCAAATTTTTCCCAGAACATCCTTTTCATTGTTCATCACAAAAACTTCTCAGCCAAATGCCCTAAGATCAGCTCAACGTAGGCTTTCTGTTTGTTGAGCAACTCTAGGGGGTCTTATTCAAAATATCCCTTATCAACACCTGGTATTAACATGACAAGCTGTAGTTGACGAGCTTCAGCCGAAAACTTTGGGAATATTTGACTCAAGCTCATGGTCCTGGCAATGTTCACCACCAAGGTTTCTGTTTTTTTTCTTTCCACCACTACATTTTGTTGAGGAGTTTCTTGGAGCAAAAAAAAATTATGACTTATACCATTCTCCATGCAAATTTGATCAGCGTTGAGTTCTCAAGCTCAGTTTCATATCAGATCTATCCCACAGTTCACTTGATTCAAATTTAGTTTGATCATTTTGGAAGAACACCAATCCAACTCTTCAGGTTCTCTTCTTTTGATCTTAGGAATATTGCCAATGGGTACCAGATGTATTTCTTGCCATTTCTCTTTGAACCTTCAATGTCCCCAATAAGTCCATGTGTACAGCTCCAGTACTCCTTGATGATGTTACTGTTTCTTGACTTGAAGGATGATCTTGATTTGTTTCTTGACAAAAGCTTCACATATGTTGTTTCACCCAATTTCAACTTTGGCAAACCTGGGACGGTCCTAGAAATAAGTTTATTCAATAAGAGAGCTACAATGCCCTAGCCTGCAATGTCAAAGATCCCCAAATTTTTTTTTTTTTTTTTTGTTTCATTTTGAGCACTAAGACATGTCAAATCATCTCCATGAGACGTTTCTAAGTTGGCCACATCCTGTTTTTTATTAATTTACTTCTAAAGGCATGTGAGAATCACTTTTCTTTCTTTGTAATTAGACTAACCACACTGCACTTCCTCAGAAGTAACGTTGACTTCATTTCCATTGTCACAATTTGAGATACACTCAAAAGACTGTACTTCAACCCATCAACATGACACACAACTGTCAATTGATTTTTCAAGATACTTTCCCACTTTACCACTCCCAAAATGTACCCTTCTTTCATCACCAAAAGAGACACCCCTCCCTGAAGTGTCTTGAGTGAGAGACTTTTTTTATGTCACCAGTCCTATGTTTTAGAGCAATCCACTGTCCATATACCAACATTGACGCTTTTGCTCCTCTCTTGTCACCTGCAACAAGAATCCTTGTTAAGCTTCGTAACCCATTTCAATTTGGAGTTCCAGAAGGCAGACAAGGAAAGTGATCAGATTGGTATCTAGTCCAATAGGGCATTTTTGAAATTTCTAACAAAGGACTTTGGAGCAGCAACAATATTTTTCTCTTTGAAATCTATTAGTTGAAACTGTTTGGAGGACCCATGTCTCTCTTTTATACTCTTTGCCTTCAGTATAATTAGTGGTCTTTCATGAGAAGTTTCCAGCCAGCACACTCTTCTTTTTCCCTTTAAATTTCCAATTTTTAACCACATTAAGACAAAGAAGATTTCAGACAAAAACCATAATTTCTGTGAGGGTTAAAGGAGGAGTGTAATTCAACTTCCCCATCCTAGAACCTTTCTTATTCATACTCTGATTTGTTGCACTTGACAACACCTTTAGAGATTTTGTCCACTTCGAGATTTTTTCATGTTCTTCCTAAGTTTGACAATATCCTTTTCTAAGTTTGTTGCGCCTCTCCAAACATCCCGATTTTCTCAGTGTTTTTCAGTTTTTCTTCATTTCACAACTTTTAAACCTTTGACCTTCCATTTAATCTATTTCATCATCTTCTTCAGTTATCTGATTCAACTATTTTTTAAGTTCAGTGTTGTCAGACTCCTATAGACAAACCATTTTATCTCTATTCCATTTTAGCCATTTTCTCCTCCAATTTTAACCTTGTTTTCAGTTAACTGTCATTTCAACATTCATAATGTCTCTTTCAGAGTAACTCAATTACTGAATCATCATAACATTTGCTATGTTTCTCATTTTTTAATTACGTAGCAATAATTATTCATATCATGTCTATATCAAGAAGAGTTTCCTTGTCATCCTCCTTCTTCACTTCTCTTATGAGACATGAAAGCAACATTTCATTTGATCTGATTTCCTCTTTTTCATGAACCACCACCATAGAACCATCATTTGGTTCTCATGAGATCTTCTGAGTCACTTGAAGAAGTCTCCCCTGCAGCAAGAGCCTTTTTGACCACATAGTCAAGCAACATCTGTTGCGATCATTTTTACTCGAGTACCAGGTCCCTTCTTTCTCTTTTGTCACTTCTTGTTTTTGATATTCCTTATTTTTGTTTTTAGTAAAGGACACTCTTCTATAACGTGCCTAACTTTTCCACATGTGGTATCAAGTATCATTTTGAGTAGCAGTTCGAGACCATTTGTTCCTCTTCTAAAACCTTGTTTCTTTTTCACAATTTTTTGAACGCTATTGATAAAGAATAAGTCAGATCCAGCACACTGAGTCTTCATCAGTTTGTATTTCAGTATCAGGACTTATCCTTTTTTTGACTTCCTCTTGACAAATCCATGATTCGATGCATCTCATGAGTCTTAAGATTCATGAAGAGCACCATTGGTCAGCAAACTTCAGATCTTTAGCTCAGTATAACACATTCCACCTTGGGCTTCCCAGACTTGGAAGAATTCGATGCACTTTTCCTGACTTGCTTTGCTCATACTGATAGTTCCCCAAGACCTTCTCACCCATTGGGAATAGAGGACAATTTTGTGACATCTCATGATGGTTCTCCTTCTTTTTCATCTGGAGTTTCATACAAGAGGTGAGCATATCACTCTTTGATTCTTTGTCTTGTTCGTTCTTTCATGAGCTGTTTTTTGAAACAATCCCAATTTTTTTTAGCAGACTCCACTGGCTGAGACAAACTATTAAACTCATCTGGCCCTATCCCACAGCAATAGATTGTTGCCTTGTTTCGCCTTTTCTATCTGCCTTCCTATCAGATTCATCATATTTTGTCTAGTCTTTTGGACAGCCTGGTTTTCGCTCATCCTTTTTCCTTTCTTTCATCTGAATAAACGTCCATCTTGCGTACGATTCCCATAGATCACTGTCTTCAGCCCTGAGGAACTCATGCATTCTTACTTTCGCACCACCTATTATAAATGTCCGTTGAACGAGAAGGTCTTTTTTGAGATTGGACCTTCTTCTAGATTAAGTGGAGCAGCCATCTAGAATAGATCTCACTTCCCTTGGTGTAACCAAATAGAGAGTGTTCTGGGCCCCTTTTTTTCTGATACCACTTTGATAGAATAGATGCCTTCACTTATCATCAATAGACCAGGTCCCTTGACACACAACGTAATGAACAGAAAGTAAATGCCGTTTAAACAACCAACGCTTTTTAACGTTGTAAACCTACCTTGCTTAACAGGTAAACCAAGACCTGCGTCCAGGATTTTTCATCGTTTTCACTAATCGTCACAAGCAAAAGTGAAACCCGATTACAACAAATGTGAGAAGTTTTTAATCGCACTCAAGCAATAATCTCTATTGCTTGACATCCCTAAGTAGACGTAATTCTAACCCCTAACTATCCCCCTAGGCAACTTAGAATGTCAATACTCACCGAGCACTGTTGCCCTTTATAGATTCAGGAATGTTTACAATGAAAAGACCAGAGAAATATATTCTTAAACAACTACGGCTAATGCTCAGAGATTTTAGTTGTTGTTTGAATCATTTTGGTTGTTTGATTTCGATAGCTTGCAAGTGTTCTGGAAAATGCTTTATCAAGTTTGCAAAAACTAAGGAATAATGTTTAGGAAAGTTGACTTTTATATGACAAGTCACTTTCCTTAAACTCGTTGTCATTGGTTGGCGAAGTCTGACTTTCTTGACGCTTTGGGAAATGTGCACCCACTTTCTCTGTACCTTTCTCTAGCTGCATTCAACCGGTAGTCACATTGGGAACTTGGTACCTTACTAGGTCTCTAGTTTGTTTCAATCTTCAAAACTCAGTGAACCTGGTACACTTTACAAGGTACCTGAGTTTGTCAAATCATCAAAACTGCAAATAACATAAGGTTTGCAACTTTTGCATTGTCAATATTGCATCATTTTATTCTTCGAAATATGATCAACCTCTTATTATTAACTGTATTGTATTATTTGTTTAAATATTATGTGTGTTTTCATTGCTATTTCATTTAATTACATTTTTCGGCTGATGTGTCATCTCATCATTAATCACAGTGTTGCACAAAGGGGTGTGTACAAATAGTGCATTAGGTAAAACCGTGTAGTTTTGCTCTGAAATTTCGTGACTTCCCATAGCTATCGTAACTCCTCTCTTCACTTCTATTCTCAGTATTTCGTAGCACATCGTTTTCCGTTATAACAATGGTGGCTGATGCGTCGTTGTCACTAGGCTGTGGCTTGGATACCATGCGTATCAGTTCGCAAATGTTGGGTCGTCAGTCAATCAAACACAGTAATAACAGCACGTCTCAACCTATGTACCATCCTGAAATTCCACATTAGTGCTGATGAGCAGGTGCTGAATGTCGACAAGGGGCTGCCCAAACACCGAGGGGAGAGGACAACCAAGAACTGTACAATGCACGCGAGGACAGGATCTTGGACTTCCCTCGGAGAGCACGCGGACACGGAACAGTGACTGGGGATATGAGGCTGCTACTTAAGCGAGCTCGGGTCGGCGTGAATCTTCGCCAATGGTCTATGGGGGGAGGGGTAGAGCCACTAGAACGCGACAAAGCACCAGGAAAGGGGGGGTAGCCGGGTCTGACATCTCACTACGGGGCGACGCTCGATGGGGGTCGATAAATATAGCCAGTGACAAAGGTAAGCGACACATGTACAGGGGCCCGAACCAAAGGTGGAAAAGAGCTACAAACTGTCTCCCAGCAAATCGGTGCAGGGCCGACAAGCGCAAGAGGGCGCCTCGGTTTGAGGTTGAGGACAACACACCGCGACGAGGTCGAAGCGGTCAGGGAGGTGTCGAGTCTACTACAGGGGGACAAGGATAAAGAAGTCTGTCAGACAGCTGAGGGGCGGATCAACAGAAGTAACATCGGGAGACCCCTGCACTAACGGTTACACAGAGGGAAACCATCACACAGTGGTAGTGAGAGGCGAGCAAGCACAAACAGAAGATGGGAGGCGATGTCAAGTACGTGTGGAATCACACGGGCTGGGAATGTGGGGTGGTGAGGGGCCTAGGTGGGAGGGGGCGGTCGCAGCGAACCACCACAGCTGACAATAACACACCATAACTGCCACACACAAACAGAGAGGGGAGAGCGGTGTCACTGCCCTGTGTCAGCCTTCGGGATCGGGGCGGACAGCCAGAGAGGTTAGCTCTGCATCCATCTGCTGTAAAAAAAAATACAAAAAGCACTGAAAATTGGATGAGTTGTTTTTTTTCACCTGATGTTTAATAAATACGATTTAGGGGCCACGAAGTGGGGAATTCCGGTGAAAAGTCGGACATTGGGAGAAAATACTGTTCTAATAAAAATTGGTATCTAAAAAACCCTTAAACTGAGAGTGTACTTACCACTCTCCTACAATCGTTAAATGATAATATTGATTTATATGTTATTGAAGTCTATGCCCAAGATTAAAAATTATAGTCCTATATATTTATATTTGAAAGTTTAATTATTTCAAAGATCGTGAATTAGTTCTTATCCAACGCTCTACAATAAATGATAGACATTTAAAAGTCTCAAACGTAACACAAAAGAATTGTAAAATTAAGCAAACAAAATATTGAGTCCAACTACTGAAAACTATATACTAAAGTTATCTTCTCCTCTTTTGTAACCAAAAACAAAAAATCATTTTTCTGTTCATACATATTTCACTTATAATACCCAGCCAGATTTGTTTAAGTTTTGACAACTAAAAAAAATGCAGCAGTTTTAGAGGACAAAAGTAAAAAACCCCACTAAGGCCCTAGAATTCTCAATAGAAAAATTACTTAAATACACAACATATTTATCATATTCTTAAAAATTTCCTATCATTTGAATAAATTACAAAAATTCATATTTTTTTATTTTTGAATACATTACTTTAGCGATATATATGTTGGATACATTACTTTGCAAGATTTATCGAGACGTATGTGATGTATCCGAAATCGAAACGCAATGTATCGAAAATGGAGACACGATCTATCGGGAACGTTTTAGAATGTATCTGAATGCCACCAAATTTAAGGAATTTTTGTGATTTTGAAAATAGTATGAATAAAATGTAATTAATTCTTAACATTTTGTTGTTTATGTAAAAATTCCAAATAACCCTTTTACACCTGCATTTTGTTTTACAAAAGGAAAAATAACAATTTTGGATTTTGAGTTAATATGTTATTCCAATTTTGATCCTCCTAATATTCAGCTACGCACATTTAACTTTTCGCTAATCTATAATCTTTGTATATCTGGTCCTTAAAAATAACAGTAGTTGAGTGCTTAACAAAATCATCAATAAATCAAAAAAACAACTATCGATTAAATTTACCTTACTGTATGTTGTCACATCAACAAAATGTAAATTTTCTGCGAGTTTAGTCTTTATTGTATGTATTTGAATTTGATGATCTTTAGGTGATAAATTGAAATGTAAACCTTGGGGAAGGAATGCGCAAAAGAATGTGCAAATACTACTTATCATCCGTTGTTGTAGAGATATGTGTCTGATTAATAATAATGTTCCAGCTAGTAGACTCCACTTCAACAAAAGGTACCCTCATTTATTCAGTTTTATGGTCAAAATCGGAATAACATAATAACTCAGTAAGAAAGCTAACTTCAGAATGACGTCATCTATTCTTCTGTAGATAAAAAAGAGAAAAAAATATAATGACCAAGTAAAAGCAAATCATGACTATAATTTACTGATATTTATAGTGATATTTAACTGTCTTTTTACCTACCAAAATTCAATGTTGAAACACATTGAATTATGACACATTATTTTTTGTTTTGAAATTTTAAAAGTCACGGTTGGAAGAGTTTCATGACACATAAATTTTATTGTTGGTTTCATAATTAAAAGAGATTGAATTGGAAGACTTCCATATATTCATTATTTTGTCTTTTGCTTTAATTAAATTATTTTATCTTATCAATTTAATAGTAATGCCGTAACATCAGAATTAAAGTATAGTTGTTGGGCTTCATGTATATCATTATATAATTAAAATATTAATATTTTACAAATTAACTAACCATATGATATATGTTATATAGATTATTTTAAGTAAATTGAAGGAGGAAAATGAAAATAAATACAATTTTTTTTAAAAAATTGTAACTTATTTCTTTTTAAAAGGTTTAAAATGTATAACAATTTTCTATGAGTATTTTTTATTTTATGTTTTTACTTATCACCTTTCCACTTTAAGAAATTAGTGTAATATAATAATTATATTATATACTTACTATTTAATATTTAATTGATTAGCTATTTGACAATATTTTTATTTCGTGTAGGGAAAAAATGGTATTTCAATTTTTTATTTTTTTGGTTCCCACTTTTACTAATATACTAGTTTTGACGCACGTGCGTTGCACGTGAAAATCAAATCATGTGTCACACTCTTTTTTTAAAATAATATGAATATTGTTGTATTAATAAATTAGACACTCTAAAATCTCTTAGTTACACCTCTTAAATAAATTTTCTAATCTCTTTTCCTTAGTGCATTACTTTGTTATTATTATTCTGTAAGTTTCCTTACTTTTAATATAATAATATAAATAAATATTGATATCTATTATAGAAGATATACTAAATTGGATGTTTTAGGAGGAGTATTAGATTAATGGCCTAACCCATCGCTGACCCCCTAAATTTGACACTAACTTTCATTTAGACACCTCAACTAGGCTTTGTTCATTTTAAACACCTGATGTCATGTTCTGGTGTTTCATTTTGAAACTTTTTGATCAAATACCCTTTTTTCCAACAGTTTGTGACATTTCGAACTCTGAACACCAAATTGTAGTTTGTGCAACGGAAAATCAATAAATTTCTTGTCAGGTAAGAGTTGTTGCAAAAGTATATTTTATGGCTATGAAAATGAGTGCATATTAATTATCATGATACTCTTTTGTCATTAATTTTTATTGATCTATCTAACTCACCCCAAAAAAAATTGTAATTGCATAATTAAAAACTCTCACAATCTTCCTTGTTCTAAGTAGAAGAATAGATTACTTAAAATTTCGTAGTTTAAAAGTGTGAGAAACCCCCTCTACTTATAGACAACAAAGGATTGTATGAAAATGTGTTTATCATGTCTTTTCCAGATAAATCACAACTTTTCAGAAATGTCATAACTCACTGAAAAAGTCACAACTCTATAAAAAAAGTGACAACCTTTTGCAATATTCACTACCCATCAATGTGAAAAAGTGTCTGCATTTAGTATAACATTTTATAGGGAAAATGCATAAGTACCCCCCAACCTATGCCCGAAATCCCAGAGACATACTTATACTATACTAAAATTCTATTATCCCCCCGAACTTATTTTATAAATAGTTTTCTACCCCTTTTTGGCCTACGTTGCACTAACATAAAAAAATGTCCAACAACGTGAGGGCCCACAAAGATATTGCCACATAAGGAGAAAAAGAGTATAAAATTATTATAAAATAGTTTTCTGTATAAAGGCACCTGAATATAGTATAAGTGTGTCTCTGAGATTTTGGGCGTAGGTTGGGGGTACTAGTGCATTTTCCCTAGTTTATATAAATATAATAATAAATTGGGTGTTTTATGTTTGGGGTATTATAGTAATTTAACATTCAAGTTAGGTAGTTCGTGTTATATATATATATGTGTGTGTGTGTGTGTGTGTGTGTGTATATATATGTGTGTGTGTGTGTGTGTGCGTGTGTGTGTGTGTATATATATATACATATGTGTGTGTGTAAGGTATATATATATGTTGTGTGTGTGTGTGTATATATATTGGTGGTGTTTTGTTATACACACACACACACACATATATATATATGTAGCATATATGTGTATTATCACACCATATAATATGTTATAATGGGGTGTGTGTCTTATACACACACACACAACTGATATATATCTTATATATCATATATATATAATATATATATATATCTATATCTTATCTATATATATCGATCTATATATATATCCTCGTAGGTGTTTAGCTCGACTCGACTCGATCGCTACTCGCTCTCTCCTTGCTCGCTCGATCTCTCTCTCTAGTTCGCTTCGCTGCCTCTGCCCCTGCTCGTGTCGGGCTCCCCTGCTCTGTCCCCCCTTTTCCCCTTTGTTTTGTTCTCCCTTTCGCCTGTCTCCTCTCTGCTGCTATTCTCTTTCTCGGCTCCCGTGCACCCCTCGTCCTCCCCCTTTGTGGCTCCTTTCGGCCCCAGTTTCCACGTATCACCCCCTGCTCACCCCCCTTTCCCCCTCTGTCTCCTTTTCCCCCTCCTCCTGTCCGTTGTCCTTCCGCCATCCTTCGCCCCCATCATTCTGCAATAACTCTAACGACTCATAAATTCCAAATTCCAAAACAAATAAAAACAAAACATCTAGACTATTCGTAAAGGGACTGTCCTAAAAAAAAACCAAAAATAGAAGAAGAGGAATCATCTTGAAAAGTAAAAAGACTAGATAAAATAGTAACAATTTACAAGTAGTCTTATCTCACACCCCACACTTAAAGAATGCATTGTCCCTGGTGCAACAAATTTATCATGACTAGGGTCTAGACCCTAGACGAAACCGGCGACATTGACCTCTCAGAGGTCGCGCACAAGCCTACTTACGTCGTCATTACATTCGTTAGGTTAAATTTAGCGAAAAATTTGAAACTTTTTGTTTTGTTTGAAGTGTATATAGACTTCATAGTTATAACATGCATATGCGGATAAAGAAATTCATTGCTCTTGTGTATCAACCATCTAATAAATAGTCATTCAATTTATAAATAAATAGTCTTACATCATAAGTAACAATTGCCAAAATGGAACCATTAAATAAGTATGAACAAAATAGGAAAGATATACTAGTGGAACATGCTCCACTAGCCTAAACTTTTTACTAAGCTAGAAAAAATAATGGCAGGCATCCTCTAATACATGGGGACCTACCAAGTCCGGATGAAATGCTCTGATGTCCGAATAGCTGCAGAATGTCTTCAATACCCTCATGAACCTGCATCTAAAATAGTATAATGTATGGAATTAGTACAAACTTGTACGAAGTATAGGTTTATGCAAGTACACACCAAGGTCATGCATGATCAGGAAGAACTCTCTCCTAACGATTTGAATTATGGAAAGCCAAGTCAGTTGGACTTGCCAATGCAGATTAGTAGGAAAGTCACTATGAGAGTACCATCCATCAATCTTTCATATTGCCACAACACATAACATATTTCATATAGCACGTAACATATATTACATATCATTCGTTCATATGTCGTGAGACCTTGGAATCAGGGACTAACATTATGACTTCCCAAAATGAGGGCTCAACATATATGAACCTCAACGGGAGCCTTCTTTAAGCAAACACAGAGTCTGCTTCATTCATTCATACGTACTTCATCTCCACTTTCATTCGTTTTCGGCAGGCCTGGTTTGTACACCAGCTACCTAAGAGGTTGTTTAAGACACTCATTGGTTTTTCATCACTGTGCACTTACCAAGAATGACCTCGTGTCATACTTTGAGTCTAGTTCGCCCTCTTGACTATCCTATCCAAACACTTTTGCTATCATTTCATTTCACTATATTTATACTTTGAGGAACTTCCACTGTAACCGACATAGATCAATATGTCATCATGAAATATCTTCCCCACACCGGGAAAAGAGTGGGTCACTGGCCAGGTGAAACCAAACATCCCTAGCTCCTAGGTGGAAAACTACTGGCTAGTTCCCTATTTTGGCCGCATAGTTCAAGATAGAGATTTAGGGAACCCCATACCCATTATTGGTTGGACAGTCGCATCTCATGAGATTTGGGTGAACCTCCCCGCCCTTCCCGAATAATGCAACCACTCATAGCAGCCTATCGGTGGCTCCGTTTAAAAAGTTCCTATTTTACATTCAACTACACATCATTGAAGCTTCTTCTTAGCATGAGGTAGTCCTAGATAAATTAATATTTTATCATCCTCTTCTTTAACGGTATTAAGTGTGAATTGTCCTTACACTTAAATATAGAGTGTGATTGAGACTTGTCTCACAATGTTCAACACTCTCTTAGGTGAGTAATTTTGGTGACCTTATATTGGCGTAGGTACAACTTGTCTCACTTGTACTAGCTTCTTATTGTGATTCCACCCTTTTCTTTCTTAACATCTTTTTATTTCATCTTTACTCATCTTTAATTATTTGTTCATCGTATAACATAAATATGCTCTCTTGGAATTTACATTGAGGGACATAGATTATAGGCGTAGATACACCTTGTCTCACTACCACTAGCCTCTTATCATCTTGTCAATATTTTCATTAGCATCATAGTATAATATAATTACACACCTTATTACGTGAATGTTCATTTTATCATATGCCAATTCACTTGGCCTTGTAGTGTGATTCACATTCTTACTTAATCCTCTAGGGGTCACATCATTTCATCACATACATTTTAGGTTCACTTATTTTTAAACGTACGTTGGACTTATGAACCCATACTTACAAGCCATGAGACTTCCTTCATAATTTGTCTAAGTGACTCATACTTAACCAAGATTATGTAGTACAAGACTTATGCATCTTTTAAATATGCCAAGGTCTCGATTTCGATTCCTATAGGCATCTTTCATTACGTATTTATTACTTAAGACTTATGCATCAATACGGAATTGGGCAAGGGAACCCGATTTCAAATCGTTTGAGCAACAGTTATTCTTATATTAAATTTTGATTTAAAATTTCAGCTTGGCGACCCAAATTTGAATCCCAATGCCTACATTTCTTTTCTTACTTTCTCTCCTTGACTTTTCTATTTTAGGCCGAAAGGATGTGGGATCGATCCCCCACAACATCTTTTTATTTTCCTTTAATTTTAATCCTAATTTCCTTACTTGTACGAGAGGTTGTGAGTTCGATCCCACACACCTCATTTTATTTTATTTTTCTCTCTTTCATTTCTTCACTGAACCTTACCCCATTTCAAATCCCCCTCACCTCATTTATTTATTATTGAATTTTTCAGCAGCTTACATATGGTGAGGTCTTGGGTTCAATCCCTAATGAACTCATACATTTAATTTTTAAAAAAACTCAAAATCTACAAACGGCATATCCGAGACCAAATTTCTAGATTTCTGGAAATTTGGTCATGTTTTTAGTCCACATTTTCTAAACATTTGTACGCTAGATTCTTAGGAATTTCACTGGATATTTC
This sequence comes from Solanum habrochaites, assembly GCA_027704765.1. Taxonomy (NCBI): domain Eukaryota; kingdom Viridiplantae; phylum Streptophyta; class Magnoliopsida; order Solanales; family Solanaceae; genus Solanum; species Solanum habrochaites. The sequence continues at coordinate 30,813,256 of JAKWJA010002496.1, read as the reverse complement.
ATACATTATTATGCATATTTTTTCGTAGTAATTTCATACAAAAACACACGGATTTAACATACCATTTTCATGCTCCAGTTAGTACCATTTCATGCTTCAATTCTTACCAAGAGACACGCCCACACACATACATTGCACACGTTTATCATCACATAATTACGAACATACAAACACGAACATAATCATCACAAAAACACGTTACATTCCTAAATTCTACCAGCAAAACATACCTAACCTACAAAAATCGATGGGAGCTAGTGACAGGCACATACAAAGGGGAACATTCCTAGTTTTCGGATTAGAGTTCGACTGAATCTTAGGGGTATCTTGGGAAAGGGACAAAGAGGAAGAAAAACCCATAGCTTTTTTTGATCAACACCTTCCAAACCTTCTCTAGTGGACATCAAACCTCCACAACACCAAAGCCTCACCACGAAACTTCAAGCACAACCCATTAAGAACAATGTTTTTGCTTTTCGTTTTTAGTTTAGTTTTTCTTTTGAGTTTTAGTGTACAATTTCTTCAAGAGTGATGAACTTTAATTTTTTTTGTATTTTTATTGATGAATAAGCGTAAGAATGAGAGTGGATAGGCGTGAGAAAGAGAGTGGAGATAGATCAGAGTAAGTGTAGGAGTTTTAGTTGAAGACTTAGTCAAACCAGGACTCCTTGTTATTTATTAATTAAAAATCTGATTTTTAAAGGATTAGGTGAAATGACTCATCATGCCCCTACTTAAATCAGATAATTAATATTAATTAATTCCATTTAACAGACTCTCCAAACCTGCATACAGTGTACAACAACAACCAATTCTTTATCATGTGTTGAGTATTTCTGCTCAGCATCATTCAATTTTTGACTTTAAAAGTCCACCGGATGACCTTCTTGCACTAACATGCCACTAATAACTTTATCAGACCCATTAGTGTGCACTTCAAATGGTAACTAAAAATCAGGTAGTTTGAGTATTTGTTCAGATGCAATAGCTTCCTTCAAATTCTGAAATGCTTCACCACATCGTTCAGAACAAACCCATTTTGTATCCTTCTTCAACAAATCTGTTATAGCCCCTGCCCTTTTTGAATTACCAGCAATGAATTTCCTATAATAGTTAGCCAACACAAGAAACGACCACAAATATTTAATATGACGAGGTGCCTGCAATAAACAATGGCCTGTACTTTTTTAGGATCCATTCGAACTTGGTTTTTACTAATAAGATGCCCCAAAAATTTTATCTCTTGTTGAGCAAGCTCACACTTTTCCATCTTAACATAAAGTTTGTATTTTTTCAATTGAGATAGAACCAAACTTATGTGATTAACATGTTCCTCCAACGTTCGACTTTAAATAACAATATCATCTACATAGACAACCACAAAGTCATCAAGATAGTCAAACAATACATCATTCATCAAGTTGCAAAACGTACCCGTATCATTAGTTATCCCAAATGGCATGAAAAGGAAATCATACGAATCATATCTAGTTATACACATAGTCTTTGGTTCATCAACTTCTGCTCTTCTAATCTGCCAATAACCTGCCCTGAGATCAAGTTTAGTGAACCAACATGCTTTACTCAACTTGTCCATCAAATCCCGCACCAATGGAACTGGATATTTGTTCTTCGCAGTTGCCTTGTTCAGCGCCTTGTAATCTACACACATTCTCATCGTCCCATCTTGTTTATTTTGGAACAAAATAGGAGCACCATAGGGAGCCTTAGATGGGTTAATCAAACCAACATCCAACAAATCATTCAGTTGTTTACGCAATTCAGCTAACTCTTTAGAAGCCATACGATAAGGAGCCTGTGCAAGAGCAATTGTACCTAGCAGCAACTCATTTTTATGATCAATATCCCTCCTTGTTGGTAACTTTTTTGGTAACTCAGGCAACATACCATCATCATACTATTTCAATAATTCCGCAACACAATCAGGCACTTCTACCATAAAATCAAGTTTCAATTCGACCAAGTCAGCAAGTACAATTTCATCACCCTCTTAAACCTTTGTCGATTGAGATAGCAGACAACAACATTCCTTTGTCCTTCTTCTTTGCAACTTTACTAACTTTCCTGAATGGATGAACACCTTTAAGAATTTCAGAATTGCTTTCATTCATAACCATCATTCCATCTTAATGAAGAAATGGAACAAACTGGAATTTTCTTAGAAAATGAATCCCAAGTATGATCTCAAATTCACCAAGCGGTATCACCATCAAATTATGTTTTCCCACCCAAGTTCCAGTCGACATAGACACTCCATAGGCCATGCCCACAATGGCCTATCTGTTAGCATTGACTGTCTTGATGTAGGAAGGGCTTTTAGTCAACTTCAGCCCCAATATTGTAGCAATTTTCACATCCACAAACGTATAAGTAGCCCCTGTATCAACCATTTCCATCACACATTGTTCTTTAACCTTCATTCCATATGAATTAGTGGAGCATGAGGATTCAAAGTAATAGACGTTCCTCCAACATTTTGAACCAACGTAATCTGATTTAAGGACAATACCAATGGGTTTGACATAGCAGCCACAACTTCTTCTTCCCCTTCCCCTGAATTCACATTTCCAGCAAGCAAAGCATTAACTTTTTCCCAATTTGGACAAGACTTAGCCAAATAAGGACCACCACAAGTCCAACAAACCATTGAATTACCATCTTTATTCTTTGGTCTGTCTTTACAATCTTTCATTGGTGCCTTCCCTGTCTCATTCGTATTGTCCTTACGATTATCCCTTTTCCATTCCCCATTCTTGTCACCCTTTTTCTTAGTTTTGGAAGTAGAAGGAAAATCAGTCACATGACGAGTCGTGTGGAAAACAACCAACGAATCTTCAGCACCAATTGCACCAGGAGGATCCTTAACATTTTGCCTCCGAAGTTCTTTTTTAGCCCAACCTCACATACTCGAAATGAAGTTATGTAATTTATCCTCATCAGACATATTTTGAATGCCTAACATCACAGAGGTAAATTCTTTAATGTATTCCCTTATAGAACCTGTCTGCCTTAGTGTCTTCAACTTATCCCTTGCAAGCCAAGATGCATTGCTATGAAGAAATTGATCGCGCATTTCTTTAATAAACTTATCTCACGTATCAATTTTGGGTCATCCAGCACTTACATCATCTTCATTTCAAGTCCTCCACTAAATTTTAGCATCACTGTCAAGTACATTATAGTAATGTTCAACTTATCAGCAACAGGCACCCTTGCAACAGTAAAATATTGTTCGATATGCCTAATGAAATTTTCTAGTTCTATGGAACTTCTTGCGCCACCAAAGGCTTTTGATTCTGGAATTTTTACCTTAGACGATTCTCCACGACTTGAACTCAATGTTTCTGCATCACGACAGAGTACAACGATCTCTACGTTAAGTTTTTCATTTTCCTTCTGCACTCCCTCAAGTTGCTAAGTAGTTGCGTCACGAAACTTCAAAATTCAAGAGACGTGTCCATCCACATTCTTTCGATACACACCGATTTCACTCTGAACTTTCTTAGTGTTCAGTCTCAAAACACTGATTTGTGTCAAAAGATCCACAAACAATGGGTCTCGCAGAGTCTCATCTGTGATCCCAACGAAAGCTTCAATTCTGCGTGCCAATACCCACAGTTCAGCGTTCTTCACCATCATTCAACCGTGCTCTGATACAATTTGAAAGCGGGTCAATTTATTTTTTACCGAACACCACCTTAGGCAGTATGCAAACGTCTGCAACACTCAGCCTATCTTACTAACTTTTTTTTAATTAAATATAGAAATACTTAAGGCAGCAAACTTAAAACAATGAACAATGCTTTACAGGAAATTTCTTCCCAACCTTTATTACTCTCAAAATTAATACAAAAGAAGGCTTCACAAATTAAATCTAAGTCCAGAATCAAATCTCCATTCCTTAGAAAAAAATTCCACCCTTTAACATGTGATGGTTACAAATGGCAGTTACAAGGGACACCTGTCCGACACTTGTTATCACAATATTTAAACTAATGTTTCCAACAACTATATTTGTACAGATAGAATATAATTCAACTTACATCCTTATCTAAACGAAATAGTAATATTCTAACACTTAGAATATTTCAGCATAATTCCACCATTTAGAATATTTCAGCCAGCTTCCAACACTTAGAATATTTCAGCCAGTTTCCAACGCTTAGAATATTTCATCCAGCTTCCAACAATTAGAATATTTTTCAGTTGTCCACCAACACTTATTTTATTTCAGCAATCCATGTGAATGCCTTTGTCTTTGCCATCGTCAAGTCTTCACAGCCTTTCCTTGTCAAGCCAACATGCTGCCTTGCCGATGACTCCTGCCCGCACATAAGCCTTGCACGTCCAAGATGCTTTGCCAACACCCAATCACCTTGAACCTGTGTCGCACTATTTTTCCCCCATGCATGCCAAGACCAATGCCATAGTCCTTGTCATGAATGCACGTAGTTAGATGAAGTAGTTTACGGGTCTAAAACTAAGTCACAAGTGTAAAAAGATCATTAAGAGAATGTACACCAGTTAGAGATGTGGAATATGTCCATAGCTTTCAAGTATAGACCTAAGGGGGAGATAGTAATGAGTCCATGGATTAGGAGAAATATCCTTTTAGATACCTTTTTAGTAATGAAGTGATGTTAGATAAAGGAGGTGGATGATCTTATTGTGTTAATAAGAAGGAATAAGAGGACTAGATTTTTCTATGAGAAATAATGAAATGAGAGCCCTTATTTTGATTCAAAAGAGTTGATTAGTAGGAGTTCATGGAGTTGTTAGATTACTAAACTTGAATGTGGTGGTAAAGAGTATTAGTTTGAGATGAGATTCCCTATATAGAGGCATAGAATCAGAACTTAAAGATTTGAGTTAATCATGAATAAATTAAGAAGAGACCATTAGACGCAGATCATAGTAAGAGCAAACCAAACTATCCCCAGTTCAGTCGTCATTCGAGGATGAATGATCCCAAGGGGAAGATATTGTAACACCCCAAAACAATTTTCGAACTAAGACTCGAACTGTTCATTGTAATTAGAGAGATTTTACCAAGGAATTAAAAATTTCTTAAGTATTAAGGTCATTACACTAGACTTAGCACCAACAGTTCCAAAAAGAACTAAATTGGAATTAGAAAAAATCTGAAATTTGGAGAGTTAAGTTAAGTATGAGTTTTGGGTAAACTTAAATCGACCATTACTCGCAGTACATGATAACTTAGCTGTTATACAATACACCATTTGAAACATCTTTGAATTACATTCCAAAGTCGTCGAGTTTTCTAAATTTTGAGTTTGGATGAGTGAGATATGACCTTTTGAAGTTAGGTTGTCCAGTTAAGAGAAGTTAGCCAAAAATAGTGAGAGGTATTTTGGTCTTTTGCTTACCAAATAAAATTTAATTAGTTTTAATAATATTTTAGGGGTCTAATACTTTTAGGTTAAGTTTTATAATCCTAATATACACCTGGGATTTTAGTTTAGAGTTAAAGAAGAGGCAAGAAAAGAAAAGAGGAGAAAATACGCAAGGATGAAGACGTTCATCGACGTTATTGAGTCTAGTTAAGGATTTTAAACATGGGTCTAATCCCTAAGCGGTATATAATATTCCATAGAGTTGGGTTTGTACACCCACACACTAGTCATGTTAATTTCCAGCGAAATTTCATTCTTAAAGTTTAAATATTAGATTTCTTGATGAGTTCTTGACAGGTGTTCTTTAATTTCATTCTAAATCTTGTTGTGTTAGGGTGATGATTTATTGAGATCAAATTGAGTAATTTTGGCGTTTTACCAGTATATTAGAGAGTACTTGAGTTAAGTAATTCAATCCAAGTGATTGGAGAAGAAACCGTTTGATTTTAGGCAATTTAAGGTGAGAAAATGAGGAAAAGTGCTCAACAGAACATTCTGGTTTGGGTCCTGGAGAGGTGCACCTGACAGAGCGCCCCAAACCTATCTCAGTCCATCAGGGGCTGGCTCCCCGTGCCACACATAGCCCCACGTTCGCCTGCCCTATCAAGTTTGCCTCTGGTTGGTCAATTTGAGTTCGTTTAAAGTGCACCTTCACTCCTATTCAATTCTAACTAATCTAAGATACTTCTAAACACCTATAATCAGTCCTAACATGATCAAAACTTGAATTCATAATTCAAATTATAGGTGGAGTTGAGAGTTAGTTTTTGAGTATTCTTTCAAACATTCTAAGAAAGTCCTTTTGAGAAGTCTTCCACAACTTCTAGTAACTTGTTTTAAGACTCAAGCAGTGAGTATAAGAGTGAAGAGTATGTATTCATGAGTATACAATATCACCTCAATCCTTCATATGATGAACTATAACTCATGAATTCATAATTCACATTCAAGAGAGAATTAAGAGTAGACTTCAAGAAAGCATTTAATTTCAATTGTGAATCGTTTGAGGTAAATTATTAATTTAAACTAAGTTTTGATGAAGTAAATAAGAGAATGAGAGATTCATATACATGAGTTCCATCTAGTTCCGTAGACCTTCGAGTTAAGTTTTTCATGCCCATAAATTTCGCGTGAACCCTATAAGTCGAACAGTCTTGAGTTGAGAAGTATCTTAGAGTTCTCTAGTTGAGTAGTTTATGCTCATAATTTCGCATGAACCCTCCAAGTTGAAAATCATGTAATCATCCATAAACATTATATTATAACCCATGAATCCATACTTCGATTCAAGGAAAGTTAAGGTTCAAGTCTAGAAGTTAAGAAGCGAGTAGAAGTAAAGTTTCTAAAATTTTCTTAAATCTTTCACAAACGTTTTCCCTGTGCTTTAAAGACTTAAACTTCAAGTCAAGGAAGAGTAAATAATTGAGTTAAATTGTCAAAAGCTATAAGGGAACTAAGTTTTCCCTAAGAGCTAAGTCGCAAATTAAGAAAAGAGCAAGAGTTGACTTTATTTCTCAAAAGCTATAAAAGAACTAAGTATTCCCTAAAGGTTTATAAATTTTTCACATTTAAGTTAAAATAAAACTAAGAGTTCCAAAAGAGTTTTGAACTAAAAGCAAAACTTTTATTCAAAAAGGCGCTTTTTAAAGCTAAAGGTTTTAGTAAATTATCTCAACCATAAGCAAGAAAGTTTTATTAAAAGTATGAGCTAAATTATGTTTTGGAAGTAATATTGAGCATCGATGTAAATCTTATAGCAATCATGGGTATTAACATGTCATACTTTTTAGATCATCACGTAAGTTTAGTAAGTGGATCTACTAGGCTGAGGATGTTCTTTGCGATGGAAAAGTATAAGACAGTTCTGGTAGCGTCAGCAAGACGCTGTATCACCACTTAGGTTCATAATGGTTGCCGTCGGTTAGAGAAACTCCTATAGTATTATTTACATTTTTCCTCAAGGGGTTCTGCTTAGTATGAATGGCGATATGGAACTTCATTCAACATTGTACAAGTAGACTTTCAGAGGGAGAATGATATGTATTTTATGATATTATTATCTTGAGTTAACATCATTTATTTTAAACAACTTTTCTCTGTTTTGTACTTGTTTTAAAATGCTTTATATCGAAATGAGTTTATTTAAGTATCAAGAGTTAGGTATTTTGAGTTGAGTACCTTAGGTTGAGTATCTTGAGTTCATCTGTACTTAATTGAGTCAGTATTATATCCTTGAAAATGAGTATCTAATCTTTGAGTTGAATATCTAATCTTTCAGTTGAGTATCTTATTCTTTATTTGAATTGAGTTGAAAAGAGGTAAGTATGTTTCCTTTTTATTCAAGTATCAAGATTATGTTATACTTTAGAATTCCCTTTACATACTCGTACATTCTACGTATTGCCAATTGTCTAGCATCTTTTGATGATGCAGAAAGAGGTATTTAGGATCATCAACTGGAGATTCGCTGATATATCCCAAAGTTCGAGTCAGCCATGGTGAGCCTCCTTGTTTCGGGAGGACTTCATTTACCTTTAGGTTTAGTTAGGAGGTCATGGGTCTTGTCCCGACTTCTATCATTATCAGTTAGAGACATCATAGATATTCAATATAGTTGAGGAGTCTGTATTAATCATTTATTTTATTAAATATTTTAAAGACTGAAGTTGCCTATTTTATGGATAGTTGAATATATTATTTTTATTCAAAGTTGTTCATTTAAGTTTTAAGCTTTTGTATGCTTAAGTTAGTCTTCCGCTTGTGGTCATCCAGGATGAGGGTTCGCTTGGGGGCCAGCAATGGTCTTTGAGTGCCGGCCATGTCCAGGATGTAGACTCGGGTCGTGATAAAACACAAAATAATGGGTTAGCAAGCTACCATAATAAAAGTTTCATCTCTTATTATAACAAAACTTCATCATATGTTGATGAAGAATTGCGCCCACAATAGTTTGTAGCTATTTCATGAGTCACTAGACTAACACTACCCTTTTTCTTTTTAACTACAGAAGTGTGTTTACAATGTAACAAGGTGCTAAACAGAATTTCATCCACACACACACCTCTTCATTTAGATGTACGTAGTGAAAAGTAGCATGGTTACTTGTATCCTTAATTCATTCCAACCTAGTAGTTGAATTCACATAACACAGAGTATGGTGTATATCCCTATATGGAGACCGCTCCTTCATATCTTGATATTCATTGTGATCACAATTAGGATCCCCCCCCCACAAATCATTTAATTCTCCTACAGTAAAAAAAAAAAAAATCAACCCCTAATAGCATCTCAATTTCTAAACAAATGGTTGGTAATATTATTTGCATAGAATTCATGAAGAAGACTTAAATTACTTTCACCTTTGTTAGGGAAATCAGATTCCCAATGTGTATACCATGACATGAATTTGGGTAATCTGCGCTTGCAACCACCTCTCGTTAACATGTTCATAACATAGCAAGTATATTGTGAACATAACCAGACTAACTTTAAATTAGGATTTTAGATTATTTAGGAGTCAAACCTTTAGTTAGGATAGCTCAAGTAACAATATTCTCTTATTTCCTAGGAATTAGCTTTGCAAAACCTATTTTGTCTGGTTTGTATATAAACATCATTGGAGTCTCATTAATAAACATATTAGTTTCAATCTACTTCTCTGATCATATATGATATCAGTGCAAAAACACTCTAACGAGTACGTCGATCGAAACTAAATTTTTAGCACTAATGGCCCCTTCTCCCCCAGTTTTCAATGCTGATTTGTCCCTGCCCTCAAACAATTGGTTCAATTTAACCCATCATCTCAGTTGACAATTTCCCATTAAGTTGTGTGGCAGCCATAACTTCACCATTTGGATGTCTCAAATTGCCAAGCTACTCCATGGCCATGACATCTATGGTCATCTTGACGGGACTAAGTCGTCCCCTCCCGAAACATTCACCACTAATGGCTTGGTGAAAGCCAACCCAGAGTACAAGGAATAGTATTGTCAAGACAAACTCATCAAAAAATGTTCCCATGACATGTGTTGATGCCACTATCACTTCTACTATAGCTTTTGCAGCCAATTCAAAGTTTTGTGGGATAAACTTCAAACCTCGTTGCGAACAAATTGAAAACCCACATCTTCAACCTCCATCACCATCTCAGTCATGTAAGCTAAGACACCAAATCAGTTGTTGAATATATGCGGGAGATTTTCCCTCTCTCTCTCTCTCTCTCTCTTTCTCTCTTTCCCTAATGAACTCGCCACTGCTTGTTCACCGATAAATAATGATTTGAGTGGACTCGATCTTGAATTTTGTGAGATCTTGGTTGCCATCCAAGCAAGTGAGTCACTCATTAGTTACGCTGAACTTTTCGATAAGCTTCTTGATCAAGAATTGTTTTCTAAACAAGAGACCTCAATGGACTACCACCCAGGTCACAACATCTGTTGCTTAGGGTGTCAATATACATCATCGGCCCAACACAACAGCCATCGCCGCCAACCCACCAATAACATTGGGCGTAACCCAAACAGACAACATAATCAAAGCACCCCTTTCCAACATCCAAACCATTACTCTCAAGGGCGTAACTTTCCACACAAATACTCATGGATTCATTGTCAACTATGTGACAAATTTGGGAATACAACAAATGTTTTCCACTCCTTGTCCTATAACCACTTTGAATCAAAAGCAAATTTTGTTGTGCACGTGATGCCAAATGACCCCTGGATTGTTGATTCGGGTGCATCTCACTATATTGAAGCCCACACCCAGCTGCCTCCAAAATGTTCAGGACTTTAAGGGGGCCGAGTTATACATCGTGGTTTCACCGTATTTTTAATTCTTTTTCCTTAAGTTTAGTGTGTCCAAAAGACTTTTTGAATTAATTTTTATGTAAGTTTCTCTTTATTTGCAGGAAATATGCCTAAAAGATGAATGCGGAGGTTTTTGAGAAAGAAATGCAGAAAAGTACAACCTAAGGAGCTTGTGATGGTCCGTCGTCCCCGTGAAGGTCCGTAGGTGGCATCGTAGTGCAGCCTCTAAAGGAAGATGGGGAAGTCTTACCAAGTGTGGGGTTACGGAGTGCGTGACGGACCATAGTAGCCATGACGGTCCGTCCGGCTGGTTCGTCATGAAGATCAGAGAAGTAGTCCCAGTACCCAAATTCCAAGAGTTCAAGTGTTATGGAACGGAGACCCCCGAATGACCGTTGTGGCTGTGATGATCCATCATACCCGCCGTCTAGGGTAATGAAGATAGCAGCAGAAGAAATTGCATAAGTATGGGACAACGGAGTCCATGATGGCCCGTCGTGACCACGACGATCCGTCGCGAGGTCCGTCAACCCAGCCGCGTTTTGACAGATTTCCAGCAAATAGAGTCCTTATTTAATTAGGTTTTTATTTTTTTATAAATAGTTCGAAAAAACTCATTTTTGGGGTTAGACTCTTTGGTGGTTAGACTCTTGGTTATTTGAGCTTCTTTTGTGGATTAGACTTGGTGATTATTATTACACTTTTGGAGAATCTTTAGTCTTCAATTAATTTCAGTAATTGGTTGTTGGTGATTTTTGTTGATTAATCAAGTGAACTTCTGATTTTATTCTTTCTCATTGAAGTAAGTGCATGAATTCTTATATTACATATTTGAATATTGTTATTATGAATATGGTAACTAAACTCCATAACTTGGGTTGTGGGAACCATAGGTGAATAATGAGGTAAAACCTAACTAAAATAATAATTCTAGAATAGTGTCTTGCATGTATTGATAACTCTTTCGCTTAGAATTCTTTTTAATAGATGATTAACGTTAGAACTCGCCTTAATGCTACGCGCCGGACCAAGGAGGTAGACAATAGGAAAAGAACTATCAACATAGATTTAGTGTATACTATCTAATAGGCTAGTATTGATTGGTACGACGTAATAACTCAGTCAAATATTGAATACGATGCTTAATATGAGGTAAAGGTAAGGGTTTGTATAGCAACACACGTAGCCGGACCAAGGTGTGGAGTGAAATTTTCTAGATGCCGGACCAAGGATTTAGAATACATAACTTATCACTTTGCATGCAAAATACTAGGAAAGAATTGTTATAGTTAGAATTATCAAGTTATGAACCTGCGGGGAACACGTAAACCCTAGTTACTTTTATTAATTGATTAAACTCCAACATTTGAAGTTGTTCGTTGTCTCCATTAATTTAGCTAGTTATTTTCATTCATTTAGAAGTAAAAAAAACCCTTTTATTGTCTTTTCTTTCCAAGGAAATAATTGACTAAACAGTAGTAATAATAGATTGAAGTTAAGTCTGAACTATTGTCCTCGTGGGAATGATCCCAACCTCATTAGTTGGGTTCTTTACTTGATACGATCGCTTTACTTCTTATTTGAGAAGTAAGTTTGAGCGTATCACTAAGGAAGTGACTTTGGGTAATGGTAATGTGATTCCAATCACGCCAACTGGAAATACTCATTTAAATGCATCCAATACTACCTTCAAACTCTCTAATATTTTGTGTGCTCCTTCCATCCAATGCAACCTTATTTCTGTTAATCAGTTTTGCAAAGACAATCTAACTTCAATTGATTTTTTTCCTTTTACCTTTCTTGTCAAGGATCTGAATATGGGAACTCCTCTTCTGTGCGGGCCAAGTAATTTGGACTATATTGATAGTCCTCCCTATCTCTACCAAATATCAACGTCGCTATCGCTGGACCTTCCTTACATTTGTGGCATCGCAGATTGAGCCACCCCATTCTCGTTTTTGTTTTCTAACTTAAATAATTCCCGTCTTTCATATTGTTCCAAAGAAAAGATCACTGCTAGTAATTCTTGTTGTTGCAATGAAGTATAAATTTTTCCCTTTTATTCCACCATATTTTCCAGTAATTTTCCATTAGAAATCATCTAGAGTGATATGTGGGGACCCTTCTAGGTTCTCTCTATTGACTAAAAAAGATATTATTGTTTATTTGTGTATCAATACACTAAATACATTTGGTTTTACACAATGAAAAACAAATATGAAGTTAAGAAAATAGTTCAAAGTCTTCATTCTGAGCTTGAAAAACTTTTCGGTCACAAAATACTCAAGCTTTATAATGATGGAGGCGGAAAATATTAAGTCCTAGAACCATAACATAGTTTCAATGGCATACAACACTTTGTCTTGTTCACTTCATACTTATCAAAGGGTGGTATTAGCTCAAAGACGTCATTGCACCATCTCGAAATTGCTAAAACACTGCTTCATCAAGAGAGTCTATCTTCAAACTTTTGGTCCTTTGTCTTCCATCATGTCGCCTTTCTCATAAACCAACTCCCAACGACCACTCTTAATCACCATTCTCCTTTTGAAATTATTTTCAATAAACAACCAAATTATGAATCCCATCGTATATTTGGTTGTTTATGCTATCTATGGTTACGACCATATGCCCACAAAAGATTAGAGTTGTATTCCATACCTTGTGTCTATCTTGGTTTTTCCATCACTCATCAATGTCATCAGTGTTTTGACCCCAAAAGCTCAAAAGTTTTCCTCTCACGTGACGTAAAATTTGTAGAGAATATTTTTCCATTTGATAATATGTTTCTACCTTAAATATAAATTTTCATATTTGACTTGGGAACATACTTCCAATCTTACTAATACTAACTATGTTTTCCATCTCAAAAATGCAATATATGGACGTCGCCAAGCTTCTAAGCTTTGTACGATGCACTCACCAATTCTTTGGTCCAATGGGATTCCACATGTCCGAGTGTGATGATTCTCAGTTTTATTCTTCCTAATTTAGGAGTAACTATTTATGTTATAATTTATGTGGATGGTATAATTCTCACTTACAGTAATGTAGTACTCCTTCAGTAATTAGTTACCTCTCTTTCCAAAATATTTTCTCTCAAGTATCTTCGTTTGCTACACTATGTATTGGGCATCGAGGTACATATGGATGATAATGGCGAATTTCTTAGTCGATATAAATATACACAGGAGGTTCTTCATGACTCTAAGACAGAAGACTGCAAAGGCATCCACTCAAAAATAAGTACATCGACATCACCATTGGTAGATGACAGAGCTCAAAAAATTGATGGCACAGAGAATAGAATTGTACTTGGAAAACTCCAGTACCTATCACTTACCCGACCTGACATCACCTATGAAATAGACAAGCTAACTTGGTTCATTACATCTAAATATGTGGCTCACTGGCAGGCAGTTAAATGTATACTTCGGTATCATAAAGAAACATCCTAGTATGGTGTCTATATTTTCCCACATCATTCCACCAATCTTTATGTTAATACTGATGCGGAGTGAATAGGCAGTATTAATGATCACCGATCAATATTAGGTCATATTATCTTTCTCGGCACAACATCGATTTCATGGTGCTCTCGTAAGCAACTAACTATTTCTCGCTCCTCCACTGAAGCATATATAGGGTAGTTGCTTCTGCATTGTCCGAAACAAACCGGATCACCTACTTGCTTAAGGATCTACATGTGCCTTTCTCTGCTTTTCCCACAATACTACGTGATAACCTTGGGGTCACCTTTATAGTTGAAAACCCATTTCATTATACAAAAATGAAGCATCTCAAGGTTGATCTTCACTTTTTTCGCAACCAAGTTTGCAATGACCTAGTTCAAGTCTCACACGTTCACTTTGTTATTAAATTGAAGATCCACTCACCAAACCATTGTCTAAGAAAGCCTTTAAACACATGTTTTACAAGTTATATGTTGTCTTGTCACACATAACTTGAGGGGGGAGTAATAGAGCACATATGTTGTGCACATAACCGCACTAGCTTTAAATTAAGATTTTAGTTTATTCAGGAGTCAAGCTTTGAGTTAGGATTGCTCATGTAACAATATTCTCCTATTTCTTAGGAGTTTGTTTTGCACAATGTATTTTGTTTGATGTGTATATAAATTTCATTGGAGTCTCATTAATGAATATACTATTTTCAATCTAATTCTCAGAACTTATAGTTCATCGCCCATATACTTTGACTTTTCTTGAAATCATCCCAAATATATTCCAACACCTAAGTACTTATTTTGTAGGGGAAATTCGGTAGATTACCAACTAGAAGATCCTGCAGAAGATCCTTTCCTCTTTATCTTGCTACCCACTCAAATACCAATGTTTTTTCCTTTAGGTGCCATGAAATCCCTCAAAGTTCGAGGAAAGAGAAGAAAAATATTTGGGTGTGGGAGCGTGTGGGAAGGTGGGTAGCAGTGGGGTGGGTGTTGAGTTGTTTTCCTTGTTGGTTGGAGAATTGTGATTGAAGAAGAGATAATTATCATTTTGAAAATATCAGGGGTATAAAAATGGAGGATTTGACAATTTTTAGGGAAGAAAGTGAGAGGAAGAAGTATAATAATTTTAGATATTAGAAAATTTGTATTTGAGGGGCGGGGTAGGGTTAGATATCTTAGAGAAAGTGAGGTGGAATATGGGTTGGTGTAGCTGCAAAATTTTGGGTGGGTCCCATGAAAATATATAAAATTGGAACAGATGTGAGGGTGGCACATCAACATGCAAATTGCTCTCTTGGTACCTCAATACTTTGGTGCTTGGCATGAAGAGCCTGTAGTGCACCAAGCCAGCGCCTCATTACTTTGGCATCTAGTGCGGCCAGCGCCTATGTATTTTGGGGTCTGGCAAAACGCATCAGCTTGGCATCGAGCCGTCAACTTAGTTAGTTTTGCTCCTTTTTATGCTTCTCGTCCTTTTTCCAGATGACATGCCTTCATATTCCTGCTCATCAATCAAAACACATTACGAAATGGTGAAATACCCCTCACCTAGAGCCTGAGTTTTGATCTTGACCCGACTCATCTTTTGTTTATTACTCTTCTTTTTTATTGCTTTCCAACTATTACAAATAATTGGAAATTCAATTAAATCCTACAAAAAAAAAACTGAAAATAATAACAAAAATGCAAAAAAAAAAATAGATAATTAATTACAAGCAATTCATGTGTTGTCTCCTCCTCTTGAATGCCTTGCAATCTATATCCTTACCAAAGTAGTTCTTGAATCGTTGTTCATTTACTAAAAATGTTGTTGCATCCTTGAATTTAATCTTAACCACACCATATGTAGTTGTCCTGACCATTTCTAAATGCCCACTCAATTTAAACCTTAGTTTTCTCGGGTATAATCTAAGTCTAGAGTTGAAAAAGAAACACTTCTTTTGGACAGAATGAAAGTGTATGTGACCATGTATTTGTCGCAAAATAGAAGTGTCAGACCCTACAATAGTGAAACAATGTGTGTAAGAGTATGCATCACTACATATAATGTACAAATCAGATAGCAATGCATAAGAGTTATAAAATCATGGTAAAAGGACTTTCTATGAAATGCATTGATCATATTCACTGCAAGTTAATCATATTTCAACACATGAGAGATACTTCTAGAAGTAATCTTAGTTCATTATGGGAGGTAGAAATTTACCCTATACATAACCATGTGGCTATAATAGTGAATTTGGTGTCTACCTCACACCGAAAAGAGAGGTCCTTACTTACCAAGGTAAGAACCATGAACTTCTAGCTTAAGTGGTCCACTATAGCTAATGTCAATATAAGACAAACCTACAGTGGAGCATAGTTTATCTGACATAGGTAATCATCTCTTGTCCACTCGTTGCGAAGCATAAATTCCAACAGAAGTCATTATTCTTCACTTGTCTTATCACTAAGATACATGGGTGATATTCACTTGTCTTATCATCCATGGAAGGTACATTAAGTAGTCAATCTAATATAGGTTTTATTAGAATAGCTCCTAAATCTTGATTAAAAGTTTTGTTGAGAGAACCTTTAAACTCTAAGAATCCTTTATGGGAGAAAACCCATTACCATTTATGTATCGGATAGTATGTGAGAAATTCTTTCACTACAACAACATTGATTCTTTATTTTCGAAGAAACCTTAAATTATTTGTCAATTTCATAAAGAAACATGAATATCTTTATAAATTCATTTTTCAAAGTTCAAAACCCACAATATATCATCATTGTATAGAAATGATGGGTCCTGAAGGGGTTCATGGGGGATTCAACGTAAAACATTAAAATTACTTTAGTTTCGAAGACATAAAATAATAAATTGGATCAACATTGAAAGGAATCCATGAAAATTTAATAAAAACTCTAATTTTATTGGGGAATCTAACTTTACAAGTTGAACTTTTTAGGAACCCTATAGAGGATAGAGCTCCATAGGTGAAGACTATCATGCATTGGACGTCAATGACGTGACCCATGTATGGTCCGTTGGTCCACTTACTGACTGTACATCCCTATCATAGGTCCCAACTTTAACTCACAAAATTTCACTAAGTCTGAGACTCGCCTATGAAACCTACCTACAACTCATACATTGAACTAAGAATCGTCCTGGTGAACCGTAAAAATATGCTCGGACTTAACCTTGTAACTTAGTTAAACCTTCCACCTATAACCCCCACCTATGGTCCGTGACTTTACCTATGGACCGTTGGTACTGGCACCAAATCTAGGAAACCTACAATTTTACCTTCTCTTGAAATTTGAAGGTGTTACACCAACATAATAATATAAGAAGTTTGCGAACTCTTTCTATTGTACATAAAACCATTGGTTGCATATGAGTTTATAAAATGATATTCAAATCAGATGGTACCATTGAGGGGTCGTTTGGTAGGCTGCATTAGAAGAAATAGTTCATGGATTATGTAAAGTATTATTTAGTACCATGTTTTGTAGGAATTTGAGTCTATGTATAACTAATTCATTGATTAGTTATACCTTCTACGTGGTATTATAGGATATATTACTAATACCTTCCATTTGGAGGTATTAGTAATACATAGGAGATAATACCACTAGATAGGTTATGTAAAGACAAAAATATCCCTGAAAACATTTTAATAGTTTTGTGTATTTCTTGAATTTATGATTTATATTTGTACTAGTAAGTTTATTAAATAAATTAGCTTACCAATTATTTAGAGAGAGTTGTTTGTTACTAATAAATCCAATACAATTTTTTTTTGTGTTTGTGTATGTGTGTGTGTGTGTGTGTTTATATTTATGATTCACAGATTAGCTATGACTATGTTTATGATTCAAAGATTAGCTATGACTAGTCAGATAAGTATGTTTGATTTATGCACACAAAAGTCAAAATATAGATCATTCAACAAAAACACAACTATTATTTTATTTCTTTAAAAATAAAAATAATTTAAAAAAAGTTCGAAAAATACAATCTAAACGAGGTTAAACGTGGAATACCGCAAACCAAATTTGGTTAGATGACGACAAAAATGCACAACAATTATTGTCTAAAAGGTAATATTAATAAGATACAACTAATTATATTATTGATTCTCATCAAATTGAAATAAATATATACATTATTACATTTAACTTATAAAATACTTCATTGACCATGTTCACAGGTTATCGTGAATAAGAGATATATATGGTGATCCACATTGAACATTCACAAAAGAATCTCCAATATTATTTTGTAGAGAACTTATCATTCAAATTTTCGCTGAAATAAGCAATGCTATTTACTATAGTATATATTTTCTAATTATTTGTATTTTACACAATTTAAAAAATTTACATACATATTAAAACTAAAAGCTTGCAATTTTAGATGGTTTATTCAATTTCACTATTGTTGTCTATTTTTACACTTTTAAAAGTAGAATGTTGTGTTAGGATCGAATACCGCCCCACACTAGATGAATTAGAACACAAGCCACTTTCAGAAAGAGATATAGAGATCTAGATAGAGAAAGAGAACCAATGTTTCGTGGTAAAACCCCGTAAGTAAACTTCCACGGCGGTGATGGTATATTATATTAATAAATCATAGTATTTTTTTGGTTACGAGAATACATAGGAAACCTAAAATAGAGAATAAATAGGAAAGCCCTTAAAATATAGAATAAATAGGAAAACCTAAATTGAATCAGGTTCCACTACCTAACAATCTATTCACTTGGAGACTGACCAGTCATCCACAAAAATACCATTCTCAAAAAAACTCTCTCATCATCCACATCTTTACCAACACGCAACATCTGTAGCAACCAACTACAGAAGACCAAACCGAGGTTTTTTACATAACCTTAGTTTTCCCACCATCAACACATTTCGTCAACATGTTGTCGGGTTCTTCTTTGCAACCTCTATCTTCTCAAGCACATATCACCATCCTCCACTAACGGACCTGCGAGTGAATGATATCGCCTTCTGATGTGCTTTGTCTTCGAATGGTAGATCTGGATTTTTTACCAACGGTATGGCACTCTGGCTATCGAGTACAGAATCTTCTCGCTTCCCTGCTTCTTGCCCATTCCTCAAGATAATCTGCCAGCCATATCTCTCTTTCCCAGTTTCACTATTTGCCCATACTCCAGCTTCAAGTAATTAAAGCGAACCAAACCCTTCTGAGCCTGGACATCCAACTCCACGTTGTTCCCCCTATTGGTGTGAAATGCACCCTGATGTACTCTGCTTCGATCCACTCCCCACCAAGATCAGCATCCATAACACCCTGTAGAGTAACCTTTGACGTTGCCAAAACAAAGTGGAGGTACCTGGATGTACCTCTCAATATCTCAAGAAGCCACTTCACTTCACAGCTTCCCAATGCTCTTTCCCAGGGTTCGCCATGTACCTTCTAACTACTCCAACTGCAGTTGCTATATCCACGGTCATGGCAGACCATAGCATACATCAAACTACCAACTGCTGAACATATTGAACAATACATGTTATCACGCTCCCCGGCAGGCTTGGGTGACTTCTCCTTTGACATTTAAAGTGATTTGCTAAATGGAGTAGTTTTGGGTTTAGCATCATTAACCCTGAATCTGCTCAGCACCTTTTCAATGTACAACTCCTGAGATGATTTAAAGTGCCAGCATATCATCACGGAAATTTTCATATCCCCACAATCTGCTTTGGGCTGGACCTCCCATCGTTCATCTCAAACGCTGCATACAACCTTTGTCTTCAGATTGTTATTCCCTCTACTAGATCTTGCAATCAACATATCATCCACATACAAGAGTAGAAAAACAATGCATAGCTGTATTCTTGAAGTAAAAACAAGAATCCGTTCCAGCTTTGCAGAATCCACTCTGGTCATGAAGGAGTCAAACTTCTTGTTACACTGCTTGGTGCTTGCTTTAGTCCATACAAGCTCCTTGTTAGCTTTGCACAAACCTGTGTTCCTTGCCTGGAACACAAATCCTTCCCGGTTGCTACATATAATCTCTTTGATTGTCCCATCTCCATGTAAAAATGTTGTTTTTTACATCCATTTGCTTCTAGATGCAAATTTTCACGCTGCAACAATACTCAACAAATTGAATAGAGATTAACTTCACCACATATAGAATATTTCAGCATAATCAATACCTTTCCTTGTGAATATCCTTTACCACGAAACGAGCCTGAACCTTCTGTTGCCATCTGTCCGTTTTGATTCTGAACAGCCCTTGTTCAGCAAAGCTCTCTTCCCTGCGTACTAGAACTCAGTCAACACCATTGTTAGGTCTTCTCAGGGACCTCAATCTCATCACTCCATGGATTTCTCCACTTGATTGAATCCTCCACCTGTAGGGCCTCGCCTCAAAAGACCTCTGGTTCCCCCCCCTCATCAGTCAGCAATAAAAGTGTAATGAAAGTTGAATCCTATCTGGTGCCCTGATGGATCTGGGATGATTCTTCCTTAACACCTGCTCAGGTGTAACGTTCTCCCTTTCTTCTACGTTCTCCACATCAGATTCTTCAGTAGGATTTGGTTGAGTATTCTGCTTCGACATCTCTGGGTTACTCTTCCTCCAACTCAACCTCACCCCACTTGCTTTGTAATCTCTAGAACCTTCTGCTCTCTGTCCTTGTACAGGACAGACTCATCAAATGTCACTCACAGAGTCTCCTCAGGATCTTTTGTTCTTGTCCATCCTG
Source organism: Solanum habrochaites (assembly GCA_027704765.1). Lineage (NCBI taxonomy): Eukaryota > Viridiplantae > Streptophyta > Magnoliopsida > Solanales > Solanaceae > Solanum > Solanum habrochaites. The sequence continues at coordinate 30,792,809 of JAKWJA010002496.1, read as the reverse complement.
AACCTCTGTAACCAAACAAATCAGAACGATATCCTATGAAGTAACACTCACAGCCTTGTCCATCAAATTTGTCTCTATTTTCTTGATCACCATGACTATAACCATGCAACAAACGTCCCCTCAAGTGTGAGTACTTGATTCTTTTCCTGTCCACCTCCTCGGATCTTGACCCTAAAGTAACTGTTGTCCCTGTTGATCAAGGTATGGCAGCTGTGCTCACCAGCATCCGCCCAAAGTGTTTGGGCAGCCCACAGTGTATCCTCATACTCCTTGCCGCTCATTCAATGTTTCTGTTCATCCTCTCAGCAATTCCATTCTGCTCTTGCCATTCCTAGGAACTGTTCCATCAATCTGATTCCCTCAGCTTCACAGATCCTTGAACTCTGATTTGTCATACGCTCCTCCATTCAGACCTAGGCTTTTACTTTCAAACCGTCTGATTCTACCTTTCAGCTTTCAACTCTTAAAAGTTTCAAACACATCGACTTAAATGCTGCAAGAAGTACACCCATACTTCCTTCTGAAATCATCAATTAAGGTAACATAGAATCTGGATCCTCCAAATGATGATACTGGAGATGACCCCCACATCTGTATGGACCATTTCCACCTCACTTTCTTTGTGCCTCTAGGAGTCCTTGTGAAGCTTACTCTTTCTATTTGCCACCATAACATCTCTCTCGCAAAGACCATATCAACTAAACTTCAGACCCTTTAATGCTCCTTTTTGCAACCGATCATCTTCATTCCTTTAGGTACTCATGTGTCCAAGTCTTTTGTGCCACATACAGTATTAAACCGGACGCACCTTCCAACATCGGTCATGGTTTATACACTCTTCAGTGGTATACAAGGTTCAGAATTGTACTACCACGGCTACTACCATAGCCCCGTTTCATGATCTGTCCACGAACCTCCCAATGCTGTTGCATATCCCTGCTATCCAACTGACCAACGAGATTATATTTTTCTTGATCCCAGGAATATATCTGACATATCCTCCAATTTCCACCTGGTTGCCGCAGGTTGTCTTTATGGCAAAACTGGTTCCCCTTTCCTCAATCTCTAAGGCATTTATGTCAGTCAAGCATATACTTTTCCAAAATTTCCAGATTGGAAATTTTGGACAACTCCTTGCTTGGAGAACGAATTGAAAGATGCCACCAGAATCCAAACTCATATGATTTTTTTCCAACCGGGACTGTTCACACTAGGATTAGAGCATACCCAATGTCCCCTCTGCTGAATTGACAGAACATTGTCCTCCGGCCACAGTTTCTGGGATTCCTGTTCTTCTTTGGCTTTGTACATTTTCTGTCCGAAAGGCCTTTTTCTCCACAAGCTCCAACAAGTCACTTTGATCTTTTCAGTATTTTCCCTTTCCTCGATTATTTGATTTTGATCGCTATAATGATTTTTTTGCCCTTTCGTCTTACTTCTCCCCCTTCGCTCATTACTGAAGCAATTGCCCGATCATCTCCCACTTCTCGTTTTGTGAATACTTTCATAATAACAACCTCACGGATTTAATCAACTTCAGTTCTCAGTCCACGTAACGGCTAATCGCAAAAGCAACAACAGTATCCCAAGACTCTGCAAGAATGACATCAAAATCAAACGCTTAATTCTTTCATCTTCGAATTAATATCCACAGAATTGAATTGACTCACAATTAATTGAACTCTTTCTGTTTATTAATCCAGAATCGAATCCATTCTCAGACATCTGTAAATTGAATATCCTAACCTTAAATATAAAACTGTTCATAGCCGGTTTTTCATACATGTTTGAGTGTCCTTCAACAGACCGTACTCGTCTTTCTTCCTTCACATGTTTGAACGCCACGTTTCTTGACAAAGTCATCGGATCAACCCTAGGCCTGGCGATCCTTGAGTTTTTTTTTCCAACTTCTCCTGCCGTTATGTATTCCTGGCTTCACCCCTTTCAATTGTTCGTGAAGATCTTTCTGGTATGATAGAAACTTTGATCTGCATCTACAGAAACTAAATCGGATCCATCAAACTTCTCGATTTCCAATCTTCAAACTATTCAGCTCAGTGATCGTGTTGAACTCTCCTTACTCTGATACCAGTTGTTAGGATCGATACCGCACAACACTAGATGAAATGAAGAACACAAAACTTTTCAAGACACAGATAGAGTCTAGAGAGAGAAGATGAAAACCCAATCTTTCGTGGTAAGACCCCGTAGGAACCCCCCCCTTCCACGTCGGTGAGGTATATTTATATTAATAACTCAGATATTTTTTATTAAAGAGAATAAAAGGAAAACCTAAAATAGTAATAAATTGAAAGCCTAAAAGCTAGAGATAAATAGTAACACCTAAAATTAATCAGCCTCCACTTACTACCACTTTATTCTTTTTGATTGAATTATTATCGATTAAGATGACAATTATTTATTCTCAAATAATTCAAGTGAAAAAATAACAAACAAGACAACTAAATTGTTCTTCCCATAGCAAGTTAGAAGGTTATAAAAAATAATATTGTCTGAAATTATCTACTTTGATCCAATTATATAATAATTCAAGGGTAAAATTGAAAGGAAGGTTTTTATAGAGCTATAATCCAAACACAAGATGTGGTGAGAAAAAATAAATCAAACACTTGATAAAAATATACCCTGCATTACTAATTCCTGCAATAGTTATCCCTACACTACTTATCTCTTCTTTAATAATCCTTGCATTATTGATCTTGTACTAAACGACCCCTGAAAGATATAAGGTTTGCCATATTTCTAAAGGATACACTCTAGTAGAGGGTACTCATTAATAGGAAATATTTTCTCCCACAGTAAAACTTACTACACATTGTTGTCTTCTTACTGTTGTTGCTACGTGAAATTTGTTCGCCTACCAGCTAGACGTCCAGAGTTATTCCTTCACGACGACTTGAATGAAGCAGTGCATATGGAACCTCCACCTGAAATTCACCGACATGGGGAGAACATTATATGTTGTCTACACATATCCCTTTGTGGTCTCAAACAAGCATCAACAAATTAGTTTCTCACCTTTTTAGAAACGATTCAAAAGGCTGACTATGAACAATCAAAAGCTGACTATTCTTTTTTTACCAAAGGCCAAGGTACTTCATTTACTTCAAATATTAATTTATGTTGATGATGTACTTCTCATAGGAAATAATGTTAAAGAAAATCGAGCATCTCAAAAGGTTCCTTCTGAAATGGTTCTGCATTTAAGGTTTTGGAGGTTTAAAATGTTCTTTGGGTATTGAGTTTTCCAGATCGCATAAAAGTATTTCATGTCTGAAAGGAAATATACATTATACATATTACAAGACTAAGGACTTCTAGGGGCACGCCTAGACATATTTCTAATGGAACAAAATTTGAAACTTACTCCTACATATGGAGAATTATTTAATGATCCAACTAAGTATAGAAGATTAATTGGCAGGTTGTTTTATCTTATGGTTACTAGACCTGACATAGTCCATTCTGTACATATACTAAGTCAATACATGCAACCTCAAAAACCTGTATGAGATGTCACTATACGGGTCCTTAAATATAGCAAGGCTAATTATTATATTCCACCAATGGGATCTTACATTGAAGGTCTTTTCTGATTCAGATAGGTGAAGTTGGAGTGCCATAAGGAGATCACTTACAAGAAATTGTATTTTTCTTGGAAATGCTCTTGTCTCATGGAAGTCTAGGAAAAAATCAATTGTTTCAAGATTGTCAGCAAAATCACACATTCTTTGAGCTCACATGGTTACAGTATATTCTACAAGATCTGAAAGTCCCACAAGTAACTCCAACAAAAATTTTTTTTGACAATGTAAGTTTTGGATCATGGGTCGCCTATGTAGACATACCAAACCCGACCTGATCTGTTTTATACCTTATCAAATCAATTAATTTTGGATAAATCTTTTTAAAAGGATCCTAGTGGGAGTATTTTTCGAATGTACGTGATACGTGAAATAGAGAGGAAATTGTGTGAAATAGAAAACCAAAAATAAGCGATTAGTCAAGAAATGAAGAAGTAAATTTCTCAGAAAAATTAATCAATATAAAAGCAGACTTATAATTTTTGAACACAAATCTTTGTTTCCTACTGATTTAAAGATGGACTTGAGCACCAACCTGTCAAAGAAGCAGATCGAAGACTTCTGTTGTGAATTATAAGGTACACGTCTCATTGTTGATTTACCTTATTTATTCATCAATAGTATCAAAGCTATTGTTATTAATCTCATTATGTGTGGTATTCTTGGATATTCACTTTATATGTTTATAAGAAATTAAATTGAGACTATTTCTTTTTAAAATTAGTGAATAGAAAGAATTTTTTTTTGGAAGAAGTTAATTTTTTTAACATTTAATTTTTGATTAATAATATGAAAAATAGGATTCAGAATCCTATTTGATTGTGACTCATGAATTAGAACAAATTACTTGTCCTACTAAGAAAATAATTCTACATTTTAAAAAGAAAAAACTGCTTCTATATAATAGCAATTTGAAAAGTAGTTGAAGGATATTTTTTGTCAAAACTTATTTTTTGTATTTTTCTTGTGCATAACTTTCCGAAAACATATTATAATACAACAACGAAATTAAAATGAATAAGATACAAATTGTTGAAGATTTTGACTTTTTTTTAGAGTTTTTCAAAAAACTACATCTGTTTGGATAAATCTAAAAATTTGATGTGCAGTTATTGGATGGAAACTTTTTCTTTTATGATCAGCTCGTTTTAAGATTTCCAGAAATATATTATAATAGATCAATAGACTTAAAATGAGTAAGATATGGACCTTTTAAGTTTGGTTGTAAAAATGCTTTTTTTAAGGAATATTTTTTTCAATGGAGATTAAAGTCCTATTTAGGATTATTTTATATGTGTCCTCTTTAGGATCTTATTGGTCTTGTGTACTCGTTTAGTCCTTAGGTTCTTTAAACAATTGATTGCCTTTTATGAGAAATTTGGTGACGTATGTTGTCACATTAAATGGTATTAACCATATTTCATTTTTTTCAAATTTGAGATATGGCTAAAAAGATTCATGCTCAAATTATTTCAAGTGGGATTTCTCAAAGTCGAGCCAAAAGACGAGGTCGAAGAGCAACCCGCCGTAAGATATGTTTCCGAGGACGAGAAGTCGTACGAATTTAGTATCCCAAAAGACACACAAAGTATGTTAAGGAATGAAAGGAACATTCAAACAAAAATACAAAAAGACGTAAGAGAGTTTAAGTCTTTGAAGATGTATCCCCTTGGTTGTTTGATAGGATTCCTCCAAATCTTTGTCGTAAAATTTAAAAAGCTTAATGAATGTGACATTCAAGTTACAGAGAGGGAAGGGTACGATGTTTTGCATGATTCCTTCCCAGAGTACTAGAAGAATAGGAGTTAAATGGGTAAAACTTCACCTACAGTATATCCACGTACGCCCTTTTTTATCAAAATAATTTTTTATTTTTTATTTTTATTTTATTAAACTTTGAAGTGAAAATCTTTAATTGTGCTTTGATATGAATATTTGAGCTTTATTCTCTTTTATTTTTTTGATTAGTGAATGATTATTATATTGCACAATATCATATAGTGTTTAATAATTAGACATTTAAATCTGTGTGATTATAGTCTGAAATAAATTAGTGTACACATTAAGAAGTTAATTTCAAATTTTGGTTAAATATTTAATTCGCAGATGACGAATGGATGCTTGTGTATCTTTACGATTTTACTTTTAAATATGAAACCTTTATGAAAATTGATTTGCTTGAACGTGTATGTCACATGCATAATTATTAAAATTCTTGCCTAATTATATGTCATTAACAGACATGACATGCTAAAATAGGTCACATATGACAAGATTGAATGAACAAGTTAGCAAAAGAAGGACATTTAGGTTCTTTCACGGAAATTAAAATGTCAACTTATGAAAATTGTCTTGCTGGAAAGATTACATGTAAACCATTTGGGAGACTAAGAGAGTTGAATTCCCACTTCAATTAATTCATTATTGATATTTATGGTCCAACGAGTGTAAAGACATGGTCTGGTGCTGCATATTTCATTATATTTATTGATGATTTCACGCGCTTTGATTATGTCTATTTGATTTTTAATGAATCTAAAGTACTTGAGTGCTTTAAAAAATATGAATGAAGTTGAAAATCAATTGAATAAAAGCATAAAAGCTTTAAGAACCAATCAACGAAGTGAATATTTGTCAAAACAATTTGAAGAATTATGTACTGAAATGATATTATCAAACAATTAACTACTTCCAATACACATCAACAAAATGGTGTAGCTGAAAGAAGGAATAAGACATTATTAGACATGACAAGATCAATGATGACGCAAATAATTTTTTCTCTCTCTTTCTGGAGAAATGCATTATTGATTGCGGCTTATGTATTGAACAAAGCGCCTTCTAAATCATCATCTTCCATGCCTTATGAACTTTGGACTGGTCATAAAACAAACCTTAATGATCAACGACCATGGGGTTGTGTAGCATACATTAAAGATCATTTTGGTGAGTTTGGTAAACTAAGTACAAAAGGAAAGAAATGTATCTTTATAAGGTACTCTGAACGCTCCATAGGATATGTGTTTGTCAATGAATTTGAGGATGGAAGTATTTATTGAAATTGTATCACGATATGTCAGATTTTTTGGATGATGATTTTCCAAAAAAAAAGGTGAAATAGATGGAGCAGAAACTTTGTACGAAATGTTGAATTCAGAAGATTTGATGTTGTTGTCAAACATACTTGATAATTCAATGAATCAAGAAATGATTCCTGATCCAACTGGGAGTTATGAATCTCGAAATCCTATAAACAAATATGAAGTCCAAATTTGTAAGAGTACAAGAAAAGGTGATCCTAAATGATCTTAAGAGATTAAGGATTATGTTTATTTGGTATCTCCTACATAATTGAATGAACCTAATTTTGTGATAGAGGCCTTATCGAGTTCTGAAAGGGATGAATAATTAAAACCAATGAGAGAAGAATTAGAGTCTATGAAAATCAACAAAGTCTGGGATCTAATTAACCTTCCTAAGTAACGCTAAGCCATTGGGAATAAATGAATCTTTAAAGTTGAATGTTCATTGAATGGTTAATAAAAAGACACAAAGCACGATTTGTTGCAAAATGTTTTACTCAAGAATAGTTGGAATAGACTATGAGGAAAATTTTTCACCAATTGTGAAGTTTACATCCATACGATTACTATTAACTATTGTTGCACATTTAGATCTAGAATTACACCAATTGGATGTAAATAATATTTTTCTCAATGGAAAATTAAACAATGAAATCTACATGGAACAATCAGTAGGTTTCATTGTTAAAGGCCAAGAAAAAAAATTAAAATTGATAAGATCAATTTATGGCCTAAAGAAATCTTCAAAGGCAGTGGTATCTAATATTTTATAAGGAGGTGATATCATTTTATTTGACCATGATCGATGAAGACCATTGTATCTATGTGAAAAAGTACAATGGAATTTTTTAATTCTTTCTATTTATGTAGATGATATTTTATTAGCTCGAAATAACTTGGAGTATGTAAAAACTGTCAAGTCATGGCTAAATAAATCATTTGATATGAAAGATTTAGGTGAAATAGACTACATATTGGGTGTTAATATCCAAAGAAATCGCTCTAAGAAATTTTGGAGTTTATCTCAAGAAACTGATACAAAGAAAATATTGAAACGTTTTCGAATGTATTATTACAAAACCATGGATAATACTGTAGTAGGTATCAATCCAATTAGAAAAAATCACTGGAGAGCAGTAACGAGAATATTTTGATATTTGAAGAGAAATGCAGATCATACACTGTTATAGTGAATCTTATTTATTCATAAAATGTTATACTATTGTTGATTGGGCTAGTGACCAGGACGATAGAAAATCAAATTTCAACTTTGATTTCTTACTATATGGTGGTAATATTTTGTGAAAAAGTAAGAAGCAAACTTGAACAACTCTTTTAACCATGGAATCTGAATTTATGGCATGTTTGTCTGCATTACAACAAGTTGTTTGGACAAAGAGATTCTTTGAACGTTTGAATATTCCAAAGAATTCTAAGGGTCGAATGATTCTATATTATGATAGTCAAGCAAATATATCGCATACCTAAAAGATCCTAAATATCACAGCAAAACCAAACTCATTGACATCAACTACAACTTTGTGAGAGACGTAGTGACAAGTGGAGAATAACATTACAATACATTCATACACTTGATTGATAGTTGATTATTTTTAGAAGGTAATCTCTAGAGACTTGTTAAAAAAACATGTTAAGACTCTAGGTTTGTGTAGAGTATGATGATATGATTGATATGTTAAACTGAGTTGATTGATATGATATTCTCTTCAATATAAAACTATTGAATTTATGTTCAAATATAGTAGGCATGTGATAACATGTAAGACACAAAATGTGTCGAACAAGTCGCGAGATTATCTCTCTCACACAAACAATTGCCTCCTACGTCGGGGAACGTAAAGAGATAAATTTCACCATCATTTTATGACTTTCTTTATGATCCTGACAAAAGTTTCTACAAGAAATGAGCTTAAGGATCACTGAAGAGAGAAACTAGGGTTAAACATATGGAGATGTTTAGACCTTTACGATGCCGAATGATCAATAGAATGAGACACATACACCAATTTAAGGTGTAAATATCGTAGCACGTGTTTCATACCACGTGTGTCTAGAGATCAATGGGCCAATGAAAGAATATTCCTTGCTTCTCATTGTGTGAGACACAGAGAAGTTAAATTAACCTTTCAATAAAATATCCTTTGACCTTTTGCTGTTTCTTGAATTTTCAATCGGTGTAGCTACTTTAGCATGTTACTAATAGCCATGAGAAATTCGGCAACGCTATACATGTCTAGGAAAGAAGTTCATATGGAACAGATTGATTTGAGTAGAAATGGAAGATGATTAAATGAACAATACAACTTGTATACATAGGGCGACTACTACACTCAAGTGTAATTGTGTGTATAAAGTTAAACATGAACTTGAGTTCACCTCTTTAAGAAGTTGAGGGATCGAATAAGTAACTATTGAAGTACAGAATGACGTGTGCGATATTGTGAGTAATATTGTCCTTTAATAGTAGTGAATTCTTTCCACATGTGATTAAATTCATATGTAGGGCTTGTAGAACCTTAAAGATAAGCTCTTCATGCTCACATGTCGCACGGACTATTTGTCGTACGAATTGTGTCTCATTGATATAATGTTTACTTGGGTCTTGTCCAAGATATACAAAGTGGGAGATGTAAGTTTTGGTTCGTGGGTCACCCATCTGGATTGACTCGGTCTGTTTTGTGTCTTATCCAATTAATTAATTGATTAATTAATTAATTTTGGATACATCTTTTTAAAAGGATAAGGCAGAACAGTTTGTAACCGTTCAACCTTTCTTTAAAAGACTCCTAGTGGGAGTATTTTTCGAATGTATGTGAAACGTGAAGTAGAGAGGAATGTGTGAAACAGAAAACCAAAAACAAGCGATTAGTCAAGAAACAAAGAAGTGAATTTCTCAGGAAAATTAATCAACACACAAAACAGACTTCTAGTTTGTGAACACAAATCTTTGTTTGCTAGTGATTCAAAGATGGACTTGAGCACCAACCTATCAAAGAACCAGATCGACGATTTCTGCTATGAATTACAAGGTACACACCTCGTTGTTGATTTATCTAAATAATCCATCAGATTATTAAGCTATTTTGCATATTGCAGTGAATCCTCTGTTCCATGAGATACATAACATATTGAAATAGCTTGTCACATAGTTCGATAAACGTTGCAAGCTGGAATTATTAGTCCATCATATGTACCTACACACTTCCAGTTGACATGTTTATTTACAAGACTTCATGACATTCACAGTCCATCTGGAGGGGGAGCTAGTGTTCACAATTATCATATTATCATATATTCACTTTCCTAATTAGTGTAAATTAAATCCCATATAATATGGATCTTAGATTTAGTGCCTTAGAGCTAAGTGTTAATTGATATTTAACATGCATTTATATATTGGTATTTAGTAAATGTAAATACACAACTTCAACCATTCATTTTCTCCTCTAGAATTTCATATTCAATAGATGCATAATGAATATAAAGAATATAGTCATAATTAATGGTCCTGATCAATGTTAGACAATATTAATTTGATAGATCTAATTAGTCCTAACTGCTTTAAATTTAAAATTTAATATATTTATATAAATTATGTTAACTACTTTCAAATCTAGAAAATAAGAAACAATGATTTTCATTTAAGTTGCAATCAAAAGAAGAATATCAAAGTATAATTATCTTTAATAGGTCAAGACTCTTCGTCCACATTGTAATAAACAAAGTATGAAAGTAACGTAAACCATCATTTTTTAGAAAAAAATAGGAAGAGCGAAATATTCTATCATAGAGACAATTTTTATTATTAAATTCTTATTAATGTCACTATTTTTTATGATGTTGTGATCGAAAAATGTATAAAATATCAAAATGCATTAATAATAAAGATCGTATATACATCTTAAATATTTCAAACTAAAAGATTCAACTAGTAAACTAAAAATGTAATGAATAATAATAAAATATATGCTGGGAGTTGGGACAGAGCAACCAAAAAAGAATCATCACATTATAAACGAATAATTATTAGAATATATAGGAAAAATCACAAATACCCCATCGATTATGATCAAAATCTTAGAGACACACCTTGATTAAATTTAGATCGTATTATCCTCCTAATTTTTTTAAAATAATTTTATGCACCTTTTTAGCGTACGTGGAATCCAAATATCTCCACGCGCCTCAATTGCATGGAATCACGGAGTGTGTCATATAAGACAAAAGGTGTAAAAAAAATAGATTAGGAAGTAATAAGACCTTAATTTAGTTAAATTGTCTATAAAATATTTTTACTATTCAAAATTAACTTATTAATATCAATGTAAGTTATAAGTTATTAATATGCATTTTTAACTTATTGTTTCACTATTATCATTATTTTAAACATAAAAATATAAAGTTAAAAAATAATATAATAAGCATCCGACGAACTCACTTATACAATCCAAAACTTTATTTTCAGTGGTATTTAGCTTCCCTTTTGCACTAAAATTCAATTTTATTGCCTCCTTTTATGCAACTAAATTCTCATAAAATAGTCTAAAATTTACTCTTTTTTTTTAAAAAAAAATAATCATACTAAATTGCATCTTTACTATTGAAAATAATATAAAATACATAGTAGACTTTGAATATAGAATTCAACAAACTTGATAAAATATTTAAGAAAAGATTGTAAATAATTAAAATTATTTCAAACTTCTCTAACTCTACTCAAACATATTTTTTTGAATAGAATACTTTCAAACTTTTCATAAGTTTCCTCTTCTAGTGAACTGTCATTCTAAATTAGTGATAACATTTGTACAATCTACAATCATCTGTTATAAAGTTAATACATCAATGCTTTTGGTATAAAGGAAGCAATTAATTTTTGACAATTGAAAAGAAAACATTAATTTTGATGAACAAACTTTCTATTTTATATATCAAAATAACTATAAACACAATTACCTTGGTTAGATGATACCTTTAATTATGGCCTATTGTTGCGAATAAAGAAATATCAAATTATCAATATTTTTTTGTGGTGCATGAAGAGGACATAATCCTTTGGAAATGGGATATTATAAGTAGTAAAAAAATTTAAAAACTGTCATATAAATGACAATTATTTTATCTTTATCATCAATAATTATTAAATTAAGATATTTAACAGGATAATACTTGATAGTTTCAAAAAATTAGGCTCTGAAAGTAATTATTTTTAGCAATATACTTTCAATTAAAAAAATCAATATTTTATGGTGATAACAGTTAGTTACACATATTTTTGAAATTCTATTATTATTATTATTAGTAGTAGTAGTAATAATGTTTCTTTGAAACTATTTTAAAGTTTAGTGAAATATAATAAAGTAGCCACTTCACCATTGGCAATACATTAAAAATAATGTATTAAATTCTTAATAAAATACCATTTTTTAATAACTCTTTTAAATTGCTATTTTGTTTTAAAATGCCTGTTCTTCTTTGCCTTCCTCCCCCCCTTCCGTCTTGCCTTTCCTTTCTTCTTTCCCCTCCCCCCCCTTCCCCCTTCCCGCCCTCCTTGTGGGTCCTGGCCACTCGTCGTTTTTTTCCTCTCCTTTATATATAGATAGATCTGCCCTACATAGCTAATATCACGACCTTGGAGCACCCCCTAGTCGAAACCGATGTCTTTGTCCTCTTAGAGGCTTCAAAGAAGCCCTTAGCATACATCATCACATCTCATAGGTAGAAAAATACACAACAATTAAGAACTTTACATATGAAGTATACATAGACTTCTCGTTTATCAACATAGTAAAATTCATCAACATAGTCTATTATTGTCTCACACATAACCATCTATAGAAGTACAAGATTTGAGATATATCCTTTGCACTATTAAAATATGTATCATATAGACTTAGAACAAAGTCTCAAAAGATTAATTGTCTAAGACATAGTCAATAGCTTGTGCTAGTGTAATGAGTTTCATCCTCGGACTTGAGGACTAACCAAGTTGGAGATCTTATCCAAGCTTCTTGAAAGTGGACTTGAATCTCTTCTTGACATTAGACTATATCATAGTCTTTAGGAGACTAACCCCTTGTATAACATTATCATAGCTCTTAGGTTCTAAGATGAGAATTCCTTTCATCACAACCCAATCAATAAGTTAGAACATTGCATCATAATCACATTAATAAGATGCACAAGAGAATTACTTTTAATCCTCCATAACCTTACCTTATCATAATCTCACATTCATCATAATCATATACTAGTCATATATGCATAGCATCATCATTTACACTTCAATTGAATAACAACATCAATTATAGATCAATATCAACATAATCGTGTAGTCATGATCTTTGAAATCTTACCTATGGCTTCCAAGAATTTCATCAAGGATATCACCATCAATTACACAATATTTATCCCTTAAATCAAACATTATCATCACATAACGGTAAATTAACAAGAAAGCATTCAATTCTAACCCTCCTCAATCATAATCAACCTAATTCATAAACTAGGGTTAGGGGAAGACAAATGTTTATGAACCTTTGTAGAGATTTAGAAAAAAACTTTAAGAGATAATTCAATACAAACATAAATATATGAAGATCATCAAGAATAATCAAATTTAAACAATACAATTCAACATTAAAAGTAAAACCACTAAATTGGATGAAAACATGGAAATTGAAGACCTTTGAAAACAAACTTTGAAGAGCCTCTTGGTGAAAAGAGTCCCAAGAATGAATAGCCTTCATAACATGACAGTTCTTGAAGAATGATGGAGGGAAAATTGAGTCTTGATTCCCTAGGATGAACTTTTCTTCTTCTTCAATGGTGTCTTAGAGTAGTGTGAAAAACTAGAGAGATATGAGAGCTAATTGGGTTTAGGGAACTATGAGGTGTTTAGGTTAGTTTAAGACGATGGGTCTTTATATCCTAAATAACTATTAAAAGAGTCCCGTAACCTAATTATTGAATAACTAATTATTTATCACCCCTAACTTAACCAAAATTGGGCAGTAAGCTGGGGTATCAAATGACGAGGCCCCATCGACGAGCCGTTGATCCAACCACGGACCGTCCTGGTCAATCGTGGTTTGGATTAAAGTCTGGATTTTGGGAGCATTATGTGAGGTTTGTTAGTGTGGACCAACAAGGACCAACGAAAGAGATTTGTTTCCCCTGGTGGTTACACTGTTTTTTGACAACTTTTAGGGTCAATTGTATGTGTCCTCCTCAAGTACCCTTAGGGTGGTCTTTGGGGAGTCGTACCCAGACGTTTCATACCTAAACACACTCTAAGGTATATACCTTTCGACCAAATTTGACCTTTATACGACTCCTAAAACCTTTGATACACACAAAGACACACTAGTTCACTTTCACTAGTCTCTGGACGTTTTGATTCTAACACTTCTTAATTAGGTTATTTATCTTTCTTTAAGCTTAGAAACACTTTTTAAGGAATATTTCATCAAGTGAAGCCTAGACTAGGTCATTGAACTTTCGAGGTGTAACAATATTCCCCCTTGCGGAACATTCATCCTCGAAAGACACTTTAACATCCTTTTGGAATTATGACTCAAGACTAGCAGCATAACCAACACATGATGCATAATAATGACTAGAAAATCAAAGGAGGAAACATTCACTTCATTCTCAACACATAAAAAACATCACAAGGAGGTAAGAACTTCATCAACTATCAAAATGCACATATTTGATGATTTCATGTTATGCAAGAAAGGATGTAATTCTCCATTTCATATAGTTCAATTCTTTCTTCAAGAAGCACTGCATGATTTCTGTAAAATCCAAAAACCACACCCTATAAGCTAAGGTCAATGTCAGATTGCAACCGGTGTACTTGACTTCTAGAAGGCCTTGTACAAGTTCTTACATATAATTCATCACATATACATAATGAAAAGTAGTGCAAAATTAAAACTTTTCACAGTCTTTAAAAACTCTTTAATACAAAATCATAGGAAATACTAAGTCTCAATCTCATAAAACTTAAGATACGAGAATACTTGGGACACGACCCATACTTCAAAACATAAAAATACGTAGTTTATCACAAACGCAAATGAACAGAAAGACATCTATTGCCCTGAATCAAATAAGGACATCTTCGACTTCACTGAATGAGCGACGATCAAGTCTTGCTTCCCCCCAATGGCCTCCTCACCTGCCCAACAACTATTGAATAATAAAAGCATGGATAGTACAACCACATGTCTAAGTATGGCATAATGCATGAAAATCAAAAACGGATAATTTATTATAAATAGCATATTTTCATTTAAAATCTATTTAACATAAGAATAAAACATTTAACAATTAGAAACACATAAGATAACATTGACAAAACGATTTAATCACATTTTTATCTACATTTACAGTAGCTCAACTCACTATCAGTGAAGTGTCTACTTCTTCCTTGGCACGTCTTAACGTTTAGTCTTCTCACTAAAAGCTATCCTTGACCCCCCTTAGCAGCACAAAGAGAGACCATCCAATACAACCCTAAGAATTTTTAGTATCGAATTCACGCACATACACTTGATGAATGAAGAACAACCATAACTTTCAAGAGAAAGAGATGAGAGATTAGAAAGGAAAAGAAACCCCTATTTTGTGGGTAAACACAACCCCGTGAGTAAACTTCCACACGCGGTGAGGTATCTTTTTCTTAATAATCAGAGTATTTTGGTTACAAAGAATAAATAAGAATAAATATAAACCGCGTAACAAGTTATATATATTAAGTCATCTCCCAACCCTAAACAAGAAGAACTAAATTACCCTCCAAGAATCCTTATAATAAACAATACAACACACTTACAAGACAAATCAAACACTCAATATGAGACTGATTTCCCTTACCAAGGTTTATTACAAGACTTGCTTAGTAAATCAAGAAGATAACGTCCATCGATTACCTCTTTAAGATATCTACATATCCTTAAGACTTTAAGATTAGATCAGTGTCCCAGATCAAGATCTGCCCTAACCTAGAGTCATTCTAAGACTCATCTAAGTAAGATCCGAAGTGACCATTCCTATCCCTTCACACCTTAACTAAAAAACAACCTTAACTACTCTAGATAAGTACTGTATTCATTTAACATACTTTCTAACTAACTCATTACTTTTCACTATTCATTTAGATCCGTTTCCACACAACAGGACATTCAGTAAAATTGTTCTGGACAAGCCTAGGAACTCCAAGTAACACCTTTAAAGCCAATTGTGCAATGTTTAGATGGTCTCATACCACCACCTAACTCAAGAACTTATATAATGCTAATAGGTAATACCATACATGAGAATAGGCCTACACATAGACCTGATAGAAAACATGGAATCTGAAGTTTCAACCGACTCCGATGAGGGTGTTCTACTGCCAAAGGTATAACCTTCGACCATCCCATGTAGGCACATGGTTAAGGAATATGAAGGGCATGTTTTGTAATCTAGTCTCATTCTTTAACTAGAAATACTTCCCTTACCATACTTACTCGGTGCTAGACTTCGTTCTTATAGAGTATTCACACTTAATGTTCACATAAAAGGGTTCCAAATCAAGTTCATGACCCAAACACATTTACGCTATAAAAGAAAGGTCCACTAGGGCTACCTCCAATGGCGACAAGAAGCTCATGATGACTTTTCTAAGGATTAATATGACACCGTTCCAGCCAATTAACCTTAAGTCTATCATCCCTTTACTTTGAAGGATACATTCATAACCTTACCACTAGGTTCAAGGTTTCACATAAAAGACCCCAAAAGACCCCCCCTTAACTTTCATTTAAGGTCACAATCTTCACCATAACTTTCAAGACTAAGAACTTTTAGCATCAATGTCAAGATATCACCATTTCCATTCTACATACTCAGCAGGGACACAATCAACCAAGACAAGACACCACATAGTTCACTTAATTTCACATACACTTCATTTTTAGAAGCATATAGAAATAATTTATCATCTTCAATTCATCCTATATACTATCTATCACATAATTAGACCATCATAGACTCAATAAGTCAAGTAGGAATAATATACATCAACCTAAACTATACCCATAAAGCTATATTCTAGTCCAACATGATCACCTATATAACATCATAGAACACATAATACTCTTCACATTGCTTAACATGTGATAGATATCATCAGACTTCACATAATCAACTATACCAATTAGCCACATTACTTCAAGTAGTTTCCGGACAAGTCATGATCATTACATTAATTAAAAGGACGCATCGATAAGAGGCCACATATTACAGTAAACACAAACAGAAACACCACCGGCCACCATAAGTGGACCATACAATCCAAGATAATTGAAGTCTATATAATCATAAAAATAAGGAATTAGGATGGCGACATACAATCACACAACACATCATCCTAAAAACCTCAGATCCATTCTAATCACCACATTCGGTATCACAGGCCCTTACCCATGCCATAATCCAATTCACATAATATAACAAGTTCATGACTAGGTCAAATTACTACATATTCATCAATCCGATGCAACCTAGATACCAATTTAATTAAATTATTACATCAATCAATAGCCTACATAAATTCATGGGTTCATAGGTTATTTTAGTTTGAAATCATCAATACAATATTAATTCAATCATTAATGTTTAGAAATCATTAATGCAAGAACCCATGGAATAGATCATAAAATTGAACAATTAAACTTGAGAACTTTAGAAAACATCTTTGAAAGTTGGGCTCCTTCATGAAGAGAGTTTCAAGGATAAAAATTCATACCTTGATGAAGCTAATTCTTCAATTTGATTAAGAATCTCCACTCAATTCGTCGAACCAATCCCTTCATTGAGTTTTGACTCCAATGGGGTTCTAGAGAGAATTCAAAGGGATTTGGGTTTTTGATTTGGAAAAATGAAATATTCTTAGTGTTTTAGACTTATAAACACATTTAAAATACAAAAAAGATCCTTAAGGAACCACCAATAGTCTTATTTTTAAGTGGGGTGAAATTACACTTTCACCCCTCACTTAACAGTAGCCTGCACAGGAACATAAACCCCAAATGACGGTTGCACATTGACAGGGCGTAAGTCCACACACGGACCGTCCTGTCCTCCATCGATAGGTTCAGAGACTGGAAACTGGAAGCTTATCTCCCCAATCTAAGTACCAGATGATGGCCTCCACTTATGGGGCGTCGACCAGGCCACTAGCCATCGTTTGCCATCCGTAGTTGGGATTGCCTTGGGCAGTTTTGGCCATCACCATGGGTCCTTCCTCAAGGACCTTTGGTTGGTCCTTGCGGATGTTTGCCCGAACATTTCAAACCCAAACATGATCGTATATAATTTTTTCACCTATAACATGACTTTCATCAAAAAAGAACACGTAAAACTCGACAAAACATGCTTAGACACACAAGATCATTTCAAGGCAACACGTTCGAACGTCATGGACGTTCTTAGATGTTTGACCTCCAAACTCCACGAAACTTAACACACTGCCTATATAGGATATAAAAACCAGTTAAGGACCTTATAACCTCATGAA
This sequence comes from Solanum habrochaites, assembly GCA_027704765.1. NCBI lineage: Eukaryota > Viridiplantae > Streptophyta > Magnoliopsida > Solanales > Solanaceae > Solanum > Solanum habrochaites. The sequence goes on along the minus strand of JAKWJA010002496.1, from coordinate 30,774,531 downwards.
TCACACATAAACACATAAAAACACATATAAGGCACATAGGTGACTTAATCATCGAACGTCTTAGTCTTTCCTTGACGTTTGCTTTCCAATGCACCTAAACTCTGAGACGCTACCTCTATACCATATTTTAGACCTACTTAGGACCTTAAACCATCATGACCAACATTTTAGGATCTAGTTCACCTAAGTTATTTTTTGAGGTCTTACCATTTCATAATTTCACACTTGAGAAATTTCACAAGAAATATCACATAACTCAATATAACAAGACATGTAATCAAGTTTACTTTCAAGTATGAAGACACATAATTCAAAGCACATTGAAACATGGATCTTCACAAGAATATGCACATTAAAGAAAAATCATAGAAGTTTAAATACACTCAAGACCGTTCATAAACAAAAATTAGGAAAAGGTACTAACCTCCACCTTGACTAGAAAAGGAAGGAAAAAATGTGGGTATCGGGACATCATATCATCCTCAGTCTCCCAAGTAGCATTCTTCATAAGGTGGTTTTTCTAAAGAACCTTTACGGAAGCTAATTATTTGTTCCTAAACTTCTTCACTTGCCCGTCTAGAATCTCAGTCAGGACCTCTTCATAAGAAAGGTTGGTGTCAACCTTTAAGCTTTCTACAGATATGGGGGGGGGGGAGGGGGGGGGGGGAAGGGGAAGACAACCCGTATACTATACACTTATTAATCATGACACATTGAAAAAGAATGGATGGACCGTAGCCAACTCAAAAGGGAGTTTCAACTCATAGGCAACACTTCAGATCTGTTTCACAACCTCATATGGAACCACATACTAGGGACTAAGCTTCTGTTTTGTCCCAAACCTAATCACCGCTTTCATGGGTGATATCATCAAATAAACCATATCACCTCCCATAAAATCAAGGTCCCTTTTCCTATTGTGGGCATAATATTTTGTCGACTTTAAGTCGTCTTCAAATGATCCCTTATAAGTCGGAATTTATCCAAGGACTCATAGATTACTTCGGGACACAACAGAGCAAACTCACCTACCTTAAACCACCCAATTGGAGATCTACATATCCACCCATAAAGGGCTTCAAAGGGTGCCATGGCAATACTCAAATGGTAGCTATTATTGTCTTCGAATCCTATCAATCATAGATGGTCATCCCAATTACCCTTTAAGTCAATAACACATGCTTTCAACATGTCCTCAAAGGTTTGAATGGTTTGTTCCGCCAAACCATCCATTTTTTGATGCAATGCGGAACTAAGTTTTACCTTGGTACCTGATCCACTTTGGAATACTTTCCAAAACCTAGAAGTAAATTGAAGACCCCCTATACGAGATGATAGTCAATGGAACCCCATGCCAACTCACAATTTCATCAAGATACTATTTAGCATAATCCTCCGCCGTATAAGTAGTTATGACGGGGATAAAATGGGTATATTTTGTCAATCTATCCATAATAACCCATATTGAGTCATTTTGCCTCCGGGTTCGATGCAACCCAACTACAAAATCTATATTGACATATTCCCACTTCCAAGTACGAATATCCATTGGTTGAGTTAAATCTCCCGGTCTTAAATGTTTGGCCTTGAATTGTTGATAATTAGGACATTTAGCCATAAAATCTGTATATCTTTCTTCAAATCGTTTCATCAATAGACATCTTGTAGATCACGATAAATTTTGGTGGCACCCGGATTAATAGAATATCTTGAACCATGAGCTTTTCCTAAAATTTGTCTTCTTAAGTCATTAACATGCGGTACACACAACCTACCTTGGTACCTAAGTAGACCGTCCTTACTTAGGAGAATGACTCATTCAGCTTGCTAAGTATTGATTCCTTCAACATCATGAATAGAGGATCAAGATGTTGCTTAGACTTCACCTCAACCACTAAAAATGATTGGAGTTATGGAGAACCATGAAACCCAATATTGGAGAATCTTCTAACCGAACACCTGATACGCTGAAATTACACTTCCATAAAGAAGTGTAAGCGGTCGTGATCAAGTCAAGAACCCAACTAGCAGGTTGGGGTCGATCCCACGAGGAAAATGATTTAGACTTAACTTCAATGTACAATTACGTCTATTTAGCCAAGGTTTTTTCGGAAACAAGTAATTAAAGGAGTCTTTTTGTGAAACAAGTTTCATTAACACTTCTACGTTAACAAGTAAGCAAAAATTTACTTTTTATCACGTTACGAGACTAACTAGGGTATATGTGTTTCCCATAGGTTCATAGAGTTGTATCCCTAGAATATGCAATTCTTCTCTAGTGCTTTACATGTAAAGTGGTAAGTTATGTATCTCTAAATCCTTGGTCCGACATCTGAGAATTTCAACCCATACCTTCATCTGGCTACGTGTGTATAATTTACTTACCCTTACCGTTACCTCATATTAGACATTATAATTGATGTATGGCTTAGTTATTACTTCGCACCAATCGACACTAGACTATTAGTTAGTATTCCATTAATTCTATGTTGACAATTCTTTTCCTATTACTACCTCCTTGGTCTGGTAAGTAGCAACAAAGCTTGTTCTAATGCGTGCACTCGTTAAAAAAACTTCTAACCAAAAGAATTATCAATACATGCAAAAACCTAATTGAAAATTGCTTATTTGCTAGGTATACTTTGTTAATCACCCGTGGTTTCCACAACCCTAGTTCTGGATTTAGTTTCCCATGAAAGAAAGAATACAATTCATTTTTTTTAAGTAAGAAATCATAAACTTACTTTATCAATAAGAAGAGTCCCAGAATATCAACTTGAAATTGCAAGAGAAACTTCAAACCAAATCCAAAAATTGATTGATTGCTAAAGTATTCAAAACCAATCTCCAAACTAAAGTAGAATAATACTAAGAGTTTCTAACCCCAAAAACCAAGGTTTTAATCCCTTATTTGTAGAAAATATTGTCCTAAATTAAAAGGAATTGAAATAAGGAAATTTTTCTCAGTTCACGCGGCTTCAATCTACGAACCAACTAACGGACCGTCGATCAATCGATAGTCTAAATACTCCTTCTGTCGTTCAGGACTTAGAATCATTTTTTCTCTCCTCCCGTGGAACCCTCTCGGAATCAATTGATGAACCAACAGTACGGTCTGTCGATGTATTTATGGTCCGTCAATGCAATCCTTCGCTCCATCCTTAGAATTTTTTCAACTTCGGATACTGGAATCTTCTCTGATCAAAATAATGGTTGTGCAGTACGATCTTTTGATCAATCAACGGACCGTCGTTCCCTTTCGTGGTTTCACACTTAGTCTGATTTGTCCGTGTGGTCTCCAATGTCCTTAATTGCTCATCTACGATTCCCAACTACGGTACTGTTCTGCATTTATTTCTTTAGTTTTTTCCTGATCTTGCCGCCTGAACATCTTTCCTATAAAACAAATACAAAAGCATGTTAAAACTAATACAAAAAGTCTTTAGGCACAGACAAATCTTAAGAAAAATGCATTGAAAGCACCGTGAAACCACGGTACATCAACACCCAACAGGATAATCTATGGACATCTTTCACTAGAACTTTCTTACCCTCTTCAACATGAGCCACACTACCCATAGTCATTCGACTCAAAGCATCCGCAACAACATTTGTTTTTTCGGGGGTGGTAAAGGACACTCATTTCATAGTTCTTCAAAATCTCTAACGACCTTTTTTTTGGATATTCAATTCCTTTTGAGTGAACACATATTGGAAACTCTTATGGTCGGTGAATACATGTACATGCACACCATATAGATAATGTCTCCATATTTTCAAAGCAATCTCTACGACCTCTAATTCAAGATAATGATTTGTATAGTTCTTCTCATGCACCTTGAGTTGTCTAGAGGCATAAGTTATTACCATAACATGTTGCATGAAGGCACAACCCAAACCAACTCGAGAAGAGTCACAATACACAACAAACCCTTTGGTACACTCCGGTAAGGTCAATACCGGAGCGGAGGTAAGCCTATCTTTCAACTTTTAAAAGCCTCTTAACAAGATTCCGACGACTAAAACTTAACCTTCTTTTGAGTTAGTGTTGTCAAAGGAGAAGAAATAGATGCAAACCCATCAACAAAACTTCTATAGTACCCGGTTAGACCCAAGAAACTTCTTATGTCAGTGGAAGTGAGAGGTCTAGGCAAATTCTTGGCCGCTTCCTTTTTCTTCGGATCGACCTCAATACCCTTACTTGAGACAATATGCCAAGAAATTCAACTGATCTCAACCAAAATTTCATACTTACTAAATTTAGCAAAGCGCTGATGTTCCTTGAGAACTTGCAATACTAGTCTTAAATAACCCACATGTTCATCCTCACTCTTGGATTATATCAATATATCATCAATGAAGACAATTACAAAAGAATCATAATAATTCTGGAATACCCTATTCATAAGGTCCACAAAAGTCGTCGGGGCATTAGTAAACCTAAAAGACATAACTAGGAACTCATAATGACCATACCTTGTTCAAAAAACCATTTTTGGAATGTCAACACGTCTCACCCTAAGTTGATGATAACCCGACCTCCAAACAATTTTTGAAAAGTAACTTGAACCTTGGAGTTGATAAAATAAATCATTAATTCTAGGAAGAGGATACTTATTCTTTATATTGGCCTTGTTCAATTGTTGGTAATTGATAAACATTCTAAGAGACCTATCTTTCATTTCATAAATAATACCGGAGCTCACTATGGAGATATGCTTGGTTGTATAAAACCCTTGTCAAGAAAAAATCCTTGACTTGAGCCTTAAATTCTTTCGACTCGGCCAGCACCATACGATAAGGAGGAATTGAAATGGGTTGAGTATCCTGTAAAAAATCTATGCCAAAATAATTTCGCGTTAGGCAGGAATTCCAGGTAAGTCATCGAGAATGACTTTCAAAAAATCCTAACTACGGGGACCGACTCTAAAGAAGGAATCTTGGAGTCTAGGTATTTTACCCTCACAACATGATAGATACATCACTTGGGTATTCATCTTACAATCTCTTAGACACGAAATGATTTGACCTCTAGGGATTGAGTTTCGTCCCCCCCCCCCCTTCTACTCAAAAATGGGTTCATTAGGAAATTGGAACTTAACTACCCTTGTTCTAAAATCAATTGAAGCAAAACAAGCATGCAACTAATCCATTCCTAAAATAACATCAAAGTCAAACATGTCCACTTCTACTAAATCCACCAAGGTAACTCTATTGGACAACAATATAGTACAATCCCTATAGACTCTTTTTTCAACCATGGAGTCACCTACCAAGGTAGAAACTAAAAAAGGTTCAACTAAGACATCGGGAAACACATCAAACTTCATAGCCACCAAAGGAGTTACAAAAGATAAAGTGTAACCGGGATCAAGAAATGTGTAAACATTAATTGAAAAGACTTGCAACATACCGGTAACAACATTGGGAGAACCCTCTTGATCACCTCTAGATTTAAGAGCGTAGAAGCGGTTCCTCTTAGAAGCATCAGAACTTGTACCGCTTTCTTGTGCTTGATTATTCTCCCTACCTTGACTCTAGGTCATGGGACAATCTCTAACAATATGACCATTCTTTCCACAAACAAAACAAGTATCTGCACCCACTAGACATTTACCCCCAAGATTCTTGCCACATTTGGCACAAGTAGTTTTCTCACATGATGATCCACCTTATTTTCCTCCTTGAGGATTAGGGTTAGGAACCCTATTATCAATAGCCTTAGAAAAGTTAGAAGGAACTTTGTTAGAGAATCTCTTCTTAAACCTTGGCTTATCTTGGATTTCCAACCTACCCTTAGAACTACATCCATTATAGGACCTTGCCCTCCTTATTATTCCTCTTAATCCTACTCTCTTCAACATGTTGAGAGTGCACCAACAAAATAAAAATGTCCATGTTGTCAGAAGCATCGTCGCACAAGATTAATCAACTAGATCATTAAACAATCCCGTCACAAAACGATTCATTTCATCCCTCGGATTTGACACCAAGGAAGAGGCATACTTAGACAACTTAGTGAGTTTAAAAGAGTACTCTTCAACACTCATACCTCCTTGAAGAAGGTTGATGAACTCTCCTAATTTTTCCTCTCCTTTATCCCTTGGGAACAACCTATCAAAAAAGGCACTCCTAAAGATTTCCAATGATAGGACCCGCTCTTAAAAACTTATTATCCTTCCATTGGGTGTACTATGTTTGCGCCATATCCTTGAGTTGATAAGTGTCTAGCTCGACCTTCTAATTTGAATTCACCCCCATAGCATGCAAGATCTTTTAGACCTCATCAAGAATTTATTGGGGGTCTTCATCAACCTTATACCCAAAAGAACATGGGAGGATTCATCCTTGTGAAGTACCTCAAGCGAGAAGCCATGGTACTACAATTTTTGTTCACACGGGGTGCAACTTCTCGATTTTCTTGAGCCGTCAGAGCTTGAACTTGATTAGTTATGGCCTGATCTTGAGTATTCATGTCTTGAACCAAACTTATCTCTTTATCCATCATAGCCAGAGGATTGACCGAAGCTTGGTAACCCAATGGAACTTGTTCTTGCGGAGGATCTTGATATCCTTATGAAGGATCCTGGTTGTCTTGGGGAGGATATCCAACATTAGCAATCTCCTCTTAAACTCTTCTTGCGGCTGCCCTTCTAGTAGTAATCGCCTATAACCACAAGAAAAGGATTAGATGAAAAAGGACACATAGAGTTAAGACTTTTGAGCATGACCTAGGAATACCAAGAAAGTGAGAATTTCTTAAGCATCACATAGCCTCTCATTCATAAGTGTGGCGCGCTTCACAGTTATGAACAAGACTCTACATAGACGTGGTTTAGTGAGTCATCAATCCTAAAATTATTCAAGATCATACGAAGATTTTCACAACCGGAGAACACTCCCTAGTCGTAATCGGCGTCTTTGTCCTCTTAGAGGCCTTAAACAATCCCTTAGCATACATCATCACATTTCACAGGTAGAAAAATGTAGAAAATTAAAAACTTTACATATGAAGTATACATAGAGTTCTCGTTTATCAACATAGTCTATTATTGTCACACATAACCATCTATGATAGAAGTACAAGATTTGGGACATAGACTTACACTATTACAATTTGTCTCATATAAACTTAAAACAAAGTCTCAAAAGATTATAAATGAACATTGTCTTAGACATAATGGGTTTCATCCTCGACCTGAGGATTCATCAACTTGGAGATCTTATCCAAGCTTCTTGAAAGTGGTCTTAAATCTCTTCAGTGGCCCGATCCTACATTTTTATAGAAATAGATAGAATATGGGCCATACAAACCATATGTTCTAAGTATGAAGACATATACAATCAAAACATTTAGAAACATACTAAAAATGACATTTTGTTCAAAACATGATAAGTCAATTTGAAAAGACTTTATGCATATTCCGATCATACATATAAGTCCAACAACACATTAAAATTAAGTTATAATCATGAATTCATGCTTAGAACATATTTCATCAACATATCATAATATCTTACTCACAATCCCAATCCAATCCAACTAGTGCAGTGCCTATGTAAAGCCCCATAACCCCACATAGACTTAGTCAACTAGAAAAGAACCCATATGCACTATCCTAACATCATATAACTTCATGTCAAGTACCTACAATATCATGCATGGCAACCAAAACAAACAACATCTATATCAAGTGTATGTACATCACATGACACCAACATAATAAAGAATCATCGTCAGGCATTTCAACCATAACATAAGTATATATAAATATCACCCTAGGAATTGAATTCCGTCAAGGTCTACATGTGCAATGTATAGGTAAAGTCTCATACTCTTACCTACACTAGTATACCTATCAAGTAAACTTAGTTATTATGCATCATTAACTTTCATTTACTCATCATTTTACTTTTGCAAAACTTACCCATAATCGACAATAGACCATGTGAGCTAAACATGGTATCCGGTGCAAACCCCTCACACCGAATAAGGGGATGTTACTTGTCAAGGTAATACATCAACATAATAATAGCGTCTACGTGGATCCAGTAGCTAGGTTTCCTATGGGGCACATAGTTAAGGAACTAGGAGGTTCTTGCTAGAAACCCTCGTTATGCATATGAGCATTGTAGTTTCCCTCTCATGAGACTTTATGTGAACCTACCTTTCTCATTTGAAGGGACACCTCTCACTATCTAGTTCACTTGGGGCTAAGATATATTTTCCCTTTTTGAAGTTATTTAGAGTCTTCCTTAACATTAGATTATATTATAGATCATAGGAGACTAACCCCTTGTATAAAATGATCATAGATTTTAGGTTCTAAGATGAGAACTTCCTTTAATCACAACCCAATCAATAAGTGAGAACATTACATCACAATTACATCATAGATTCACAATGCGAATCTTTTACTCCTCCATAACCTATATTATTAATAATTCACTTCCATCATAATCATCACTAACATATATCATAGCGCAAGCATCATTTACCTATAATAGAATAGCAACATCAATTAAGGCCAACATCATAAAATGATTAGTCATGAGCCTTAGAAGGTCTACCTATGGCGTCCAAGACGTTCATAAATGGATCTCACCCTCAACTCCATCATTGCAATGAGGCCCCTAACTCATTAAATCACATAATGGTAAATTACAAAGCACTCAAATTCCACCAACCCCCCCCCCCAATCATAATCAACCTAATTCATAAACTAGGCTTAGGGGAAGATAGGTGTTCATGAACCTCTATAGAGATATAGGGAAAAAAGTTAAGAAATACTTCAATACACACATAAAAATATTTATATCATCAACAATAATCGAATTTAAACAATACAATTCAACATTTAAAGTAAACCCACGAAGCTTGATGAGAACATGGAAATCAAAGATCTTTGAAAACCAATTTTGAAGAGTATCTTGGGGAAAAGAGTCCTAAGAGTGAATAGCCTCCATAACTTGAGATTTCTTTAAGAATTATGGAGGAAAACTTGAGTCGTTATGCCCTAGGATGAAGTTGTTGTTCTTTTTCAATGGTGTCTTAGAGTAGTGAGAGAAACCAGAGAGATGAGAGAGCTAATTGGGTTTGGGAAACTATGAGGTGTTAGGTTAGTTTAATGACTTAGTGGGGATGATATAGTCCTGCAATAACTAATTAAAACTTTCTATAACCATTTATAATTAACTAACTAATTATATAACAACCCCTAACTTAACAAAAATTTGGGTAGTAAGTTGGGGTCTCAAACGACGAGACCCAGTCGACGGGCCATTAATCCGACAACGGACCGTCCTGATCAATAGTGTTTTGGATCATAGGCTGGATTTTTGGGAGAATTTTATGAGGTTTCTAAGTTTGGACTAACGAGACCCAACTGCAGAGCACCTTTCAAATGACGGCTCATCATTTCCCTTCGTGATTGTACATTATTTTTGATAGTTTTTAGGGTCCTCCTCAAGGACCCTTAGGGTGGTCCTTCAGGAGTCGTGCCCGGATGTTTCGACCCTAAACACAATCTAGGTATATTCTAAACCTTTACACCAAATTTGAACTTTATACGACTCCTAAAACCCTTTGAAATACAAAAAGACACACTATTTCACTTTCACTAGTCTTCGGACGTCGTGGTCGTTTATTGAATTCTAACACTTGATAATTAGTTTCATTAATTTTTTTAAGCTTAGAAACATTGATTTAAGGAATATTTCATCAGATGAGGCTCTAGACTAGGTCATTGAGCTTCCGAGGTGTAACAACTAACCAAAATTATAAATCCATGCCTTGGTTGAGAGATTTTATTCCTGATGAATTCACCAATTATCATTTTACTCTATAGCCCTTAACAATGAGTCGTAGATTGCTCCTAATGAGTATTTCCCATTTGTTGATAGGACATACATGCCTTGTGCATATCACTCCACCATTTGTTTCTTGAAGGCATTCAACTTTGATTTCTCTAGTACCACTAGTATATTGTGGATGTCTATGCTCCTAGATGTCCTAGTTCTCTTTCTTATACACCGATGTACCCATCTAACCCTTAATAAATCTTTTTAACATTTAATTACCACAACAACTTACCCACTGATGCAACATTCCACAATTTTGCTTCCTTTGATATTTAGACCACCAAACTTCTTATGGACAATATATACTTTGTCCCACACTACTAGCTTAATGTTCTTTTTATCCTTAAAGCTACCCCACAAGTACGCCCTGCATGCTTTGTCAATTTCTTTTTTCACGCTATGGGATAGTATGAAAACAGATCCCCCAAACTATGAATAGAGAACATCACTGAGATAATCACCTGCAAAAGATTTGCTCGACTCTATATTTGTAAATTCAAGAATCACTTCAAAAATGTTCTATCCATTGTCATGTTAAAATACAAAATATTTGTTCGAGATAAATTATCGATAAGCGTCCAAGGAAAACCAAATCAATTAATTAGATGGGCTTACTTAATGGATTTTCTCATAAAAGTATATTTTTTGAATATTATGTAACGATCGAAAAAAAAAAGGAAAAAAATAAATAAGAATAAATAATAGGTATTAAGAAGGTGATGTAAATTAATAATAACAATCTGAAATTTTAAAGGGCATAATGGTTCCTTGTACATATTAATTAAAATAAATTCAATATTTGGGATTAATTAATGTAAATCCTCTTTGAATAATCCTTGAATTTAGTCTCCTAATCCTATTAAACAACAAAATCCTATAACACGCTCTCTCTCTCCACTTTCTCCATATCGTTCTCTCACGTTGGTTTCTTCCAAAAATATGTCAGAACTGAAAATCCTACATATTTAATCACACTCACAACTCACAAGAATTTTTAAGTAAAAAAAACGTCATCAAAACGTCACGGCTTAAGCGAGGTTCGTCGGTGAGGTTACGTTGAAGTAAATTGTTTGTTTTTGGAGGAGTTTTTGGGCAGCAACATCAACGGTTTGAACATCGATTAAAAGGTAATGAGTTCCTTCTCTCCGGCTCCTTTTCCTAAGAGGCCTTTTACTATTCAATCTATTCTCTCGAACTAAGGTTGTTCCCTGTTCATGCCCTCTCACTAGCTTCTTATGATCTTAGTTGGTATTCCTTGTTGGTAAGAATTAGGGATACTTGTTTGGGTGACGATCTCGTTTTCGAGTATGTGTTCAAGATGATGTGATTATTTTTTCTGTCTTTCAGAAAATATTATGTATATACATAATTTTCTACAAGATTTTGCCCATGACTTTGAGTCTTTCTTTAGCATGTTAATAGATTAGGATCTTACACTTTTTTATGTGCAATTTAGAGCTCTTAAAATTTTGAATTTTCCCATGGTGGACATGCTAGAAATTCTAGTTAAACAAATACCAAATCATACTTTAACTTATCTAAGAATCCTACGAACGACCAGAAAGAATGCTCAATATCCCATAAAACGCTGCATAAAATGTGTAACAAGTTTCCAGAATATGGAATTCGCTACAGTGAATTCTTGGAATTTTAGGTGTCAAAAGAATAAAAAAAAATAGGTGAGGTCGGCAGCGATCGAACCAGGACCTCAATAACAACATCATTAAAAAACGGAACTCGTCAAGGGGGATCGAACTGGGGTTGGGGGTCGCGAAATTTCAAAAAAAACAATGAAAGGGAATGGGGGGCTTGGGTAATTAACACCAACTGGGGGAGGAAGATGGAAAATTAAATAAACGAGTCCACAGGGAGTCTTGTGTGATCGAACCCACGACCCCCCATAGCACACATGAAAATAAAATAAAATAAAATAAAAGATGAGAGGCGTGGGGTCAACCCAATTACTCATCCGCCGCAACTGTGAGGCCAAATCAGAAAATAAAGTGATGCTGTGGGGATTCGATCCCCAACTAACGTCCCTACGCCTCTAGAAAAAAAATTTAGATGAGGGGCTGTGGGTGTTCACACCATCACCTCACACCTCCTCCTCAGAGCAAAACGAAGAAAAATAAGGGGATAGTGGGGGTTCGAACCCACACCCTAACCTATTGTAGCAAGTTAAATTCTAAAAATCAAAGGGTTGTTGGGCTCGAACCCCCACCTTTCGGTTAATTAATAGTAAAATTAAATTAAAAATTTATCCCTTCATATTAAATATGGAGATTTAAATTAAGAAATTCCTAATTAGAAGAATTTATTCTTTCATGTAAATATTGAATTTAATTTAGATTCTAATTAAAATAACAAAATTAATTCCTTTTATGTAAATATGGAGGATTTATTTAGAAGTCTAATTCAAATAGAAATTAATTCCTTCAGTAAATAGGAGATTTAAATTAGAATTTCATTAAATAAAATTATTCTTTCATGTAAAATATGGAGATTTAATTTAGAATTCTATTCTAACTAAAATAGAAAATTAATTCTTTTATGTAGTATGGATATTTAATTTAGAATATACTAAAATAGAAAAGTAATATTCTTTTTATTAAATATGGAGATTTAATTTAGAATCTAATTAAAATGAAAATTTATTCGTTCATGTAAATCTGGAGATTTATTTAGAATTCTAATTCAAATAGAAAGATAATTCTTTTTATGTAAATATGGATTTTAATTTAGAATTCTATTTTAAAATATAAAAAAATTTATTCTTTTATGTAATATGGAGAGTTAATTTATAGAATTCTAATTAAATAAAATTTATATTCTTTCATGTTAATTCTAATTAAAAATAGAAATTAATTCCTTCAATAAATTGAGGATTTATTTAGAATTCTATTAAAATAAAAATACATTTATTGCATGAAAATGTTGAGATTAGTTTAGAGTTCTAATGTTCGAATATTAGAATAAAATCTTAAAATATAAATGATATCCCAATGATTCAAGAATTGGGTTCCCCCCCGTGCCCAAACCTCTGTATTGATACATAAGCATTCGTGAGTAAAAAATATTCAAGATTGTCATCTTACTTACATCAAAAATCAAAGATCTTGTCATATATTCGATACTAAGTCTTGCAATACATAATCTTATGAAAGTAAGAATCACTTAGCGAACTATGAATAAGCCCCTGGGCTTTGTAATTTATATACAATAAGTCTAACATACGTTCAAAAATAAGTGAACCTAAGACGTATGTAATAAATTAAGGAACATTAGAGGATTTAATACGAGTGTAAGATACGCTAAATTTCCAGTGCCATTGTCATATGTGAAATTAACTATGAAAAAAGAATTAATATTCCACGTACTAGAGGTGAGGAACCATGAAAAACAAAGGTGTAATTGAAAAATGTGGTGACAATCATGATGTGAGGCTAATGTATATGATGATTAAAGAAATTCAAATGGACCTAAGTAAATGTTTACCACCAATACGTACTCACCAATGGAGGTGAAGATCAGAGAGACCAGTCGGCGGTCCTAATGACCACTCTAAAATGAAAATATGAGTTTTTAAAAAAACACTTAATACTAATGATGAAATGAAATCATCTATTAGCTATGATTATCTCATACTAGAAGCCACCTTCCTTTGATGTTGAGTTGAATGTATATAAAATTTATACTAGCACCGATAGGCTAGCTAGAGCGTTGATGCCTTCTTTCAGGAAGTGCGGAGTTCACGTAACTCGCATGAGATGAGACTGTCCGGCTAGCCGGGTATGGTCTCCAACATCTCCTAGTATTTGAACCTATACTTCCACTATAGGGAATCTGTTGGGGTTAAATTCCCATATACGCTAGCATGTTATGAGTCCTTGGCTGGTGATTCGCCCCCTTTTCAGTGTGGGGGGAGACCCGAATTTCTGATGCTCCATGATCTTTCGATTAATATTAAAGTTTCCCAATGATGAATGAGCCAAACCTCCATGAATCATATAAAGAAATTAATGACATTTGAGTTGTTAGCATAGGATAATCAAGAGGTGAGCTAGAAATTCAGGTAATGACATTAGGTGATTCCTGATCATTGCGCACAAACATGATAAAATGTCTTAAACAGCTAATCATTTTATAAGCTTTTGTTTAACATAGCCTATTGAATTACTGAAATGATGTAACGTATGAAGAATGAAGCATACTCTGTGTTTTCTAAAGAGGGCTCCCTAGTTGAGGTCCCATATTTGAGCCTTTTTGGAATGTCTTAAGGTCAAGTCCATGATAACAAAGTCTCATGGCATTGAAATGAATAATATGAAAGAAACTATGTGTTTTTATATGTTATTGATATGAAAATGTTATGTGTTTTGTGTAGTAACATAATCTTAAGTAGGGGTGCATGTCCCCTCATTGCATAACTTTCCCAATATCAATATGGCAAGTCCCTTACTTGACTTCCAAAATCAGGTTTGTTAGGTAAAGAGCTCTTCGTTCTCATGCATGGTCCTTGTGGTGTGATTGCATACACCCATACTAGTACAGTATGTCTTATTCATACAAACATCTACTTTTAGGTTCAGCAGAGGTGAACGTAAGCTAGCAGGTTTCGTGTTGCAGGTTATCCGAACGTCAGCATTCATCCAGAGTTTGGTAGGTCCTCATTCTTTAGAGGATGCTATTGTTTTACATTCTAGCGTAGTTTTAGAGTTAAGCTAGTGGAGCATGTTCCACTAGCATTTCTTTCCTGTTTTAGTTCAGAAATTGTATTGGTGATATTTTGGCCGATATACAATTAATACTTAATGAATTATTTCTTTCAGTTTCTTATCTCTTAAATGTTAGATGGTTGACGATGAACAGTTTCGAAATATAAAGAATTTTTAGCAAGTACGATTAAAGAAATAAAAAAAATTCAAATTTTCCGCTAAAATTAACATATGTAAAGTAAGAATGACGTAAGTAGACTTGTTGCGACCTCTGAGAGGTCAACGAGCGGCTCCGTCCGGGTCTAGATTTCAGTCGTTACCAATTGGTATTAGAGCCTTAGTTAAATTCCCAAAATTAATGATTTAAACATCACCCACTTGAGTGTTTCAAGTCTGGTAGTGAGTGCACCACTATCCTGGATTAGAGACTACTGATGCATAGGAAAAAATTTCCTTCTTCTATTTATCGTGCTTTTCCTAATGTTTGAACTTCTTGGTGTTATGAACGTGTATAATATCAATATCCTTGTTGTTTTCAAGAATGAACCGTGCAGAACTGGTAATGAGAGAGGACGGTAGCAGCAGCCAGCTCGGGGTAATCAAAATCCACCCAGGCTCCAGCTGGAAGAGTGTCTGCCAGTTAACCCCGCTAGATCTACTGATGCTGAGGTGGGGCATCTCTAGTCCTATGGCCACAGGCTCACGTGCCAGGCTCAGCTATGACTGCCTAAGTCAACCACAGGAATGTTTCAGAGGAGAACCCACCCCGTTTGCAGATGCTGACAGCTCGAGATTTCACGTCGAATGAAATCCTCCTATGTTCACAAGTGCTAAGACTTCATAGATCCTCAGGAAGTTTATAAAACGAGGTGCATAGAGCCTGGTGTCCCAGGGGGGTCATTGATATTTAGAAGGTTGAGTTGGCTTCCTACCAGCTCAAGGATGTTGCTAGACTTGGTGCAAGTTGTGCAAGATGAGTCGTGTCCTAGGTGGAGTGCCAGTCACATTGGAGATGTTCAAGACAGCATTTCTGAAAAAGATTCTTCCCCAGAGAGATGAGGAGTCCAAGTGAGGATTCACAACCTTAACCAGGAGCTATGACGGTCATGGATATTCCCCTGAAAGTTTGTGAAACATCAATTGTAATGCCACTTCTCTTGTATCGTAAACAGCATACAAAGATGATTAGATTCTGACAGGAATGTTTAGGAATCTCGAAGAGGATGTGTAAGGCAGCTATCTCATGACAGCATGGACCTTTCCAACTTATGGCCATGTCAGCAATGGAGGAAAACAGAAAGAGGAAACAAACTAGGTAGGGAACAGTCAATGCAGCGATGAGAATCCTTCAAGGAAGAGTAGTACTGAAATCATGGAGAAGCTCAGGTTTAAAAAGAAGGATTCTCCTCTCCCCACCAAGGGGAGTCAAGTTCATCAGGGTAGGCCATGATAGAAATTCTGAGTCTAGAGTTAGAGAAACAATGAAGTAGATCAACACCTCAGGAGCGACCCAACATTGCATGAAGTTGGTGGCAAACTACATGGAGGAGAAGTGTATGAAGGCACTAAGTCTTGTTTATATTTTGGCAAACCGGGTCACATGTGAGAATGTCCGATTAGGAGAAGTCAATAACAAGGGAAAATAGAGTTCCAGTCTAATGGTCCAAGTGACGAGGCTCCAGAGGCAACGATTCTTCGCAGCTCAAATCTAGGGTCATAGGAAGGCACTTCTAGTGAAGTCACGAGTGAGTAGGGCCTTAATTTATTCATCTGTATTTGACCTGTGTGGGGTGTGTATCACTAGTATGAGTAGACTTTCTACTCTAAGCTATAGTTTCTTATCTACGTGTATTTTTTGCTATTGGGCTAAATGTGCATAGCGTTACGTTATATCGGATTGGCATTAACGATTTGTAATGTAGTGTCATCCGGGGACGAAATTCCTAGGAGGGATAATGTAACGATCCAAACAAAGAAATAAAATAAAGAATAAATATCGTTACCTTAATGTGATTTTAAATTATTAATTAAAATCCTGAAATTTAAGGGCATAATGGTCCTTTTTACGTATTAATAAATAAATCAGATTTGTATTAAATCTAATTTAAATCCTATTGACTATTCTTGAATTTAGTCTACTAATCCTATTAACATCAGCTGTCTCTCACGTTCTCCATATCTCTCTCTCACGTTGGTTTCTTCAAAAAATAATTTCAAGCACTGAAAATACCTCTAGAGTTATCACACTCAAGAACTCACAGAAATTTTAAGTAAAATAAAAAGTAATCGAAACGTCAAAGGCTAAAAGGTCGTCGAGTGATGTGGACGTGAGTAATTGAGAGTGGTTTGGAGGAGTTTTTCTGGGCAGCAACATCAACGTTTGAACATCAATAAGTAATGGGTTTCTTCTCCTCCTAGCTCCCTTCCAATAGACCCTTTATGATTCAACATTCTCCGAAACTAAGGTTGTTCCCCTATTGCATGCATATGCCCTTTGGTCATCTAGCGCCCTATGATCTTAGGTTGGGTATTCTTGTGGTAGAATTTAGGGATACTTTGTTGTGGTGACGATCTTGTTTTTTTTCGAGTCTGTGTCATGATGATTGATTCTTTTTGTGTCTTTCGGAAAGTTATGAATGTATATACATATATCTTTTACAGATTTTGACGCATTACTTTGAGTCCTTTCTTTATTAGCATGTTTAAGATTAGAGATTAATGTGTTTTATGTGCATTAGAGCTCTTAATCTTTGAGGTTTCACAAATTGTTGAATGCTACATTTCTAGTTAAAAACAATACCAAATCATACTTTAACTTGTTCTAATTATCCTAACTACCCGACCAAGAATGCGATTCTCAAATATCCCCTTAAAACTCTAGCATAAATTTGTAAACAAGTTCCGAGATCTGGAATTCGCTACGAGTTAATTCTGGAAATTTTGGGTGTCAAAAGAATAAAAAAAATAGTGATGTCGCAGGGGATCGACCCAGACCTCAACAACGCATGCTTTAAAAACAGGAACGCGTCAAGGGTGATGGATTTGGGGTTGGGGGTATGCGAATTCAAAAAAAATGAAGGGAATTGGGTTGGGGGTGATTGACACCGACTTGGGGGGGGGGGGGGGGGGGGAGAGGAGAAAATTAAACTAACGAGTAATGGAGCGTGGGGAAGCGAAAACCAACGACCTCCCAGTCGCGAATGAAAAAAATAAAATAAAATAAAAGATGCGAGGCGTGAGGATCGAACCCATGACCTCAGCGCCGAAATGGTGAGGCAAAATTACAAGAAAATAAAGTGAGGTTGTGGGGATTCGATCCCACAACCTCACTGCCACTCGCCTCTATAAAAAAATTTAGATGGAGGGGCTGTGGGGGTTGTCACCCATCACCTAACAGCCTCCTCCTCAGCGAAGAAAAAGGAAAATAAGGGGGCTGTGGGGGTTCGAACCTACAACCTCCCTATTGTAGTAAGTTTAATTCTAAAAATCAAAAGGGTTGTTGGGGCTCGAACTCCCGACCATTCGGTTAATTAATAGTAAAATAAAAATAGAAAATTTATCTCTTCATGTAAATATTGAGATTTAAATTAGAATTCTAATTATAATAGAAAATTTATTCTTTCAAGTAAATATGGAGATTTAATTTAGAATTCTAATTAAAATAGAAAATTAATTATTTTATGTAAATATGGAGATTTAATTTATAATTCTAATTAAAATAGAAAATTAATTCTTTTATGTAAATATGGAGATTTAAATTAGAATTCTATTTAAAATATAAAATTTATTCTTTCATGTAAATATGGAGATTTAATTTAGGATTCTAATTAAAATAGAAAATTAATTCTTTTATGTAAATATGGAGATTTAATTTAGAATTCTACTTAAAATAGAAAATTTATTCTTTTCTGTAAATATGGAGATTTAATTTAGAATTCTAATTAAAATAGATAATTTATTCTTTTATATAAATATGGAGATTAAATTTAGAATTCTAATTGAAAATAGAAAATTAATTCCTTCATGTAAATTGAGATTTAATTTAGAATTCTAATTAAAATAGAAAATTAATTATTTCATGAAAATGTTGAGATTTAATTTAGAGTTCTAATGTTACGAATATTAGAAATAAAATCATAAAAAAACTATAAATGATATCCAAGTGATTCAAGAATTGGGTTCCCGTGCCCCAACCTCCGTATTGATACATAAGTCATACGTGAGTAAAATATTCAAGAATAATGTCATCTACTTAGATACAAAATCAAGATCTTGTCATATATGCAAGATCCGTAAGTCTTGCAATACATAATCTTATTAAAAGTAAGAATCACTTAGCGAACTATGAATGATGCCCCATGGCTTGTATGTATAAACACATAAGTCTAACATACGTTCAAAAATAAGTGAACCTAAATGTACGTAATGAAATGTTGAACCTTAGGAGGATTTAATACTAGTGTAAGGTACGCTAAATGGCCAAGTGCATTGGCATATGATGAAATTAGCTGTGAAAAGAAGAAATGAACATTCACGTAATAAGAGGTGAGTAACCATTAAAAACAAAGGTGCTAATAATGAAGAATGTGGTGACAATCATGATGTGAGGCTAATGTATATAATGAGAGCAATCTCAAATGAGCCTGAGTAAATGTTACCAATACGTACTCACCAATAAGAGTGTAAGATAATCAAGAGAACAGTCTCTATGAACAGTCTAATGAAAATATTGAGTTTAAAACACTTAATACTAATTATGAGATGAGAAATCATCTATTGAGCTATGATTATCTCATACTAGAAGCCAGCTTCCTTACTGTATGAGTTGAATGTAATGGAAATTTATACTGAGCACCGATAGGCTAGCTATGAGCGGTGATGCCTTCTTTCGGGAAGGGCGGAGGTTCACGTAACTGTAATGAGATGAGACTGTTCAGCTTGCCGGGTATGGGTCTCCATACATCTCCTAGTCTTTGAACCTACACTTCCACTATAGGGATCTGGCGGGATTAAATTTCCATATACGCTAACTTGTTATTGAGTGACTTTGGCCGGTGATTCCACCTCTTTTCGGTGTGGGGGAGACACTGAATTTCATGATGCTCACATGATCTATGTCGATTAAAGTTAAAATTTTTAATAAATGAATGAGGCCAACCTCAAATGAATCATCTAAAGAAATGAATGATATCGAAGTTATTAGGATAGGATAATCAAGAGGTGAGCTAGATTCGGGTAATGACATTAGGTTATTCCTGATCATTACACAACAAACCCAATGAAAGTCTTAAACTACATCCTAGGTATAGCTGGTGTTCACACTGGCCTATGAATTAATTGAAATGAGGTACGTATGAATGAATGAAGCAGACTCTATGTTTGCTAAAGAAGGCTCCCTAGTTGAGGTCCCATATGTTGAGCCCTCATTTTGGAATTTCTTAAGGTTAAGTCCATGATAAAACGGTCTCATGGCATAGGAATGAATAATATGAAAGAAACTATGTGTTATATGTTATGTGCTATATGAAGATGTTATGTGTTGTGTGTAGTACGATAATCATAATGATGCATGTCACCCTCATGGCATAACTTTCTCAATCTCAATATGGCAAGTCCACTGACTTAACTTCCAAAAATCATGTTGTTAGGAAAGAGCTATTCTTTTTCATGCATGTCCCTAGTGTTGCTTGCATACACCAATACTTAGACAATTTGTACTTATTCTACAAACCTCTAAAGCTTTTAGGTGGTCAGGCACATGTGGACGGTAAGCTCATGTTCGTTGTTGCAGCTACCGGAAGTCCAGCATTCATTCCGGAGTTTGGTAGGATCAGATCCTCATTCTTTCGATTATGCTATTGTTTTTACACAATTCTACTAAGCGTAGTTTTAAGAGTTGAGCTAGTGGAGCACATTCACTAGCGTTTCTTTCCTGTTTTTGGTTCAACTTTTATGGGCTATTTTGGCCATACCAATGAATACTGAAGGAATTATTTATTTCCGTTGCTACTCTAAAAGTTAGCATGGTTGATGATGAACGATTATTACTAATATAAAGAATGTTTAGCAAGTATGATTAAATAAAAAAAAAATCAATTTTTTCGCTAAAATTAACCTATGTAAAGTAAGAATGACGTAAGTAGGCTTGTTTGCGACCTCTGATAGGGCAACGACGCCGGTCTCGTCTGGGGTCTAGATTCCGATCGTGACAGGTTACAATTTAGTAAATCACATGAATTTAGTAAGCTTTAAAGGATCATATTTTGTAAAAAGAAATGTAATTGTTAAATGATTTCTTATATTAAAAAAGCGACTTTGATAGATTATTTTCATTATTTAGATGATCATATAAGAAAATAACTTCATCGATTCATTTGGAAAGGAGAACTGATATCGAAGACAGACAAATCTACCTCAAATTCTATTTGTAGAAATGGGTTGCAATCTGGAATTGGATAAGGTCATTTTGCAAGCTCAAAAAGAAATTCAAACTACTAAATAAAGAGGAAAATATCAATCATAGGTAAATGTGTTTAAAATGGTGCCTCAGAACCTGGAGATTAGTTTGACCTTCTATTGTATCAATATAGAACTTAAAAGTAGGATTAAGTTCATATAGATAATGTTGCAGAGTTGGAAAGAAACTGATTAGTTAGTTGCTATAATTTACGCTTTAGTTATTAGAAATAATGTTACCTTAGTTTACTCCTTTACTTTAAATTTTTAAGTTATGAATTAATGTATTTACATTTCTGTCATTATTTCAATAATGTAATGCAACTTAACCTTGTTATATTTTACGTTTCTTTCTCTTTTAATATATTATGATCTTGTACAAATTTGTATCACAGCATTGACATCTTGAGGGAGTTGTGATAAGAGAGTTAACCATATTATCATTCTTTGAACTATTATCTTAAGTAGTTTATAGAAAATGAATTTTGCAACAAGCTTCTTACTCCACTAGTCTGCAATGGTAATAATTACTAAGCTTGGGCAATAAGAATAACGGTTCATCTGAAAGCATTGGATCTCTCAAGAGCAGTAAAAGAGGATTATCAAGTAAATCCTCTCATTGATAATCCAACTATGAATCCGAAGAAAAATAACAAGAAAATAAGACAAGGAAAACCTTAGCCAAAGTTTGCCTTTACTTTGCAGTATCCCCTTTAATTCTTACAAGAATTATGTAAATGAAATCTAATACAGAAATTTGGGAGTATCACAAAAAATAACACAAAGGAATTGAAAGAGTGTAGAATAAGCAAGTGATGAATCTTATTCGAGAATTTGAAATGAAGAGAATGAAAGAATCATAAACTATAAATGATTATGCAAACAAACTACTCTACTTGGCCAACAAGATAAGAATGTTTGGTAAGGATTTCAGTGATGAAAGAAATGTTCAAAATATTTTTTATTACACTTCCTGAGAAACATAAATCCATAGTTTCTTCTTTAGAGATTTCTAAACATGTCAAGTGTTACTTTCAAAGAACTTGCTAGAGCTTTGCGGAAATTAAAGCAAAGTAGAATAATGAGGAAAGAAGGTTTTGTTGAAGGTGATTTCAAGATAATTCAAAGAACAATGAGCCAAACAAAGGAAGAAAAAAGATCAACAAGCAAAGGCATATAAATAATTACAAGAATGAGGGAGGAAGTCAACCTCCTTTCCCTTATTGCAAAAAGACAAACCACTCTCAATAAAAGTGTCAGTGAAGACCAGATGTCAAGTGCAAAAATGTGGTCAACTAATCCATGTGTAGAGGGTATGCAAGTAACAACAACAACAAGAAGAAGTTGAGGCTGCTGTAGATCAACATCAAGAAGAGAAACTATTGATCTTGATCAAAACCTCCCAAGTATTGGACAACTACTTAAAAATGGTTTGCAAGTATTTATTGAAAAAAGCATGTGTCATCAAGGATGCTGATAATAAGGATATGTTCAACGTTAAAACGACAGGAAAAACTTTTGCCTTAATCCTCTTGGACGAGGAGCAATCAATACCTATCCAGTTGGAAAATAACAATTATGGCACAAAAGACTCAGACATTTTCATCATGATTCTATACTCTTCATGAAAGAAAATCAACTTGCGAAATGTCTTTCAAGACATGAAAAGGACCTTCCTGCTTGTAAAGCTTGTTAGTATGGAAAGAAAACAAGGTTGCATTTTTAGAATCCATCGTGGCGGGTAAAGCAGAGGTCTTCCAAGCCTTGAAAAGAACCTTCCTGCTTGTGAAATCTTGTTAGTATGTGAAGAAAATAAGGTTGCATTTTCAAAATCCACCGTGGAGGGCAAAGCAGAAGCTACAACCTATTCACACGGATGAAGGCAGACCTTATGAAACACCATCTTTAAAGGGTAGTAAGCAAAATATTTTCTTTATTGATGATTGTATCAAATATTTTTAAATTTATTTTTTGAACTGTAAATCTATGGTCGGTGATGTGTTCAAGAAATACAAGGAATTTGTGCAAAATCAGAGTGGTTGCATAATTGAGGTGATAAGAATAGATAATGGAACCACAGACAAGTGGAGATACGCAATGCAGATATGCAATGCAGGAGGAGCTCAAGATGATCCAAAAGAACAACACAGACCATTGGACAAGAAGGCTATTGGAGTTAAGTGGCTATATAAAACCAAGATCAACAGTGATGGTTCCACAAACAAGTACAAGGCTAGGATGGCTGAAAAAGGGTACGCAAAAATGTTTGGAGTAAATTTTTCAGATAGTTTTTCTCCCGCCTGTTTGAACAGATAACTATGTTGTTAGCTTTAGCAGGACAATGGGGATGGAAGAGACACCACCTTGATGTGAAGTAAGCTTTCTTGAATGTCTACCTCGAAGAAGAAATTTTTATAGAACAACTTGAAGGTTTTTCTATCGAAGACAAAGAAGGCAAAGTGTACCTTCTAAAGAAGGCATTGTATGGCTTAAATCAAGCTCCTCGATCTTGTTATAGTAGAACTGATGCTCATCTTCTGAGCATCGGCTTCCAAAATGTTTCAGTGAGTGTACACACTATATTAGAAAAGAAGATTCTGATTTAACCATTGTTCTTTTATATGTATATGACTTACTAGTTATAGGTTGGAATTTGGACTTGATCAACTTGTTCAAGAATCAAATGATTGAAGTTTTTGAGATGACAGACCTTGGTATAATATTCTATTTTCTTGGGACAGAAATTCAGTAAAAAGGACACGAGATGTTCATATGCCAGCAGAATTAAGCTTAAGAAATTTCCATAGTGTTCAAAATGGAAGAATGCAAGTCTACAACAACTCATATGAATCAAAAGGAGAAGTTTTGCAAAGAAGATGGAGCTGCAAAAGTTGATGAAGGAATTTATAGGATCCTAATAGGTTTGCTGATGTACTTGACTGCAACAAGAACAAATTTTCTTTATGTTGCGAGTTTACTTTCAAGATATATGCATTGCAGCTATATGTGTGATTATATATGTGAAAGGTACTGCCAATGTTGGAATAATGTTCAAAAAAGCATCAGACTTTAAGTTTCTTTGATATTCTGATAGAGATAGGGCTTGGGCTGGTAGATCAGATGATATGAGAAACACTTCAGGTTACTATTTTTAGTTTTCATTCTGCAATGTTCTGTTGGTGTTGAAAGAAGCAAGGTATTGTGGCTCAATCTACAGATGAAGTAGATTACATTGCAGTTGCATCAGTTTTGAACAAGCCCTTTGGATTCAAGAGCTACTGATAGATTTGTACATGGAGCAAAAAGAGCATTGAAATCTTTGTTGATAATCAAGCTGAAATTCAAATTGAAAATAATCCCGTTTAAGGGAGGTGCAAAAGAATAGAGTGTTGGTTATGGGTCTTTTTCCCTTTCTATGTGGATAAATAAAAGCCCAATTTGGACCAACCCATTTTTGCCCATAGCCCCTTCTTATGAGCAAATTAAGCCTTTTAGGTCTTAATTTTCATATACACATACATTTTTTCAATCATCCAAAAGAGAGAAAGAGAGATTGTTTCGCATCAAAAATTCAGCCTAATCACCAACTCAAATGTGGGGATTCCCGCTGTTTCTTATCCGATTGAGCTGATTTTTTGGACGCATATTGTCTTCATCTCATCTTTGATTGGGAACTGACAAAAGTGGATTTGGTGGCCTGCAGCTTCAGTTTTGCTGTCATGAACACGTAGCTGCCAAAATTGTGATTTTCGCCTTTAATCTCTAGATTTGGTGCAACATCTTATTTTGTTGTGCTCGTTGTTTGGCACTTGTTTTGTGGCCAATTTTTTGGAGACAATATTGTAACTCTTGGTGATTATAGTGGAGCTTTTTTGGTCGCCTTGGTTTTTTACTCTTCACATCGAAGGGTTGTTCCACGTAATCTTGGTGTCTTTGTGTGATTGGTTTATTATGTGGTCTGTTATATTTGTTTGGTGAATTACTGCTTCCTTACCATCATATTGCTTGTGGTTATTTTGTCTTCTCTGGTTCAAATCGAAAAGGGAAAGTATGACTTGGGTATTCTTCTCTGTTATCCTGTCAGACTTATTGTTTATTGCCTTGTGTCTTCCCAACAAAGTTGTATCTGAGCATTGGTTATTTTTATTTTCGTTTTGAATGATGGAGGCATATGAGCAAAATGATGTGTTTTAACTGGTAGTAACTTCATATTTGGAAAGGCAAGATGAAGATCTTCTATTTGTCAAAAAGATGCATTTACCTGTGTTTGCTTCTAATAAGCCTCAGTCTTTGATGATGAAGAATGGGAATTGAGCCTCTTGCAGGTTTTGTGGCTATATTAAGACAATGGGTTGAAGATAATTTTAGAAATCATATTTTGAATGAGACACTGCCAAAATTTGTGGAGCAAGCTTGGAGACATTATATGCTTCGAAGCTGGCAACAAACAGTTGTTCCTATTTGAAACAATTAATTGAATATCGGTATAAAGAGGGCACTCCTATTTTCTGATCCTATTATGATTTTAGGTGTTCTTGACCAGCTGTCCGTAATGGTGTAAAGTTTGATGATGAGATACAGGACTTTGGGCTGCTTATACTCTGCCAGACTCTTGGGCAACTCTTCGAGTTTCTTGACTAATTCTGCTCCCAGTGGTGTTGTAACGCATGAATCTACTAGAAGTGGTGTCCTTGTAATGAAGACATGAGAAGAAGATCTCAGCCTCATCTTCTTCAGCTCACACTCCTATGTTTTTGGTTAGCTGAAGATAGGGGGAGAAACAATTCAGATGTCAGAATTGATAGAGTTAAAAGTAGAAGCAAGTCAAATTCTAAATACAAGAATATTACATGTGAACTATTTGCCAAAGAAGGGCATATCATGAAATATTGTTTACAAAGCACAGAGAAATACTGAGACAACAAAAGAGAGAAGGCGATAATGAAAATCGTGTTTGCTGTTGTTGCTAATGATGATCTTCTTGTTCTTGTGATGCAAATGTCATAATCTTTTCGTGATAGTCGAGCTGGTTTTGTGTATTCTGGTGCTACTCTCATGTCACGCCAAAGAAGGAATTATTTTCTTCTTATATCCAGGTAATTTTGGCACTTGAAAATGGGCAATAATCATAAGTTGAAGTTATTGGCATTGGGATCATTTTTGGAAAGTAAGTCAAGTGGGTTCCCAAACTAGTTCTCGAAATAATGTCCAGCCATGCTCCAGAGTTTTCCCTTGATTTGTCTTTTGTGGGAATACGTGATGAGAGGGTTATGTTAATACACTTGGGTGTTTTTGCCAGTGGAATCTTCCTAGAGTTTGAATGGGTTGTGGCCCGGGGTTGACAAGTTGTCCTAACGTGTAGTATTTCATGTCTCCATTCCAGAGACGCAGTAAATTTGGTGAAATGATACTTCACAGAGTTATGGTCATAGAAGGCTGAGTCATATGAGCGCGAGGGTGATGAAGTTTGGCTAAGAAAAATTTGCTTTCTGGAGTGAAAAAAAGCAAAGTTGAAGAAGATGTGTTTCATGTGCTTAGCGGTAAACAGAAAAGAGTTTCTTTTGCCAGCGTCATCCGCCTTCAAAAACTTTGGATTTGCTTGGAGTGGTACATTCTGATTTTTGTGTGGTCCTTTTAGTTAAGATCCCATTGTTGTGTCCCGTTTACTTTGTGACTTTTATTGATGATCAATCTCTGAACTCTGGGTATTTCCTTTGAAGTCCAAGGATCAGTACTGATGTTTTCAAGATTTTTCAAACGGCCTTGGTTGAAAGACAAACAGGGAAGACATGAAATGCATCCGCTCAGATAATGGTGGTGAGTATATTGGTCCTTTTGATATATATTGCAGAAGCAGGTATGAGTCATCAGAAACTCTCCAAAGACTCCTGCGTTAAATGGTTTAGCAGAGAGGATAACAGAACCTCCTAGTTGAGAGGGTTAGATGTATGCTTTCAGATCTAGCTGTCAGATTCCTTTGGGCAGAACCTTAATACTGTTTCTTATGTTATCAATTTATCTCCTGCTGTTGCTTTGGATTGTGTGTCCCTGACAGAGTTGGAACTGGTAAGAATGTTTCTTATGATCATCTAGAGTCTTTGGTGTAAAGCCTTTGTACATGTTCCTAAGGATCAAAGCTCAAGTTGGATGTTAACACTAGCAGTGTATCTCAGGGTTATGGTCAAGTGAATTGGCTATCGTTTCTATGATCCCTGTTGAGAAAGAACTTGTTTAGAAGCCGTGATGTTGTGTTCCTTTGAAGACCAAACAATTGAAGATTTTGACAAACTGACAAGCTGATTTTCAGAGTAGTGAAGCTTAGTTGATGTTGATCCAGTTCCTTTGACTATTTCACCGGAAGACAATTTTCATATGATAAAATCAAGTGATACTGAAGATGGTGATCATGTTCAGAATGACCGGCATGAGTTTTGATGTCCGAAAAGTGCAAGAGATGTGGTTGTCCAACAACCATTATCGAATGCTCCAGAGAGTTCTCTCCAACGATCTAGTAGAGAGAGAATTCCTTCATCTCGTTATTCTCCCATGAGTATGTCTCTTGACTGAGGGGGAACCTGAGAGTCTTGATGATGCCCATGGAAAGTGAAGAAAAAGAAAGGTGGTTGATGCTATGGAGATGAGATTAAATCCTGCATGATAATCCATACTTTTTGTTTGGTTAGTTAACCCCTGTACAGACAAAAAGCTTTGAAAACAGGTGGGTTTTTTAGGGTGAACCTGAGATGGTAATCCATTCCACTGTACAAAGCTGATTGTTTGTCATGGATTTAATCGAAAAAGGGAGTTGTTTGCTAGAATATTCTCTCCAGTTTTGGTGGAAGATGTCATCCCATTCCCCGTGTGGTTCTAGCTTGTCTGAAGTCTAGATTTAGAGTTGAGCAAATGGATGTTAAAATTGCTTTCCTTCATTGTGACATTAGATGAAGAAATTTATATGGAACAACGCGTCGGTTTTTGAAGTCAAGGGTAAGAGAATTATGTTTGCCAATTGAAGAAGGCTTGTATGGTTTGAAACAAGCTCCCAGGCAGTGGTACAGGAAGTTTGGTTCTTTTATGAGTCACAGGGCTTCAAGTAGACTTCTTCAGACCATTGTGTTTTTTGTGCAAAAGTTCTCTGATGGTGACTTTATTAATTGTGTTGTTTATGTTGAGGACATGCTTGTTGTTGGTCATAATACTTTGCAAGGATTCAGAAGTTAAAGCAAGTTGAGTAAGTCTTTTGCTATTAAAGACGTAGTATCCAGCAAGCATATTTTGCATGCAAATTGTCCATGATTAGAAAGCCAAGAAATAGGGGGTGGTTATATCACAAGAGAAGTACATTCAGAAAGTTACTTCGGCTCATAATTCAGCATGGACAAGCTAATGTTGTCAGTACCCTTTAGCTATGGCACTTCAAATGAGAGCAACGAAACAGTGTCCTTCTAGTGATGAACTGAGAAGAAAGATATAATAAAGATTCCTATGCTTTAGCTGTTGGTAGTTTGATTATGCCGATGGTTTGTACAAGAACCGATATTGCTCACGCTGTTGGAGTTGTTAGCCGTTTTCTTTCTAATAATCCGGGAAGAGAACTTGGAATGCTGTGAGTGGGTTATGAATATTCTCTGTGCACTTCTAGTCTGATTTTGTGTTTTGTACAGGGAAGCCGACTTCTTTGTGGTTATACTGATTCATACATGGCCTGTTGATGTTGCTACTCTCAAGTCGACTTGCAGGGTACTTGTGTACTTTTGCGGGGGAGTTGTTCTTGGCAATCTAGGTTACAAAATGTGTTTGCTCTATCTAACAAGAAGCTGATCTTATTGCTGTTGTTGGAAGCTTGTAAATCATTTGCTTTGGATAAGAGATTCTTGGGGAACTTGGTTTTTCTCAGAGAGGTATTTGCTTTATGTGAACAGTCAAAGTCTATACCTCTTGGCAAGAATTCCTACATTCCATGGTCGGTCTAAAACCATTGATGTGAGATATCCACCACAACCATGGATTCGAGATGTGTTGGATTCTAAGGTGCTTGAGCTTGAAACGATTCACAAATTACAATGGTTCCGATATGATGACTAAAGCTTTGCCAAGAGGGAAATTTGAAGATGTTGCATGTCGCCAGGATGCGGTCCCTCCTCCACCATAGTCGTGAGGGGGAGAATTTGTTGGGTTATGGGTCTTTTTTTCCCTTTCTATGTGGATAAATAAAAAAAGCCCAATTTGGACCAACCCTTTTTGCCCATAGGCCATTCTTATGAGGCAAATAGAAGCTTATTTGAGGTTCTTGATTTTCATATACACATAAGTTTTTCAGCAGCCCCAAACGAGAGAAAGGAGATTTTCGCAGTCAATTCACCTACAACCTAACTTCAATGCGATCCCTCTTCGTTCTTAATCCATTGAGCTGATTTTGGACAGCTATGTCAGGCAAAGATTCAGCTCAATCTTTGATTAGGAACTGACAGAGTTTTATTTTGTGGCCTGCGCTTCAGTGTTTTGCTGTCCGTGAACAATTAGCTGCGAAATGGTGATTTGCTCCTTTAATTCTCTAGATTTGTGCAATCTATTTTGTTGTTGCCGTTGTTTGGGCACTTGTTTTGTGGCCATTTGTCGACAATATTGTAACTCTTGGTGATATAAGTGAGCTTTTTTGGTCCCTGGTTTTTTTACCTCTCACTCGAAGGGTTTTCCATTCCACGTAAATCTTGTGTCCCCTTGTGTGATTGGTTTATTATTGTCCTTGTATATTTGTTTGGTTGAAGTACTTGCTGGCCTACTATCATATTGCTTGTGGTTGTTTGTCGTCTCTTGTTCAATCGAAAAGGGAAAGTATAGACTTGAGTATTCTTCCGCTGTTATCCTGTCAGGCATTCTTTGTTATTGCCTTGTCTTTCCCAACATAGAGACATACACTTAGTGCACTGCAAAACAGATTTTCATTTGATATTTTAACTAAGGCCTTACCTAGAGTTTCTCATGAGTCAAGGAGGAGAGTTACAAGTGGTGCCCAAAAGCTGGAGATTAGTTCTATCTTCAATTGTATCAATATACAACTTATAAAAGTAGGGTTGAGTTAAGATAAATAAGGTTCTAGTGTTGGGCGGAACCTGATTAGTTTGTTGTAGTGCAGGCAAAATGAGCCCATATTTTGGTGAACCGCCAAACCCCGCCCATACTTTAATGGGTTGGGTGAGTGATTTTAAAATATGGGTTTATACTCATATTTGGCCCATAAAAGGATAAAATATGGGCAAATATGAATTAGCCAAATGAGTTAAGCTTCTAATTTTACTCACTCAACATTTTATTTATTTTATTTTATATTGGATAATCAATAATAGTGCAAAATAAGCAAATCATGTATTAGTATTGACATTGCTTAAAGTACATTAATCATATTTTAGTCCTAAAATGTAAATATTTATTGACTTTAAAATTAAAAATATTTTCATCTTTTTATTACATAAATTTATTTTATATTGAAAAGTTATGAGATTTTATTTTATTTTTATGATACAATAAAACTAAATGAAGCATGTTCAACATTTTTCATCTACAAAAAGAATAAAACATTTTGTCCATATTGAATTCTCAAGTAAAGTACTATTTATTTAATGAAAATATAGGTAAAATATGGTAAACTAGTATTTTACCCAACGTGTTTATCAGCCATATCAAATATGGTCGGGTTAAATTATTTCCTATTTTCAACCCGCCCACATTTGATCCAACCCGCCCATTTTCCATCACTAGTTTGTTGCTATATTTGACTTTAGTTATTTGAGATAATATTAGCTTATTTTACTCCTTTTCTTTAGTTTTTTAAGTTATGAATTCATGTATTTATGTTTGCTTTGATTATTTTAGTCATGCAAAAGAACTGCAGGTACAACAAAATATAGCAGCAACCAGGAGTTGCCAGGGAAGGCCAAAGCCCTCTTAAGAATGGATAAATTACATATCCGTAATCTCAGGTTCACATCTTTGTTTCATTAGAGGAAAGCAATAGAGATTCTTATGATATAAATGATAAAGGAAACCCCTTGAAGTAAAGAAGCAGAAACCTAATCTCCGAGCTCTGCCGACAAAGATGAGGAAGAAGATGGTCAAGCGGACTTTGTAACTTTCCTAAATGGAGACTTAGTTCCATTAATGTGGATCCTAAGTTTACATCTCTGTTTTTGTCTTTATTTTTCTAGTTATTTCGATAAGACAACTTCATTTTGTATCTTTTTCTCAATAAAGGGCTTGTTCGCCACCTTTAAATCCCCCAAAATAATAGCAAACTGGAGGATGGAGAAAGCATACACAGACAGCTCCAAAGAGAGTATATAAAATAATCAAGTTTACCAACGCAATATATTGAGCACAATTTCTTTGAAGTCAACATTGAAATTTGTAGGATGAGCTACATATATAGGTTCAACCAACAAACAAAAATAAATAGTATTAATAATAATTGAGTATGGCTATGGACCACCTAAAACCAATAAGCAAAGGCATGGTAGTTCCAGATCCGTTCACATTTCTTCGAATTTGAATCTAACGTTGGGTGATTTTCGATGGAATTGTTTCATCTCATCCATCATCTGTGTACCCCGATAAAACTGCCCACTACTCCAAATGAAAATTTCCTCAAGTCCTGGTGCAGATGCCAATATAAACTTCACGAATTCTATTTCCATCTCAAAACCAATAAAATAACGCATTTCCACACTTTTAAGCAGCTTCATAGCATTACAAGAGATTGCTTTGGCTCGTAAGAATTGTATAACAGGTTCCATTATAATTCCTACTGCTTCCTGCAAAAAAGTTGGTAACAGTTTGACGAATTCAGATGAAGAAACAATATCAATAAGTTTTATGAGAAAGTAGGAGGGTGCTTACACATTCAATTGAAAGTTCTTGTAATTTAGGGCAGCTTGTAATCAAGTAAACTGCACTTGAAACCTCCTCAACATTTCCGAAAGACATGTCTGATATACATAGAGATTTGACATTGTTTAGAGCAGCAGGGGGATTCTCTGGTATACCTCCCATGGTCAAGTACTAGAAGCAAGTTAAAAAATTGGTTAAAGATACATCATATGGTTATGATAAGTAACAACTATCATAAGTAACACTATTACAAATGTACATTACCTCTAATGATGAACCACCTAGTTCAAGTTCCTCCAGGGAAGGCACGAAATGGAAGAACTTTGTAAGATTAGAAGAAAAAGTTGATGTATCCATAAAAATCCGATTGAGACATACAACAATGGTTCTAAGCATAGGGACATTCTTTAAGCAAATGGACTTCGATGGGCATCAATTTCAAGAATGTCACATGGCGTGCACCTATCAACGCACACTTCAGCAATGGGCCCTTATGTTATCAGATTCCTGAATATTGATGGATCAAAGATGACATGTTGAAGATTAATACTAATAAGGTTTGAAAACTCTTTAAAATAAGGCGGAGGTTGGAAGAAGCACATTTCAAGTTTTAGATGTTTTAGTTGTTTAAATATGAAAAGATAAGAAGGTAAATGATATTCGCTGCCTGTGAATATTTGAAGGGTAAGTTCCTGGACATTTTTCTTTGACAAGAAGAGCATCCAATTATCGATATCACGATCGCATATCAAATCAGGACGTTCGAGAGCAAACTTTAGTATTGGTCCTTGATGCAGTCTTAGGACTTGGTAAATGATTTTCATGGCTTCTTGGTTTTCGTTGAAAGATGTGTAAAACTCACTACGAAAATCAAGTTCTGCACGTGTTACCCATTTGTACCTCCAATCTTTTGACAAGATACTAGTCTTCACTGCATCTTTCAAAGGCAAACTCCCAAGAATTTTATCCAGGACATTACAGGGCAAATTGCTAATTGTAGTACTCGTCATAGTTATATACACATGATTGTACACAACTCGAGAAAATCAGATCTGAAATAAGCAAAATATTCAAATTCTCATAAATACACATTTCAATAATGTATACATAGTCTTATATAACTACTAGTTCAACATTTTAAACCTTATAGAAATTTGTCATTTTTCAAAGATCGAAGAGAAAAAATAAAGATGAATGAAGAGAATACGAGGAAAATGTTGATTGGATACATTAATGGTAGAAGCATGAATTTAAAAGGATTTTTCACAATACACCGTACAATTTTTTTGGCAAGGGGGGAATAAGGAAGCTACTAGTGATTATACAAAAAAATCTTGTAAAAATTTGTTCTTGATATTAGAGCAATTGGCTCATGGTCTATCTTTGGTAATTCAGACCTATTTCCATTTCAAGAAAATGATTGTATTAAAAATATATAATTATATATGAGATATCTATTCTGCAATTTATTGAAACCAAAATCAAATCCAATTACTGTATGAATTATGCAAAAATCGTAATTAAGCAGTAATAGGCTCCAAAAAGTCCTTGGGAGTTCCGCCCCTAAGGCTTTTGTTTAATGGGAAGTGTGCTGCTTGTGTTGAGTGGACAAGGCATACGTCTCGGGTTTGGGTTTAAACAAACAAAACCTACCATTTAAGTTAAGAAGAAAATGCATCAAGATTAGTTATTTATTGAATTGTGAGATTTTTTCTACTTTGGATATTTTTGTTACACATACAAAAAGAGAGTTACATAAGCAAAGTTGAGTTCAGAGGATACCTGTAGTAGAACATCCTCTACTTTTCCGTCTCTCCGTTTCAGTTTTCTCCGGATGCTCGGTGTTTCATTCTTCTCTCTTATCAAACTTTAGAATTTAAAATCAATGATTTAATGTTCTAATTCTGAATAATAAATGATTAATGAAGGGTTGGAGTAAAAATCACTTGCCCAAAAGTATAATTTCAATAAGTATCATGGAAATGATAAACCAAGTTCTTAGAGTTCATAAATAGAGGGATGAGGAAAGAAATAACAATTTTTGGATATAAGAATCTGTCAAGTTCAGTTACTTCACGTGATTGCGAGTCAATTCATGTGACCGTAAAGTGAATAATAAGACAGCTCATTTTAACTTGTGCGACTATACCACACTCTTCACATTTCAATGCCTAGTATTCTTATACCTACGCAATCCATGCACGCCTGACGTGAATGCAATGCACAATAAATATAACTTAGGCAATCATGGAAGAACATCCCATGACTGCGATGAACAATTCACCAGACATCAAAAACATACAAACAATAACATACTAAGGCACAAAATTCTCTGAATGGATCCTCGAGATTCATTTGGGATCCCGTGCAAACAAACAAAATATACTACCCCACTAGATTCAATGTTCCATAATCAATGGAACAAATCAATATAGATATTCGAGGTTTCCTTGACTCAAGACCCGGTAAAAAAAAAACCCCAACAACACTTTCATTCAAAAGATTCAAATATCCTCAAAACGCCTCAAATCACAAGAGCCTTACCCTAGGGCATAAATTACCGTCCTTTATCCACAAAATTGATAATAGACCAATTCGAGCGTCCGAATTCTGATGTTGACGAAATTCAAACCTTGGTTTAAATTCTTTCAATAACTCAACTCATGGATGTGAGTCGCCATAAAGACCTAGGAACTAGAAACGAAAACTCCCTAGATAAAATTCTTCATTCTAGAGCCAGCTAGCATGAAAAAAATTCATTCATAGAATTGTACGCTAGATGTTAACTAAATCCCGTGTATGAACTCCAAAGCTCCAAAATTCTGAAAAATGTCAACTTTTATATCGTGTGACAAACTGACCTCTTAAACTAATAAAACTTGACTTGGGGCAACTACAAGGAGGGGTAGAACAATAATATTTTCTAAAATTTTCAAAAATGACCATTAGGGTTATTACATATACACCAATGAAAACCATGTTCTCATTCAACATAAAATAAAGGAAAGTAACTGAAGCTTTGAACAATTATGGATATTTGACACACATATCAGACTCCATTTTTAAAGTATCCTCCTCGAGCGGGTGCTGCTTCAATTTAACTTTCATAGAAGAAACTTCCTTAGTCCTTATCTTTCAAACTTACCTATCAACAATAGATATAGGATCCTCCTGAATGTTAAGTCTGGATCTAAAATCGCCAAATCAAGTGAAATCACATGGGACTCATCTGGTACATACTTACAAAGCATAGAGACATGAAACAAGATAAACAACAAACAAGCTATATGGCAAGGTCAATTGATTGGGAAAGTCTCCTATCCGCTCCAATATCTCAAACAGGCCAATGAACCTAGGATTAAGCTTCCCCTTCTTTCCAAACCTCATCACACCCTTCAAGAGTGATAACTTAAGCCATACATGATCACTATCTATAAGCTCTTACGCTCAAACTCTCCTATTAGCATAAATCTTTTACCTACTCTAGGTTGTCAAAAGCTACTTTGAATTAGACAAACCTGATCCATAGCATCTATAAGAAAATCAGTATCCAAGGTACTAACCTAAATGATATCAAACCGACTAATAGGAGATCTGCATACCTTACCATACAATGTCTCAAAAGGAGCCATTTGGATGCTAGAATTATAGCTATTCATGTCAGCAGACTTTGCTAAGGGTAGATGTTGATTCTAATGGTCACCAACGTCAATCACGCTTTCTTGAAGCATGTGCTCCGTTACTTGAATCAGCTGCTTGGACTGTCCACGTGTCTGAAGGTGAAAAATTTTACTCATATCAAACAGAGTACCCTTCTCATGTTGTAATGCCCTCCAAAAGTATGTGAAGAGAGAATCTCAACCGAAAATAGTAGAAATAAGTACCCCATGTAAATAAACTATCTCATTGAGGTAGACTTGAGCCAATTCGTCGACTCTATACTTCACCTGGACAAGAATAATGTGTGAATCTATAGTTAATCTGTCAACAATCACACAAATGGAGTCATAATCACCCATGGTGGTAAACAAGACCACCACAGAATCTAAATTGATACTCTCCCACTTCCATGTAGAAATGATCCTCTAAGACATACCACCAGGTCACTAATTCTAATTCTTTACCTGTTGGCAGGTGAAACACTTGGCCAAAAACTCAACTATGCCCTTCTTCATACCATACCACCAATAATGCTGAAACAAGACATTGTACATTTTTTATTCTCCAACATTAATGTAATTAAATCACCCACCTTAGGCACACAAATATTTCCTCATATTCTCAATGCACCCTCATAGTCAAGTATTGGTTCATTATCTTCCCCTTGTCATCTACTTGTCTCAAATGGTACACTTTTTTTCCTTCTCAAATTCCCTCTCTCTAATTTTCTCAATAATAAGACCATCTCCAACTTACCTCTATTTTACTCTCCATTCTCTATATTTGTAGAGTAAAATAGAGAATGTCCTCTCCAACCCCACCTCCAAATCACCCTCAATTCTTTATTTATAGAGAGGTGAATAGTAGTTATCCAAATTTGGAGAACTACTATTTACACTGTCTATTTCACTTTTTCATTATTTTATTTTTTATTTACTTTCTAATTAATAAGTATTTTTTTTTGTTTTTTTTTTTTTATATATAATTTAACTTAATTAACTATCTAATATTCATATTTCTTTTAAATAAATATAATATAATATTTTTAATTTTTTTTTGGTAACTGTAATGTATTTACAAGATAATCAATATTTAAAAATGTTTGGACGGTCTGGATTTGACATAGGCCCAATCTCCGATTCCATTTTAACTATCCTTACCACCGTGACTAACTATTATGGCTATGAATTGATCTACTAATGCTAACAACCAGCTTTCGTTGCAATTACTTTTACAATGTTCTTTCTTTAATAATGTTCGGGTTAAGTACCTCATTAGTTCTTTCTCTGGTTTGAATAGTCTGTAAGTCCTCTCTTGCCATACATAGTATTTGCTTTGCTGCTGAAAGAGTCATTCTATATACTTCTATTGCATTGCTTTTCCTGTACATGTTGCAATAGCCCAGTCCATTCTATCATTCAAGTCAACCCTGCAGCGCTTCCTCTTCTGTTAATATAGCCATTAATATGGAGCTTCTCATATCCTAGCAGCCAAACACAGCAAAGAAAAGAGGTTTGGTGTGTTTCTAGCCTTGCTTACAACACAATGAACATACTTTATCTGTTTTTATCCTCACTTTGCAACTATGCTTGGTATATAGTTTCTTATGAATGGTCAGGTACAATATGAATGTCCATTTTTGATCCCTTTGTTATTACATGTCAATCTTCTCAAAGGCACCTTTGTGATCTCCCCTCGTAGCTTCTTATACATATCATTTATGGTGAACTCTTCTGCATCCATAATCTATGTAAAATTCATTCCAACCTCAGATATCCAATGACCTTTTTGGATAATCTTCCTCACCATCCAAGAAGCTTGTTGCCTAGTTACTTCCCGTGGTCTCCTACCTTTAATATAGAACATATGGAACCAAAAAATCCATAACTTATTCTTCTTTTTTGCAAGATTCCATAAATGTTAAGTATGGATGCTTTGTTCCATAGATACACATCAGTTACATTGAGTCCACCAGCAACATTAGGCCAACATATTGTGTCCCATGCAATGAGTGCTTTTCCTTTGCTTTGTGCATCTCCTTTCCATAAAAATCTCTTACACATTGATTCAACTGTTTGTAAAATTTTCTTAGGAATGAGAAACATTGTGGTCCAAAGGCATATAAGAAGTTCGGACCTTTTATCAACTGAAGCCTCCTTGCATATGATAGAAACTTGACCGTCCATGTGTTGATCCTTTCCCCACCATCTTATCTAATAAGGGTTGACATGGCTGATAGATCCTTTCTATTCTTTGAACTAGTGGAACACAAATCTTGACAGAACTTCCTTTAGGAAACTGGTATACATGAATATCCTTTGCTGGATGGGTTCTGGAATCCACCAAGTACCAGAACTTTGGCTGGAGTCTGTACATTGGAGAATTGCTGGAAGCATTCAAACAATAGTGTAGTTGATGGTATGTCTCCTCAGAAAAATTACAAGAGATCTCTGCAAAGCTTAGTTGGAATATTTGTTGTTTTTCACATCTCGGATGGAACTTGAACTCACTCCTATTTCTGAGTGATCTCAATAGTCTTGTAAGATACTCCATAGCCAACACAAACAGGTAAGGAGAAAAAGAATCCCCTTGCCTCACCCTTCTCCTTGCATGAAATGGAACACTGGGGCTTCGATTGATCAAAATTGAGTAAGTGACTGTCCGAACACATTTCATAATCCAAATGATAAACTGTTCAGGTATCTGTATACTAACCAACACTTCCCCAACAAAATGCATTCCAATGAGTTATTGGCCTTTTGCATGTCAATTTTGAACATACACCTAGGTGAGATCCTTTTTCTCCCATACCCCTTGATCAACTCATGACTTAAAACAACATTGTCTGTTAACATTCTACCTGGTACAAATGCAGCTTGGTTTGGGTCCACTAGAAAATCCATAACTCCTTGGATTCTATGTGTGAGCATTTCTGATATGATTTTATATAGAGTGGTGCAGCAGGAAATAAGTCTATATTCTTTAATGGAGCTAGGACTGTACTTTAGGAATGAGAGTAACTGAAGTCCTTGTTAATAGGAGCATCCATCTGATTAGTGCTAAAAAAATTGAAGTATAACAGTAGTACCTCATCCCCTAGGCCGGCTTGTTTGAAAAAATAAGAATTGAACCCGTCTCCACCTGGAGCCTTAGTATCTTCAATATTTTAAGTGGAAGCTTAACATCCTCTTTTGTAAAAGGTTGAATCAATTTCAATTGTTGATCTCTTGATAATACATGTTCATCTTTTAAAACTGTAGGCTGGGTGGCTGGCATAGTAGGAGTTGTTTGTCCTAAAAGATTCTGGTAGAACTTCACTGCCTGTTTGGTTGCCTCTTCTGGATCTCTGATGATTGTACCATCTTCCTTTGTAAGCATAGTTAGTTGGTTCTGAGACTTCCTATTCTTCATACTAGCAAAGAACTATGATGTGTTTGCATCCCCTAGCTTAAGCCACTGCATTTTGGATTTCTGCTTATAGATTTCCTCTTCTATCATGCTCCATTTATTTAACTGTCTTCAAATCCTTTTATTGATCTAACATACTAAATAAATAAAAAACAGAATAAAATAGTATAAATCTTAATTTAAATTAATTGTATTTTTTTCTAATTTCATCATATTAAAATTATTTTATTATTATTTCATTATACAGATACACAAAATTAAAACACATAGTCAATGAAATTTTAATTAAATACAATCCATGATATGATAATTTTAAATATAGAAAACAATACAGTACATAACATAATAATTTAAATGCAAGATAACAATACAATATAATAAAAAACATAATAATCTAAATACAAGATAAGATACGATACGTAACATAATAATTAATTGATCGAAAAAATAATTTAGTAATTTCACTTCTACATCTAGCCATATTCGAAAAAAAGTTAGGATATGATTCCAAAAATTGCTGCTATTGTGGTTGTGACTGTCGATTTCTTTTTTCAAATATTCGTTGTTGTTCTCGTTGCAAGGTAATCACGAACATTTGGATCACTAATAGATTTTAAATTGTTTATTAATATTTTAGTTTTGTTTCGAAATTCCTTGGCTTTGATATATCTATCTAGCTTTTCGACATGATTATTTTGGTTTGTCTGGCACCAACAATGATATAATGTGTTAGAGTCATCACATTTTGTTTTCGAATCTTGCTAGCGGTATTGGTTTCCTACTCATTATTTTTTTCAATAAAAAGAATACAATATGATTTATTACTTAGCTGATGGTATATATCCTAAATGGTCTACAATTGTTCAAACT
This sequence comes from Solanum habrochaites, assembly GCA_027704765.1. Lineage (NCBI taxonomy): Eukaryota > Viridiplantae > Streptophyta > Magnoliopsida > Solanales > Solanaceae > Solanum > Solanum habrochaites. Next base: position 30,734,677 of record JAKWJA010002496.1, on the reverse strand, counting down.
ATTCGTGATCCTCATTTCCAAAAGAAGAAATATTTCGCGATGAAACAAGAATCATTCCAAAAAAATGTTGAACGTGCATTTGGAGTTTTTGCAATCACATTTTGCAATTATAGCAGGACCTCACGTTTATGGAGAAAAGATTTGCTAAATGATATAATGACTACATGTATTATAATTTATGTTGCTCAATATTATAATTGAGGATGAACGTGATCTCAATGAACCAATTCAAGATGTCGTGGAGGCTTCAACTCCTACTATAGAAACTGTGGTAGATGAAAATCTCTTATTAGAACAATTTTTAGCTAGACATAAAAATATTAAGGTCATAAATGCTCATTTTGAACTCTATAATGCATTAATAGGGCATTTATGGTAGCAACATAATGATTTTGAAAATCGAGTGTTTATGTAACTATATGTCACTTTATTTGAATTTGTCTCCTAACTTATGTATTATATTACATTTTCTTGCAATTTATGTAATTTTAAAACATAGAACAAAATATGATTTTATATCACATTAAAAATTAAATAAAGTAATCATTTGGAAATAAAATAAAGGATCTATATTATGAAATAAAGAAAACAAGAATGAAATAGAAATAATAATATAATATTGAGAGAGAGAAAAAGATTCTTTTAAGAGAGTGAAATAGAGAATTGGGTTGGTGTAACACCCCGTAGCCAAAATAGACCAAAAAATAGTTTTTTCAGAAAAATACGCAGGTGCAACTGACGTGACCATTGACGAACTGTAGCCTGACCCAAGGTCCATCCTGCACAATCGTCGATGGGATCAGAAAGTCCCAAAAAAAACTCAGCCGGAAAAAATTGGCTAAGTCTTGATCGACAGACGGACCAACGGTCCGTAGGTCAGACGACGGTCCGTAGTCCGTGACTGTCGATCGAGACCCCCATTACCCAATCTCTGACAAGAGATACGGATGACCAGCACGGTCTGTATGTAGACCTACGATCTGTAGGTATGAACGTAGGTGGGAATTAGTAGACATTTAAGGGGAAAATTTGGTTGAGTCAACTTCAAATGGACATAACTCTTAGCACAAAATGAGTTAGTTGTCCATGACCAACCCACAGATAGATAATTGACTTAACTTTCCATATCCACCGACCTAGATAAAATTGGACCTCTAAGTAAAAGGTTATGCCCATTTTAGTAAAGGCCTGTCGAATAGGCCCAACCAACGGACCAACCGACGGGGCGCCGGTCAATCGACGGACCATCAGTGCTGGCCGTCGATTGGTCCGACACCAACTTTCCCAGGGGTCTTTTGTACCTTTTCCACTTCGTTTAAACCTTAAGATACGTCATTTTGATCCTAAATTAACAGAGTTTAGTCAATTTAAGCCTAGAAACATAACTAAAACATATATAAGTCAAATCACTAAACCAAAACTTAGAAAACTAGAAGCAACCAAGGATTCAAAAGCTCATGCCCCTATTCAGAACGCACCAAGCTCCATAGTCCCAGCCCAAACTTAGGTATTTTTTCGTGATTTCATCACCAGGTATGTGGGATTTTACTAGTGAATTCCTTTCACACAACCCATTGGGTCCTGTTTTCAGTCCAGATTCTTTATTCGCGCTTGTCATCAATTAAACCTATGTTTTCGAGAACTTTGACAGAATTTCATGAATTTATTTAAATATATGTTCCAAATCAGGTTATCAATATAACATCAATATCATGTCATATCACACATCATTGCACATCGATCATATCATCATTCAATCAATCAATCAACATCAACAATCACGCCATCATCCACAACATCATCATCATTAACACAATCACATGACAAACACACATCAATCAATTATTTCATTCACAACAACTACAAAACAACATGTCACATTGATCATGACAAACACAACATCAACACACACAAGCACACCCATCACAATAATAAACACAACATCACACATCATACATTGCTCAACACATCACACAAATATTACACATCTCACAAACAAAAATGACATCAACACAATCAAAAACACAATATCACAATCACATCACATCACATACATCAATCACATCATTCAACACATGCAATTAATCACCATAACATAAAATTGACACATCATCAACAACATCACATCAATATCAATCATCAATCAGTTTATTACTCAGATTAGCGCATGATTACAGAACCCTAGCGTTGTATTTCTTAGTTCTTGAATTACACTGCAAGTCACAGATCTTTCAACATTTAGATATACTGCTAGTATAAATGCATAATTACCAGATTAATTGTTCATTCTCAATTGCATGTTCAGTTTGAGCTATCCAGTATTTATAGAAATTCATACATAATATCACTATATAAATCCATGGGAGTAGGGCATATACCGAGTGGACTAAGGTCAGCATACCCAATTAGTCCCAGAACTACTAGCAAGTAGGTTTGTAAGTCCCCTTCTGTGGGCAATTAGTTTTAGTGATCACGGCCAACATTCCTTTATGCCTTTGGCAGGGTATTTGGGTCGTGTCCATGGGTGCGTATACACGGACTCCACATTTTTTGCTCACACATGTGTGTTATTATCTGTTATGATTAGTTCACACGGTTTAGTCCATGAGCTCTTTGCATTGACCATTTATCAGTATATTTCATTAGTCAATCATTTTCAGCATGTTATAAATTGGTCATTACATCCAGTTAGCTCTGAAATCAGCATATCATGTTCAGATTATTTACTTGCTTTTGTAATTGTTCAGTTATGTTTTATTTAAGTTTTACTCTATCCTACATGCTTAGTACTTTTCAAGTATTGATGCATACGAACGCTGCATCTTCTCGTGATGTAGGTTCAGGTTCTCAGCATCCAGATCACGCATAGATCAATTTTCTGTCTGCAGTTCAACAATTCAGTGTGATCTCATTAGATCCGAGGACGATTTCATGAGTTTTCTTTTCTTATGTATTCTTTTTAAGTTTATTTTTGTAGATTTAGTTGGTGCCTTTTCCCAGTATTTATAAGTCCGTTTAGAGGCTTATTTCAGACTAGTTAGATCAGCTTATTATTAATTATTTTTCTTTGATTAAACTCTTGTTTTCAAATATCTCAAATTTATAGAATATAGGTAGTTTCGCCATCTTGTCAGATTTAATTATGATTTTAATCTTCCACATCAGTTTATTTATCTTTAGTATTTCATGATCGTGCTAGCAGTAGTTTGGATCACCTTGGTGGTTAAAGTTCCGTGTCTGGCGTCTCGGGGTAGCTCGGGGCGTGCAGTTGGAGTTTGGTTGTCTGAAAAAATAGCGAACTCTATATGTATAGAGTAAAAATGGAGGATTGGGTTTGATATACCCTACATCGGTATCATATTTGGGAGATTCTCTAAGTGGCAATCATCAGTATGATATATGTGATGATACACCGTCTCGCTCACTCTGAGGGGGGGGGGGGGAAGAGGGCGAGTGGACGGGGTAAGGTAGGAAGGGGTAGGGGAGATAGGGGTAGGGGAGATAGGTAGATAGGGAGGGGGTAGGCGGAACTATCTTATGCCTTACCAAAGTAAAATACAGCATCTGCTAAGTGGATACGCTAAGCTATTTCAATAAGGAATCACTTGAAAAGTATGACCCTAACACAACATTGGAAGGAGTGTTTTGTATGTTGGCGATCGTAAAGGGATGTGGATTAAGGAACCTTATGTGATTTTATTGAGCAGGTTGCCGAAAAAAATCCCTAACAAACCTGGAGGTTAGATAAAAGGAAAAATAACAATTTTTGGTCTTGAGTTACGATGTTATTCCAATTTTGATCCTCTAAATATTCAGATAAGTACATTTATCTTTTATTAATCTACAATCTATGTGTATATTTTATCGCTAAAAATAATGGAAGTTGAGTCCTTAACAAAAATATCAAAAGATTGAAAACTGACCAAAAAGAACGGTTGAACTATTGGAAATAGAAGAACAATATCCTCGTTTTTGTTTTCGGTTCAACAATACCCTTGAAATTTTTGTTATTATTATTGAGATACGATTTGGACCAACTCAATTATATAGAAAATGTATTATGAATCGATGAGTTTAACAACTCACAATTTTAGGATCTCTTGCTTTTTTTGGGATAACTATAGTGTTGAGCCAACATGACACACCTTGACTAATTCCATCTGCCTTCCACTAGCAAAAAAATTCAAGTTATTTTAGTCTACCAAAAGTCTTATCTAGATGGAAAGACAACAAATATTTTTATCTTAGTGCATCTCATTGACCACTTCAAAAAAAATTTGGATCCTAAGTTGTTGCATTATTTTACTATCGGATCTCAAGGAGTTCCGCCATTATAATCTATGAAGGATAATAGTACTAAAAACTAGTAGGTACTATGTTAGCTAAATCATAGCACTTCCATGTTTTCTCTTGTTCTTCATATAATAGGATCTTCCTATTCATATTCTTCAAATAAGAAATCAACATTAGGTGATGCTCTGCTGAATTCTTCTATTGCATCAATCATTTGTTTACTCTATAATATATGGAACCTCAAGACAGTACACTTTGATATATATATATATATATATATATATTATCTATATATATATATATATATATCATTTCAAAGGTGTAATGTTTTGAACAACGAGCAGTTATGGAGGCTACTAAGAAGACAATAGAGTTATGCAAATGGACGTCAATGGGGATGGAAGATACACCACCTTGATGTGAAAAGATCTTCTTGAATGTCTATTTCGAAGAATAAATTTTTGTAGAACAACTTGAAGGTTTTTCTATCGAATACAAAGAAGGTAAAGTGTACCTTCTAAAGAAAGCATTGTATAGCTTAAAACAAGATCCTGGATCTTGCTATAATAGAACTGATGCTCATCTTCTGATCTTCGGCTTCAGAAAAGTTTGGTGAGTCTACACTCTATATTAGAAAATAATATTATGATTTAACTAGTATTTCTTTATATGTATATAACTTGCTAGTTATTGGTTGGAATTTGGACTTAATTAACTTGTTCAGGAATGAAATGATGAAATTTTTTATATGACAGACGCTGGTATAATATTTTATTTTCTTGGGACGGAAATTTAATAAAAAGGACACGGGATCTTCATATGCCAGCAAAAATAAGCTTAAGAAATTTTGATAGAGTTCAAAATGGAAGAATGCAAGTCTATAACAACTCATATGAATCAAAAGGGGAAGTTTTTCAAAGAAGATGGAGCCGAAAAGGTTGATGAAGGAATTTATAGGAGCCTAATAGGTTTGCTATGTACTTGACTTCAACTAGACCATTTTTTTCTGTATGTTGTGAGTTTACTTTCAATATATATGTATTGCAACTATATGTGTGATTAGATATGTTAAAGGTACTGCCAATTTTTTCAAATACCTATTGCACTCTATATGCATTGCAGCCTAATAGAAGTCTTGTTTTCTTTGCTCGTAAACTGCCTGAATAATTGATAGAGATTCAATAGGTATTTGACATAGACAATATCTGTAAATTCACCCATAAGTTCTGAAATCCAGAAAAATAATCGTGAACAAAAAGACCTCCTTGAGAGTAATTATCTTTCTTGGTTGTAAACCTTTTATAAGTAATTCCACATCGCCTTAACTTTCTTGTACGACCAGAGATTAAGAACAATAAAAGGGTCAATTAACCCTAGAATCCATGTCATCACTCAAACATATTTAATCTTCCATTTACCTAGCTTTGTTGCATCAGTAGGAGCAGGATCACTTACCTCTATATGATCCCATAGTTCTTTGCCGGTGACAAACAATTGGAAATGAAACTCCCAAGAAGAATATTTTTTCCGTGAAACAAACACTAAAGGATTCAAAGTGATGTGAATTAATGCTTTTGAATAGCTACGAAAACTACAAAGACTCAAGAAAACTCAATCAGAAAGCAACTGAAGACCAGGAAACAGACATTCCCAGTGCAGTACTATTATCGTGAAAACATCACCCAAAATCATGATTTTCGAACTCTTTTTAAGCCCAAAGCCTCTATGGAACAAGATAGTGAAGAGAAGTCTCTAATACCATGTCAAGTTTTTGCCAAATGCCTATCAAAGTGAGAGAGTCTTTCCATTATATAGAGAAAATAAATATTACACATCCCTAAAGTTCCATCATTCCTATCCATAAATATGAAGTATTTTATCTCTACAAATTTGTTATTGAATCCCTCTTGCTATTCCTCCAAATCAACTATACTATCACAATATTTATTTCTTCGAGTCTACAACAAATAGATATGATCATGTTAATTTATATCACTATATAATTATATTAATATATACAATCATTTTGTTGTCCATCATGCTAACATCAAAAACATACTGATAATGTTTGGTTTATTGATATGGATGCTCGAATCATATGAGTGGCATAAGGTCTTTATTTAGAGACCTCGATGAGTCCCAAAAGAGTGAGGTTTGACTTGGTGATGACAAAAAGTTTGATTTGAAGGCAAAGGAACCATATCCATCAAGACAATGCAAGGTAAAGTAAAACTCCTTTGTGATGTGCAACTAGTTCCTGGTTGGCACATAATTTGTTGAGTGTTGGACAATTGGTAGCTAGTGGTTACTCTATTTTGTTTAAAAATAACTCATGAGTAGTGGGTGATTTTTAGTCTTGTCATACTATAGAAGTTGTGCCTATGACCCAAAATAACATGTTTCCACTTAATGTTTATAGTGTGGAAAATAATGCCTTAATTGCTAAAGGTGTTAATGAAACTTAACTATGGCATCTTCTCTATGGACATTTGAACATTAATGGGATGAAATTATTGACTAGGAAGAATATGGTTGTTGGGTTACCAGAAATGGGTTATCTTGATTTATGTGAAAATTGTATCTTCGGGAAACAAAGTGGAAAATCATTTCCTGTATGAAAATCATGAAGAGTTGCCCCTTGTGAGCTTGTACATACAAACCTCTATGGACCAATGAAGAATGATTAACTTGGTGGGAGTTAGTATTTTCTTATATTTATTGATGATTATAGCCATATGAGTTAGGCTTATTTTCTGAATAAAAATTAGAGGCGTTTGAGAATTTCACGATATTAAAGGCATTCATGGAGAAGCAAACAGACTACAACAATAAGGCTTTTCACACAGACTGTGGTGGTGAATTTTTATCTAATAATTCTACTTTATTTTGTGAAGAGAATGGAATTTGTAGGGATCTTACAATAACGTACTCGCCACAACAAAATGGGGTCGCCGAACGGAAGAATCGTACGGTGGTTGATATGGCTAGAAGCTTACTTAATGCAAGATGACCTCTTGTTCATTTTTTGGGGAGAAGCAGTGGCTGCAGCTGTGTACCTCTTAAATATCTCCCCAAAAAAATTCGTTTTGAACCTAATTACATCTGAAGCATGGACGGGACGAAAACCACGGGTAAACCACTTGAAAGTCTTTGGTTAATTTACATTCTAAGCTACATGTAAAATCAGAGAAGTGCATTTTCATTAGTTATAGTTATCAATCCAAAGCATATATACTAGATAATACTTCTAGTGGCAAAGTAATTATCAATAGGAATGTTGTATTTAATGAAGAAGCATCCTGGGAGTTGAACGACAAGGAAAAATATTTAGTCATCCACATTCCAGTTCACGCAGAAGTAGATCATACAGAGATACTTGAAACAACCAGTTTTGATCTTTTCTCAACTGGTAGAATCAGTACTTCTCATGGAAGTAGCAACAATTCTAATCCATCAAGCTCATTCTCCACCTTCGGCGTCATCCAGTGAGACACCACCAACAAATTTTCGGTCACTACAAGATGTTTATGCATCTTGTAGCTTTGCCCTGATAGCTTCTGAACCGATATATTATGAAGAAGCTGGAAAGCAACCACAGTGGCAGGATGCGATGATTGAAGAGATTCAAGCAATAGAAAAAAATTAATCTCGGGAGCGAGTTGATTTGTCAGAAGGGGTGAATTTTATCGGGCTAAAATGGATTTCTAAAACAAAGTACAATTCTGATGGAAGTGTCAAAAGGCATAAAGATCCACTTATTGCAAAAGGATACTTTCAACAACAAGGGATCAAATTTGATGAGAAGTTCTCACCAGTAGCTCGCTTTGACACAGTTAGAACTACTTAGCCTTGGCTGCTTAACTTTGTTGGCCTATGTACCAATTTGATGTTATGTCTGCTTTCCTAAATGGCGATTTACAAGAAGAAGTTTATGTTTGCCAACCTGAAGGCTTCATTTCTAGTGAAGGGAAGAGAAAATTATACATATTGAAGAAGACGTTGTACGGATAAAGCAAGCACCATGGGCATGGTATAGCAAAATTGACTCCTTTTTTTCCAAGAGCAACAGTTCAGAAAAAGTGGCAATGAACCTACACTTTATTTGAAGAAGTGAGGTAATAGTGATTTTCTGGTTATTTGTCTTTATATCGATGATATTATATATATTGGCTCTTGTGAATCTATTGTTTCCAAATTTAAGAGTTGCATGATGAGTAAATTTGAGATGTCCGACTTGGGTATGTTGCATTCTTTTCTTGGACTTGAGGTGAGACAAGGTTCAGATGGAATATTTATTTCACAAATGAAATATGCTACAAATCTTTTAAATAGGTTCAACATGATGAATTGTAATCCATCTCCCATGCCCTGACTATAATGAGAATTGTCTACTCGATGATGTAACAGGGCAGCAATTCTTCTATATTGTGAATTTGTTGATGGTCTCACTACTTATTGCACACAAGGGCTGATATAACATTCTTTGTCAGTTTGATTTTGAGGTTTATGAGTAATCCTTCAAAGCAACAAGTCAGAGAATTTGGTACTCAAAAGTATCAGGTTTCAGATTAATTAGCTTTATTGATAATGATTGGGAAGGTACCTTGGATGATCGCAGGAGCACATCTGGGAACGTTTTCAGTCTTGACTCTGGAGCAGCCTCATGGAGTTCGAAGAAACAAGATACAATAGCTTTGTCATCTTTAGAAGAAGAATACATGGCCGCAACTTTAGCATGTTGTCAAGCTGTTTGGGTAAGGGAATTGTTAGCAGATCTTCAACAAGAGCAGATTGGTCCAACGGAAATATGGTGTCAACAAGGCGAAAATTTCTATGACAGAAAAAACTATTTTTCACAGTAGAACAAAGCACATTGACACTCCCTATCACTTTTTTTGCGATTTAGTCGATGGTGAAATAATCTCACTGGAACTTTGGGTGGTACAATACAACAGTCCTGTTAATGTCTTCGTAGTTGCTACACAGCAACAACAACCATACTTCTCTTCAAATGGCATAACTGGGAGTTTTGTTTGTTTTGAAGAAAGAGGGAGTGTTGACTAATTGTTCAAAATAGTTAGTTTGCAGAAATCCAGTTTGTGGGTCTATTTTCTAGGATTAATGGGTTTATGTTTCACTTAGTAAATTAAATTATCTTCTTATTATAGTGGACCATGTTTACCACTTTTTTCATGGTTTCCATTATTTGTGTGTTGCTTTATTTTAACTTTAGAAGTCAGTTGTAGGCCTATAAAAGGTCAATAGGAGTTTTGGTTTTAAAGTAAAAAAGTTCCCCAGTAAAAGAAACCTTCTGTCTCTCAAACTCTTTCATTTATTTTTGCCTTTTCATCCAATGGTATTATCATATATTGACTTTCCTATTTAGTGTAAATTATATCCCATATAATATGGATCATAGATTTAGTGCCTTGAGATAAGCCTTAATTGAGTTTTAACATCATTTATATATTGTATGCAGTAAATGTAATACACAAGTTCAACCTTCAATTTGGTCCTTTAGACTCGATCTTCAAAAGATGCATAATGAATAATAAAGAATATAGTCATATCATCGTCCTGGTCAAAATGTTAAAACAATATTATTTTCTTAACATTCATTTCTCCTCTAGATCGTCACTCTCTATTTCTTAGTCAAACCCTAACCTAACCTCTGAGACAAAAATAACTAGATCAACATTCGTGACTTGATTTTTTGTAACAAATTTAAAAATTTTCACAATCCAGAGTCGCCACCCTGACGTGATCGGCCACTCAGAATTCCCTTGTTCTCACCAACGATACCCTCTCCTGGCTGCTACACAAGCGGAGACTAACTTAAGCATGCAACAGATTTCAAGAAATGAATAAAATCAATTATTCAAATACAAAGTCTTAACTTTAAAGAAAACTCTAAATAATAATATATTCAACTCGCATAAAATAGGCAACTTAAGTCTTTTAAACAGTTAATAAAATAAATGAATAATACAGACTTCTCAACTATACTAACTATCTATGAAGCCTCTAACTGACAAAGATGAAAGTCGAGACAAGACCCGTGACATCCCAAAAACTTACATAATTGAAAGGTAAATAAAATCCTCTAAAAGCAAGGAGTCTCACCATAACTAACTCGAACTCTCGGATGTATCAACTAAGCTCCTGAATACCTGTGTCTTCATCATGATAAGGTACATGCCAAATGGCTTAGTACGTGGAATGTACGAGCATGTAAGGGGAATTCTAAACATAATATAAGCTTGAACTTGATAAAAATTGACATACTTATCTCTTTTCAAAATTACTCAACTCAAGGAGTACTCAAAATTACTCAACTTACTCAACTCAGAAGTACTCAAGGATAAGATATTCAACTTAAAAATTAGATACTCAACTCAAAAATACGATACTCAACTTCAAAGATATGATACTCGGCTCAACAAAACATTATTCAACTCAATATACCCAACTTAAGATACTCAACTCCTGATACTTAACTGAACTCATTTCGATGTAAAGCAGCTTAAAACAAGTGCAATATAAGGAAAAGTCGTTTAAAAACATGATGTCAACTCTGAGTAGATAACAAGGATACAACATAACTATGAAATGTATATGAAAATGCAATTAACTGATGCATATAAAAATACAATAACTTCTGTGGGAGTTTATCTAACTGACAACCATCACATAAGAGCTATAATGATGATATAACGATTTACCACACGCTGCCAGCACATCCTATACCCGGAAAAAGCATAGCACCTCAACTACTAATGGATCCACCAGTCTATGTAAAGAATGGTTCATCTAAAAAGTACGAGTCTTCTATACTCATGATGGTTACATGGTTTATGGGGTTTTTGAGTTTTATGGAACTTTTCCAATATCAGTACTCAATACTGCTCCCAAAATATAGTAGCTCTTATGTTTTAAAAACATACTTCTTTTGTGAAATGTAATTTGAGATTACTGCTCAAAAACTTTGCTCAAATGCTATCTTGGAAATTTTAGTTCCCCTGCTTGTTTCATTTAGAAAGCATTTACTCTTCTAAAAACTAGCTCGAAGGATCTTTGAAAATTTCAGCTTCCACCTTTATTTAAATGTATAAAACATTTGAGTACTTCTTTGGGAATACTTAGTTACCATATACTTATTTGAAGAAAAGACTTCACTTTACTCTACAATAAACTCAAACTCAAGTCCTAAAGATTTATGAAACTTGAAATGAATTTCTTCTACTTCTTATCTTTACTCTTTACTCAATTGAGTGCTCAAGTCTTTAAAACAAGTTATAAACAATATGTAAAAAAACTTCTTAAAAGAGTGTTCATGCAAAATTATGGACATGAATGAGTCAATTCAAGGTTTTCAATAACCATGCATAGAACTCAATACTTGGAACTCATAAACTCCAGAACTGAAGGAGTCAATGTTACTACTCATCTCAAGAATGCTCGACTCAGAGGGTTCATGCGGAATTGTAGCATGAACAACTCAACTCAAAGACTCAAAGTTACTTTTCATTTAAAGATTGCTGGATTTATAGGGTTCGTGCGTAATTATAAGCACGAACTAATAACCTCAAAGACTTCATGGGTAGAATGTAATAGTCCCATGACTATGAAGATAAACTCAAAAGGGATTAGGAACTCAATACTCAAGACTTAGAACTTGGAGATACTACTCCTCTAAATGATACTCAATTTATGGAGTTCATGCGCAAGTTATGGGCATGAACAACTCGAATGAAGGTATACAAAACTACATGGAACTCATGTATACAACTCTTCTCATTGGCTTACTTCCTCAAATCTTAGCTTAAATCAATAGTTGATCTCAGAGGATTCACAATCGAACTCAAATGTTTTCTTGAACTCTACTCTTTAACTCTCTCTTGATTCTGAATTATAAATTCAACAGTTTGTTTGACATGGAGAATATCATGATGAAAAGGTAGGCTGGTGAATATATTATCTTCACTCTCATATTTATTTTCTCTAGTCTTGAAACAGAGTATTAGAAATTGTAGAAGACTCTTCAAAAGGACTCAATGAAACTTTCTCAAAATAATCGGAAGGACTCTCAAAGTAATATGATTATAATAAGTACGAACTATCATGAGTAATATTATCACAAATGTACATCACCTCTAATGATGAACCTCCTAGTTCAAGTTCTCCGGGAAGGCATGAAATGGAAGAACTTTGCAAGAATAGAACATAAAGTTGACATATCCATCAAAATCCAATTGAGACATACAACAAAGGTTCTAAGCATAGGGACATTCTTGAAGATAATAGACTTCAACGTTTCAAGAAAGTCGAAGCATTTAAGATTATGGGCATCGATTTCAAGAACATCAAATGTGGTGCACCTAGTAAACATCAAACTTTCAAGGAATTGGAATTTGGTTACGAGATTCCTAATATTGTTGGATCAAAAATGACATGTCGAAGATTAATACTAATAAGCTTTGCAAACCCTTTGAAACTAGGTGGAGGTTGGAAGAAGCACATTTCAAGTTTTAGATGTCTTAGTTGTTTAAATGTGAAAAGATGAGAAAGTAAATGATATTTGTTGCCTATGAATGTTTGAAGGGTGAATTCCTACACATTTTTCTTTGACTAGAAGAGCATCTAATTATCAATATCACGATCACATATAAAATTAGGACGTTGGAGAGCAAACTTAAGTTTTGGTCCTTGATGCAGTCGTAGGACTTCGTAAATGAATTTCTTGGCTTCTTGGTTGTCGTTGAAATATGTGAAAAAATCACAACAAAAATCACGTATTGCACGTGTTACCTATTTGTACCTCCATTCTTTTGACAACATACTAGTCTTTGTTGTATCTTTCGAAAGGCAAGATCCCAAGAATTTTATCCAAGACATTACAAGGCAAATTGTTAATTGTAGAACTCTTCATGTTTACATACACATGATTGTATACAAGTTGAAAAAATAAGATATGAAATAATGAGAACATCAAAATTCTCATAAATACATATTTCAACAATGTATGCATAGTCTTATGTAACTACTAGTTTAAAATTTTCAATCGCATACAATTTTATTTTTCAATAGCGGAGGGAACAAATAAAGATGAATGAGAGAGTACCATAAAAATATTTATTGGAGACAACAGTGGTGAAAACCTGAATTTAAAAGGATACTTTACCCAAATACACCGTACATTTTTTTGGCAAGGTTGGACAAGCAAGCTACTTTCATTTACAGAAACAATTTTCGTAAAAAGCTATTCTTGCAATCGGCAAAACCTATACTAGAGCATTTAGCTCATGCTCTATCTTTGTAATGACAGACATCTATTTCCATTTCAAAAAAATGATTTTATTGAAACTAGTTTCTGAACACGTGTTTTGCACGTGTGTTTCATTTAAATTTTTATAGATACGTTAGAATGACTAAAATGCTATGAAAAAATATACGTAAACAATAGGTAGTGAAAAAAATGTAATACAAAAATAATAAATAAATCTTTAATACTATAACCAAAAAACACCAAATGAAGGGCATATTTCGATGTTTCAAATTAATTCTTTTTAAGCAACCTACTATAACTTTTGAACTTTGGTTAATAGTTAGAAAACTTTCAATAAAGTCACAATGATTAATTTGATCTCAAATAAGTATTTAGACTTACGACAATAAAGTATTCATAGAAAACTAAATGAAGAAGTCTAATAGAGAGAGGAAAAAAAACACAAAAAATAGAGAAGGAGAAAAATACAAAATATACATGCTTCATAAGACTTTGACCAATAATAATATAAATTGAAAAATAAATACAAAATTAGTACATAATATTCCGAGTTATTATCGACTCTTTCTCCTATATCCTATCGAAATTCAAGAGTCTTCGTCATCTACTTAAACTATAGAATAAAAATGATAAACTTGTTAGAGGGTTCTGAAATGAAAAGGTTGAATTTATATAGTAAGAAATGAAGGAATACCAAGAATATCTTAGAAATTTAGAATAAATATTAGAGGTATAAATATGAAAAGGGTGAGAGTTATGAATATTAAAGATATACAAATTGAATAGGTAATAGATATGAGTTTGAATAGGAATATTTAAGCAGTATGTGTGTCCTCCACTTTGCATATTTTGCACCCTTTTAATTATGAATTTCTTTATTTATCATAAAAAATAATACTTTATCAACATAAATTATATTATTTATAAGAGTAGTTATGGAAAAAGTTACGAGCGGAAGAAAAGTTGACTAATCATGTAGTGATTTGTTGTTTTTTTTTAAAATTATTATTATCATTATTATTATTAGCTACTAAACATGTCCACGCTTCGCGCGGTTGGAAAAAAAACAATTAGATTCATGATAGTTAAAAATAATATTTTGATTTCAATCTTCAAATAAATTAGAGACTAATTTTAATACTTTTTAATAGACTTATAGTATACACTTTATGAAATACAAATAAAATAAATGTTTATGACATTCATTTTATGGCAATGGCAATTAGTGATTTTCTGAGAATAATATAAAAGACATTTTTAAAACAAAATCCAAGTTAGTCTAAGAACCTCTTCTTTAGAGAAACTACTACTACTACTAATTTTAGGTACTTTGGGGACTGAATCCATCCTACAAATCAAAATAAAATAAACAGATAATTTCCAAACTCACTATGTCAAACATAGGCTTGGATCAGTCTATCATTATCACGTTGCACAAAACATGCTTGTTGCTCATTTGGTCGTGAAACCCGTCGACACAAGGATAGACTTTTTAAATGTGGTATCAATACCCAGGATCGATCCACCTAAGGTATATGCATGCATGATTTAAATTGAGGGGTGGTGTAGCTCTACATTATGTTTTCTCTGATTTCACTTACTAGACACAAGGTTCCCGAGTGGACAACTCAAGTTAGGAGGCTGTGTGTCCGCGCATATGCCAACTCTCATAACTTTTGGATTGTTGAAAGAAATTTGCGGGTGCGCAAAACATACCTCACATGTACGTGTGATTGTGTGAATTTTCCAGAATTGGAGAAAGTATGAACGGAATGACAGTTCGTATAGCAGTTACAAATACATAACTTATATAAATCAGTAAAAAATAAACATTTTAGATAAAGCATTAAAACATGCACTGTAGTCACATAAAGCAAGAAAAATAAAGATTAGGCATGTAAAAATAAAGCACAGTAAGGCATATGCTAAATCTTAATATTACCTAAAGTCTTTTAATGGTTTGAACCTATTATTTCCCCAGCAGAGTCTTCATTTTTTATATGCTGTAATTTTATTATCTTTAGAAAAATAACTTTTTGGAATGCTCCAAGTATAAAACAATTTAAGAAACATACTTGGAAAAGAGTTCCGCTTAATTTTTTGAAGAAATTATTAAGACTTAATGTAAAAAAGACTCTAACGGATTAAGTCTTTAAAAAATTAGAGAAATTAGAGGTTCTTATTACTACTTTAAAATGTATAAGCACTTAATTAACCGTTAACACGCGGTTATCCTGCGACTTAGGTTAAATAATTGACTAACTTTTAGAAAAAATAATTAAGTGTACACAAGATTTTTTTTTTTGGGGTTTTTATGAAAATGAAACTAATTTAATTATTTGAAAGTGATAAAAAAGTCTTTAAAAAAAGGTTAATATTAGCACTAAAAAAATGACCTTAAGATTAAAATTTAAAGACGAGGTAAAAATTAAAGCTTTTTTATAAAAAATATATTATTAAGAATTTATTTGAATCTTTATACAGAGGAAAGTTTAATTATTTGGATAACGAATCATGATAAATTAATTTTAAATAATTGATGAATAAATAAAAGTTTGACTAAAGATTATCAAATAAATATAAGAAACAAAAAAAATATATTAAAATGCAACTAACATAAAGAGCTAGCTCATCTTTTGGGATTTAATTTAATTAAATCAAATCAATCAAGTTAGAGGTAAACCCACTAATCAGCAAATAATCAATAGTATATTCAAATACTAAGGAAATAATTGACTTAGACCTAAGTTTAGTTGCTGTAAATGACTTGGGTTTCAGCCCAAATTAAACCTCAAGAACTGCTGCAATTGAGCCTTCTCGCTCAATTCCCGTTTTTGCATACAACTGATATATACCAGTGTATGTTGGATGCATATAGACTTGCATTATATCTTCCAAACCTTTTTAGGGCAGGAATTAGGACAACAATCTTAACCACGAAGAACTACCACCACTATGATCCAATTTCGATAAGCTCCAAAAAAAATAAAACAACTTCGAATTCAAATTGAAAAACTCCCTATTTCTATTTCTATTTTTCAACCTTAAGACCTTTCAAATTCTCCAAACTTATCTTAATCCTATCTTTTTTTATATATGTTTCTATACCTATTTTTTTTTCTTTTTTCTTTTCTCTGTCTCTATTTTTTGTATGTAATGGTAGAAAATTCTCCTTGTAACCCTCTTCCAGTATATTTCTAAATGGCATCAATACCATGCATTTATAGCAAAAGCAAAGGCTTGAATTAAAAAATCATTTTAGCGGGAGATGAAAGATAGATTTAAAAATAATGGAGGAGAAAATGAGTGAGAGGAAAACATACACCTAAAAATCCGGATTCGATGTAATATCTTCCGATTCAGATTAGATTATGATGAGATTTATCTAACCTTAAGTCAACAATTTGGGCTAGTGATTTGTAATCTTTGACTATGGAGGGGTATTGTCAATGGTGGTGGGTAGTGTAGTTGAATGAATAAATTATGGTTATTTGTGTTGAATTTGGGTTTTGGAGGAAGAAAAGTGAGAGAAGAAGCATACCTGAAAGCTGGAAATTTAGCCACTTTTATTATTTGTTCAATCAATTCAACTTAGATATCGCACTATATATATAACTATAGATATATATATCTATATATATCTATATCTCCATATATATATATATTATAATATCGGATTTTCAAAGATTATTATTTCAATTGTTTGAAACTTGAAAAGGGTCGACGTTAACTCGAATTGCATAGGGTCAAATGGTGCAACACTGTCCTACCCTTCTCTAGTATGGGCGATGAAAGCGACCTGGCACAAAGAAGATGTCAATCCAATTTTTGAACCAACTCATTTCTCCTTTTAGAAAGAAGCTATATGAGAATTTAGGCCACTTGTAGTTTGATACACTTGATTTAACGCATAATTATGAAAGAATTTAAAAGCTATTTTGATATCAAATTATGAAGATATTGGAATGCCTGAGAAAAAGATGTTAGAGAGGATGTGGAACTACAGCCGAGCTTTCAACATTGTTCCTGCCTACATATCTTTAAACCTTAGGAATCAGGTTGCTTGTTGTTCGACTCGATCGATTGAAAAGGAAATCTACTATTTATGATAACCTTCGGGTTGGAAAGACTGACAAATCAATCGAGTATGAAAAAGAAACTTGCAACCTCTTATCTATGAATGTGGTGCATTTCACACCCATAATCAAGAATTTACACAGATATAATTTCCAAAGATCTTGGTGCACTCTCACTCAAATTGAAAAGTTGCTTCCGATAAGAGAGAGAAGTTTTCGGATGCAAAATTGAACCTGATAAAATCACAATAAACCCACATGGCTTTGATAGGAGTGTGGTTTGATTGAGGTGGAAGTTGTTCCTCAGCTCACATCCTAAAAGTTTGATACTCCCCTTTGGACTATGTCCCAGTTCGCTTTTACGAAAAAGTTTCACGTTGTGCTGCATCCTTTTTTATGTCGTCCGCATCTGTGGTTTGATTTGAGAATTCATCCTCTTTGATGATCTCGACAAAGATTGAGAAAAAACTCATTAGTGTAAAAATGTAATTCAAATGGAGAGATAGCGTACTTTACCCTGTTAGCACTTTATTTCTCTCATTGAGCATTTGACGTCAACTTTTTTAGTTTGACGTAAGGCAAATAAAGTTTATGTCTCATTTTTGTGACATGATTTTTTTACAGTACTCTTCTTTTAATATCGATGAAGTAGAATAAACTAATGCAATATTTTTATGGTTCTCTTGATACTTTTAAAATAGTCTCTCTCAGCATTTTAAAGATGTAATTCCCCTCTTGGCAGTTTGAATATCCAATGGCTATCTCTGCGGTTTGGATATGATGGCCTTCTTGACGGTTTGAATATGCAATGGCCTTCTCGGCTGTTTGAAGATGATGACCCCTTTTGCATTTGTAGATATTGACCTTCTTGACAATGGAATATGTAATGTCCCTCTTGGAATTTAAGGATGCAACGGCCCTCTTGACATTTGTAGATGATGGCCTTCTTGGCGATGGAATATTATGGCCCTCTTGGCATTTGAAGATGGAATTGATCTCTTGGCATTTGTAGATGATATTCTTCTTGGCGGTGGAATATGTAATGCCCTCTTGGCATTTGAAGATGCAATGACCCTCTTGGCATTTTGAATAAATAATGGCCCTCTTGGCATTTGAAGATGCAATGGCCCTCTTGGCATTTTGAATATATAATGTCCCTCTCGGCATTTGTAGATGATAGCCCTCTCGACAATGACATTACCATCTTTGATATGATATTACCACATTTGTTAATATAATGTTGATGACCCTCTCGGCAATGATATTACCACCTTTGATAATATAATTTTGATGGACCTCTCGGCAATGATATTATCACCTCTGATAATATAATATGGATGGCCCTCTCGGCAATGATATTATAACCTTTGATAATATAATATGTATGACCTTTCGGCAATGCACATCACCACATCTGGTATCGATGTTACTTACGAATTTCCTTCAACATTGGCCTCTTCTGACTATAACGTAATAATGTATATTTTGGCAAGTTGCAATTCAAATTCTCTTTGATATTTGATGTGTCTTCTGTATGCCCTTCAGACTTTTTTGATGCTGGAAAATGCAATATGACGTTATTATAGTCATTTCTACATCTTAAAGTGTCATCCTCTCGATGCTTTCACCTACTTTTCTTGACCACTTGTATATTATTTGTGGCTACTATTTTTTTTTTTTGAGAAATATGAACAAGAAAGTATTATTCAAAATGCTAAGTTAACTACTTTATATTGCAGGGATATCAATGTCTTTTCCTGCATAAAGAAAATTTCAGTCTTGATTACTTTTGCTCTTCGAACCTTTCCATATATGTTGAATATGATGATCTCTTGATATCCTTGCAAATCTGTATCCACATAAAATTTGTTAGTTTTAAATGAACTAATATGTGTTGACCTCTTTGATTGTTGGCTCTTCCTTTTGCTATGCTTGGTTGATTTCTTCTAGCTCCCCGCTTCTTGGTAGACATAAGATAGATCTTTATTTTATACAAAATATTTGATATATGTCTAAAGTTTAAAGAAAAATAAATTTTTAAAAAGTAATTTGAAGAGGGTCACTTCCATGTGTCATGTCACATTAAAGATTAAGTGAACATTCAAGTTCAACTTTCGACATATCCATAAAGTCCTTTTAAATTGGGAAATATGAAGTTTGACTTTGAATTTTTGAGATATTGGGGTTCATTAACTCTGAACTTCTGACAATTTTTGATAGAATTTTTGAGATCTTCTAAAAAAAAATTCCCTAGTGAACTGTCTTGGCATTTCTCATGTTTTTGGTAGGAAGACTTGCGGAATTTTTGAGACCTTATCAAAAATTCTATCCAATGAAATGTCTTGTCATTAGTCAATCCTTTGTCAAGAACACTTGAGGAATTTTTTAGATCATCTCAAAAATTCTGTCCGTTGCCTTTTCCCAATTCATGTCCAGTCTTGTCTTGCTGACAAAGGATCTTTACAATTTTTTAGCTCCTCTAAAAAAAATCTGCCCTAATTTCCATTATAAAGGTAAATTGAAATTTTATGGGGTGTATGATCGAGTCATTGTGGTGCCTACGTATCCCATTGAGGTAGGAATTAGGTCATTTTGGGAATAAAAGAAATAGGAAATTTTAATAAGAAATGACTGAGACCGACATAGGCAGCCTACGTATCTCATTTTTGTGAATTCATGTCAGACTTAGTTCAATATGATATAAAAGATTGACATAAGAAATTACAAGCAAATAATACGATTAAAAGGAAAGTTATGAGAAAAACGGATCTTCAGACGTAATATATCTTGACAGTATCTGAGTTGATTGGTTTTGGCCACTCCTGGCCATCCATCTCTGAAAGAATCAAGGCACCTCAGGATAACAATTTACGAACCCTGTACGATCCTTGCCAATTTGGTGCAAATTTCCCCTTATACTCTTCTTGATGGGGGGAAGATGCATTTGAGGACCAATTGTCCTTTTTTAAATGTTCGAGATCTCACCTTTTTGTTGAAAGCACGAATCATTCTCTGTTGATGTAATTGTCCATGACAAATAGTAGTCATCCGATTCAAACCCAATCAACATTTGCTCAGTTCGGCTTCTTGAATGATCCTCAGTGAAGGTATTTCAACTTCAACAGGTACCACTGCTTCTGTCCTGTATACTAGCAAGTATGGATTTTCTCCGATTAATGTTCTTACGGTTGTTTTGTATCCCAACAAAGCATATGGTAACATCTCATGCAAACCTTTGTGATTATCAATAATCTTTCTTAAAATCTTTTTGATGTTCTTATTGGCAACTTCTACGACTCCATTCATTTGAGGACGATAAGAAGCCGAGTTTCGATGAGTAATCTTGAATTGCTCGCATATCTCCTTCTTCAACTAACTATTGAGGTTTTCACCATTGTCCGCAATAATGGAATAAGATAGTCCAAATCGACATATCTAGTTGTTACGAACGAAATCGACCACTACCTTCTTCGTCACAAATTTATAAGAATTTACTTCCGCCCACTAGGTGAAGTAATCAATGATAACCAAAATAAATCTATGTACATTAGAGGCGGCTGGCTCAATTGGGCCAATGACATCCATTCCCCATTCCACGAATGACCAAGGTGATCCGACAACATTAAGTTCGTGAGGAGGTACTCAAATTATATCACCATGCATTTGACATTTATGACACTTATGCACAAATCTACAACAATCGTGCTCCATAGTCATCAAAAAATAATTAGCTTGAAGATTTTTTTTGCCAAGGTAAGCCCATTCATATGAGGTCCAAGACTATAACTTGTACTTCCTCAAGAAGTATTGTAGATTCCATGGAATCTACGTCTTAAATCTTGAGTCCTCCTACAAAGGATTTCCCCACTCGGAAATAAATTGTTGGACAATCAATGTCTTGCCTTCTTTTGATTGGATGTTGCGTCTTCTAGATAAATTCCAGTCTCCAGGTACTTCTTTATATCATAATATCAAGTCTTTCCATCAGGTTTCACTTCGACATGAGATCAATGAGCAGGTGGTTCCTTTAAATCTATCTCTAAAGGATTAATGTAATTTTGATGTTGATGCTTGATCATAGAAGAAATTGTGGCAAGAGAGTTGGAAAATTCATTTTGTAACCTTTGAGTGTGCATTATCTCTATCTTTTGAAATTTTTTGCTGAATATTTGCACCAGTTGTACATATGGTACAATCTTTGGATTCTTAACGGCCTATTCCTCTTGAACTTGAAGAATTAATAAGTCTGAATCTCCGATTACCATTAACTCTTAGACATTCATGACAATAGCTAATATTAGGCCAAGAATGTAAGCCTAGTACTTTGCCATATTATTGGTGCAATAAAATTGAAGTTTAGCCACCACGGGGTAATATTGACCGGATTCCGATAGCAGAACCACTCCAATTCCAGCTCTGTTATAATTCACTGCTCCATCAAAGAGTACTCTCCAGCCAGGGTATGACTCAGAAATTCTTTCTCCTATGAGCAACACATCTTTGTCGAGGGAGTATGTTTTGAGTGGTTCGTATTCTTCATCGATTGGATTTTATGCAAGATGATTCACTAATGCTTGCTCTTTTACCGGTTTTTAAGTAACATACACAATGTAAAACTCGCTCAGAAGCATTTACCATTTTTCTAGTTTTCTTGTAGGCATAGCTTTATGGAAAATATACTTAAATGGATCCATCTTTGACATAAGATATGTAGTTTACCAAGACAAATAATGCCTCAACTTTTGGGCGGTCCAAGTCAAAGAACAACATGTTCTTTCCAATAGAGTGTATCGAATCTCATATGGAGTAAACTTCTTGCTAAGATAGTAGATGCGTGTTCCTTCTTTCCAGATTCATTATGTTGTCTTAATAAACGCATGAATGCATTCGCTGAGACGTATAAGTATAGTAACAATGAACTTCATTCTCATGGATGTACCAATACTGGTGGATTTGTTAAATAATCTTTGATACTATCAAAAGATTTTTGACACTCTTCGTTCTACACCGTTAGTGCATAACGATAGGCTAGCAAATCGCCATTGATTGAGCTGTAGATCGACAAATGTTGATCAATCTTCAAGGGAATTCATAACTTCTTTCTTAGTCTTTGGACGAGGTAAATCCTAAATCACCTTAACTTTGGTAGGATGAAGATCAATTCCTCTCTACTGAATATAATGCCCAATAATTTACCAACTGGTACTCCAAAAGCAAATTTACCAGGATTCAACTTCAAATTGTATTGGCGCAATCGATCAAAGTACTTTTTCAAATGAGTCAAGTGATCTAAAATCTCACGAGAATTGATAATTACGTCATCCACATACACTTCAATCTCCTTATGGATCATGTCATGAAATATAGTTGTCATGGCTATCATGTATGTAGGCTCAACATTTTAAAGACCAAATGGTATTATCCGGTAATGATAAACACCCCAAGGTGTAATGAAAGCTGTCTTTTCAGCATCTCTTCCATCCATCAAAATCTAATGATAACCCGCAAAGCAATCTACAAATGATTGCATTTCATGCTTAGCGCAGTTGTCGACGAGAATGTGGATATTTGACAATGGAAAGTTGTCTTTTGGACTGGCTTTATTAAGATCTCTATAATCAACACATATTCTAATTTTACCATCTTTGTTAGGCACTAGAACAATATTGGCTAACAAAGTTGGATTTTAGTAACCTCCACAACTTTGGCTTGAATGTGTTTGGTGACTTCTTTTTTTATTCTCAAACTCAATTCTGGCTTGAATTTTTGAGTTTTTCATATTTTATCGGATTGAAATGTGGATTGATCGACAACTTGTGAGAAACAATATATGTGCTCAATCCAGGAATATCATCATAGGACCAAGAAAATACGTCGATGTACTGCTTTAGCAAACTAACGAGACCTTATTTTTAAGTTTCTCTAAGATGGAAACTAATCCTAGTTTCTTTAATAATTTTTTCGTCTCCCAGGTTCACGGTCTTAGTCTCCTCTATGTTTGACTTCTCTTGATTCTCAAACTATTTCAATTCTTCTGCGAGGTGTTTCGAAACCATGGTCTCTTCATCATATTCCTGGAACTCATTCTCTTCTACTCAGCTTATGACAGGACATGATATTGGCAGATTTTAAATTATTTTTAGTGAAATCATAAATAAGCCATGTCAGATAAAAATAATTTAAAAAATAAAAAATAAAAATTAGTAAGTTGTGAATAAATAGAGTTTAGCAATATAGGAGGCTTTCATTTAGATTAAAAGAAAGTACAAATTTTGGTCATGATCATATATCAAGCTGCCTTTTGAAACATCACGAAGGAAATTAAAACTTAAAGAGGTAAAACAACATAAAGGATGGGTCTCAATCCTTAATCAGACTACCACCGATTTCAGAAATAAGCAAAATAGATATGTATTTACCTATCAAGACAAGCGAGGAATCAGGAGCTGTGTGGATGTCCAATTAGGCACTCGTTCCTCTACTTTGGCATCTCGAATGCCAGATATCTCGATCATCACCTCAAGTAAAACATTATATTCTTCATAAAGATTCCCGATTCCCTGCCCGAGACCATCATCATTGTCATATTCTTGCACAGGAAAAGATTGGTACAAGAGAGGTGCCGGTTTTGCTGATTCTCAATCAACCATATTTTTTCCCAAAGCTTCTATGTCATCATCTGCTATTGGGATGTATCCCAAGCCAAACCTTGAACCTTTTTGTGAAAATTTGAATAGGATCAATGATACCTTGCATCCCAACCCAAAACAAAGTTTAAATCCACTTCTCGACATCAATGTGGCTATCATATTGTAAACAGATGGTATAGAAGGATGCAAAGTCAAATCATCACCGGTAGCATTCACTATCTCTATTGTATAGAAGTCCGAACCTCTAGTCAAATTGTCGGCTATCGGGGCATAGTCATTCGAATGTCTTCTTTCACCATGAATCACAACTTCATGATCGGCCCACAAAAACTTCATCAACTGGTGGTGGGTAGAGGGAACGACCCCAACCATATGTTTCCAAGGTCTTCCAAGTAAAAGATTGTAGCTAGTGGTGATGTCCATGACCTCGAAATTGATTGTGAAATATGCAAGTCCTACTTAAATAACCAAACTAACAGCGCCTAGTGTTTCTCTTTGACCCTCGTCGAAAGCTCTCACAGTGACTTGGTTCTGACGAATCTTCCCAAGATTAAAATTCAGTTGCTTGAGAGTAGACAAGGGGCAAATATTAAGGCTAGATCTGTCATCTATTAAAACATGATTCAAAATCTTGTACCGACATTTGATTGTTATGTTCAAGGCTTTGTTATTCATCACTCCTTCACAAGGCAACTGTTCATAGCTAAAACTAACACGGTGGCTTCCGATGACTTTGCTTACCATGGCTGCGAGATTATCACTATTTGTCCCTACCTGTACATGAGTCTCATTCAAAGACTTTAATAAAGCATGCCTGTGTTGTTGTGAACTCATCAATAATGCCCACACAGAAATTTTAGCAGGCGTCTTCTCCAAATGTTTCACAATAGAATACTCATTAGATTGCATTCTATGCCAAATTTCCTCCGCTTCAGCTTCACTGATTGGACTTTTTTGGTAATCTTTCTAGTGGCCTCCTTCAGCCGATTCCTCTGGTGTGTATGATCTACAAGGTCTAGTAACACCATGGGCAGTAGCAATCTCGATCACAAACTCTTTCTTGGTAAGGACTTCCTTTGGCACTAAAGCTTGATGAGGTGCCATTATCACAAATTCTTTCTTAGTAAGGCCCTTCTTTTGTCCCAAAACAAAATCTTGATGGGTGTTATTATCACACACTCGGGCTTCTTGCTTATGCTTAGCGAGTCTACAGCCTTCTTAAGATTGTCAAGATTTGATGGGACTATCGTCTTAGCTGCACCCCAATCATCTTATATTTCAATCATGTTAATAGTATCTCCCCCATGATCTGGTAGAGGATTACTTTACACATTAGGAGAAAGAAGCCTTAAGGGTGACCACCTAGTGATCAATTAAGCCTTGAATCTTATGCTTCAGGTTGATGCAATCTCAGTGGTATGTCCATCTCTATTGGAGTGGTATGCACATATCTGATTAGATTTAAAGAATTTAGAGTTTGTGTTAATGGGTTTAGGTTCAATGAGATGAATCATGCTAGCAGGTTTCAATCTTTTGAACAACTTGGTTCGACATTCAATGAGAGGAGTGAAAATTCTAGGAGGTTTCCTTTCAAAGTATGGACGAGGAAGGTCATAGTTATTTTGTTGAGGTGGAGGTACCTGGCTGTAATTTAAAAGATTTTGGCGGGGAGGTGTGGGTGTTTAGAATTTTGGGTATGGTTGAGTTTTAAAATTTGATTGTGGAGTTTGGTAGATTGGATGGGTATTTTGGTAATGTGGATCTTGAAGATTTGAAGGATGAGTTTGATAATATGGTTGGACATAGAATATTGGGTAGGTATTCTGTTAAGCTAGGGGTTAGACTTTGGATGGTGAAGATTTTCGAGAGCTAAATCCGAACGATCTTTTGGCCCTTTTATCATACGGATGAGAAATAAAGGACACAATCTCTTTTTTCTTCCTCAATAGTCTTGAAGATCCAACTTGGGATGCCACACGGGAAATATTTCCGGTCCTAAGACCATCTTCAAGAGTCTCATCTACTTTGACTATATCAACAAATTTTGCTCCAATGAGAAACATCATTCTATCATAGTATTCTGGCTCTTGGATACGCAAAAATACTTTAGTGATCTCCTTTTCAGGCATGGGAGGTTGTACTCTGGTAGACTCTTTTCTTCACCTGTATGCATATTCACGGTATCTTTTCCAAAGAGTATCAATATGGAAAACTCTCTACATTATAAGAAAATGTTTCGATAAAATCTTTAGCTAAAGCATTCCAACTAGACCATTGCTTTGCGTCTTGGGAGGCAAACCATTCCAAGGCCTCCACATTCAAACTTCTGCTAAAAACCTCATCAATGATGATTCATTTTTCCCAACTCCAATGAGCTGGTAACAATACTCCCTTAAGTTATCTAAGGGGTTCACAGTTCCTCCAAAAGTGTCAAACTATAGTACCTTAAACCCCCTGGGAAGGTCCAAGTTTGGGTGGACACACAAGTCTTCTTAGTTCCATAACATCTGGGGTATAATGAAGTTCTTTCATAGCTTTCATAATTTCTTCCTTCATACTCTTCTTAGTCATATCCTTTTTGACCCTCCACTCCTTTTCCTTCTCCTCATAATGATCGGTTTTGGGATATGTCGTGTATGGAAGTTTTGGTATTGTAAGGATTGAAATATGGAAAGTGGCTTTTGGAGGCAGGGTTTGAATAGTTGGTGGGTTTGAAGTTTTTTTAGGAGGATTTTGGTACATGAAAGGGAATGCTTGAAAATTGTTAGAATTTAGGCTTTGAGAAGGATGAGAAATTTGGTAGGAAGAGGTAGCATGATATTGGTTAGTTGTGTTTAATTCGATGGTTTGAAGCTATTGGCTTGGAACAGTAGGTAGATTGTGTGGCAAATGTTCGGGTATTGGATTAGGAGTATGGAAATGGAGTGGAGGTCTTTTGTTGTTTAGAGGAGGAGTGTTGACAGTGATAGCCAAATTTACCAATTCCCGAGTTTTATTCATCTCGGCCCTCATTTTAGCAATTTGTTGAGCTAGTTGAGCAATCAACTCATTTTTCTCAGCAATGATAGGGTTTGTTATTGTGATTTCATTCAAACCAATATCCTCACAATTTCTAGTCATCTTTTATTTTCCTTTCAATAGATTTTGTCCCAGGATGGAATTTTTGGAGACTTTAGATCTATGAAGTACGTATGCTCAACAAGTTTCTCAACACAGATTAGTTCTCTTACCTGATAAATGAAAAAAAACTCAAGGTAGCTATCTTAATTATTTTTTATAATGAGAAATACAAATAAGTTTCTACAAGAATAAACATATAAGTGTCATTTTACTTTAAGTAGATTAATCCACGAATGTATTTTTGGTGGAAGGAAGGACTCAAACTTGTATAGAGTCTTGTTAATTTCTTCCACTTGTATCTTTTGTAAAAGAGATCTTCAAAATCCTTCATAAGGGAGAATAATAAATTAAAAACTAGGGACCAAGCCTTAAATAGATTGCTATGTATCCTTTCAGGGAATTAAAACACAATGAAGTTTGACTTCTAGCAAATCAACCTTTATGAGACAGACAAATAAAAATTTAGAGTAGAGGATTTGTTCATTTCTGAGAAACTTAGGCAACACATAGAAAGTAATTTGGATGGACTTTGTTGTTGTGAAATTAATATGCATAGGTTGTTCTAAGAAACAAGAGTGGATTAATTCTGCCTTAGAAAAAATGACATATCACAACACAAAGCAATTATATCAAGCAACACACAGATAGTTTATATCGTACCAAGATTCATGACCTTTTTATACTAGAGGTAGGCCTGAATATCAAACATTATGATAGATTGATCTAACCCAATAATTTGTGACAACTCGAGTTTAGAAAATATAGACCCCAAGTTTTATTAAATACTAACAAAAGAGTACAACAAAGAGAGAATAACTAAACTAAGGGTTTGCCTAAATGTTTGTTGTTATCAATCATGCTGGTCGAAGAAGTGAAGAAGAAGCTCATACGTTGCTAGGCCATGTTCCCGTATTTTCCAAATATTGCATTATTTTTTCTATTTGAGTCCACATTTTAGGAGTGACCACTTTTGTTCCAAGATGAGAATGTCTTATCCATATCGTCGTCCCAATATCCTCAAACCATGTTTACCTTCTAGACTCATGTTGTATTGCGGTCTTTTCGAAGCCATACTTGATATTCTAGAATCTCTCTTTTTGGTCCATTTCCTATATCAATCGTGACAATCTTATTCCATTCATGAAGAATCTCTCCGGATTTAAGGACTTCAAAGTTTAGTCCAAAGGAAATTTCAGAAATCCTTATGTTTGCTCGAAGAGGAATTTACTTGTGCTTGACCAAACTGTTGAAGCACACGCATCGGAGCATATGGCTTGAGACCTTTCAACCCAATAAGCTCAATATAGTAAAACCTCCTGCATCTTATATAGGTGGGTGAAAGTGAGAGTAATGAATATTTCCATTGAATTTGGTTATTGATGAGGGAGGCTAGATATTCATGCCAGTCATCAGTACCAACCGCAGACAAAAACCTTCTCATCCTGTCGTAAAAATTGTCAATATGATTTGCATTACTAAAACATATGTCATCCATATTTTTACGCTAGTGAAAATATTCCATTGCCCACATTCTTAAAAGAAAATTGAAAGCTCCAAAGAAGTTTTATTGCCCTTTCTTACATTTTCCAAGAGCTCAAAATATTTCTGCTAAAATCATTGGAACCAGAGTGAGTTCTTTGTCATTAACACCTTCAAAAACTACTCAAGCCACAGAACATATGCAGGTGCTAATATGACCATGTTCTCGTGGATACACTAAAGTCCCTAGTAAAGCCATAGAAAATAAGATAGGGTATCTAGCTTGCCAATGAGCATAAGTGCAAGAGAATTCTTTACTGAACACTTTGTAACTATTCAAGCATCCATACTTTTCATATAAGTAATCCAAAGAAACCCAATTATGTTTGAAGCACCGAAGTTTCTTTTAATTTTTCAATTCTAAGTAGCGAAGAAATTTCTTCCCTGATTGACTGTGGGAATAATTTGACATCTTTCTCGATACTTCAAAATGGTGAAATAACAGATTTCCTCCAATGTAGGCGTCATTTCAAAGTCTTTGAATGCGAACACAACATGATCTGGATCCCAAAACTGAATTAAGGATCTAATTACATGTTTGTCCAGGTGACCTTGAATAGCATAGGGAGGCATCCCAACATTCTTGCAATTCCTAGTTTTTCACTTGGATTAAAATTTTCCACCATGCCCTCAATTTGTGTGGAAAACTCTCGATCGTCCTAATTTTAGGCACTTTGGGGAGTGAATCCATCCTACAAATCAAAATAAAATAAACACACAATTTCTAAACTTACTATGTCAAAATTAGGCTTGGATCCGTCTATCATTATCATGTTGCACAAAACATGCTCGTTGGTCGTTTGGTCGTGAAACCCATCGACACAAGAGTGGACTTCTTAAATGTGGTATCGATACCAAGGATAGATCCCCCTAAGGTATATGCATGCATGACTTAAATTGAGGGGTGGTTTAGCTCCATCTTATGTTTTCTATGATTTGACTTACTAGACACAAGGTTCTCGAGTGGACAACTCGAGTAAGGAGGCTATGCGGTCACACAGAAAATGATATGGACACCCTACGCATATGTCAACTCTCCTATTTTTTGAAAATTTGAAAGAAATTTGCGGGTGCGCAAAATACACATCACGTGTACATGTGATTGTGTGAATTTCCAGAACTGGAGGAAGTATGAACGGAATGACAGTTTATAAAGCAGTAACAAATACATATATTATAAAAAGCAGTAACAAATAAAAATTTTAGATAAAAAATAACAAATAAGCATTTTGTATCATATAAGCATGAAAAATAGAGCAGTGGGCATGTAAAATAAAGCAAGCAAAGTAAGCGTATCCTAAAAATCTTAAATATTAATCTAAGTTTGTTATGGTTAGAATCTATTATTTTCCTAGCAGAGTCTCCCTTTTTGTTATGCCGCAATTTTACTATCTTTAAAAAAATCACTTTTTGGAATCCTCCAAGTAGAAAACAATTTAAGAAAAATACTTAGAAACAGTCGTCACTTAATTTTTTTAAAGAAATTATTAAAGCTTAATTTAGAAAAGTCTCTAACACATTAAACCTTTACAAAATTAGATAAAATGGGTAAGAGGTTATTATCACTATTTTAAAAGGTATTAGCACTTAAAGTAGTCATTAACACGCGGTTATCCTACGACTTAGGTTAAATATTTGACTAACTTTGAGAAGAAAATAATTAAATGTACACAAGAAGATTTTTTTGGGGTTTTTTAGGAAAAGGAAACTAATTTAATTATTTGAAAGTGATCAAAACTTTTAAAAAACAAAACTTTTAAAAAACGGTTTAGATTAATACCTTAAGATTAACATTTAAAGACGTGATAAAAATTAAATCATTTTTTATATAAAAAAAATATATTATGTAAGAATTTATTTGAATCATTTTACAGATGAAAGTTTAAATTAATTTGGTTAGTTAAATCATGATAAATTATTTTAAATAAATTGATGAATAAATAAAAGTTTGGGTAAATCACATAAATGTACCATAATAAAAAAATATTTACGATTTATGTTGATATAATTTTTGCTAACTAAATATAACAATTTAAAGAATTAAAAAATTATACAGTTGATTTTCCTTTGCTGAGTCACTTTTTTTCTGTCCTTTTTCTCTTCTTCCTCTTTTTTTTTCTTTATGTGTCAATCTCTTCCTTCTCTCTTTTTTATTCTTTTTTTTAAAAAAAATTTCATCTAAATGAATATTTTTAAATCAATTTTTTTTCATATGTCACTAGTTTTATTTTAAAAAAAACACGACGACAAAGGGAATAGAAAAAATAGAAAATTGTACAATATCATGCTCTAAAATAGAAATTTCAAAATTTTAAAATTATAGAAACAAGACTTCATCATCGATAGTAATTATAAAGATTCTATTTTACAAATGTGTGATTAGTTTGGATAGGTTTTACCTACAAATAAGTGAAATGTCGTTTGTGGTTTATATCCCTAATTTAAGATAGTTTGGTTAAGTTTATAACTAATTTTAGGAAAAAAATAAGATTGAAACTCGAAAAAGGTGAAGTTTATGGAACGATATCGCAATCGTATTAAAGTTGTATTAGATATGTTTCATAATTTTATTAATATTATATTAAAATCACGAACAATACATTTATAATACATACTACAAATTTCACTCCTTTTTTAGTGATCTCAACCAAAATAAATTAAGTAACACGCTTGTAATACATTTGTAATGTATATTGCAAACATCACTCATGTTCTTAGTGATACAAACTAAAATAATTTGTAAGACACATATACATGTTTTATTCATAAATAATAAAAGTTTAGTTCAATCTATAGATTATTATATTGTTTTATTTACTTACATTTTCCATTTATTATTGTTTTCCTCTTGTAATTCAATTTTAATATTGTGTATGGACTTTTAATACAAGTTAATTCATTTTGCAGTTTATTAGTTGATTTGTTATGATTGAACTACATCTTTAATTCATTATTGATACAAGTTTTATTCAATTTACAAATCACATAATGCTCTTTCTTTTGCTACATTTTGCATTCATATTTAATTCACTTCCAATTCAACTTTGATATTTGTGTAACACATTTTTTATCAAGTTATCATTGACATTTTATTATGTTCCTCTTCTTCATTTGTTACATTATATTACTTATCCTACTTAATTGATTATCGTATGAATAAAAGAAAGATACTCTATAAATAACGTATACTATATTAATTCATAGATACATGAGTTAATTCAGTTTATAGATCGTTGTCTTGTCTTTTGTTAGTTGAACTTTTTTTTCATTCATTCTACATTCTCTTCGATTCAACTTTAATATTGTGTATACAGTTATCGAAATTAAATTTATTTTACAATTTTTTGTTTTATGTATTACTATTGGATTACTTGTCTAATTCATTATTAAGACAAGTTTAATTTAATCTATAGATCATTGTGTGTAATACATTTTTAAATCAACTTTAATATGTGTGTAATATATTTTTATTTCAAGATTCATTCATTTTGTAATTTATGATGTCTCTTCATTTGCTATGATTAATTTATTTATTTAATTAGTTAATTATTGATAAAAAAATTATTCATTCGACGAATCATTGACTACTCTATGAAAGAAAGTAAAGAGAGAAATAAAAGAGAAAAAAATAACAGAAAGAGAGAGAGAGAGAGAGAGTATAATAAAAAGAAAACAAAATAGAAAAAAAAGTAAGAGGAAGAGCCAAAAAAAGAAAAGAGCGAAAAACAAAGAAAAATTAAAAAGTTGACAGAGAAAAAAGAGAAACAAGCGAGAGAGAAAAACTAATGATAAAATATTATTTTATACTGTTAGAAATGGTAATAATTAAAGAGTATATCTAAAATAAGCAATTATCTTTAAAAAAGGATTCAATTAATTAATTAATCCTAAAAGTGTTGACAAAAAATTATCAAATAAAGTATAAGAAATAAAAAAAATAAAATTGTATTAATGAACTAACATAAAGAATCTAACACATCTTTTGGGGAATTTAATTTAATTAAACCAAACCAAATAAAGGGTTAGAGCTAAATAAATAAATCACAAATAAGCAATAAGTATAAGTCAAATAACTAAGGAAATAATTGACTTAGACCCAAGTCTAGTTGTTGTAAATGACTTGGAATTCAGCCCAAATTAAACCTCAAGAACTGCAGTACTTGGGACTCTTTGCTCAATTCCCGTTTTTTTATGCATCTGATGTATACCAACGTATACTTGATGTATACAAGATCGTATTTATTCTTTACAAACCTTTTTAAGGCAGGAACTGGGAGAACAATCTTAAACACGAACAACTGCCACCACTATGAGCCTTTTTCGATGAGCTCCGAAAAAATAAAACAACTTCGAATTCAAATCGAAAAACTCTCTATTTCTATTTTTATTTTAATTTTTCACCCTTAAAACCATTCGAATTCTCCAAACTTATCTTAATCCTATCTTTCTTGTCCGTCTTTTTTTTTTTATTTTGAATTTTATGTTTCTATACCTATTTTTTCTTTTCTTTGTCTCAATTTTTTTGTATCTAATGGTAAAAATCTCTCCTCGTGTCCCTCTTGCAGTATATTTCTTAATGGCATCAATAACATGTTGTTTTTTGGATTTTAGAGGAAGAAAAGTGAGAGAAGAAGCACACGTGTAGGCTGGAAATTTGGCCACTTTAGTATTGTTGTAATCAAATTAAACTTAAATATAGCAAAATTGAGTCCAATAATTAAATTGGCTAAAAAAAATGAAAAAATAGATGAATATTTATCCATGAATTGTTTGAGCTTCTTATTTTAAACAATACAAAATAATTATGAAGACATAAATTCATTAATTAAAATACAAAATTATAAAATTCACTGCATTAAAGGAAACAATACTGTTAATACTAAATATTTAATGTTTTAGCAATTTATTAAAAAATTATATAAAATGAAAATTCTACAAGACAATTATTTATAATTTATCATTAATTTTCTGAAGACTAACCCATCAATTAGAAAGAATATTTTACAAAACTACTTGAGTATTATGGTTAATATAGATATATATATATATATCTATATATATATCTATATATATATATAATATAATACTATCTCTCTATCTTCTCTACTTTCTATAATCTATTCTATATATAATATATCTATATCATATATATACTATCTATCTCTCTCTCTCTCTTCTTCCTATCCTCTCATCCATCTCTCTCTCTCCTCTCTCTCTTCTTTTTCGGCTTTTCATAGATTAATTCTTCAAAAATTTGTATGAATTGAAGAAACTCGATAGTTAACATCGAATGCAATAGGTAAATTGAGTGTCAACAATTACAATTACCCTAACTATTTTAATACTCTATCTTTATAAGAAATCTAATTTTTGAAAAAACTATTACTCAACTAATAGTTTGAGTATGTTCTAACATAGAGACATACTTTTACAAAAAAAAATGTACTTCTATAAGTGAAAGGGTTACCCGTTTATAATAGAATTTTTGTAGACACCAAAAATCTAACTCGAAAATTAGTTTCTAAAGAAAATTAAGAGATTGTAGAAAAATGTTGTTAGAAACAATTAAATTCAATAGATGTTTGAATGTTGGTTCCAATATTTAGTTTGACAAATTTCTTTGTTTTAAGTAGCATAATTTAAAAAATTTTTGATATATGAACACATAACCTACGTTGTGAAAATTTACATTCTTTCGTTTCTACCTTATCTTTGCAAAATTGTAGTCTTCTTATTTTTTGTATCACATGCATTCATCTAGTTTTTGTCCTAATGAAGTATCAAGTATCTTAATTATAAATATTGTACGGTTATAAAAAAAGAATAAAAAATTTCAATAAAAAAACATATTAATAAACTTTTAAGTATTATTTATAGAATTTCTAATTTGATTTAAGATAATTTTATGACCAAGCACATTTTTCTAATTTATTTTATATGGCTAGCAAGGAGTGTATCGTAGGATATACCATTTTCTCAAGTTTTAAATGAACAAAAAATATTACAGGAAATGCATGCATAAAAAAATTCATACTTAATATAAATATAAAAAGAACAAATATATTAAATAATTCATAGCCCAAGAAAAAGGAAGACGAAAATATATGTTTATGCTATGTTCACTCTAGTGATTCATTTTTGAAATCTCAATATTTTGCTTTCTCCGTTCATTTATACTTACATTTCTATCAAGAAAATAATTATTATCATGACTATATTATCATATTACAATTAAAAGTTAAACTCTATTTTAGAAATAGTGGAGTAAACATTAAAATTAATAATTCAATGGACTACGTTGATGCACGTTACGTTGTTTTAGAAAAATTAAGGTGAAATTCCTTCATTTGAGGGTAAAATCATAAAAATAATACATATGAAATGTCTTACCGCAATCATGTGCCCTTTTTGTATTTTTTAATTACTATTTTCTCTCCGCAACTTGATCAATTACTTTTTTTAGGAAAAATAATCCACGGTGTATGTATTCGTCAATTTTCACTGATTATGTGAAGACAAATTATAAAGTTCTCTCTCGAATGAAAACAAAAAAGAAATTAATTAAAGAATCAAAAGAATAAAATTAAACGTAAATCCCCTTGCACTATTAAGAAAAGTAATCTATGTGAAGCACATTTCATAGTTAATTGCACATTTCTGAGTTCTCTTCTTCTCTTTTCAAATAGAAAGCCAATACCCAAATTCCCATGAAAAGAGCATCAACGAATGTTGCCAATCTGTGTAAGAGAAAAACCAGAATTACTAATTCTAATAAATTTTGCAGAAACACGAAGTAACCAAATATACTGAATCAGTAAGAAAGAAGAACAAAATTTATTTCACAAAAAACTAAAATATGTAAAACACGTACCAGAATCTAAAAAAAAAATTAACAGGAAAAAGATCATGTCACTGAACTCACAGTGTCCCCTTAAGGAAATTATTTCCCTTTAGTATCCGAGGTTTGATTTGTAATATTACCTTCTAGGGTAAAATGATCTCAATCACCATATTTATAGATACCAAAAACTCTGGTGTCAGTGAACCACTCAACATCAGTAAAATACACTAAGTAATTGTTGTGCAGAAGAAGAAGAAGAGATCAGAAAAATTCGTAAGGAAAAATTCTGAAGAGTGAATGGTATTTATAGGCAAGAGGAACAGGTTTCAAAATGTTGCAACCCTTTCAGAATCCACACGACCATTAATGAAAGTTTGCAACCTTTCAAATGATACTGACTTTTTCTGAAAGTTGCAACCTTTCATAACAGTCATTTCCAAAATGGCGGGAAATTTAAATAAAATGGGAATGTTTTTAAATCAAACGGATCGCGTGCAGATTCAAGTCGAGTCGGTTTAATCAACTAAAAGTTGAAATATTTCGGTTAATATAAACTAAATAACTGGAAACGTTATTGTTATGAACTAATTAATTGAAAATGTTTAATTTAATTAATTAAAATAAACTTTGTCCAAAAAATAATCTCTCGATCGATCATTTTCCGAAGCCAAAGTCGAAGACGAAGCTGAGGCCGAGACGAGCGAGTGATGATGACGACGGCGCAATGGGGGTCCCTCTTTCCAACCCTTTTAACAATTTATCGGAGTGTTTCTACATTTAAACTCTCTTATTTTCCTTTCAACCACCGATGAGGGAAAAATGCCTTTTTCATTAAAACGTAAGAGAAATTTTCAAGTTTCCAACTCTTCAAGTTCTCAACTTTTCAAGTTCCTCTCTTTCCCTCAATTTCCCATCAATTTTTGCTACATACTCAACAATTCCCCACATTGATGGAGAATGATTATAACATAGGTATTCACAGACAAGTGTGTACTTTATTGGCAAGGATTAATTGCATCTAGATAAGTAGGTTTCTTCTTGGACTTTCCGTTCCCGTAGTTAACATATTCCAGATATACTCGGTTAATCGGTGATGTGTATCTTTTTGCATAACCGTCGCGCTTTCATGTTACCTAGAACAACCATATTGTCACACAATCAAAACCGTTTTAACTATTTATGGTCTTTAGTTGTATTCGTTTCAGCCATGACACCTCCTGTTCATGAGTGTATAGAGAATAACTTCGACATAAACTCCCTTTGAAGTGGGCTTCCACTTCACACTCACACGTAGATAATTATTGGTCCAATCTCTCCAACTTAGTAATCATCAAAAATTTAAGCTTTATCCTCATTAACAATGCCTTAAGTCTTAACCTTATTCCTAACATTGTCTTCTCATGAGAATTGGATTGAGTTATTAGAATGTCAAAAACCCGACCGCCAGCACACAACTTTATTTTTTTCTTGAATCTAGCTCTTGGGATCTCTTATCTTCTAGATAGAGTTACTGTCATGCTGACTTGCCCTAAGCCGTAAACTTATTCCCTTATATGATCTTCAACTGCCTCTCTCACTAGGCCTTTCTTTACTAGATCTGACACATTATCGCTGGACTTTACATAGTCAACTGTGCTAATTCCACTAGAGAGTAGTTGTCTTACGGTGTTATGTATCCGTCATATATAACGAGACTTGCCTTTGTACATGACTCTCCCTGTCCTACCTATTGTTTCTTGACTATCGCAATGTATGCAAATAGGTCCAACGGTTGGGCCAGAATGGAATATCCTCTATAATTTGCGGAGCCATTCAGCTTCTCACCAGCCTTATCCAATGCCATAATTCAGATTCTCATTGTGGGAGTGAGACAATACATGTCTATTTTGGACGATTCCAGAGTTTGTCTCCTTCACAAACTTAACAACCATACCCACTGTGGTTTTTACTTCATTTGACCTGTGATCCGATTTGTTTTCGACTATATCCCTGTCAGGCGCAGTTGGATTTTATTATAACCCAAATCATAGTGTTGTGTAATATTTTTGATATCCCCCCCCAACACCCATTTCATCCATCCAGTGAATTTGATGCATTATTACTAGTGAACCAACCATTTTGTTAATAGACAGGCCTAGTCTGATCGCATACAATTATATATACATCCACTTCCCAATACTCGGACATATTCCAATTGAGACTCACTTTGACCTTCATTATTTTGAAATGTACATCTTAGATCAATTGGAGTTTTGACAATATTGAAGTTCAAGTACTTGAACTTATCGAATACTCTTTCAATATAATGAGATTGAGATAATGCTAGTCCCCGAGGAGTTTTGATGATCCTTAACCCTAAGATCAAATCTGTAACTCCTAAGTCCTTCATTCAAACTTGCTCGACAACATGCGATTACTAGAATTTATATAGTCAATGTCTTTACGCATTATTAACATGTGATAAACATAAAAACAAACAATGACTTCATGATTCATAACGTTTTTAATGTAAAAACATTTACCATATTCGTTAATCTTGAATCCATTTGCCCACATTGTTTTGGTGAATTTAGCATCCTTGGTTTGCTGATTGCCTTGAGTCGCAAAAGGTTACTTCACAAGTCCTGCAACACTTTATTTTCTTTACCAAGAACTAATAACCCCTTTACGTTGTTCCCTGTAAATGTCTTCCTCCAACTCTCCATTTAGAAGTTTGTCCTTTATATCCATTCGGTGGAATTTTCAATATCAATGCACTCGCTAGTGCTATTACCATCCTAATGATGTTATCTTTGTTACTGGAGAGTATGTGTCAAAGTAGTCTAGACCATCCTTTTGTTTCTAATATTTGACTACAAGTCTAGCCTTATATTTGTCAATAGTCTCATCGGGTTTCACTCCCCTTTTAAAACTTCACTTTGATCCTAAAGGTTTATTTCCTGGAGGAAGATCAACCGATTCCTAAGTATGATTACTTAAAATTGATTTGATCTAACTATTGACTGCTTCTTTCCAATAAGTTGCGTCAGACGAAGATTGTTGCGTTAAATGTTTGAGGCTCATTTTCAAGAAATAGTACCACAAATTTTGTCCAAAAGAAGCAGTACTACGCCCAAGATCCTCACTAGTTAGTGTATTTTTTGTTCATTCTTCTCGTGGTCGTTTAGGTCTTTCACTTGTTGAATCACATTATATTTTATACGGATAAATATTTTCAAAAACTCTATTTTATTTGACTCAATTATCGTATTAACATGAATCTCAGGATTATAAGATTTGTGAACCAAAAATTGGCAGCCCTTACGGCCATAATGTTCACAACATATTCAATAAATACACAGTCTACTGTTTTGGGTCCAATTTTAACCCTCTTCGGTAAAGGAACATCTACCTTGGAAAAACACCCCCACATTTTGAATTATTTCAAGTTGGGTTTCCTTCCTTTCCATAACTCATATGGAATTGAATGTGTTTTTCGATGGGGTACCCTGTTGAGTATCTTATTAGCCGTAAGGATGGCTTCCCTCCCAAAGGTTTCGTGGTGAACCAGAATTGATCATCAAGGCATTCATCAT
Source organism: Solanum habrochaites (assembly GCA_027704765.1). Taxonomy (NCBI): domain Eukaryota; kingdom Viridiplantae; phylum Streptophyta; class Magnoliopsida; order Solanales; family Solanaceae; genus Solanum; species Solanum habrochaites. Next base: position 30,695,297 of record JAKWJA010002496.1, on the reverse strand, counting down.
TTCCTTTTAATGTTATGTTCTTCCATTCCGCCAAACCATTTAACTATGGTGTATAATGTGTAGTAGTTTGATGAATAATACTATATTTCAAACATATATCTGCAAAAAGAGATTCATATTCTCCACCCCCATCACTCCGAATCATTTTTATCTTTAGATTCAATTAGTTTTCCACTTCATTTTTTTATTGCATAACATTCATTAATGTTTCATCCTTACTTTTAAGCAAATTATACATAACGTTCGATGCAGTCGTAATAAAAGTTACAAAATATTTTTTCCATCCACACGAATTGTGGGTCGACCTTGTCATATTGCATATATCTGTGTGAATTAATCAAAGTTTTGTGAATTTATTTAAACAGACTTATAAAAGATGGTTTAACAAACTTACGTCACAGAATTTGCGTTGTGATTTATCGCATTTAAATCAGACAATACTTCTAGAGTAAACCACTTTTTCGCAGGCTTTGTAATTTACATATTCACAAACAGCATGCCAACATCAGTTGACTCTAATAAGTAAATAGAAACAGATTTTATTAAATACTCAAAACCTTATAAGTTAGTTTGAAGAGACCCTCATTGAGGTATCCCTTTCCTAATGAACATTTTCGTTCTTACCTATTAACAATCAAAACATCACATACAGCTTTATCACGACCTAGGGCACACGTACACGCGTTCTATAATGAGTAGTCAGCAGAAACTACATTTTTTCTTAATAGTAGGGATGATTCAAAACACTTCTCAAAGTCCAACACGTTGCCGGATGTCTTTTCACCATTAGTTTCCCAGTTCCGAATCCTTGTTGTTGTTGCGTTTTCCCATGCAGAACGTCTTCATCGTAACTCAGCTGAGTGTATGTTTGCAAAGTTTTTTTCACAGAGCGATTTGGTCGAGTGGCAACCTAGTCGACAATAACTCCTTGGGAATTTCCCAACTAAGTTTGTACTTTGAGATATGCACACAAGTCCATCTTATCTTCCCTCTTTTCCACCTGTTTGCTTGACTTTTGCCTTGGCTTTGCCTTTGTCTTTCATCATTTCTTGGGAGCATGCAATAAAGAAGACCCTACGACCATCCTTGCCACCATTGTACAATTTCTCCTTTAAATATCTCTTGTCCTTTTCTAACTTCTGCCCGTTGGAATTCTTTCCTCTTTTTGCCTTTGGTAGAGCTTATTCAACAATATACTCCAAGGATTGTTGAGCTCTTACGAGCACCTTCTTTTTTTGGCGTTTTTTGTTATCTTCCTCCCCTCATCTTGATGCAAATCACAAGATCTCAAGCTTCTTTCTTTTATGCTTGTGCTTTAGATAATTTTTGAAAATCCTTTTCACCGAAGGAGACACTTTCTTGATTCATTAACATACAACATTCACTTTAAAAGATTAACTTACTACCATATCTTAAACAATCAGATCATGGAGAATAAGTTGAAGTTCCTTCTCTTGAGATCCAACTGTTTTACTATGTACCATTTTATAGTCTAAAAACTTTGCGACCACATACTTTTTCAAGCACGCATCTTATATTTCTTCTCAAGTGCATCCCGCAACTCTTTTGAAGTTGTTATTTCACTATAGAAAATATATAAGTCATCCTCTAAAGCACTCAAAATGTAGCCTTTATAGAAAGTCTGTTTGTTTATTCCATGCTTCAATAATCATGATTTTTCTCTGTCTAACATATCATTAGCAGACACTGGATTTCCTTTACTGGTAAATTTCTGCATATCATGAGTGGTAAGCCAAAAAAATACCCGTTGCTGCCATCTTTTGATATTCACACTAGTGAATTTACCCGATTTCTCTGCTAGTAGTACAACATTTCAGGTTGGTGCAGCAACAGCCACTGTAACACCATTGTTTTCCATTTTTGATAAGCAAAAGTAGATACACTCTTAGTAAGTAATAAATTATAATTGCATACTTCAAGCAGTATAAAATCATGAAGATTTTTGTCTCCACCAGAAACACAGTTAATAATAATGGAATAATTTCCTTCAGATTGTTGCCAATCTGTGTTAGAAAAAACAAGAATTACTGATTCTAATAAATTTTGCAGAAACACAAATTAATAAAAATTTACTGAATCACTAAGAGAGAAGAAGAGAAATTTAATTCATAAAAAACTAAAATCTGTAAAACATGTACCAGAATTTTAAAAAAGTTTAACAGGAAAAAGATCAAGTCCACTGAACTCAATGTTTCCCCTTAAAGAAATTATTATCCTCTAGTATCCGAGGTTTGATTTTGAATATGACCTCCCAAGGTAAAATGATATCAATCACCAGAGTATAGATACCAAAAACTCAGGTGTCAGCGAACCACTCAATGACAGTAAAATACACGAAGTAATTGTTGTACAGAAGAAGAAGAAGAAGAGATTAGAAAAATTCATAAGGAAAAATTTGGAAGAAGAGTGAATGGTATTTATAGGAAAGAGGAACAGGTTCCGAAAGGTTGTAACCCATTAAGAATCCACACGACCATTAATGTTTGCAACCTTTCAAATGGTACTGACTGTTTCTGAAAGTTGCAACCTTTTAGAACAGTCATTTCCAAAATGGCGGGAAATTTAAATAAAATGGGAAAGTTTTTAAAACAGACGTGTCGCGCGCGGAATTGAGTCGGGTTAATCAACTAAAAAGTTGAAACGTTTCGGTTAATTTCAGTTAAATAACTTAAATGTTTCTGTTATAAAGTAATTAATTGAAAACATTTAATTAAATTAACTAATTAATAAAATAAACAAACAAATAATAATTAAACAAATTTAGTCCAAAAAAAATCTGTTGATCGATCATTTTCCAAAGCCAAAGCGGAAGTCATAGCCGAGACGAGCGAGCGACGATGATGGCGCGAGGGGGGTCCCTCTTACCAACCCTTTAAAAATTAATAGGAGTGTTTCTATATATAATCTCTCCTATTTTTCTTCCCACCACCGATGAGGGACAAATGTCTTTTTCGTTAAAGAATAAGAGGACTTTTTAAGTTCTCAACTCTTCAAGTTCTCAACATTTCAAGTTCCCTCAACATACCAAACAACGAAAACATATTACTGGATTAGGAATGAATCATTTATGAAATTGTTAAGTGATTTCAGATACTCACAAGAAAGACATCCCCTATAATTTATAAGGAGTGGATGATTGCGATTTATGATCGAAGAAAGATGATGGTTAAAATTGTTGTGACTATTCGTAGGAAATATGTATTCTTTAACAAATAAAATATATAGGTTAATTAAAAGTGCATTTTATTTCTAAAATGATACAAATAATATTGAAGTATGTGCATGATGATAATCGTAAGAAGAAAATACAAGTATGAATTGATGAATAAGTTGCTACAATTTATTCACTTATTCTTTCTTATATAGTACATCGAGTTTTGTTGAATTTTGAACTTTATCAATTGTTGCAAACAACACCTGGGATATTTTAAGAAGAAGAGATGTAGAAAACTTGAAAACTATAGTATAAAAATGTGAAGAAACACTAGGACTTATAGCTAATAAACTGTGTTATGAATACGTGCTAATTGTATCTTATCATAAAAGTTATAACCCTTCGAAAAAGGCATTGCTCATCAGAAAAGTCACAACACTTTGAAAAAGTTACAACTTATCAAAAAAGACACAATTCTTTTGAAAAGTCACAACCCTTTGAAAAAATCATAACCCTTTCTTGAAAAGTCCACAACGCATCACCGCAAATGTTACAACCCCGTTCCAAAAAAGTTTAACTCTTTCAAAATTCCACATACATAACAAAATCCAATCTTTTATGCCAAAAGATACTACATCTTAACATAATATAAGTAATTAAAATAAAAATAAATTAATTCTGTATTTTTAATTGGGGTATTATAGTGATTTAACATTTATTTTTGGGATACATTATATGTGATACAACAGGCACAAGTCAAGTTACCTTTTAAAAAGGAAAGGAATATAAAATTGAATGTGAGTTCCTCAAATCATGATAATCTAGTTGATTTTAATCTCTCCAATATCTTAACAGCTTCAATAAAATCAAAATCAAATTTTCTTCTCTCAATTCACTTCCAAAACCAAGCAGCTTCAATTTAAAATTTAAATTTTCTTCTCTCGATTATATTTTAAATCCGTCCAACTTCAAACAATTCAAATTTTCTTCTCTCTTGCATCAATCAAATAGTAATAGATTGAGAAAATTTGAAAACAATAGCTGATACATGATGAATACATTCAAAAATATATGAAAGCGAGGTGAGTTATAAACGATAAATAAGTAATGATTTCCAATTTCTTCTCCCTGTTCGTCAAAGATCCTTTCACTATAGATTAAAAATTATCAAAAATATTTGAAACTATACATTATGAATATTTTGATTTTGATGAGAGATTGAAGAATCTGAAGAAAAAAAATTAAATGTGTCATTTAGGAATCCAGAAAAAACATGAGCCTAGATATGATATGTATAAAATAGATCAGAGCTTTAATTTCATAGTAAAAAAGTTCTGACAATAAAAGGTATGTAGTTACATATATTATGTTGTTAATTTTTTTTTTTGTTTTCGAGCTGACTATATTAATCGTGATACATTAGTACTTATGTATCATGTAAAAATTGATAAGTATGTATTTTTATGAATTAGATACATTAAATAAGTTAATTTTGCACCTAAGTGAATTGTTAGAGACGACAATCACGACAACCACCGGACCATTTGGTTGGCACCCTACTTTAAATACTACACATCAGGGACCCTCATAACCCAACAACTACAAAACATGTGTAGCGGAGGTAAGCCTATCTTTCAACTCCTGGAAGTTTCTTTCACATGCCTCCGACCACTAAAACTTCACCTTCTTTTGAGTCAATGTTGTCAAAGGAGATGCAATAGATGCAAAACCATCGACAAAAATTCTATAGTACCCGGATAGACCTAAGAAACGTCTTATATCGATTGTAGCCAAAGGTCAAGGCCAATTCTTAAATGCTTCTTCTTTCTCGTATCGACCTCTACACCCTCACAAGTGATGATATGACCAAGAAACGCACCCAATCTCAACCAAAATTTGCACTTGTTATACTTAGCAAAGAGTTGGTGTTCCTTAAGGACTTGCAATACCACCCTCAAATGGACCATATGATCATCCTCACCCTTAGAATACCAATATGTCATCAATAAAGACAATCACAAAGGCATCAAGGTTTTTCAGAACACTCTATTCATTAGGTCCATGAAAGCCGCCGAGGCATTGGTTAACCCAAATGACATGACTAGGAACTCCTAGTAACCATACGTAGTTTGGAGAGACATTTTGGGAATATCTTAACCTCTAACCCTAAGTTGGTGATATCCCAACCTCAAATCGATTTTAGAAAAGTAGCTTGCCCCTTGGAGTTGATAAAATAGGACATCGATCCTAGGGAGAGGATACATGTTCTTTATGGTGACCTTATTGAGTTGACGGTAATCAATGCACATCCTAAGGGACCCATCCTTCTTCTTCAAAAACAAACCAGAGCACCACAAGGATAAATACTAGGTTGAATGAAGCCTTTATCTAGTAAATATTTAAGTTGAGCCTTCCACTCTTTCGATTCGGACGGAGCCATCCGATAAGGAGGAACGGAAATGGGATTTGTATCCGGTCAATACCAAAATAAATTTCCAGTTTAAGAGGAATTCTGGGCAAGTCATTGAGAAAGACTTCCGGAAAGTCCTTCACTACGAGGACCGACTCTAGAGGAGGAGTTTCGAAGTCTAGATCCTTAACTCTTACAATATGGTATAGATACCCTTTAGAGATTATCTTACAAGCTTTCAAAAATAAATGATATGACCTCTAGGAATAGAATTTCCTCCCTTCCACTCTAGGACGGGTTCATTAGGAAAATGGTACTCGACTATCCTTGTTCTACATTATGTGGAAGCAAAACAAACATGCAACCAATCCATTCCCAAAATGACATCAAAATTTACCATATCAAGTTCTACCAAGTCCACCTTAGTAACTCTATTGGGCAACATTATAGAACAACTCATCTAGACTCTTTTTGCCATAACGGAGTCTCCCACCGGGTAGTAACCAAAAATAGTTCAATTAAGATATTGGGCGATATTTACAACTTTCTAGATACCAAAGGAGTAACAAATGACAAGGTAGAACCAGGATCAAGTAAAGCATAAACATTAATAGAGAAGACTTGTAACTTAATGGGCACCATATCGGGAGAACACTTTTGTTCACCCTTATAACGGAGAGCATAAAAGTGATTCTTCCTTGGAACGTCGGAGTTAGTTACACTTGCTTGAGCTTGAGAACTCCCTTTCTCATTAACCCTTACATTTGGACAATCCCTAATTTTGTGACCACTCTTACCACAACCAAAGAAATTACCCGTTTCAACTAAGAATTCACCTACATGCTTCTTAATGCACTTGGTACAAGTAGGTTCTTTAACTTGGTGAGCTTCCACTTCTTCTCTTTTGAGACTTAGGGTTAGAAACCCTATCATCACGAGCGTTGGGAAACCTATAAGGAACTTGATTCGAAAACTTCTTCTTGAATCTAGGCTTGTCTTGGATATCCAACTTATCATTAGAAGAACCACCTTCAAAGACTTGTCCCTCTTAGCATCCTTAACCTTCCTCTTAAGCCTAGTCGCTTGCACTTGTTGAGAATGCACCATTAATCGACAAATATCCATGTTGCCATGGAGCATCGCCAAACGACATTCTTCAACCAAATCATTGTACACTCTCGTAAGAAAGTGACTCATCTTATCCCTTGGGTTAGACACCAAGGAAGGGGCAATACTTAGGCAATTTAGTGAACTTTAAAGAGTATTGTAGCACACTCATACCTCCTTGACGAAGATTGATGATTTCTTCAACTTTAGTTTCAGTCTTATCCCTTGGTAAGAACCTATCAAGAAAATCTTTCTTAAAGATCTCCTAAGTTACGGGACCACCTCTCAAAGGCCTATTGTCTCTCCATTGGGTATACCAAGTTTGAGCCACATCCTTGAGTTAATAAAAGTATAGCTCAGCCTTTTCAATTAAACTCAACCCCGTAGCATACAAGATCTTGTATATCTCATCATTGAAGTCATGGGGGTCTTCATCTACCTTCGACCTAAAGAATATTAGGGTTCATCCTAGTGAAGACCCTCAAGCGAGAAGCCATGATACTAGCATTTTGTTGAACGGGGTCCAACTTCCCAGTTTTCTTGAGATGTCATGGATTGAGCTTGAGTAGTCATAGCTTTAGCCAAGGTAATAAAATACGACCTTTTCTCTCCATCCGTCATAGGCGGAGGAGTGACTGGATCTTGGCCACCCAAAGGAACTTGATTGTCTTCTGGAAGAGCTTGGTTATTTTGTGGAGGAGCTTCCGCATTAGCAATATCTCCTTCGACTCTTCTTGCGACTGCCCTTCTAGTACTCATTGGCTATAACTACAAAAAAGGGTTAGAAGAGAAGGACAGATAGAGTTATCACTCTTCAGAAATGACTTTTAAGATAACAAAAAAGGTGAGAATTCCTAAGCATCACATAGCCTATTATTCATAAGTGTGGCGCACGTTACACCCATGATAAAGACTCTACGTAGACGTGGTTTAGTGAGACAACAATCCAAAGATTACTTTAACCTAATGCTCTGATACCCAGTTTTTCACGACCTGGACACAACCGGTGTTGTCGTCCTTGAAGAGGACTTAACTAGCCCTGAGGATTTGTTATTATATGTCATCGGCCAAAAATACGGAAAATTTAAAACTTTTACATAGTGAGGTATACATAGACCTCTCACACATCATATATGGAGTTTACTTAGACTCCTCGCATATGAAGATTACTTAGAATTATCGCTTAGACAACATAATCAATACATAGAAATTTAGTCTAATACTTTGTCTCACATAAACCATAAAAACGAATTAAACATCTGGGCATAGCCCTTAAATATTCATAATTGTCACATAGGCTTACAATAATATCTTTCAACAATAGGAAAAATGAATTTCTTGAGACAATAGAAATACTACTAAGATAGAATACGTGGCACCATCCTCGAACTAGAGGACCAACCAAAACTTGGAGGAACTAGTCCGAGCCTTCTTGCTTTTAGCCTCAAAGTACTTCAATGAGCCAAACCTACATTATTTGGGAAAAGGGAAAGAATATGGGTTAGTATAACCACTTGTACTAAGTATGGATATATGCACATAAAACCACTTTAAGACATGCATAAACAGGACCATTTCTTTAGAAACCTGCAAAGTCATTTAAAAAGTCTTTATGCACACATAAGAGGGCATATACAAGACAATGATCACAAAAACATAAGACATGTTCGTAAACAAGGGCTACATCATTATAAAGTCATATTAGAATATCATGTTCATTAGTTCATATTATCAACATACAAAAACCTTATCAACAATCACATTCCAAGCCTACAAGTGAATTGCTCATGTGAAGCCCCATAACCCCACGCAATCAAGTAAACAAGAAATGGGATCATACATAATGCCCTTCTTCATATACATTCCATCATGTGTTGTCGTCATCATATATAGCAATTTAGACCAATGTCATGTTCATCAATGTAACCAACATCATGTAAGAACATCATATAAGAACAATATATATACATTTCATAATAACATAAGAGCATAATAATATAAGAACAACCTCCTAGGACTTCCCTCAAGGTCAACTTGTGCAATGTATAGGTAAAGTCACATACCCCTACCCACACTAAGAAGAACATCTTAAGTTACCCTAGTTAGTATTCTACTTCATTCATTCATTTTACTTTCGGGAACAATTGACTTAACTGACATAGACCATGTGAGCTAAACATGGAATCCGGTTTGATGAACCCTACACCAAAAGAAGGTGCTCTACTTGCAAAGGTAGAACTAAACATGAACATAACTTTCTAGGTGGATCCACTATCTAGTCTTCCTATGGAGGCAACATAGATAAGGAACTATGAGATGTGTCTTGAACCCTCTATATGCCCATTAGCATTGTAGTCCTCATCTCATGAGACTATTCGTGAATCTCCCTTCTATTATGGAGTCAACACTCTCATTGTCAACTTCACTCGGTGCTAAGCTAAAGTCACTTCTTTGATATACATTTAAGCCTTTCTTAATCATCATATCTTAGTTTGGTCAATAGGAGACTAACCCCTTGTATAATCATAGTCATTATCTAATTAGGTATTGCATGAGAATATCCTTTCATAACAACCCTTCATCTGTGAGATCAACATATCATAATCATATCATGGTAAGACACACAAGTGATTCATATTCAACATTGTATTTTCATTCCCTTACATGACCTCACAATTCACATAGTTAAGACATTTCATTGAAGTAAAGGATTCAAGATCATAAAGTCTTACCATATAGCCTTCATAAGACTCCTTCAAGATTTTACCATTAATCCAACCATATTCATCATCATTTTATTAACAACATTATACAATAAGAATCTATACAAGAACTTAGTCAATTGTATCATCACTATTCAAGTCAACCTCAAGTCATAACCTAGGGTTAATGGAAAAGGGTTCATCATGAATTATTCAAGAACTACATCCAATCCTAATAATACATAACCCCATGCAGACCATGAATGAATTATATAGCTGAAACAAGGCTAACCAACAAGACATTCATCAATTCCAATCAATTCAGAAGGAATATCCAAGATTTGGAGAAATTTGGTAAAGGATGCGAATCACATGAAATTACAATTAATAAACATAAATTACCCAACAATATACACTTAGTTAGCCTTATATAACCACAATCCTTCATAATCAATCATAAATTTTAACTTTAGAAGAAAACCCATTTGTAGAGACAAACCCTTGATTTTTGGTTATTTTGAAATCAACTTTGAATGGAACTCTTGGGAAAAGGAATACCAAGAGTGAAAGAATCCATACCTTTGGGAGCTTTATCCACAAAATTTGATTATAAACCTTGGATACTTTGTCTTCTTCCTCAAGGTCCTTAGATTCTTCAATGGAGGATGAGATACAGAGAGAATATAGAAAGAAGTAGGAGAAAATTGGGTTTTAAATTTGGCTTTGAGTTTTGAAGTGGGAAATGGGTGTTAATTGACCTAAAATCAATATATATTCCACCCCAAAATACCCAAACTACCCCTAATTACGTTGGACTTCGATGCCCCTTCCACCTTCACGCTCTCGTTTCTTAACGTTTTTTCTCTAACACTTCCTAGTTTGTTTTGATACATTGATTTAGGCCTAGAAACATTTTTTTAAGGCATGGTTCATAATGTAAGGCTCTAGAATAAGTCATGAACTTCCGGAGTGTTACACTCATATCCTTCTCAGTTTCCCAAATAGCTTCTTCAACAGGACGATGCTTCCATTAGACCTTCACGGACTTAATCTCTTTGATTCTCAACTTATGCACATCACAATCAAGAATTGCAATCGTATCCTCCTCATATTAGAGGTCCTTATCTAACACAATTGAGTCTCACTTAATGATATAATCCGCGTCACCATGATACCTCTTTAACATGGATACACGGAATACCGAATGACACTCGATAGATTAGAAGGCAAAGGCAATATATACGCTACTGGTCCTAAACATTCAAGGATCTCTAATGGACCAGTGTATCTAGGATTTAACTTACCTTTCTTACCAAATATCATCACCCATTTCACGGGGGATACTTTAAGAAGAATATTTTCACCGGATAAGTTCTCACCTTATCTTGAGCATCTTTCACTAAATCAACCCCCAACGGTTTCACATCGCCAGCCTCAAAGCATCCTATGGGTCATCTACATCCCCTCCCATGGAGTGCCTGGATGGTTCTATATCTATGCTGGAGTGATAATTATTATCATAAGAAAATTCACACAAAGGTGAGAACTTATCCCAATGCCTTCCAAAATCAATCACATACGTCCTCAACTTCTCTTCTAATAATTGAATGGTCCTTTCTGATTTCCCATACGTCTGTGGATGAAATGTTATACTGAAATGGAGTTGTATGCCCAATTCATTTTGTAATTTCCTCCAAACATTGGGTCCAAATTACGTACCACGATCTGAGAGGATAGAAAGGGGCACCCCATGCAACCTCACTATCTCCTTCACATAAACTTTTAACAATTGTTCAAAATTATAATCTATTCTTACCGGCATAAAATGGGCTGACTTAGTCAATCTATCTACCACTACCCAAATAGAATTAAAACTTCTCCAGCGTCTTGGGAATGCCAACCACAAAATCCATGGCTATCATTTCCCACGTCCATTTCGGAATTGGCATTATTTAAAGCAAACTTGGAGGCCATAGGTGTTCATATTTTACTTGTTGGCAATTTTGGCACTTAACCACAAACTTAGCTATCTTCATGCCCAGCCACCGATAAATTCTCTTCAAATCTCCATACATCTTTATCACACCCAGATAATATAATATCGCAAACCATGAGTCTCCTACACCTTCCACATAAAGAGTGGTCTATTATGATTTACCAAGAATGGTCTTCTTTTTAAGATGCTCCAAATTTTTATCTTCAAATTGTTTGTCCTTGACCTCATCAATGAATGTGGCCCTCACTTTATTGCAAGATAACACCCCATCTCATTCAGAGATACCCAACTGCATGAACTTAAATTCTAATGTCTAAATTTGCTTAGCAAAGGGTTACTTAAGTGAGCTAAACCACCCATACTCATTGCCTTTCGATTGAAAGCGTCTCCGACTACATTATCCTTGCACAGATTGTATTAAATGGTCACATCATAATCTTTAAGTAACTACATCGACCTTCGCTGTCTTAAATTCACATTATTTTGAGTGAATATATGATTCAAACTACGGTGATCAATGAAGACCTCACACTTAACACTATAGAGGTAATAATGCAAAATCATAAAAGCAAACACTACCGCTGCCATATCTAAATCATGTGTTGGATAATTCCTCTCATGCACACCTTTATTTGACACGAAACATAAGCTGTAACATTCTTATCCTACATAAACAGAGAACATCACAATAAATAATGAAATCTTTACCTTCCACCGGTGATGTTGGGATGGGTGCGGTGATCAAAGATTTTCTCACATTTTTCAGTCCATTCTAATGGTATCTCTTTTTTGATAAAATTGGTTAAGTGAGTAGCAATATACGCAAAATTCTCAACAAATAGACAATAGTAGCTAGCGATCCCCATAAAACTACTAACTTCAATCACAAAGCTAGGCCGAACCCAATTCTTAACCGCCTCAATCTTTTGAGGATCTACCATTACACCTTCTTTTGAAACCACATGTCCTAAAAACGTTATCGAAGTCAACAAAAATTCACAATTAGAAAATTTAGCATACAAGCTTTGCTTCCCAAGAATACCCAAACACCACATACATCAAACTCATGAAAGCTGCAGGAGCATTGTTTAAACCAAACGACATAACCAAAAACTCATAGTGCCCATAGCGAGCTCTAAACATCGTCTTGGCCACATCATCAATCCTAATTTTCAATTGGTGGTAACCAGATCTTAGATCAATCTTAGAGGAAATTGTTGGACCTTGAAATTGGTCAAAAGGATCATCCGTTCGATCTTAAGGGTACTTGTTTTGAATGGTTACCTTATTCAAATGTCGGATATCTATATACATTCTCAGGTGACCATTTTTATTAACAAACAACACTGGACAATCCCATGAGGAAGCACTAGGATAAATAAATCCCTTATCGAGGAGCTATTGGGTTTGAGCTTTAAGCTCTCTTAATTCTATCGCGACCATGCGATATGGAGGTATACAAATAGGACTAGTACGAGGCTCTAGATCAATGAAAAAATATATATCTCTATCCAGAGGCATAGTAGGTAAATCATTAGGAAACATTTCTATAATTTTCGACACCATGGGAAAAGACTCAATAGATGAAGTATAAACCTCAAAATCCCTAACATGAGCCAAATAAGCCAAAAACCCCTTCCCTACAAGTTTTCTAGACGATTGGAGGATATGATTATATCTTGCTTAGGATTGCACACCCTTTCCATTCTAACTTTTTGCTTCCCAAAATCTCAAGATTTGACTTCGTATTACATTTTAACACATTGTAATAGGGGGAAAACCAAGTCATGCCTAAAATAATATCAAAGTAAGTCATATCCAAAATCAATAAATCAACCAAAATCTGAAAAGCCATAGACAAAATAAAACAAATACGATACAAATGGGCAAGTATGTTCGACTCTCTGACTGTTGTAGAAATAGGGATAAGGGCATAAAAATATCACAATTTATATCAAATTCTAATGCAAATTTCACGGATACATACGAATAAATAGAACCTTGATAAAAAAACACATTAGCCATTTGGTCACAAATAAGAAAAGTACTTCTGATAATTGCGTCAGGCGCCTCTATCTTATTCTTGCCCGCAAAAGCATGACATTGAGCCCTATCCTATTAAAGAGCTACTTCCCTACCTAGTTGCGCTTTACCCCTACCTCTATTACCCTTTTGTCTACCTCCACGACCTCGTTGATTGACTCCTCGCCTAACTCGTGGACATCTTCCACTATTATTATCATTCTCCACGAATACTATTGCGCTTGAAGGATATTGTGCAACATGTAATACGTGTTGGTGGGTGAAATATCTCCTCATATGCCTAGGTTCTCCACAATTGTAACGAGTACGAACAAAAGATCATGTGCCACCCATCAAAGCTGCGACTCCCAAGCTATTCTAAAAATTATAAGATGGAGTTCTCGAGTAGTTACCTGTAGAGGCAGACATAGCAGACTAAGTTGGCTTGGCTGCGAGCTTTGGCCTTCCTGAATCTCTAGAGTAAGAACCTTGAATGTTTTCTAAATTCTTGTCCCTTTTCACAAGCGCGTTTGGTTGACCGTCTCGACATACCCTCCTCTTTCTTAACAAAATATGTCACCTCGTAAAAGCTCCTCTATGCAGAAGTCATATGAATAGATAATACTTGCAACTCCGAATTCATTACCCTAATAAAAAATTGATCCTCTCCTCCTCAGTATTAACCAATTGAGTAGCATATCTATAAAAGACGTTGTAATTGGCCTCATAAGCAGCCACAGACATACAACCTTGTTCTAAAGCCATAAATTAGCCTTTTTTTCAATCCCTCAAAGTTCTAAGCACATATTTTTTTAGAAAAAAAATTGGGTCTAAGTAAGTCGAGGTAAGGTAAAACATTTGCATTTCACATAAGATCCCCGCCCTTCTTAGCCTCACCTGGAAGTTGAAAGGACAAAAACTCAAACCCATGCTGATGGAAGCAGCCAGAAACATACCGCCTTGTTCCAAAACCATAATAACAGCTTTTTCGATCCCTCAAAATTCTAGGCACATATTTTTTTTGAAAACAGAAATTGGGTCTAAGTAAGTCGAGGTAAGGTAAAAGATTTGCATTTCATATAAGCTCTCCACCCTTCAGAGCCTCACCTGGAAGTTGAAACGACACAAACTCAGCCACATGTTGATGGACAATACCCAATTTATGAAGCCTCTCATAGAAATCTAGAATGAACTCATACACATCCTCACCCTCAGATCCATGAAATACCGAAGGCTTTAGCGTAACACACTTAGTCAACATTTCATTCTCATTCCCAGCCATAACAGAACCAACAAAGGACGGAAAAAAGTATCAATGCTATGTTGCCACCCACTTTGGAAGTAGTGATAGAAATAGGGGTATTAGCAGGAGCTTGAGTTGCTCGAAGATTTGGAAGAACTCCTGGAGCAGCCAATCCTTTGCAAAAGGGAAAGATCTTTTGAGCTAACACCAAATCGATGGGAAGAATGCATGTAGTATCAGCCGCACCTCTTCCTTTTGTCCAAGCTTCTCAACATTCTCAACATGAACATCCTCTTTTATATCTTCATGATGCGCAAGAGGGTTCTCATTCACATGAGCATTCTCAACCGGTATCTAATATCTAGCAGGCGCTACTGTTCCATGGCCTTTACAACTAGATCTTCCTCTACCATTGCCTCGGTCGCGACCTCTCGCTGCAGATTCCTTACCTGGAGCATTGAAGGGAGCTACGGGCCTAATGTCGTTATACCTAGTATTAACTATCTATGGACAGAATAGTGAAGAAGTTTAGGTACTAATTCGACTCGATTGTAGTGGTGGAAAATAAGTAAAAGTCAAATGGGGTTCGTTCTTTATCTCTAAAAGTCAAAAAGTGAATAATAAGGTTTTTAAGGATTGTTTATGACTTTACGTTGAGTCAGGCTTTCCACGACAGCCATCACCCCATTGTAGTGGCCTAGCAAGATCAGCAAAAGCAGCGCTAAAGTGTCTTGCACGAACCAGTGAACTATTTCAAAAATTCAAAGACCCCCATTTCACAAAATACCTCTAACTCACAACATTGAGAAAATACCTTTATGATAAGGTCAATTCTTGGAGTTTTATCCGCCCGAATTCAATTTTGTAAAGTTATATAGGTTCTTTAACGAGTTATGTAACTACTCAAACAATCAAAATCATAATTAACATCCCCAATTGTTACCATATTTTCCTACACCTCAAAGACTTCGATTTCATCCAAATCTGGACTAGGTTTGAAAATTTTGAATGCTACGAAAAAATTTCTGACCTAGACTTTTTCCCCGTTGTCTTTTTAATAACGACGAAATCCTTTCATTACAATAATCGAATGAAAATATTGGTTGTCTAAAATTCACAAAATAAGAGTAAGAACTTTTAATAGATGAATTTTAGGCATGTTAAAAATATTTGTTTCATTTAAGAATGTGGTTATACATCTTTTATTAGACATTAACAAGTAAACTCAGTGATGCGGTGACATACCTTGTCCAATAATATTAAGTAGAGACTTATACATAACAATATTAGGTGCGACATAAGAAGACAATTATATGTCTCTAAATGTCAAGACCATAAATATGGTTACACATCTCGGTTAAAACCAAATAAAAAGTTCGACAATAAAAAAATGTAAACAAATAATGGCTTGTAATGATGTATTCAGAAAAATAATTTAAGATAAGTATATGTCAATAAAAGAAACCATGCTAAATAACAAACTTGAGGGATGCTTAATACATTCGCTCGTCAATAAAATTCCTTACTTAAATTTCTAATTGTCAGAACAAAACAAAGATTCATTTCATTTTTATTACGGATAAAAAAATGGTGATTAGGAACAATATAACTCAATTTCAAGTGAGGACTCTGAAAAAAATTAAAATGAAAATAATCTCTATTCAATATCATCACTTAAATTGGAAAAACCCTTACAACCGTGTAAAAATAGGGTGTGACATTGTGAAAGAACGGTGTATGTAAGCTAAAATAAAGTGTATCTATAAATGTATCACAATAAATAAGAATTAAGTTATCAATTTGATACATGAACAAACACAGTCCATGAAGAAATATGGTTATGAAAATTACCAGAAAACAAAAGAATATATTAGACGATATGAAACTTTATTGAAATTGAAACTAATATTAGACAATGAGAAGATTAAATAATAATAAAATAAGAATCCTATTCAGTCTCAGTGAAGGATTAGTTGTTAAAGTCCATAACTAACTCAAATTATGAAAAATTTACAAATATTATAGTAATTATTACCAAATAATAACTACTATTGTTCCTTTTCTCTTTTTTTTTTTCTAATTTACATTGTTGTGTTCAATTTTGGAAATTCACTTATTTTATTTAATTATAAATTTTGGAGTATTTTTACAAATAGGTAAAAGACTCAAAAATATCCTTTTCAAAACTTTATTGTCTAAAATATCCTTAATCTACACGAGAGAGACTGATTTTTAATTTTCAAAGTGAATGCGAAAATAACTACTGAGATTGTGTGACTAAGAAATAGTGAGACAATTTTGGAGTGAAATAAAAAAGAGATAAATGTTGACTTTGAAAGTTGGGATTTATGTATCCAACGATTGGAAGTTTGAGAGTAAAGTATGGAATTTTGGAAAATTTTAGAACTTGGGAGGTTTGAGAGTAAAATATGGATTTTTGGAAAATTTTAGAACTTGTAGGAAATAATTAGAATCACGGAAAAAGAGGTGAATGTATAGGTAATTTATCCATTTGCTAACTTTGAAATGTGGGTTAGGAAATAGTTAGTTGGGTCAGAAATTATGTTAATGGATTTGGGCATTAATTTTGATTTTAATTACAGGAAAATTGCATATAATTGCAAACTATTAATTCAAATTAAATGTTATAATTGTAGTTTGATTTAATTGTACTCCATAACAAATTGTTTTTATTTTGCCTCTCTCCTGGTGAAACTCACTCTCCACTCTTGTTCTCTCCCTCGCCGCTCTCGGTTTTATACAAATACAAATTCATAAAATGTGTTTGTGTTCTATAAAGCGAGAGAAAATTGTATATATGCATATATTTTTCTTTCCCTCTCTCCCCTCTCACAGATCTTACGCACCACTCTCCCAGATCTCGCTCGCTCACTCGTCTCTCTCACTTTATACAAGAAGGAAAATGTATAAAATGTGTTTGTGTTTGTATAAAGCGAGAGAAAAATTCCATACATACACACATATTTTCGTTTCCCTCTCTCCCATCTCCCAGATCTCGCTCGTCACTCTCCCATATCTCGCTCGCTCACTCGCCTCTCTCACTTTATACAAATACAAATGTAGACATTGTGTTTGTGTTTGTATAAAACGAGAAAAAATTGTATATACAAATACAAATGCATATATTTTCTTCCTATGAGCTTATGATTATACAAATACGATCTTCCCCTGCCCATTTTCTTTTGTTTTTATCTCTTTCACTCATTAAATAAACACATATTATATGATTGCTATTTTTATATGTATACCAAAGAATATTATACAACAGATTTCTTTTGTATATATATAGCGAAATATAGATATTTTATGTTTGCTATATGTGAAAGTTACTCTTTAATTAAACAAGGTTGTTTAATTTGTTGATGTGTACGTTGACCTCTAATAAATGGTTTATAAATCCAAATATGATTTTTGTTCATAAAAGAAGGTAGAAATTAACCCCTTTTTTTTTTTATCATAAAGGAAGTGACATATAGAAGCTCAACTTTTAGCTGATCATATCATATATCCTATCGTATATCGTCATATATATTATTAAAAGTAGAAAGCTTCTAACCTAAAAATTGGATTACTTTTAAACCCTAATACTATATTAAAATTTTTACTTAATTAAATTTCAATATTAATATATATATATTTTTTAATGAAATTCAATTAAAATGAAATGTCACTATAGTTGGTTGAATTCCCAGCCTGTGCGCGCATTTTATATACTCTATTAAAGTTTTTGAACATTACTATATTCATTGCTTTCTACATTCTTTCATCTTCCAACTAAAAATTAGCTAAAAAGTTGTAAATTTGGGTTGTAACATATAGGTGAAGGGTGATGAAGAGTTGTATACTATGTTTAACAGCAAGTTAATTCTATAAATGTGTCTCAGTTTTTTTTTACCCAAATTTTCAATTCTTTGGTTTCTTTCCATCTTTAATATAATTTGTATTCTTTAATTTCTTTTTGAATCCATTCAAAAAATTTTTAAATTCTTATATGAAGTTTTAGATAAAATTCTCCAGTTTATTTAATTTTCTTTTTTCCTATTTAAGATCGATCATTACCAAAAATTGACATTTAATTCTTCCATTTTAAAAGAGAGATTTTGGTGATTTCTTTGGAAAGAGAAGTCGAGACGATAACGATATTACTTTTCATAGTATTCATTTCATCTCGCCTAATGTCTCTCATATTTATGCAAGTTTCTTGTAACTTTCCCATTATGGCGGATGAGGTGCCACATCCTCGGGATTATATACCATAACCGATTCTAAAGAAGAGGAAGAATAATAAAGAATGGACGATTAGAAGGAAACTCCACATGGAACAGAAAGTCAAAAAGCTCAAATTTGTTGTGTTATCATTTTAAGCAGTTTTGGTAAGAAAAAACCCCAAAAACAATACTACAAATCCTAGGTGATATTCCTTTTGCTCCACCGATTCATGTATCTCATAAGCTTAGTAATCGATTGATATTTATTTATGGTCAGAAAAATTATTGTAATTTATAATTACATCTTTATTGATCTTTTTTATCTTGTCAGTAGACATGTAAATTAAAATACATATGCCAAATATTTATCACTTGGTAATTTTTCATTCATAATATATGTAATATCTCGCAACTAGAAAGAACTAGAAAGAACTAGAAAGAAGTTAAAAATCTGGAAATAGGACATTTGGAAAATATAGGAAAATCTGAAAATTTCTAAGTAAGTTAAAAGAGAGTTTTTGGTCAACTTCAAACGACCGTAACTCCTAGAAGGTATGGGATAGTTGTAGTTCCATATATGGTTGGGAAGACCTTGGAATGATCTTTTCAACGCCGCTAAGTTTGTGCGATTTCGAGTTCATATGAGTGAGTTATGCCTTTCAAAAGTTGGGCTATTGGATTAAGGAAAGTACAATGTGGATTTGGAAGGGTAAATTTGTCTTTTCCTTACCTATATTTTTAAATTCATAATTAGGGATTAATTGGGGTAAAACAATACTTTTTTCAGTTTAGAAATATTTAGAATTCATGTTAGGGCTCCGAGAAGAGAGAAAAGAAGAGAAATCAAGAAAATTCAAGCTTTTTGTGTGGAATTCGTCGATGGTGACCCCTAAAAATGTATGTGAGATCTCATAGAGTTGGGTTAATTCACCCACGCGCCAACCATGTTTCAATTCAGCAAATTTGAGTTTTGAATGTTAAGAAATTGAGTTCTTGAAGAACATTGTTGAAAGTTACGTTGAGTTCTTGATTGTTGTGTTGTTGAAGTTTCTCGATGGCTTGGTTCATATTTCCGGGTGTGATTTCATATTGAATCTATCATATATTGATAGTAATAATGATCCCAAGTGTTTGGGGAAAGAACCAGTGAACTTTAGAGAGTTTAGATATGAAAAACGAGCAAGAAAAATTGAGGATTACCTAGGGAAAGGGGTGGGGCATAGCGCCAGCAAGCGCGCCCCAAAGCAACCTCTCTCCGTAAAGCTATGGGGCGATGCACCAGACAGAGCTCCCTAACCATCCCTCTAAAGTTTGAGGGTTGGCAACCCACACCTCTCAAAGCGCTAGGTGTCATGCCCCTTTTGTTCCTCTCAAATATTTTTTTATTTTTATTGTATTAAAGAAAAAGAGTTTTTCTAATTAAACCGACGTTTTGAAAAGGGATAATTATTATTTAAAGTCGCAACTTGAATTGAGTTTTGGTATTCCAAGTCACCTTATTTGAATCCCTAATCAAAATTATTACTCATTTTAATTGTCCTGCGAACTAAAACAAGAAATTTTCGGAAAGGAATTAATGTGACCGAGGGGAAGGTGGTTAGCACCCCTCGAGTCTCGTGTTCTAGCACGGTCGCCTTTATTGACTTTAGTTATGACTTAATTTAATTTTTGACATTATATTATTTAATTAATAATAAAATTGTTTATTTAACCCTTAATTTTTTAAACTTAATTTGAAATTGCTTATTTTTTTTAAATGGTTTTAAATTTATTTTTTTACCTATGGCGCTTCCCATTATTTTAAACATGAAACATCCTATATATATATCTATATATATTGAATGTATATATATATATATATTTATATATATATATTATTATATATATATATATAGATATATATATATCATAATATCTATAATATATATATATATATATATATTAGATATAATTGCTTATAATTTGGTATGTTTTTATTTTTAATGTTTCCATTGATTTTTTTTTACAAATTAGTTCGTGTGAAAGAGATTTTTGAGTCAATATAATTTTTAGGAAGATATATTTATTTATTTACTAGATAAAAATAATGAAAAAAATAAATAAATTTTATAAGAATTTGAGTTAGTTTTTATAAAGAAATTTCTAAATAAATTTAGGATGTTTTATTTTCAAATTTTATATATATTTTATCATTTTCATGTAAAATTGGGTGCCTCTTTTTTTTCAATTGATTTTATCATTTTTTTATTTTATTATTATTTTTATAAAGTTTGTATTTTTCTTTTTTCCCTCCTTTTTTTTATTTTTGAATAATTTTTGTACCTTTTTTGTTACGTTTCTTTTTTCATTCATTTTTTTTTATTTGGTTGTTTTATATTTTGTTTTTATTCTGCTTCCTCTCTTCTTCTTCTACTTCTTTTTTTTAATTATATTATATATATATATATATATATATAATATATATAATATATCTAATTATTTTTTAATAATAGCGTAACAATAATCCATATAATACATGTGATTTGAAGTATTTTCAATGCTATTGGAATCAACTTTTTTCATAGAAGTACTATAATTTAAATCACGCAAGATTTTAAGTTACCACCACCCCCACACCACGTCGGCTGCGAAAATTGTACCACCAAAAGCGCATTGTATCCAAGAATTCTGACCGACGATCAAATCTCTAACTCTAAACCTAATTCTCAAAAAGAAATAACATCGTTTTTTTTTGTCTCTCTTTTTATTTTTCTTGTTGTTTTCTTTCTCTGTCTATCAATCTCGTTCTTGTGTTTTCTCTATATTTTACTCTCTGTATTTTTTTTTTTCACTGAACAACGTGGGATTATTAATATTTTTTTGGGTGAGAAAGAATCTAGCGTATTGGGATTAGGATTAAATTTAAAAATTTAGTTGAGAAAATTGTGTTTTGAGATAATAATAAATAAATATAATAATAATAGATAATTAAAAAAATAAATACTCAAAAAAATGTCCTTAAGTTTTAAAAAAACGTCCCAAGCAAATAAAATAAATAGAATGGGGTAGAGTTTTTAGGAAATAAGTTAGAATGTTGGGAATAATTGGATAAAGATAAAAACCAACTTTGAATCTTAGGACTCTTTTTTTTCTTTTATTTTTCTTACTTTTCATAATATTTTCTATAATTATTATTATTTTTAGACTAGATAATTAACAAATAACTTAAATTCCCAACTTTTATGTATTCATTTTTTTTATAAACTATAATTGATCTTATATTTTTATTATTGACAATTTTACTTATCATTATTTTATTTTATTTTAAATATACCCTTTTAAATTGGTGTAAATATATTATTTTTTGGTAAAAAATTAGGTGTTCACATTATGCCCCTCTTTGTCCTTGAAAACATGAAGAGTTTTCATGCAAGAACTGAACAAATGTTACTAATGTTTTACTGAAATTTTTGTAACAAAAAGATGTGAAGAGATTTATAATAGAGAATAAGGTTTTGAGTGTGTCCTAACTTTTCTTAAAAACTACCTATCATAAGTTGATGATAAGGAGTCAGGCGTAGTTCAATTTTAGTTTAGGTAGTCGAGTTAGGTTTTGGCGAGATTCCGGTCATAGCTCCAGCTATTACATAAAAAACACAAATGCAGCAGTAAAGATATGAGAATCAATCTACTCCGATAGTCTAAGACTTCATTTTGAATTCTCATATATTGCTTCAATATTGCTTCACCTCTTTGGTTTGTTTCACTCGATTCTGAACTTTGCTATAGAATAATTGAGTTTTAAGACTTGAAACTTCATGACTTGACTTCAGCTACTGACGTTCTTCCGTATGATATTCTTGAAAACTTATTTTCATGAAAGGATGAATTCTTTTATTTTTAAACTGCAAATTTGTGTACTATGTAGAAACCTGGATACAAAATAAAATTTTCTACCTAGTTTGCACAAGGAAATTTCGTATGTTATTGATGCAAGCTATAAAAGTCTATACTAATAATAAAAATAATGTTTTTGTAGCCTATTACAAAATGTAAAAAAAAAAGACAAAAGAGAGTTTTGTACCCAAATTGCAATCTGGGGTTATTGTGCCCTGTGAAGACATGAAAAATAAAACAGGGTTATTGTGCCTTATATGAAATCCAGGGTTATTGTGCCCTCTGAAGACATGAAAAATAAAATAGGGGTTATTGTGCCCTATATGCAACCAGGGGTTATCGTGCCTTGTAAAGAAAAATGATAGGGGTTATTGTGCCCTATATGCAATCAAGAGATTATTGTGCCCTCTGAAGAAATGAAAAATAAAATAGGGTTATTGTGCCCTATATGCAACCAGGGGTTATTGTGCCCTGTGAAGACATAAAAAAATGATAGGGGTTCTTGTGCCCTATATGCAATCCAGGGTTTATTGCTCCCTGTGAAGAAATGAAAAATATGAAAGGGGTTATTGTGCCCTATATGCAACCAGAGGTTATTGTGCCCTGTGAAGACATAAAAAATGATAGAGGTTATTGTGTCATATATGCAATCCTGGGGTTATTGTGACCTGTGAAGACATGAAAAAAATGATAGTGGTTATTGTGCCCTATATGAAATCTAGGGTTTATTGTGCCTTGTTAAGACATGAAAAATCAAATAGGGGATATTGTGCCCTATATGCAACCAGGGGTTATTGTGCCCTGTGAAGACATAAAAAAAATGATAGGGTGTTAATTGTGCCTATAGTGCAATACCAGGGTTATGATGCCCTGTGACAAACATAAAAAAATGATAGGGGTTATGTGCCCTATATTGCATCTATGGGTGATTGTGTCCCCTGTGGAAGGATATAAAAACAATTATAGGGTTATTGTTCCCTGGAGACTGAAAATAAAATTGGGGTTATTGTGCCTTAGATGCAACCAGGGGTTATTATCCCTGTGAAGAAATGAAAAATGGATAGGGAGGGGTTTATGTTGTCCTATATGCATCCAAGTTATTGTGCCCTTGAATACATAAAAAAAAATGATAGGGGTTTCTTGTGCCTATAATGCAACCAGTGGGTTATTATACCCTGTAAGACATAAAAAAAGATAGAGGTTATTGTGCCCTATAATGCAATCCCAGGGGTTCTTGTGCCAGTGAAGACCGAAACAAATGATTGGGGGTGTATTGTGCCGTGTATATGCAATCTAGGTGTTATTGGGCCCTGTAAAATATTTAAACTAGAATAGGGGTTATGTGCCCTATATGCAACCAGTGTATTGTGCCCTGTGAAGACATTAAAAAATGAAGGGGTTCTGGCGCCTCAATGAGCAATCCAGGTTTTGTGGTCTGGAAGGTATGAAAATATCGGATAAATAGAGTTTTTGTGCCCTATATGGCAACCATGGTTCTTGTGCCCTGTGAAGACATGAATATATAGGGATATGGGTTATTTACTTATACTTATATTTATATTTTTTTAATTTTATTTATTTTATTAGTCCATTGACCAATTTTAAAATAACATAAAAGACCAAGAGGTTTATTAATAAAACAAATAATTTATTTTTATTGTTTTTTTTTTTTTTTTGCATGTTTGGATGAAGAGAGAAGGATTCAAAACTAATATTGCGCGTTTGTCCCCCCCCCTCAGCAGAATTAGTTTCATGATTCTCTGATCCTCTTTCAGCCTAAACTTTTATTTCAATCTTTATTGTTCTCATTTCACAGAGGAATGTCATCATGTGAATGAATGGGTGTGGCATTCGTGATTTTTTACCAATTAGACATTCTTTTCTTTTTACTGTCCTCTTTGGTTCTTCGTGAAAGTCTTGCACTATACGACCACTCTTATTTTTTTTAGTTCTTCTTTTGTCTGCGGGGGTTGGTCTTGTTGTTTTTGGTAGCATAACCAAGCTACATGTCAATGGTTTCATTCAGCCCTTGAAGATTTGAAAAATAGCAGATCATTATGTATTGAGTGCATAGATCAAACCTCAATGAAGGGGCTTGACCTACGTATCCTCTTTGGAATCAGTCGAACGTAGTTCAACTAACAACTATTCTTTTTTTTTTTAGAATAGAATGAAAAATTGGAAAAAGAATTAGTTTCATGTTTGATAATCCTTGACGTTAGTTGTACAAAAATTAGTTAATTATGCATATGAACTACATTCAAAACGACTTTCAATAATTTGAGGTCAACTTTGATGTATAGTATCCAGTTTCAAATTGTAGCTCAATATACTTAATTAATTACAGATCAATTTGTTTTGCCAATAAAAAATTAAGGGATAGAATTATCGTACCTCATGTTTCAAATGGTACTCTACTTATAGAAAGTCCCTACTTATTAACACAATACATAATTAGATCGTAGGACATTTTTGAAAGTCACTCACACGCAACAAAGATATTAAATGCATGAGATTTAAGGATACGCATATGCTTGGCCCTCATGTAACATCCACTAATATGAGAACATAAAAAAAATGAGATCAAATAGGACTTGTCATTGGCTTGTATGTTAGTCTTAGGACAGGTAAGAATATTCAATTTTGGGACTAAAGTGACTATTTCCTCCTTAGAGAATTTGCACAAGCTTTCATTTTTCTTTGGTCATTTTTGCATTTGACCTTTGTTTTCTGTAAGGTCTTTTTTTCAATGTTTTTGATCTTCTCTCCGTTATGGGAGTTTTTTTCATTTCCATTTCATCTTTTGTTTTGACTATTTGAAATCTGTTTCACTTTGTTATCCAACTTAGCTCTTGAGGTTAAATCGATTAATTTTCATAGTACTCTCCACGAGGTTGAGATAAAGAATTGTGCATTTATACACTCAAAAGGTATAATGCTAAGATGTTGGTTATCAATCAAAAGCTTTTATGGTCGAAATGGGGTTTCCCTTTGATACATTTCGTTGGGAGGCTTGACGGCACAACCGGGGGGGGGGGAGAGTCCAAGGAAGCCTATAATCCTTTCCTCAAGTAACTTTGCTCACAGATTTTGTCTCAAACCAACATTTAGTCCAAGTTCTAGATCAGCCAAATCATGTCTTTGAACTTTTTCGTCTAAAAGCTCAGCACACAATGCATTTGAAAACATAGGTCAAATTTATTTTAATCCATAACTATTAAACAAGATAATTTCTTTCGCAAGTATGACATAAATATATCGAAGATGCGAATAGAATTCTATGGTCCCAACAAGTTGATATGTCTACCAAATAAATTTTAACACTTTATTTTTTTTCTTATGCATAATCCTATCATTGTTGTTAACCAACCAGTCAAATGAAAAAATCTATATTTTCCCCGTTTAATGTGACTAGGATTTTTAGATGTTTCTCGGTTGGATTGGGACCGAACCCACAATAAGTTTGCCTACGGATCTTGTTAAACAAAATCAGGTCCTAACCTTTTTCCAAAATCATGTTAAAAATAGATTTTCTTAAAACAAAATCCATTTAATATATACACATTTATTTTCTTTTTAATTTAAATAATAATTAAGATATTTTTGAATTTGTTATTTTTCAATCAGGTCACCGAACCCCGGAAGGTTGCCTACGTATCCCATCAAAGATGAGAATCAGGTGTTCGAGTTTCGTTATCAGATTGAACACGTTAATAATTTTTTTTTTAAGAAATTTTTGTTGACAAATCAACTCTTTTCGTTCTTTTAATAAGTGGAAATACAAGAAAACTTTTACAATTGATTTTTGTGAACTTTACAGTGTAAACGAATACTTTTTTTGCTATTGTTCTTATTTTACTTTAAACTGAAAAAAATTGAGTTAGTATCCTAGATAGATCCGATTCATATGTAGAGTCTTTTATTAAATTATTTGTAAATGATTTAGGATAATGAAGTTCACTAGAACACCATAGTGGGGGGACCGTGACCAAGCTTAACTCCCTGGAAAAAGTAATTTAGACTGGATTTAACACAGCAGACAACTCGAGTTAGGTAGTAGCAACGTACCAGTAAACAGCACTTTTCTCTTTGTCATGGGTGCTTCCCTTCCTAAGTATTGTGACTAAAATCCCGTCACAATGGAACGAGATCCACTGCATCTTGATAGAGAGGTGCCCGTCGCAATTCCCATATTATTATTCTAAGAAGACGCAAAATTATTCGTGAGAGAAGACATTGGGAAAGCTAATTCAAATATATCAAAACATTAAATAAATAAACCATTAGCATTTAAGTTAAATAAATACAACATCCAATAGCGTAAATATATAAATCATAGCATACAAAATGCCTATTTAAGGGCTCGAATTCTATTAGTGATCCCCAGCATAGTCGCCATCTGTCACAAACCCCTTTTTTCCTCTCAAATATTTTTTTTATTTCTTATTGTTTGAAAGAAAAGGAGTTTTTCCTATTAAAATGACGTTTGACAATGATACTTCATTACTGTAGAGTACAGCCATTGAACTTGAATTGTGGTGGTTCCACATCACCTTAATTTGAATCCGTAATCACAATAAATTTGAACTCTATTTTATTGGTCTGCGAACTAGAAATTCGGATAATGACTTCTGTTACCGACGGGGAAGTGTTATGGAACCCCTCAATTCCCTTCGTTCTAGCACGGTTGCTTATTGACTTTAGTATTACTTAACTTATTTTTGGACATTATATTATTTAATTAATAATAAATTGTTTATTTACCCTTAAATTTCTTTTAAAACTTATTTTAAATTGGCTTATTTATTTTAAATGGTTTAAATTTTTTTTGACTATCGTCCACTAATTTTAGACATAAACATCTCTCTTCTCTCTCTCTCTATATAATTATATATACTTATAATTGGTTGTTTTTTATTTTTTAAAATGTTATTATAAGAATTTTTTTTACAATTAAGTTTCGTGTGGAAAAGAGATTTTTGAGTTCACGATAATTTAGGAATATATATTATTTAGTTACCTAGATAAAAATAAGAAAAATAAATAATTTTATAATATTTGAAGTGTAGTTTTTATAAAGAAATGCAAAACAAATTGGGAATAGT
The DNA here is from genome assembly GCA_027704765.1 of Solanum habrochaites. Classification (NCBI taxonomy): domain Eukaryota; kingdom Viridiplantae; phylum Streptophyta; class Magnoliopsida; order Solanales; family Solanaceae; genus Solanum; species Solanum habrochaites. Next base: position 30,667,432 of record JAKWJA010002496.1, on the reverse strand, counting down.
TTTATTTTAAATTTTCTATATATATTATAATTTTCTGTAAAATTTTGTTTCTCTATTTTTTAAAATTTATTTTTAATCATTTCTTTTTGTATTTTATTATTATTTTATAAAGTTTGGTCTTCTTCTTCTTCCTTTTGTTATATTTTTAAATAAGTTTGTTACCTTTTTTGTTACATTCTTTTCATGTCATTTTTTTTATTTCTTGTTTTATCATTTGTTTGATTCTGGCTTCGTCTCTTCCTCGTCTTCTTTTTTTTTTTATGATTTTATATTTGGTTTTTTTAATATAACTAACAATAATAATATTAATACATGGGGGATTTGAAGTGTTCATGCTATTGGAATCAACTTTTCATAGAGTAATATTATTTAAATCACGCGAGAAATTTTATAGTTACCTATCTGCGAAATTGATACCACAAAAGCGGCTTAGCCACGAATTCAAATCACGATCAAATCTCCCACTCTACCTAATTCTCAAAACAAATAACTCGTTTTTTTCTCTTTGTGTTTTGCCTTGTTTTTTTTCTTTCTAATGTCTATCAACTCAGTTTCTGTGGGTTCTCTATATTTCTCTCTCTCTGTATTTTTTCAACTAATCGTGGGTTATATAATATATTTGGGTTGAGATCGTAGTTTTGTGGATATTACGATTAGTTTACAAATAGTTGAGAAATTGGGGTTGAGATATAAAATAATAAATATAAGAAATATCAAATTAACACAAATATAAATAAATAAAAATAATGTCTGAAGTTTAAAAAATCCAAAGAAAAATAAAATAAAATCAATTAAATAAATTGGGTGATTAATTTAGTAAAATAAGTTAGGAAGTTTGGGAAAATAGGATCAGGTACACCAAATTTTGAAAGCTTTTAGGATTCCTCTTTTCTTTTCTTTTTGCTATACTTTTCATAATATTTTCTATATTATTATTATTTTTAGACTAGAATAATTACACTAACTTAAATGAACCAACTTCTATTTATTATTTTTTTTTATTAAACTATCATTGATCTTATAATTTTATTAATTTATATTTATTATTATTATTTATTTTATTTTAAATATAACCCTTTTTAAGTTGGTGTAAAATATTTTATGTTTTGGTAAAAAATTAGGTGTTCACACCAGGGATGGCAGTTCTTCCCATTCTTCCCCCATATTTCTATACTAGTTCCTTAGTGATGTACCTTTGTTTCCACTTGATTCCAACTCTCTAAAGTACATCTGAGCATCATGAAATCATCCATAAACATGATACCATTAACGTTGAATCCATAATCAAGTTCAAGAAAAGTTAAGATCAAATTCAAAGAAGTTAAGTCAAGTCTAAAAGTTAAGAAGCAAGTCAAAGCAAAGTTCTTAAATGTTTTCTTCTTTAGAATTGTTTTAACTTTGGTTTTACGAGTCAAGTTTCATGTTAAGTAAAGATTAAAAAATGAGTTGAGTTCATTTCTAGAAAAGTTATAAGGGAACTATGTATTCGTAAGAGTTCATAAATGTTTTCACATTTAAGATAAGAGGAAATTGAGATGTCCTAAAGAGTTTTAAGCAAGAAAAGGGAACATCGATTCCAAGAGAGATTTTAAGCTAAATGTTGAGTAATTATCTCAACCCAAAGAAAGAAGTTGTTTTGAAAACATATGAGCAAAGTCTATTTTTGGGAGTAGTATTGAGCACCGTTTTGGGAATGCGAGTTCATATTATCTCAAACCTCCATAAACCATGTAGTCATCATGGGTATAAAAGGATCATACTTTTTAGATGATCACTTAAGTTAAGCTAGTGGATCCACTACGTCAAGTAGTCCTATATGACGGCAAACTATTGGACAGTTCTGGCAGCGTGGGCAAGACAGTGTATTATAACATAGGCTCATAGTGGTGGTTGTCAGTTAGAGAATCTCCCGTAGAATCTAAGTTACTGCATTATATAAGTAAAGTTTATTATGTTATTGCATTTTCTTCAATGAACTAAGTTTTTCCACTATTTTACAAGCTTTATGCATATTGCATGTGTCTTATTGCTATATAGTGAGTAAGTTATTCGTTGAGTTGAGAAGCTCATTTAAAGCTTATGTTGTGTTTAGCATTCCAACTCCCATACTCATACATTGAATGTACTGATATCAGTTGTCTGCATCGTTTTATGATGCAGACACAAGTAACTAGGATCATCATCCGACGTACCGATGATCCAATGAGCATCTTAGAGTCAGTTGGTGAGCCTCATTACATTATTCTGGAGGACAACGTTTATCACTTATTTTCTGTTTTAAGTTGTTAGGATGATTAGGGGTCTTGTCCCAACATCCCTATTTTTTAAAGGCTTCGTAGATACATAGCATGAGTTCTTTAGTCTTATTCATTTCCATTGTAAACGTTTAAAACATGAGTTTCCATTTTTGCTAAGTTATTACTTTAAGTTACTTTCATTAGTTTTGTCTCTTGTATTAAGTCTTCCGCTAAGTAAGTAAGTCAGGACAAGGGTCCTCTTGAGGCCAACAATGGTCTTCGACTGCCAATTCCTCCCAAGGTGTAAGCTCTGGGCATGACAATATATGTTGGTGTGTTTACCTACAATATTCTATGAATTTTAATACTTTTTATCTATCTCTGACAATTTGCTAGAAAAAATTGTATTTGTGAATGTGAGTTATATGGTTTTTCACGAGTTGTTTTCTCTATTTATGTTTGTAAATTCTTACTATCCACTCTTGAAAAGCATTTGATAATCGTGTGATTTTCATTCTTTATTTATTTTCTATGAACGTATGGAAGAAAATTATTCTCTTCTTTTCTTATTTTCTTGTCTTGACATTTTCTTTTATATATTTGAGGATTTTAGCATCAGATTAATGCTTCACTTTTTCTTTTAGACATCCCTAAACATTCTTTTCTTTATATTTTTATCTATAATTTCATGTAACTCATGGTACACATATTCTAACTTTATGTATTTCTTTTTCAATTGAGTGTAGTGAGTGTACAAATTAACATATGATACACGTGCAACACACATGTCTAGACACTAGTATGAAAGACAGCCGAAGGAAAATTATTTTGGTTATTGACATGATATACATCCAAAGGGAAATAGTTACGCTTACTGAATTGATATAAAGTGTAAGTGAAATGGTTTCGGCTAGTGAGATGATATAAAGCCGAAGGGAAATTGTTCTGGCTAGAGAAGTGATATAAATCCAATGGGAAATGGTTCCAGGTAGTGATATTTTGTCGAAGGGAAATGATTTCGGCAAGAGTTGAATATTGTGATGCATTTTGATACTTGGAATTGATCTACTTGTTATTTTTTATCAATCTACGTGTCACTTGTTATGTACTTACTTAATGTGTGTTGGTTGTTGAATCATGACTGTTGAACAGTTGGTTAATCCTTATGAGTTGTTTATGGTGAATTTGTTAGGTTGGGATGAGTTTTTATGCAGTTTGTAGTTTGAGAAGGTGCGATTGTGATGAAAGGAGTATTCGTTTTCTACTTAATTTTCCTTGTTTATTAGGTTGATTGTTTAGTACCATGTTGGTTGGTGCTCACTCCTTGCTTTACTTAATATGTGTTGGTTGTTGAATCGTGACTATTGAAGTGTGGTTAATCCTTTTGAGTTGTGTATGGTGAAACTTATAGGTTGGGTTGAGTTTTAATGAAAGTTGTAGTTTGAGAAGGGGTGATTGTGATGAAAGAAATATTCGTTTTGTAGCTAATTTTTCTTGTTTATTTGGTTGCTTGTTGAGTACCATGTTGGTTTATATTCACTCCTTACTTCTACAGTTGTGTACCTTTTCAGCCCTGTACAATGTGACTGATCATCTTCTCCTCTATGCGATTGATCTTCTTCACCTCTTTTTGCGGCTTGTCAAATGATATTGAGAGGTCGTTGCTTATCATCCGGCCGACCCTCTTGTTCCTTATTTTATGCTTTGTTTTATTTGAGAAACAAAGACATTGAGATTAGTATATCTTTAAATTCCACTCTTTATGTATTAGTGGCTTGTACATGCACCGACCAAGTTCTATGTTATCATAGAAAGAATATGTTTTCCGCTTTCATCTTGTTCTTCATTTATATTTCTGCATTTTTTTTCATGTTGTTGAGTTGAGGCTGACATGTATTGGTGAGAATAAACAAGTGCTCTCATGTCCGTTTTAGGGTCGTGACATAACATCACTTGATTAGTATGGATACTTTTGGGGGCTTTGTTAATTGAAAAACTTGTCCAATTAAGCACACATATACTACTTAATTATTTATTATAACTATAGCTAACCTTTCATCCGATTTATGTTGGACCAATTTCAGATTTGTATACCCAACATATACTACCATATTTTTTCTTTTTCCCATTTAGAAAAAGTAAACTTTATCTCCTCATAATATCTTTTACTGATTTTTCTCCTTAATTCATGTGAACCAGATTGGAGAATGTGTCAGTGTACCTTAGTACTCAAGACTAACTAAAAAATTGAAGTAGTTAGTGGTAGTTGAAGATTAAGCAAATTATCGTGTTAAGTTAGTAATCAGGATTAGTTAGAATTAGTTTGTTAGTAAGTTAGTTCGGAAATGTCAGTTGTAATGTACTATCAGCAGTTTATATATGCAACACATTGTATTTAGTTACTAATCAATGAAAAATATCTTCTAAGTTTCTTTGGATTTCTCTACATTATTGGTATCACAACCAAAACAGGTACATATCGAGGGAATCATTAACATGTTGTGATGAATTCGTGTGATTGTTTACACGTTCTTGCTTAGTTTTAGCTTTTTTTTCTGCCATGCCAAATTCAGGATCCATTGGAGACATACTGTTGTCCACGTCATGCATGCCAACAACTGAGTTATTATCAATCAGCATTCTCCATCTTTTTGTGTAGCCATCGAAAACGCTAGCTCCTGCTCATTTACGTATTCCATTAATGGTGCTGAATAAACAATTCAACACACTATGGATCCAGATATGTCAGCTTACAATTATGTGGTAATTAAACAATATAGAGACATCATTGATGGTTCAGTGAAGCAAAATCAGTTCACATGTGGTTTGGCCAAGCTTTGGAATTATAGTTTCCTGGCTTATGTGGAATTTAAATTACGATATCCTCAGTTGTGTTTTGTTTCTTCAAATAGAAATTTTATTTGGGAGTATTTTCTTGAAAGATTTGACAAGATCAATACCTCCTGGACTTTTTTTAATACTAATAATGCCACTAGTACCTTTTGTTAATCAAGTATATGCAATGGTAAATCAAGTATGAAATACAATAGTATATTTTAGGTTCCGTAGAAATGGTGATGTTACACTATAGATGTGTGATTGGATACTACAGGAAAGAGAGGAGTTTCAAGCAGGAAATTCTTTCTGAGGTCGACTTAAATGTCCACACTGAAAGGACATATAGAAATTCGGATGTGCAACAAGCTGAAGCAATGTGGATCATTTCCATCTCACGGCCATGTGAAGGCAACTGTTATCAAGTGCTAATTGGATATCCAACTGACTCAAGGAAATCCACAAGGTAAGTTGTACTCCACGAATGTTCGACACTAACGATTGGCAGTCCACAAAAGTGACCAAACCCCGCAGATCGGTGCCTTCTCAGCAAGAAGGTTTTCTCAGTTTCAATGCATACTAGGCTTGATTACATGAAGCCCCATACATGAAGCAACAACAACAATAGGACATGATGTCACCGCATAAGTATGCACCAAGTACTTCTCGCAGCAGAGAAGCACCTGTAGGTTGAAATGGTAATGTGAAGTTCATGATGCTCACAAACATGAAGGTAGCTACTTCACCAACGCTCAGTCAAAAGGTGTGGTTGGACTGGTGGGTGTGGTATAGAGAGTCGGGGGGACAGTTGTACTTTCTAATTACATGATAGAAGATCCAGCACACTATTAGGCAAGTGCAATTGCCAATGGGAAACTATCATCTAGGAGGAGGTGATATTTTAACAAATGTTTTGTGTGCGCCAGATTAGAAGTTTAATCTATTATATTAACCTGTATTTGTAAGGTTAACCAAGAACAGAAACGAATTAAGATGAAGGCAAAAACTACAGAAGTAAATCAAGTCACACATAAACTGTGTCCTCCTTAAGAAATTTAATCCCCTCTACTGTACCCGATGTTATGGATTAATTTCTCCCAAGATAACATGGTTTAAACCTGTTAAAGAATAGCGGTACCAAAAAAATCAAACTTCTTTAACTTCAACAAACTTCATCAAAGAACAAGTCACGCACAGACTCAGTTTGATCGCACTTTGATTTATATTGAGGAGACAAATTATATGTAGAGAAGAAGGACATTTCCAGTGTTTGCAAAATCAAAAATTGACTTCCTTTTATAGGCATTGTTTTCAGGCAAGAAACTTGTATTGTGGTTAAAGATATGTTCAGACCCATTACTAGTCGGCAAAGTTGTGACTTTTGGAAAAAAACAACTTTGCGGAAAAGCTGTGTCTGTTAGAAAATATTGACTTTTTTTGAAAGTAACGGACTTTTCGAAAAGAATAACATTTTGAAATGTTCAGTTACCCCCCGCAATTTATAAGACATAATTTAGCAGTATTTTATTTGAATAATAAAAAATCACATCATTTGCCAAAATCCAAATCCAAACCAAAATCGCGAAGCCGAGGCGAGACCGAGCGAGCAACGACGCGATGTGTATGCGAGGGGGATCATGCAATCTTGCTTAACTCTTCTGAAGTACGTTGAAGTGGTTCCTATATAAAGACAATAATATTCCCTCTCTTTATGCGATTATGGAAGAAATGACTTTTCATTTGCCTTTGGCAAATGAATTTTGCATTTATCCCTCCAAGTAGGTTCCCTCACTTTTCATATTCTCTCTTTTCTTTTTCCCATTCAAAAACTTTGGGCCTAAACCCACAATCCCCCCCATGAATGGGAGGCTCTTGTTAAAACTATGCTGAAAAACTTGTGTGTCTTGTAGGTAAAGTTAATCACAGGAATCTTTGTTAAGTAGGTTCCATTTAAAGTTTCCTAGTGAACATATAATCGGATATACTTCGAGTCAATCGATAGATTTGATATCTTTGAAACGTCAACTTTTGTAATACCTAACCACACATACGTCCACGCAATCAACCCTTGAACATATTCTTAGTTCTCATTGTTTGTTTCATGTTCACAGAACACATCTGGGATGTAGTGCTTAAATAACTGGCCTTATTACCGGATTCTCCTTGAAGCGGCTTACACTTACACTTACTAGGTGATTCTAAATGTGTTTATCCCATAGCACCCCATTTGAGATTCCCTGTAAATCAAAATTAGAAACCATTAAAAAGTCCGTATGTTTTTATCCTGGTCACTAAACTTGTCTCATCATGAGACTGGACCATAAATAATATTTTTTTCTACTTGACAATGTTGAATCGTCATCATGACTTGTTTTATATAATCCTTGAACCTAGAATCTTGGGATCGCTAGTCTTCTAGGTAGAGCTAACCGCCGACGATGACATGTTTCTCTCCCCTCCTCCCATAGGTCCCATTCCCGTCGATGATGGTTCTCACTCCTTCCCCCCCCCCCCCCCCCTCTATTTAGTAGTCCTTTTGTAAGTGGATCCGACACAATTATCTTTGACTAGGGATAGTCAATTTGATAATTCCACTAGAGAGTAAGTTGTCTCACTGATTATTTCTTCGTCTTAATAGTAGAGACTTGCCCGTTATATATAATTCTTCCAGCCCTTCCTAATTGCAAAGCTTGACTAATCATAGTGGTATGCATATAGCATGGCCATTGGTTGGGCCAAAATGGAATCTCTTCTAAGAAAATTCCAGTAGCCATTTCATCTTCTCACCTGATTGTCTAAAGCAATGATTCAAACTCCATTGTAGAGCTAGCTTAAATGTTTTTTTTGGATGATTTTCAAAGATATTGATCCCCCCACAATGTAAAAACGTATCCACTTGTGGATTTTGTGTTCAGTTGACACCATTTATATCCAATTTGCATCATTTATCTTCAGAACGGCTGGATCTTTTTTGCAATTAAAGCATAGTTTTGAGTGTCCTCTAAGTATCCCCAAAACTCCTTAATTGTCCAACCAATGACTTTGATTAGGATTACTTGTGTCGACTCATTTACTGATTCACAAACTAGTCTGGTCCGTGTAAAGCATTCATGACATACATTAAGCTGCCCAATAACCTAGTATATCCAATGTGGACTTGACTTTTCACCTTACTATTGCAAGATGAAGGTTTACAGATCAATTGTAGTCTTTGCCCTTTTAAATTCAAATATTTGAATTTTTATCTTTTGAATATAATGTTTTGAGACAACTAGAAACCGTTAGGAGTTTTTAAGATTATTATTCTAATATCACATCAGCAACTCAAATCTTTCATATCAACTACTAGCAGCATTACGCTTGTAGATTTTATATTAGCAATGTCTTTGCTCATTATAAGCAGTCATCTACATATAGAACAAATACTGCCTAATTTGGAGTATCTTTAAATGGAAACCCATTTATCACATTCATTGATCTTAAATTCATTTGACACATGGTTTGATCACCCTTGCGTGCCATTGTTTCTCTCTGTGCTTGTTTTAACTCCATAATTGACGTGCTAAGTTTGCACACTTTATCTTTCTTGACCAGGACTACCAAACCCTCAGACTGTTCTATGTAAATTTCTTCTTCAAGCTCTCCTATTTTAGTGAAGCCTTTTTTCACATCCATTTGAATGAATTCACGACGCGTATACTGCAGCTAGTGCAATAACATCTGAATTGATGCACTCCCTGCACTGACGGTTGTTTCAAATAATCATACCTTCTTTTTGTCTAAAACCTTTGAACAACAAAGTTTTTGCTTTATATGTGTCAATGTTCGGGGTCATCTTTCATCTTCCATTTTAAGATCCATTTTGAACCAAGGGTTTTGTTCCCTGTATGAAGATCAACCACTCCCAAGTAAATGATTGCTTAAGATTGGATTTCAATTTCGCTATTAAACACCTCCTTCCAACAGTTTGAGTTGCTAGACAAACATGCTTCCCTTGAATGTTTGAGGCTCCTTTCAAGAAGAAATGTCACAAAATTAGATTCAAATGAAGTAGATGTCGCTTTGACGTTTATTGCGTCTTGAATTTCTTCATTAAGTTTATTTTCTCTTTGTTTCTTCTCTGGGGTTGTTTAGACCCCCCACTATATACTCACGTCTAGATTTATAACGGATTAGTATATTCCAAAAATTCAGGCACTATTGATTCCATTACTGTATTATCTTGAATAGTCCAATGTTAAGAACTTATAACCGAAAATTGCATGCCTTACTATTGTGGCATATCCAATGAAATACACAATCCCCATATTAGGCCCTATTTTTGACCCTCGTAGGTAGGAACTTGACTTTGGCTAGAGCACCCCCACACTTTGAAATATTTCATTTTGGTTTTGCTACCTTTCAATTCCTCATATGGAATTACATTTGTCTTTGAGTGAGGCACTGTTTTGTATTTGATTTGACTGTAAGGATAACTTCCCCCCACAAGTTCTGTTGTAACCTGAACTTATAAGTATTCATTCATCATGTCTGTTAAAGTTCGGTATTTTCCTTTCTGCATTCCTTAGAATGAAGGAGTGTAGTGACGCATTAGTTTGATGGATTATCTGCCATTTTCTAACATATTTTCTACAATGAGATTTATATTCCTCCAAACTCTATCACTTCTGATCATTTTGATTCTTTGTATTATATTAACTGATTCAACTTCATTTTTATATTGTTCGAAATGCATCATTGCTTCTCCGTACCATTAGAAAATAGACCTAACAATATCTAGTTGCAATCTCAATAAAAGTTTGAAATACTTTTTTCCACCACGATGAGGTGTTGACTTCATATCACAAATAAATCAGTGTGAAACAATTCTAAAGGATTGAATTCTTCAACAGATTTATAAGGATGCTTAGCATACTTAACTTCAACCAAATTTGACATTTGATTTATTGCACTCAATTTTTTGCAAAATATTTAAGTTAATCAGTTTTCACAAGGTTTTGTTATTAACGTGCCAAACATTCATGCCCTAAACATTTAGAACTCAAGCAGTAAGAAAAGCAAAATCATTAGTAATATCAACTGCAATTACATTGAGTTGAAAAGGCCATCAAAGATAGCCTTTTCTACATACATTCATTTTGCTTATTACTATCTTTATCATAAACAATACACATTTAAATCCATTCTTGGTCGAACTAGAATTGAAACTAAATCTTCGCAATTCTGGAATATAGAGGGCCCATATTCAAAGTGACACACCTGGTTTCCTTATGTCATCTTCAATAGGACTTGTTATTGTGCAGTTCCTTTAACCTTTGGCACAACGAATTTTGCCCATGAACAACTTTCCATCTTGTAGTCTGAGTATATGATGAAAATAATTCTGTTGGTTGGCACAAACATGGCATGAGGCACAAGAATCTATTCACCATTCGCTTGGATTTTTTCCAACCAAGTACATTCTGAAAGCATTGCCTAGATCGTCATTTCTCCTTGGATTCAACCAAGTTTGCTTGATCCTTCTTTTTCTTGCTCTTCTTTGACCCCGGCATTCAGTAGCCCCTATGACCATGTTTACCCACAGTTGAAGAGTTTCCATTGAAATTGTCACTCTTAGGAGGATTGGGTTGTTTTGGACCAGATGCTTTCTTTCTTTTATTTAATTTTTGTTGGGGATCTTCTTTAACAAAATTTTATCGAGGTTGTGAATTTACCACATGTGACCATCTTTTCTGCAGCCTTATTATCCTCTTCGATTCGTATCCTTATTATGAGTCTTCACAGTCATCTCCTTCGTTTTTTGTTCAAGTAGTTTTTTGAAGTCCTTCCACACTGGAGGTAACTTTCATAATTGGCAAGCCACTTGGTAAAGAAATCATTCACAATCAATCATACATTCCGATATGTGAGTATTAAGGGAAAACTTATATTTATAACATAGGCATTAAATAATTAGACCTTCAGCAAGTAGATCATGTATTAATACCTGCAATTCCTTGAACTCTTGGGTGACGACTGTCTTACTGTTATCATCTTTATAGTCGAAATTTTGGCACCAATGAATTTCTTCCATTCCGACATCTTTGTTTGTACTTCTTTTTTTAAGCATCCTAGAGTTCTTTTGAGTTTTGACATTGATGTACACATTGTACAGATCATCTGCAGGCCACTTATATATAATTTTAGCACACAAAATCTAACTGTGTCCATGCTTCTGTTCCAAGAATAGTTCATTCAGGCGGATTTCATCTGACATAACAGGAACACTTCTCATTAATGAACTTCTCTCCTGCATACTCAACTAGTGAGATAGAAGAAACCATTTTGCTGCCATCATCTTAAAAGTCGACTCCTGAAAACTTTTTCAGGTTCTCACCGGCGCTAAGGGCAGCATTTGAAGATTATGTTCAATCGATGAGTTTGCAGCACTTACTGTTTTCAAATCGATGATGTGGCACGCACTTACTGTTGCAATACTTACTATTCCAGCATTTTGTTTTGACTTGAATTAGTCTTTTCTTTTTCTCTGTCACAAGAATTGCAGATAAGTTTAAGTATTTGAAAACTAACAGTAAAGCAAAAATCTTTACACAACTTTTTCCCTGATTAACGATAAAGTTTTTATGTTCTTTTAATGTTATCAAAGATTTTAAAAAATTCAAGCAGAGTAGAAAACCATAAGGTTTTAATATCCAGAAAATCTCAATACAGAAACTTTAGTTAATTTCTTAAGATTGGGTTATATTAACCTGTTTTGTAAGGTTAACCAATAAATATGAAACAAAATTAAGATGAAGCAGAAAAAATACCTAATAATCCTAGTCCACAGAACTACTGTGTGTCCCTTAGAAAATTTAATCCCCTCATTGTACCGGGCGAGTTATGGATTCTTTCTCCCAAGATAAATGGATTAAACCTTTTTACAGAATAGCGGTACCTCAAACTTCTTTAACTTCAGCGAACTTCAGAACAGGAACAAGTCACACAGACTCAGTCGATCGACATTTTGATTTATTTGAGAGAAAAAATATATATGCAGAGAAGAAGGAAGATTCAGTGTTTGAAAAAATGAAAATTGACTTCCTTTTATAGCCATTTTCAGCAAGAAACGTGTCTGTTTGGAGAAATCTGTTCAGACCCATTTTATCCAGAAAGCTGTGTCTTTTGGAAAAAAATAACAACTTTTCAGAAAAATGTGTCTATTAGGAAAATAACGACTTTTTAGAAAGTGACGACTTTTCGGAAAGAGTAACAACTGTTCAAGATGTTACCGTTACCCGCAAATTTATAAGAGATAATATAAACAAGATTTATTTGATTTAAGAAAAAATCACATCCACATCCAAAGCCGAAGCCGAGGCCGAGTGAGCGACGACGACGACGGCGCGAGGGGACATCTTCTTCTTAGCTCTTTAAGAAGTAATGGAAGTGTTTCCTTATATAAGGACAACAATTTCCCTTTCTTTTGCCGATATGGGAGAAATGACTTTTGATTTGCACTTTGCAAATGACTTTTCATTTTCCCTCCAAAATAGTTCCCTCACTTTTCATATTCTCTCTTTTCTTTTCTCATTAACACTTGCTAAACCCCAACATAATCTTATGTCACTCTCACAAATGACAAAAGACTTGAATTGTTGTGCTATTTCCCCCCAATAGTTGTGTTATTTAGGATCTCTCATCTTGGAAGGTGAGAGAGATTAGTAAGGAGGAGGAAGGACTCTACAATCTATATTTGCTCGCAGGAAACAAGAAGGATGTTTTTGACAAGTGCACTGCAGGGTATTAGTAAGAATTATTCCTTTACTTTGAACAATTGTGAGATAAATCCACTTGCTAGGCAAACCAGGTTGCCTTCCCACGTAGTTTAAGTAGGCTTACTTATAGTTTTCAATTGTTCCATGTAGATGAATGGGGACGATATAAATGTGAAACACTTGATGGTATGAGATATTTTCTAACAATTGATGCATCTGATTGCATACGCAAGTGTATGTGGTCACACAAGTAATATAGTGGCCCTAAAAGAGCCGTACTATCAAATTTAAAAGACTTGTAAATTAACTATTTATTAAGTTATACTAATCTGATTATTTATTCAATCTTACCAAAAGAATTTACCTTACTAGAATTCAAGAATAAAAGACGTATACTAATTATTGGGAAAATTCCAGGTTCCAACCTACTTAAAATTCATACATAATATCTTCTCGTATGAACTTCAATTGATTATCAAATAATCGTATATAATTATAAGTGGGAAGAACTCAAGTCAAAGGTTGAATTAACATTTTCATTCCTCCTCTAATTAAAGTTAGAGTCAATTTAATTAAACACTAATGACCTTTGAATTTTCCCTTAAGATTAATTAACTATTCTTATTATTATTATTATTATTATTAATTCTATTATTATTCATGATTATTAATTATTATTATTATTATATTATGATTATTATTATTATTATTATATTCTTTATCTTATTATTATTAAGTATTATTAATTTATTTATTATTATATTATTATTAAAAGTGAAACTTTTTACTTTCAAAAATTGGTTACCATTTTACCCCTCCTATAAGTTAAATGGTTATAAATAGTTAATTCGTCAATATTAGAATTCTCCATATGTTTTCTCTAATAGAATTTGTATTCATAAAACCAGAATTTTTATTGCAACCTATTTACAGACATTTTCAACAATTGAGTTTTATTATTCTTATTATTATTATTATTATTAATATAATATAATAATAATAATAATAATCATAAAATATAATACTAATAGTATTATTTGCAAACGTAAGTTAAGTAAAATAAATTCAATTAATAATTTTTCCATACATAAATTGAACGGGATTTGGAAGTGGAAAAGTTGGTTCTTTAATGCCTAGAGTCCTACATGAGTAATTGCTTTAAATTAAACATCATGTATTACTTTACCAACTCTTACAATTTCTATATTTTGTCTCTCATTTTCGTAACCTTTGACTTATCAATGCTAAACACTTTTATTAATAATTAATCTTTGTTTAATATAACATCCTAGAATTTGAATAGTTCATTAAGTATTTATGTGTAGGTTACTTAGTATTATGTCAAAAGAATTTCAAAGAACATAAAATGCTATATAAAGGTAAAAATGATTTCTTTCTATTTTTGTTCAAGTTTGTTTCTTTAGTTGCAACATCTGACCTTCCTTCTAAGTTTCTTTCTTTTATTCACTAATGTTTTTTGCATGAAACTAGAAAATGGAAAATGGAGAAACACGTATATTGATACAGTTGAGAAATTGAAATATTATCATATCAATTTACATGCCACATTCCCTTCATTGAATGATATATTAAGATTACTAGCTCCGTACAGAGTTCTAGCAGAAATTTCCATGAGCTATGAAATGAAGAAAGTTGATTTCTTTGAAATACTGATTTTTAGAATTTTCATTAAATTGATTTAGTCTTATAATGTACTGTAATTATAATTGTTTGAGACTATAGAAAAAATGTGATGCTATTTGTGTATTTGGAGGGATTTATTGTCCACGACCCAAATCGGGTCCGCGACTTGGCAACCCACACTATCCTTCTATGTGATCGACCCACACAATCCAATTCCCACTTTACGACCATAAATACCAACTATAATGCGGAAGACTTAAACTCTTAATGAAAATCGAGTTAAATAACTTATAAAACTCAATACTTATTATTTTCCCAAAACCTGGAAGTCATCACACAAGAACAGCTATCCCCAAATTCTAATCTAGAGTACTAAGACGCTAAAATAAATAAAAAGCTAGTCTGCCGTAACTTCAAAGGCATCAAGACATGAAGAAGATATCCAGTCCAAGCTAGAAGCATTAAGCTCACCCTCGATCCGACCGTGATGAAGACTGGCTAGAGTTGCGGTTGAGTTGAAGACGATGGTAACGTTTGCTGCCTCCACAAATAACAAACAATAAACATACAATTGGTCAGTACAAACACAATACTGAGTGGTATCATCGCCACCTCAAAATACAAAACAGTATAATATCAGATAATATCATAAATCAACTATACTACTCAACACGTAGCACAAGTCTATGTAAACCTCGTCAATAAAATACGCCAAGTTCACTCATGAGGACTCAGCCTCATACCATACCCATTTGGGTACTAGGTTCATAGCTTGATATATCACTATTTCAAGATGTCATTTCTTTCTATCCTGTGTCGGACGTGAACACTCCTCCGATCCTCATCATCACTACCTGGTTCGGAACGTGAACACCTGAATCCATATCTATCCTGATGCCGGACGTGGCACTCCGATCCTCATTCTATCCTGGTGTCGAACGTGACACCCGATTCCATAGTCTATCCTTTGCCGGAACGTGACACCCGATCCTCTAACCTCATTCTTTTAGTTCATCAAGCCTTCTTTTATACTAAGTCATCATCATTAACAAGAGGTTTCACGATTAAATTCAATACTTCATCATGCGATTTTAAATCCAGAATTATATAGATAAACTCATCATACTATTTTCATCGTGCAATTATAATGTATCAACTCATCATTCCATACACACAATTACGCATATAGCATGGTTTACATACTAACACCCCAATACATATCAGTCGGCTATTAAGAGTTTACGTGAAAAGCATAAAAAACCATCCCTACCTCCACCGAAGAATCGACTCAACAAGAATTCTTCCCAAGCTGCGTTCCTCCTCTCTCTCATCGATATTCTCCATCCCTCTCTCTGTTCTTTTCTATTTTTCTTATTCCCAACCCTCTTTCTTTTACCCTAAGTATCATATAATTAATTAAAAGCATGGAAATAATAACCCTCTAATTACCTCAAGGTTACCGTCTTTTAATCCCCCAAGTAATTAGACTTATAACCTTAACCCACTCCTTTATAATTAAAGCAGGAATAGTCCACACACGCCCCATAATGTACTTACAGAAATCCGACCCAGCCTGGGATTACGCAGCCTGTGTGGGCCGTCTTGACTTGCGACGGTCCCGTCCCTGCTGCTCTACGCGTCACCGAATTCTGAGACTGAAATTACTACTGAATGGCCTGTGACGTCCGTCGTGCCCACGCGTTCCCGTCCTGCCATTCCCGTCGTGACATTCAGAGAGTCGATCTCAGTACCCAAATTTCCTAAATTCTAGTGGTTTGAAAACTAGACTTCCCTCGACGTCCGTCGTGTGCCCTGACGGTCCGTTGTGTGATCCGTCGTCTCAGCGCGGTTTTTTTCCAGAAATAAAATTGCTGCTCAAAAAAACGCCTAAACAAAATTAACGTCGGTTTCGCAATTACAATCTAAGATAGCAAAATTCGGAGAAAGCCAAGTCATACCCAGAATTACTCGAAGTCAACCATTTCCTAAGATACCAAGTCTACATGAGTAGTTCTCCCCCAAAAGTCACAAGACAAGACCTATACCCTTTTCAACGTATCACCAACCACCCACGGAGTAGAACACGAATAGGCATGTCAAGCAATTCAACAATGTAAATTTAAAAGACCAGTAGCAATAAAGAAGACTACATATGAAATGGTGGATCCAGGATCAATAATAACGTGAAGCCCTGCTATCACAAACCAAAAGATTACCTGTGATAACAGCATCAATGTCTCCGCTTCAGACCGCCTAGGGAAGCCTACATGGGCCCTCTCACCTGTCTGCCCGTTGCCCCTACCATGTTGTTGCTTTAGTGGGCTCCAGTTTGGCCCTTACCCTGCCGTTTGGGTGACCACCATTACCCCCCTCGCCATACCACGCTTTCTTTCTCTTTCTCCAGAATACCGGCCTCTGCCATGACCTCACCTCTACCTCTAACTATTTGAGGTCTTTAACTCTGTTTTGGACAATCCTCTTGCTATGCCACAGTTCTCCCCACATCCATAACACTCCTAGATTCAAGCATAGGTCTCTCAATAAGTGTACCGGTCCTGAGGTGGACCCCCACCTACGCTGTGTGCAGACTGCGAATTGTCGGACTGGGTACCCTTTCTGAACCCTGTCCCCTCTAGATTAAGACCGTTAACCTCACCTCCCTTTCGAAACCTTTTTGATATCCAATGCCTGGTGAAGTCATCTGGCTTCACCCCTTCCACTCTATCACAAAGTCTCACCATTTCCTTGAAAGGATTTTGCCGTAGCCGCGACCTGTAAGTGGAAGCTGTAAGAACCATTCTGACCTCACCGCCTTCCACAAACGCGAACCCGCTTTGTGGACCTGAAACATAGTTGGTGGGCAATACCTGGATATGCCGAAACTTAGCCTCATATTGCAGTAACCGACATCCTACCTGCTCTATGCTCAAGAACTCATCTCTTTTCCTATCCCTCAAAGTCCGGGGGAATACTTCTCCTAAACAAGCTAGAGAATGATGCCCAATTCAAGTTGGTTCCGTCTGTTGGTTGACACTCAACATGTGAACCACGCCACCCATATTTTGGCGTTCCCTTGAAACTGATAAGCTCACAAACTCAACACCAACCCGTTCACCATACCCATACCCATTTTTGGGGGGTGTGTGTGTTGTGTAGTAGCTCATGACAGTCACCAGTAAAATCATAGGCCATCCTCAATTCCAGCACCCTTAGGACTTGGAGGGTTTCCAATTTCAAGAACTTATCTGAAAAGTTTGCTGCTCATTTGTCATTATAGGCCCTGTGGTCACGTATGAAACATGTCTATTCCAATAGGGCATCCATGCGAGGAGCCATAGTAGCTGCATGGTTGTACCTTCCGGAACCGGAGGTGTTTGGTGCAGAACACTGGAGGCGTCTAGCCCCTGATCAATAACCCACTAAGATAAGCAAGAACCTGATTGATCATTCTGGGTAAGTTGGGTTGGCAATTCCTGC
This sequence comes from Solanum habrochaites, assembly GCA_027704765.1. Classification (NCBI taxonomy): domain Eukaryota; kingdom Viridiplantae; phylum Streptophyta; class Magnoliopsida; order Solanales; family Solanaceae; genus Solanum; species Solanum habrochaites. The sequence goes on along the minus strand of JAKWJA010002496.1, from coordinate 30,649,482 downwards.
ATTCTGCACTTGTTCCGTTTCCCTTCCTCACCATCTCTCACTACTTCTTCCTCAGTCGGTGGCGGCATTCACCGCCCTAGTGCAGATGGGCTGAGTGCTCGTCCTCTCCCTCTAGAGGAGTCCTCCCACCGACCCCTTCCACGGCCTCTTGTGCACTAACTCCTTCGAGCTACAACCCCCGTGGTTGGCTCAGACGCCCCTGTCCTTCGGTGCTGTTGTTGTGCATTCGTGTTTGCTCTAGTTTCTAACCATCTGCCAAAAATAGAGTGAAGGTGGTTCAGATAACCGCATTTGTATCACCTAGATCCAATGGATTCCAGTCATAGCAGAAAGAACCAAAGAATGGAATTTTCCTACAGTCTATAGCCCTCAAGAAAGTAAAGGCGTCCCCCTAGACCGTTCCTTAATGACCTCTAGAACTCGTCTTGTGTGATGATACCAACGAACCTAAGCTCTGATACCAAGTTTTCCGACCAAATCGGCCACGACGGGCACCCACACTATCCTACTATGTGAGCGAACCAACCATCCAATTCCCAACTTTTACGACGTAAATCACAAATATAATGCGGAGACTAACTCTTAATGAAATCGATTAATAACTATAAAAAACTCAATACTTATTATTATGTCCCAAAACCTGGAAGTCCTCACCACAAGAACATCTTCCCCAAATTACAAATCTAAGAGTATCTAAGAAGCTCACATAAATCATAAGCTAGTCATGCCGGAATTCAAGGCATCAGACATTGAAGATGAATCCAGGCCAAGATGAAGCATTAGCTCACCCTTAGATCCGACGTGATGAGACTGGCTGTAAGTTGCGGTTGAGTTGCTGACGATGGTATGTTTGTTTGCACTCCACAAATAACAAAGAAAGAAACATAACAATGGGGTCATACAAAACACAAGTACGGAGTAGGTATCATCGGCCAACTCACAATAGAAACACAGTATTTCGATAATATCATAAATCAACTATAATAACCAACATGTAGCAACAACAAGTACGGTCATCGTCAATAAAATAATGCCAAGTTCACTCATGAGGACTCAGCCTCATACCATAACTCCTTTGGGAACTGATTTTCATTAGTGAGTATAGAACATATTCAAGATTCATTATCTTTCTCTCCTGGTGTTTCGGAACAGACACCGATCCGCATCATCTATCCTGGTGTCGTAACGTGGACCCCCGATCCATATTCTATCCTGGTGCCGAACGTGGCACTCCGTCCTCATTCTATCCTGTGTGTCCGAACCGTGACCCCCCGATCATATTCTAGTCCTGGTGCTGGAACGTTACCCCGATCCTCTAAACCCTAACCTCATTCTTTTGTTTCATCAAAGCCTTCTTTATACGACGGCAGTCAACTTTTACAAGACGGTTTTCAATGATTAATTCAATAACTTCATCATGCCTAGTTCATCACAATTATATAATATAAACTCATCCATGCTATTTTCATTTTCATGAAATTATATATATAAACTCATCATGCATACACACAATTAGCATATAGAAGGGTTTACAATACTACCCAATCCATTATCATTCCTTTCGCTATTAAGAGTTACTATGAAATATCAATAAAAACCATACCTACCTCCACGAAGATCGCAATCAAACAGACATATCTTCCCAAGCCGCGTTCCCTCTCTCTCTCATCGATTCCTCCCTCCCTCTCTCTGTTTCTTTTCTATTTTTCTATTCCAAACCCTCTTTCTTTTACCCTAATTAGAATATAATTAATATAAAAGATGGAAATACATAACCCTTCAATTAACTGAAGGTTACCTCTTTTATCCCCCCAGTATTAGACTTATTAACATTAACCCCTACTTTATAATTAAAGCAGGAATAGTCCCAAATGCCCCCTTAAATTACTTAACCGAAATCCCGACCCAGCTTTGGATTAGCAGCCTGTGACGGTCCGTCGTGACTTCCGACGGTCCGTCCTGCTGCTTTGCAGTCAACAAAGTTTTGAGACTGAATTTACTGCATGGCCTTGACGTTCCGTCGTGCCCCCGATGCTCCATCCTTCCTCCTGCCATTCCGTCGTGACGTTCAGAGAGTCGATCTCATTACCAATTTCTAATTCTAAGTGTTTTGAGAAACGTACTCCCTCGACGGTCCTTCGTGGCCCATGACGGTCCGTCGTGATCCGTCGTCTTCAGCCAGGTTTTTTTTTTCCAGAAATAAAATCTGCTGCCTCAAACACTAACAGGTCGTTACAGTTATAAAATTATCTTTATAGAATGCCTTCATGGCATCATGGATTGGTATTGAAAAATTATTTTTCTAATTTTTATATTTGTAATGTTTCTTTAACATATCTTCATATTTGAACTTACTAATTTTATTTTGGGTAAAAAGAATTAGAAGTATATGCACTCATATATAATATAGTATCAATATTTTAGCACTCTTTCTTCATTTTGATATTAATATTGAATAAAAATTATTTTGAGCTACCATACAAATCTAGGACTCTTACTTGAATATTCAAATAGATGTAATCTTACTTTTTCTAGCGATATGTAATATACATATAACCTACATCTACACACACACACATACATACATAGCATCATACATCCATACATATATAAGATTATATATATTTTTTTTTAATAGTTTAAAAGGTTAATCATTGATGAACAACTATTTATTTTTAATATTCTTCAAAATACTCTTAGTTCCCTTTTTTTGCTACTTTTATTTTCAAAACTAAATATATATGTAATTTTTAAAATATTATTAATGAAAACACGGGCAACGCGCGTGCACTGAAACTAGTATATCTAAATGATTGAATATATGGTCATGGTATCCCAACCTGTAATTGTCTATCACAATTGAGAGTCTAACTAAATCGTTGAGCGGGGATAGACTAAACCAATTACAAAGAATTACTTAAAAAATCTCACGGTTTATCCTCTTACTCTTACTCTCCCCAGTTCAATTTGGACGATGAGTTTATTTCAATGGTGGTCAATAATGAAATACTAAATCAAGAACAAAAGAAAAATTTATACGATAATCAACTTCAATCCACAAAATTCAATAGCAAGCAATCATTCATAGGCACAACCTCAAAATAAGGATCTTTCACTATTAGTATCTGAGAAAAAAAAAAGAACCCTAAAAAGTATGACTTCTCCCTACCAAAATATCTCCCAAAAATAATTATTCTTATGGATTATTTATGGAAGTAGAAAATCCTAAATAAAATTATTAAGTTCATAATAATTTAGGAACTCGAAATCCAAACAAGTTTAATCCTGCGTGTCGCCCACAAAATTGAAGTGCTTCGTCTTTGCCATGTGTCACAGACTCATAAGACTATTTTCTTTGCTTCTCTTTTGCAGTGATCGAATATATCTAAATAAATAGAATACAATATTCAATTTAATCCATTGAGATATCTACTTGATTTTCTTCTTTAATATTACATTTTAATTCATTGTAACTCTAAAACTTCTTCATCTTCACATCAATTTAATCCTACAAATAAAATATACTATTTAGCAAAATCCACAAAATTCATGATTAAAATGGAAAAATAAAGATATTAAATGTAAGGTAATAACAATTTAAAATACATATTTTTGGCCTCACATCAACACCGCACACTTAAACTTTTTCTCGTTCTCGAGCAAGCATTAAAGTTCATCAATTAGGGATACCACCACTTTGATTGATATAAAAAATTAGGTAATACAGCAATGTCAAGACATCAAGTACACTTCACAATCATTATGAAATATATACAAATAAACAACAAACCTCCTAACCTCAAAGGACTCTGACATCATCAAATCTAAGTTTGATTACCTACTCTCATTAGAAATAGTTAATAACATCATCTATCTATCATGAAAAAAGTTTCCTCACATAAAGAAATAGTACACACTTTCAATTTAAAAAATTGAATATAAATTAAGGACTTAGCAACAAGAACAACTCTCACACTCATAAAAAAAATTCACATATACGCACAAAGAACCATAGGCTTGTCCATTATGTACATCTCCACTAAATAAGTATGCTCGAATAGAATATTACATTAACGGGTTGAAATGTAGGTTAGGGGACGGGTATGAAAACTATATAATAGTGACTTATACTTCCCTAAGCACTTTGCAATTTTAGACTTCATCACCCACTTTTTTTTCTCTTTATTTGGGTCCTCTCTAATTATTTCACAAATAATTATCATCATCTCAAGAATGTTTCATTTTTTTTTTCAAAGAGATTTTTTTTTTGTTTTTTTGTTTATCTTATGCCATGTCACATTCATTTAAAGAGGACTTTTTGATCACCTTGTAACTATCATTAATTACCTTTTTCACTCAAACTCCTTTTTTCGTACTTAACAATTATAGTTCGTTTGTGCTACAGTGTCAAGGAAGCAAGGTGCAAAAATTAGGGATTCAACAAAAAAAATCAAGTTAAAAATATAGTTATCAGCAAAAGCCTCCAAGCTCAAAAGGGCTACTAGTGATATAATATTTCAAAAGGCTAAAATTAACAAGACAAATTCAACAAGATAAAAACATGAAATAAATAATTTTTTACGACACATGATACAATTATCAATCATGATGGATCATTCCACTTGCTATAAAGAACAATTCATAAAACACTATAAAAATACATATGTTAATACACAGTCACACCCCATGAGCGCAGTGGTCAAATATTTTGCAATTTCATTAGCAACCAAATATTCACAAGAAAGTACTACTCAAAATTAGACTTAAATAACAAATATCAAACAAGTCAAAGGTTCTTTTCTTTTCTTTCAAAAAAAAAAAAAAGATTACTCCCTACAAAGAAAAAAAATAATCGTTCAAAATCGGGACTATCCTCTGGAAAAAGAAACGAAAACAAAAGACAATACACACACCCTAAAAAAACTAAATACAACTATAAAATGAGGAGTTTATTCCCCCACACCACACTTAAAACAAGGGATAATTTTCTAAAACGATGTCAAGCGAACTAAGTCATAGATAAAGATAATTTAACTCATATGGACAAAAATGATTTATCATCATATTTTAGAGTAAAATTAAAGATTTACCTCAAATAATGCGATCTTACAAAAACTACAAGAAGAACAGTAGTTTATTTCTCAAAGTTTGACATACAGTTTATTTAGATTAACTTAAAAGATGGTGAAACCTATATTTAAGTCATTTTTAGCTTTAGAAAGTGTTTGACAAAGTTAAAAATAAGTTTTAAATGACTTTAAAAAGTTAAAAATTAAAAATAGATGTCTGACTACTTTTTATTTTTTGACATAAAAATTATCTAAGTTTGAACTTTTATTTTTTTTTACTTAAAAACTACTTTTTAAGTCAATTCAAAAGGGCTCTAAATCTCGATCAAAATAATTTTTCTTTCAAAAAAAGATTATGTTGTCAAAGTTTTTGATTTAAAAGATTTAGTAGCCATGCATAAATATAAGAGGAACTTAAGGGGTGTTTGAATTGGTTTTTCTTTAAAGTGATTTATAAGTTGAAAAATAAAAGTCATAATTAGGGAACATCTTGTAACGACCTGTTTAGTCATTTTGAGCAGTAGAGTTTATTTCTGGTAGAAAACTTTTCTGGGTCGACGGATCCACAACGGACCGTCATGGGCACTACGACCGTCGAGGGTGGTTCCTTCCCCAAACCTTAGATCCTGAAAATTTGCAGTACTGGGATCGACCCTCTGAACGTAACGACGGAATGGCAGGACGACCGTCGTTGGCACGACGACACCGTCCACAATCTTCCACAGAATTTAACTCTCTACTTTGTGACGGACATGCCATACGACCGTCACCAGTCGTGACGGACCGTCCGCAGGAGCGTAACCCTGACTTGGGTCGATTTTCTGTTAAAATTTTTTTAAAGGGGCGTTTTGACTAATTCCAATCATAGCGTATAGTATAAAGTTTAGGTGATTATGTTAGAATTCAATTACTGGGGGGTCAAAGGATGTAACTTGAAATAAAAGGGGGTTATTTTTATCATCTTTTTATACTTATTAATCATGAACAATTAGGGGCAAGAAAAAGGGTTTGAAATAGAAAAATAGTAAAGAACAAGATAACGAGCGTGATAGAGAGAAGAACCAAGAGACAACAAGGATTGGCGAAGTATGACTTGATCGATCACAGATTCTTCGTGGTGGAGGTAGGTTATGGTTTTTGCTATTCATCGTAAACCTTCATAGCAAATTATATGTATTGGGTAGTATTGTAAAGTCTTTCTATAATGCTTAATTATATGCTTGCATATTGATTATGTTTGTAGTGTTTGGAAAAGATGAGGCTGTGAATTTCACCTTAAATCCACTTTGTTAATGATGATGCCTTGTACAGAAGAAGCTTGAATAACTAAAAAGAATGAGGGGTAATTGATCGGAGTGTCACGTTCCGACACCAGGATTATTAGAGGACGGAGATGTCCACTTCCGAATCCAGATATCGAGGATCGGAGTGTCCACGTTTCAACAACAGGATAGTAGGGGATCGAGTGTCCACGTCCGACACCAGGATGAGTCGGGGATCGGAGTGTCCCGTTCCGACACAAGAGAACAAAGAGAATGAATCTTGATTAATGCTAATATACACCGATTTGAAGAACTAATTTCCTTACGTGACTACGTTTTGGAATCTTGCAAGAGTCCTCATAGCATGTGGTTGGTGTTTGTTTGCGAATGTTCTTATACTTGTTGCTATCAACCGTTTTATTATTTGGTTGGTTTTTTGTATTATTCGATATATATTTCTTTCTATTTTTGAGTTGGCCGATTATACCTACTCAGTAACTTGTGTTTTGTACTGACCACCTACCTTGTATTTGTTTTTCTTTGATTATTTGTGATGCAGAGCAAAGTGCCTCGTCTTCCACTCGTCCTCAATCTAGCCATTCTCAATACACGTCAAATTTCGGGGAGCTTTTGTTTTCCTAGCTCAGACTGGATTTCCTCATTTTACGTCTTGATGCCTTAAGTGTCTGGCATGGACTAGCCGTTCCTTTATTTTAGCTTCTAGCTACTGTTAGATTACGTATTTTGATGATAGATGTTCTGTATGGTGATGACTTAGAGGGGGGTTTGGAATAATAAGTTTACTTTTGAAGTTACATTTTTGGTTATATAATGATTTTTTCAGTCTTCGTCATTATATGCCATGTTATTTATGGTTAAACTATATTTGGTCAGGAAACTAAGGATTAGATTGGTTGGTTCGCATCACATAGGGAATAACTGTGGTGCCACGCGCGGCTCATTTGGGTCGTGACAAACTTGGTAACAGAGCATTTCAGGTTCGTTGTGTCTCATCACCAAACGAGTCTAGTAGATTCTTGAGGCAACGTGAGTTGACGCTTACTTTTCTTTGAGAGGCTATAGGACTTTAGGAAAAATTCCATTCTTTCTTTCTTTCTTTCGTGCTATTACTTGGAGTCCAATTGGTATCATTAGGTAATCCAACAAATTTGTATCGACCATCTTCCTCCTATTTCGCAATGGTTCGAACTAGAGCAACAACTGCGCCAACACCAACCCCGGTAAAGACAAATGCGTCTTACCCAGCCACTGGGGCTGTAGCTCGAGAAGGAGCAGTACGAAGAGTCCTGGTAGATGTTGCGGAGGAAGTCCTCATGAGGGAAGAGTACAGCACCTGACCCAGCATATACTATGGCGGTACGCCTCCACCGACTGATGAGGAGAAAGAGAGGGTGAGGAAGGGCGAAAATGAACAATTGAGAATGAGGAATTACCACCCCATACCTAACCCCAGAGATGATTGAACAAGGTTCTATTGCTATCTTTAGCGGGTTATCAGTCAAGGCCAGACACCTCTGGGTGTTCCTGCAACCAGCACCTCAGGTTCTTAGAGTACACATGCCTCTGTTGTGCTCCCCGCATTGTGCCTATTTGAAAATAGGCCCGTTCCCTCTATTGACTCAGGACCTATATGACGAGTGATGCACCATGGCTTTTCGTTTAATTTCTGACATTGAAACCTCATCCCTTCAAGGGTGTTGAATCTGAGGTGACTATGATTTTCTATTGATTGTCATGAGTTTTCTAACATAGATGGGCGTAGTAGAACGATTTTGGTGTTGAGTTTGTGACCTAGTCAGTTTCCAAGGGAACGCCAAAATGTGGCCTTTCCTTCTCAGGCAACCACCTAATGTTGAGCCTCAATCTCTAGCTTGTTAGGAGAAGTTAATACCCCCGGATTTTATGGATAGGAGGAGAGAATGATTCCTAAGCCTAGAGCAAGCCGGATGTCGGTTAATGCTTATAGCTAGTTTCGCGAGCTATACAGGTATATCCACCCACTTTGCTTCATTCCACAAGAGCGGATTCGCCATTTTCGTGAAATGGATTGAGGTCCAAATTGGTAGATTTCAGCCTTACAGGTAGCTGCTAAAAAAAAAAAGCAAGAACAGGCAAAATCCTTCAGGATGTGGTGAATTTTGTTATAGAAGTGGAAGGTGATAGCCAAACGACTTCACACCATGCATCGACATCTACGAAAGTTCGAAAGGAGGTGAGTTTAATTATGGTTCTTACGGGTGGGGGCCATGAGGCAGGGTTCAGGAGGTTATCCCAGCCCGACCTATTCAGTCTTCACTTGCAGTTGGTAACTGGGGTTCCATCGCAGCACCAGCCAACCTTGGGGCTCTCAAGTTTGGAGTTAATCCCCGAATTCTCAAGTTCTCACAGAGACCTATGCTGAAATCCAGAGATGTGGTTATTGAATATGAGGGGAGACATGTTACATATTAGGAGGTATTGTCCAAAACAGAGTGTAACATACGCCCCAATAGGTCAAAGGTAGAGGTGTTCAGGTAATTATGGACGTCATTCGAGGACGTGGTGCCGGGGTAAGGGTGTTCACCAAAACGTCCAGTGTGGACGCAAATGGGACTACGGTCACAACGCGCACGGTTATGCGGGGGGCAACGCGGGCAGACAGGGGGTATAGGGCCCTTGGTTGCGCTCTTCCCTGGGCCGGCCTCGAAAATGGAGACATCTGTGCTTTTATCACGGGGAAAGGGGGGGGGGCGTACTCCTTTTGGTTTGTGATTGGTGGCTGACCTTCTATAATATTTGATCCGGCTCCCACATTCTATATGTATCTTCCTAGTCTTCCTCATTTGCTACTAGTTCTTAACTATACATTGTGAAATTGCTTGACATGACCTATTCGTGTTTCTACTCCGGTGGGTGAGTCGTGATAGAAATTTGAAAGGTCTATGGCTTTTGTAATGGTTACTTTGGTGGGTGGGGAGAAATACTCATGAGGTAAGACCTGGTCCTCTCCTTAGAGTCAAAAAACAAAATGGGTTGCTTTCGATGTATTCGTCTAGGTCATAAACGACTTTTGGCTTTCTCCAAATTTTGGGCAATCTGTAAGATGTTAATCTAAAACTGTAAGTTGGTCCAAGCTGGGGACGGTGGGGGACCGTTAGTGTGGTTGGGAGGGTTTGACAAAAAATGACTAACACTTCCAGCGTCCAGTTTCTATTCCCTCCTTTCTCGATGCTAGCGAGAATGTTACGTACGGGTGTTTTAGTAGTCCTTCTGGGCATCACCTCAGGGGATGATCTACCCAAGTACCTTCAAATGCGTTCTGTTTGATTAGCGTGAGTTTCTTTTAAACAAAATTGGATTTGTTTCCTGCCTGCATACCTTCCTGGGTATGTTCCCTCGATAGAGTGATTGGACTTTGTGGTGGTATTGAAAATCTGGAGCCGGTACCGCCCCCTTTCATACAAAATTAACCCCCCCCCCCTTATAGATGGGCTCCAGCCGAGTAAGGGGAGTTAAAAGCCCAATTTCAAGAGTTGTTAGGTAAAGGCTTCATTCGACCGAGCGTCGTCTCCCTTGGGGTTGCTCCGGTTTTATTTGTGAAGACGAAGGATGGGTTGGTTTTTGGGATGTGCAATAGACTACAGGCACTGAATAAAATAACTGTTAAGAACAAGTATCCGCTTCCCCGTCGCATTGATGATTTGGTCGAACCTTTTAAATGTGCTTGTACCTTCCTCAAAATCGACTTGAGATCCTAGTTAGCATCAACTGAAAATACACAGCAAGAGGTGCCAAAGAAACTGCTTTTCGACAGGTACGGGCATTATGAATTCTTAGTAATGTCTTTTTGGACTTACGGAAATGCCCCGCTGGGCTGTCATGAGTCTGATGAACGGGATGTTTAAGCCATATAGCTGGATCTCCTTTTTCCAGTGTGTTGTATTGATGATATACTGGATACTCAAGAGCATGAAAGAACCTGAGGATCACTTGAGGATTGTGATGGAATGTTGAGGGAGAAAAGACTTTATTCCAATTCTCCAAGTGTGAGTTTTGGCTAGACCAGTGTCCTTCTTGAGGGGGCGTGTGGTTTCTAAGTATGGAGTGATGGTGGAGATCCTTTTAAAGATTGAAGCAGTGAAGAGTTGGTACGACCTACTAATGTTACAGAGGTAAGCATTTTTGTGGTTTATCTAGCTACTGATACCGTCGATTTATCAAAGGGATTTTCCTTCTTTTGCCTCCCACTGACAAATTGAACTAAGCAGGAGTTTCCATTTATATGGCGGATGAATGTAAGAAAGTCTAGAATCTCAAGACACTTGTTTACTTACTGCACCATTCTTACCTTGCCAGTAGAAGGCAATAAATTTCATTGTTTATTGGATGCATTTACTTCTGGTTGGGTGCATTGCTAAATTGCAAGAGAGAAATGTGTTGCTTTGGCTTCAAGGCACTTAAAAGTGCAATAACACAACTATCCGACCCATGATTTTGAGTTGGGCCCGCCAGGTCGTCGTTTGCATTAAAAAGCAATGGAGACAATTATCTATAAGGGGGGGGGGGGGGGTTTTTTTTTTTTTAAGTGCTGAAGTCTATACGGATCATCGTAGTTTACTTATGTCTTTCCTTTCACTCAGAGAGATTGAATTTTAGGCCAAGGAGGTGGATGGAACTCTGAAGGACTTATGTATCACTGATTTTTGTATAACCCAGGAAAAGAATAAGGTTTGTGGCAGATGCCTTAAATAGAAGGCAGGGAGGGCATGGGACAGTCTAGCTCACTAGACTTGCAGGTTTCTAGACGCCTATTGGCTAGAGAGTTTCTATCTTGGCTAATGTACTCATGACGGCCTATGAATTACTAGAGCAGGGAGGATTTTGGCCTTGTGGAGCCAAATTCCTTCATTTCTTGACAAAATTCAGTGGAAAGCAAATCTTACTGATGATAGCTCTTCGTATCCGATATAAGGTGTTGCGAGAGAGGCTAAAGGAGCAAAATCGATGGGAAGGTTTTTTGAGGACCAATTGAAAGGATATTGTGCCCCGTGTTTGATGATTTGATCCACACTATTCTTACAAGGGCTCCTAGTTTCAAGGATTTTTTATAACATCCTGTGCAAACCAAGATGTCAATCGGGGGGACCCTACAGCAACATTTTTGGGGAGTAGATACTCGTGGACATTGTTGATTTGTCGCACATGCCCGATTTGTCCAGCAGGTAAAGTATGAACCCAGAGTGCCCGGAGGAACACTTCAGAGAAAATGCCCATTCCCGAGTGGAATGGAGAGTTGCAATGGAGTTTCGTGTTGTAGGTCTTCCAAAGACATTGGGTAAGTTTGATTCTATTTGGGTAATTGTGTATCAGATTAACTACGCTGCTCACTTCAGTTTCCGGTCAAGGTGACGTAACAAATTCAGAGAATTAGCCAAACTCTATATCTCCGAATTGTTCGACGATTGTGGCAAATGGAGTTTCACTTTCCATCATATCCGATAGAGGTAGCAGTTTACTTCTAAGTTTTTGGCAGAACATTTCATGCTGAATTAGGTGCTGGTGAGTTGGAGCCTTGTACTACTGTATAAGCAATTTCCCCAGCCTCGAGAACCGATGGTCAGGGATCGAGCTAACGATTCAGGTGTTTTGAGATATTCTTTATTCGTTTCAGAATTTCTCTAGAACAATTTGGTGGGTCATTGGGATCGACTTCCCTACCCTTAGAAAGGTTCTCATCCTCTACACTAAAGCTATCACTCCGTATTGATATGCCCCATTCCGAAGCATTGTATGGGCAGGCATTGTAGGTCGATCACATTGGTTGGTTTGATGCAATTCGAGGTGATGCCCTGGGTTATCTGATATTCTGAGGGAATCAAATTAAGAGCAAGGTGAATTCATTCAGAACATCTTTTAGCGGCGCAAGTAGAGCAAAAGGCATATGCAGATCGAAAGGATTAGGACTGGTAGTTCATTGTGAGGTTGAACAATTCTTCTGAAGGTTTCACCCATGAAGGGGTGATTGCGGATTGGGTACAAGGTAAGCCTAAAGACCAAGTTATTGGAATGAACATTTGAATTACTTTAAACGAGTAGGAGAGGTACTAGAATATAGCCTTTACCATCCAGACTGTCCGGGGTGCACCCGATATTTCATGTTTATAGATTAAGAGGTACCATGGGGATGGAAACTAACATTAATCGTTTGGATTCCCTTTCTTCTTGATAGACTTGTCTTATGATGAGGAGCCTGTTGCCCATTATTGATAATAAGCCGCAGTTAGATCAGGATATGCATCCCTCAAAGTTACCAATGGGAAGAATCGCCCCAAGTATTGAAGAGTCCACTTGGGATAAAAAGGAGGCTGATATGCAAGAACAATACCCGCCCTGTTTACATAGATTCAGGTACTCCTTTTTCGCCCTTTGATTTTCTTCTTGATCGGTTCGAGGCACGACGAGGGTGAAATTGGTATCATTGTACTACCTGTTAGTCATTCTTGAGCTAGAGTTGATTTTCTGGTAATAAATGTTTGGGGGTCGACGTATCCCCACCGACGACCGTCATTGTGCGCGACTGTACCGCGATGTTTCCTCGTTCCCAAAACATTAGATCCTGAAAATTTGAGTACTGGGGATCGACTCTCTGAACGTCCCGATGAATGGCAGGACGGACCATACAATTGGCACGACCTTACGAACCGTCACACAAGCTTTCCACAGAAATTAACCCCTGAACTGTGTGACGGACATGCAGTACGGACCGGTCCCGCGTGACGGCCGTCGCAGGCCTGCGTATCCCTCGACTGGGTCAAGATTTCTATTAAACGTTTTTTAAGGGGGCGTTTGTGACGATTCATAATAGCGTATAATTTATAAAGTTGCCTTGAATTAATGTTCATAATGCAATTACGTGGGGGTTAAGGATACCTTGATAAAAGGGGGTTATTTTATATCCTCTTTTGGTAACTTAATTATATGACACTTATGGTACAAGAAAAAGGGTTTGACATAGCAAACCATCAGAAAAACGGGGAGAGAGAACGGCGGAGAGAGAGAAGAACAAGAGACACAAGGTTTTGGAGAAGTATTTTATCGCATCACTGATTCTTCGGTGGCAGAGGTAGGTTTATGGTTTTTTGCTATTTCCATAGTACCTTTTAATAGCGAAATGATATGTATGGGGTAGTATTGTGAAGTCTTTCTCATCTAGCTTAATTTAAATGCTTCATGATGTGATATGCAATTGTAGTGGGTTGGAAAGAGAGGCGGTGAATCTTAATCTTAAATTCACTTTTGGTAATTATGCTGCCTATATGGTCATGAAAGAAGGCTTGTATGGAACTCAAAGAATTAGGGTAATTGATCGGAGTGTCACGTAACGCACCAGGATAGTAAGAGGATCGTAGTGTCACGTTCTCTGACACCATTGGGAGAAAAAGGATAGTAAAGAGGCATCGGAGTGTCATGTTACGACACCATGACTAGGTAAGGGAGCGGTTTTCACTCAAACGTTTGACAACATAAGGATAGTAGTAGGGATCGAGGGCACTCTCCGACACAAAGAGACCAAAGTAGAATAATCTTGTATTATGCTACGATACGAAACCGATTTGACGAACCTAAGTCTTAGTAGTACTGTGTTGACGACTTGAGTCCTCATATTTGTTTTGTGCATTGTTGTTTGCAAATAGTCTTAACTTGGTGCTATCAAACCTGTTAAGTATTTGTTGGGTTTTATGATTATTTTCGATATAGTATTCTTATCTATTTTGAGTTGGCCGATACCACTCATACTTTGTTTTGTAGTCTGACCCTCCTTGTATTTTGTTTGTCTTTTTATTTGTGTATTGCATCAAACGTGCCGCGTCTTCAAATCGTCCGCTAGCTGAGCCATCCTTCATCACGTCAGATTTCAGGGTACTATTGTTCCTAGCTCGGACTGGGATTTCTCTCTCATTACTCTTGATGCCTTGAAGTTCTGGCATGACTAGCCGTTCATGATTATTTAGCTTCTTCTATAACTTCATCATAGCAGAAACATACACAACAGGCAATCAAAGAAGGGCCGAATTAAGGCGTGATGTAAGTAGGTGGCACCAGAACACAGTACTAGTAACTGGAAATGGAATTGGAAGAAGAACACTAGGGAGGAAACGAGAGACGGGACTGGAAGGATAGAAGGGGGACGTAAGAGAGCAGCAGTGATGATTGCGGAGGAGGTAATCGGTTAAACAAAGGAAAGTGTGGGCAAACCGAGCAGGAGGAGCGACCAGAAAATGATGGGATGGTAGAGAAGAATGAGAGTAAAAGTAAAAATTAGGAGTAAAGTAAGATGGTGAAAGTATGTAAATGTATGGATGTGGATATGGTAGAAAGATGTGTGGAGTTAACGGGGAGGGTGACAGGAGATGAAAACGCGAGCTTATATTTCTTAATTTGAGGATAGAATTTTCTTGTGGTATACTTCCAGATTTTGGAATATAAGTCTGAAAGGTTAGAAGTTTTTTAATTGGTTATATTAATGAGTTTTAGTCTTTCGCATTATATTCTGTTTAGTATGGTTGAAATATTGGTAAGAAATTGTATTGATTTGGTTGGTTCGACTGCACATAGAGATAATGTGGGTGCCCTCGCGGCTCGTTGGATCGTGACACATCTAACTTTTGATGTTTTGTGATTTTCAACTCCGCCTTCGTTTCATTTTTACTTTATCAAATTTCATTTGACACACCGCCACTCAGTAGAATAACTATTGATTACTATTTACCAAAGTACAATAAAACTTCACTAAACTAATATAGGTGGGACCACAAAAATTATTTTGTAGAGATATTATTTTATCGATAAAATATATTTATTACAAAAAAAGTGTTTAGTAAAAACGTCATTGATGAACTTGAGGTCATAATTAATGATTCCAGTTACAACAAAAAATCTGACATCAATAACCTTTTAAATTGCTCGGATAAAAGTGATACATGTTCATAGGTCCATTAGTTAGAAGAAATTGTGGATATCATTGGAAAAAACAATGTTGATGATGAAGGTGAAGATGATACAATATCTTTGCAACAAGTTATGAATAAGGAAACACTTATCGCATCTAGAACTCTTCATAATTTATGATGGTTCAAAAAGACAACACCATAACTTCTTGATGTATTAAAAAAAGTTAGTGATGAATTTCAAATAGATTTGAATTTTAACAATAAAAAAAGAATCATATTTCACTAAATTGTCTTAGATATAGTTGTACTTTTGAAGAATTATTAATTTATAAAAATGATGGATCATATATTAATACAGATTATCTTATTATCTCATCGAAATTTGGTGATTTTGTACATTAGCCCAAGTTCAGACTGGAAGAAAATATTATCTTTGAGAGATTATTAATTTACTGAGGATTAATTTAGTGAGGTTTTACTTTATCTCATATTAAATGATATCTTGAAAAATAAATTTAAAACTAAGTATTTAATGTTAAGGGTAAAACATGAAAAACAAATTAATGTATTTTATGGATATGTCAAAAGTGATGGCAAAAACAAAATTCTATTTTTGAAAAAAGTGACAAGTAAATGTAAATATAAATTAGAGTTGTCAATGTGGGCTAGCCCACCCCATCCGAGTTAACTCATACAGGCTTTGACATTTCACGGGTCAGGTCGGGCTAGCCCATTTTTTGTGTGGGCCAGAAAATGGTCAGCCCAGCCTACAAGTACGTGGGCAGCAGGCTTGCCGGGCCAGCACACTTTTTAAAAAATTATATTTTTTATAATTATTAAATTAAATTATAAATTATAATTTAAAAATATTATCATAAATCTAACAAAAATAATATTACATTATGTTAGGGCCTTATTTGTTTGCACTTATGGGGGGTTGAAGCTTAATCATCTGATTGCTCATTTATTTTTTTTTAAGAACTTAATCTTAATTACTTCAGATTCCAGTTCATTAGTTCGTTTTTTTTTTGTTTATTATATTATAACCTCTTAATGGTCTGGATCTATCTGAATAATCAGATCTGTAACACATGCTAACATAGTTCAGACTAAAAACATAAGACTTCTCCTATCTTAAATTCACTAAATTCACAAAATAACTCATCAAATTTGTTTTCTTTTTAATTATCATTTAAATGGCATGCTTGCCATTATAATTTCCTTTATTCATATTAACTTAATTATCCACTTTTACTTTCTAATTATCCAATATAGTGGAATTCCATAAGCACTACTCCCCTGC
Source organism: Solanum habrochaites (assembly GCA_027704765.1). NCBI lineage: Eukaryota > Viridiplantae > Streptophyta > Magnoliopsida > Solanales > Solanaceae > Solanum > Solanum habrochaites. Next base: position 30,632,897 of record JAKWJA010002496.1, on the reverse strand, counting down.
TAGCTATTTAGGCACAGTTTCAAAAAATAATAAAGTATTGTTATTTGATCGATAACATAATAAATTTTTTATAAATACAATAAAATAAAATATGTTTTCTAAACATAGTATTTACTACTCTCTCCTAACTATATTCAATTTGGCATTATATTAAGATTCTCAAGTTACTTGAGAGCAAACCATAGGTCATATTAATGATGTAACTTGATGTTAGTTTCGTGAAAATATAATCATCTTACCATGTTACTGTAAAAAAAATGTTCAAAATATTATTTTATATGAAAAAATACTATTTTACTAACAGGTGTTTGATAATATTTTATTGATATCACTTAAATTTCATATGGGGTTGCATGCCATATATTGAAAACAAACTTCCAGTATTTAGTGGTTCAATTCAAAGACATATTTTTAATTATTCAGTATGTTTATTAAGATTTACACATCTATATCTTAATGCACTCTTAATTTTAAATGCGTATTCAAATTTAGACGTCTTACTTAATTGAAACAAATGACACCTTAATGTAACTACTGTTAATCAATTCCAAATAAAATTAATCTTTATAATTTTAGGAAAATGCACAAGTTCCCCCCAGACATGACCGAATAACAGAAACAACCTTACTAAGTCTATTACCACCCGAACTTTTTTTTTTGTAATGTTGTTACCTCGTTGGCTACGTGGCATACAAGATCTACGACGCGCCTCAAGTGCGTGGAGTCCATATGCGTGCCACATACGACAAAAGTATAAAATTATAACAAAAAAAAGTTCAATGTTAATAGGACCTTAGTTTTAGTTAAGGTGTGTCTCAGATTTTGGTCATAGTCTGGGAGTACTTGTGGCATTTTCCTTTGATATTTATTAAATTTTTTTTCAACTAAAGTATAAATAGCTAAAGATAGAAATATTAAACTAATGTTTGTGAGTTTGGACTCCTCTTTATTTTTAAATTTTAATAGTATATTATATTATAGTTTTTCACATTAATTTTTATTGGCCCACGGGTCGGTCCTACTGATATTTCTCAAGCCCCCCAAATAAGCAGAATTATTCAGGCCGGGTTAAAAAGCCCTTTTCTTAAATGAGCTCCAAAAATTGTAGCCCAGTCCTATTAAATACCTGGATTAGGCCAGGCCAGCCGAACAGGCCTAGAGCATATTGACGGCTCTAATGTAAATGGACAGAGTAATTTTTAGCTATAAAAAGTGTTTAAAATCACTTTTTCTAGTATCTCAACACTTCCATAATAATAAAAAATAAATTTAAAGTTCAAAATCACTATTTAAAAACCCACTTGAACTCGTGGCGCCAAAAGTGGGTATTCGAAGGTCTTGTCGCCAAACATACTAAGCTTTTGTTACTATAGTTCAAATACGGAAGAAACAACAAAAATTTATCAAATAAAAAACTGAAATGGGTTTTATGGAATATAAAAAAGTGAAAAGCACTTTTACTCAAAAAAGGAAACCTATATAAGAGGTTAATGTCAAGACAATCATAATAAAATCAGAATCAAACTAACTAAATCAAGACAATTAGAATGCATGAAGAATTGAATGAAAACCTAATTAATTCTTTGGTGAAACTGAACTTTTGAGAATTGACATACCTTGGGTCTCAATGCCTTAATAGAACCCATTGATGAAACCATGCATACCTTGATACTAAAGCCTTAACAGTGGAGAACGAAAACCTTGATGACTTAGGGTGTGTTTGGTATGGAGGAAAATATTTTCTGGAAAACATTTTCCTATTTTGTTTTGTTTGGTTCATATAAAATATGGGAAAACATTTCCCAAAACGACTTTGTGTTCCTAAATTAGCAGAAAACACCTTCCGTACAAATCTGCTAGAAGTATTTTTACAGAAAAGAAGCCTGAGCAAATTGCACCCCTAGGCATATCTCCCACTCTCAAAACGTAGTAAAGGTGGATTGTTTCTTCTCTTTATTAATTTCTCCAGCTTGTTCCTCTCTTCCAAATTTAGGGTTCCATTGTTGTCTTCTCATTCATATTTCTGTAAGAAATTCGACGGTATCTTTCATTAATTATGTTTGTGCCATTTTTTATTGCCAGTTTCTTCAAAGATTCATCTTTCACACTTGCTTTCTTTACTGCATATACTTGCGCAGGAGTTTTGTAATTTGACTTTACTTTGGGGATTTATGTATTTGGTTCAAATATTTTTTGGTAAACTATGAAATTTGTGCCATTACTTTCGATTATTAATAATTTTCTGGGTTTGACCCATTAATGTTGGGTTGTGTTGTGTATATTATCTTTCATAGATATGTAGATTTAAATAAAATCGATTTTAGATTCTGGTTTTGGTGGTTATGAAATGGAAGGATATGGGTAGTGATGTTAAGGTTTGAAACAAGAACGGTGTTTTGGGTCAGAAAGGGTCTGATTGTTCATCAATGAACAATGATGCCTATACAGCTGTTGTTGCTGCTGTAGTTAGAGCTCCTCCTAATGATTTTAAGGCTGTTAGGGAAGAATAGGCTGCAACTAGGATTCAAACTACCTTTTATGGATTCTTTGTATTCCCTTTAGATTTCTTGTTTTTTTCCTTTTTATTGGGTAATTTGAAGGAAAGGCATTTCAATTCTCTGCTGGTTTTGATATTGATTTCCTCAAAATTGATCAGACGTTGCTATAAGTTTTGGCAGATATTCTTATTATGTTCTTTTCTTTGTTATATAATAAACGCAATTACATTATGTTGGTCGTTGGAACAGATGGATATGACAAACAAAGATGAAGATGATGCAATAGTTGGAGCAGTAGCTACATCTGTTTTAGCTTTCGGAGTTGCGATTAATGTAGCCTATAAATATCAAAGTAGCATTTCTAGAGAACCTTATAGGAATAAAGATCAAGAAAGTGGAATTTTACATTATAGTATTTTGAATGGCTGATGTTCATTGTATGGACAAATGGATGAGCAAGCATGTGTTTTATTGACCTATGCATGGCCTTAGAAGAAAACAAATTTGTTTAGTTCAATCAAAAACATATCTATTCAAGAAACAGTAGTAAGATTTTTAGAGATCGTTGGTTTTATAACGATTTCACAAGATGGGCATAATACTTCTATCTGTCATTGAATCTCGTCATCTATGCTTTCACCGTACTTCATCAAGCCAGTTTTGAAGCTCTACCCTATCCTTATAAAACCACCAGATGGTAGTATTCAATCGAAGATAAGGAACAACTATCGATATTATCCATGGTTTGTTGTAAGTGACATACTAAAATTTCAATCATTTTATGAAAAATAGTACATATTATTAACTTAGTTGTATATAGAATTGTGTAGGAGCAATAGATGGCACACATGTGCTTGCATCCGTTCCTATTGAACAACAAAGTAGATTTCGTGGTCGAAAAGGCACAACAACACAAAATGTATTGGCTGCCATCAACTTTAATTTGAAGTTCACGTATGTACTAGCTGGTTGGGAAGGATCTGCTCATGACTCTCGCATATTAAATGATGCATTAGAGAGACCACATGGGTTTCAAATCCCCCAAGGTATCTTATTCAATCTAATGTAGTTTTATCGAAAACATTAGGTGGACAACGTATATTAATTAACTATATCATGACTTTGTAGATAAATTCTATCTTGGAGATGTGGGATATGGACTTCGTAATGGATTCATTCCTCCTTATCATGGAGTACACTATCACTTACAAGAGTATAGTGATCATCCACCCCAAAATGAAAAGGAATTATTCAATCTTCGGCATGCATCATTGATATCCACAGGTGAACGTGGCTTTGCTATTCTCAAGCGACGATTTCGTGTAATTGATAATGAACCCTTTTGGGACTTAAAACTCAAGTGGATTGTCTTACGCTTCATGCATTTTCCTAATACATAATTAATTTGGAGCCTAACGACATGATAATTCAAGAAGTAGATATGGAACCACTAGTTCAACCTCAAAATGTTCAAATTACTCAAAGCTCTGAACGGAGTAAAAGCTATCAAACCCAAAGAGAGAGGCGTGAAGAAGCTAGAGAATGGTCGTCGAAAAGAGATGCCATTGCTCATGCCATGTTTACCGATTATGATAGGAGGAGGAATTAGATGTTCTTAAAGAGTAGGTATAACTATCAAGTCAAAGTTCCTGATTTAATTATTAGATGGCCTGATTTTGTGAACTGTATCTTGCTGTTTTTTCTAACACTGTTGTTGTTTACTTTACCATTGGCTATAGTAGCAGACATAGATTTCTTTGCATTATTGTTTGCTTCTGTTGTTGTCAAAGAATCATTTGTTTTAGCAGTTATGGGATTAGATTGGGATTAATATGTTTTTGTAGTGTCTACTTCAAAGTTTTGACTTCCCTGTTGAATGTTTATTCTTTTCTGATCGCTTTGCTGAAATTGATTTAACAAGTCATCCAAATATTGTGTTCATTGCTCTAAATATTGGTTGTGATCATTTCCTTGTATGGATGTTAATCACCCTGCTCCCTACTTGTTCATTATGTTGGAAGTACGAAAGTAAACTTTCTTATGAATGTTATATGAGTGACTGCCTATATTGTGATATTACTTTTCTCACATGAAAAAAAGTTAATTTCTAGTTTAAATTTTTTTGTTTGAATCATATTTTTAAACAAAAGCCTCAACTTGAAGAGTGGGGGAGTCTTTCTTATGTTTGAATGTTTTTTGTAACAACAAATAATGGGATAAAAAAGGAGAGAAGCAGTTTAGGTGGTCAAAGCCAATGGAATATTTGATGTTGGAGATCTTAGCGGGTGAAGTGAAGCAGGGAAATAAATCAACCAAGTTAGTTTAAGGTTAATCTCCTGCATTCGCGTGTTTCGAATGCCATTTACTGAACAATTAAGTAATGGACTGTCTCCAAAGAATGTGGGAGAATCACTCAAAACGCTCATAACACATGAATATAGTGCAACACTCTACTAAACAAAATTGGTATTGGATGGAATGACAACTTTAAGAGGAGTACTGATTACTGCTAGTCCCAGAGTGTATGCAATGCATATTTAGGTAATGTTGTTGTATCAGTATTGACGTCGTTTATACAACTCTATGAATATTCAAGATATTAATGAAATATCTTAGCTATTAATTTTGACTTGAACTCTGGTTTTTTTTTGTGAGAAATTAAAGAGTTGAGGCTTTAGTTTTATAGGAAAAGAAGAAAAGAGAGAGGGGGTGTTTGAGTTCAATATTTCTCCATGTCATGAAGTGTAACGACCTGTTTATCGTTTGAGCAACAGATTTTTATTCTGAAAAACTGGCATGATGTGACGAGGCCACGACGGACCGTCAAGCACGACGTACCGTCGTGGAGGGTGGTCGGTTTTCAAACACTAACTTAGAAAATTGAATTGGGTACTGAAATCGCTCTCTACGTCTTGACGGGATACTGCAGGAGGTACGGACCGTCCAAGCGGACGGACCGTCACAGACTCTAATGGTGGAAATTGAGTCTCTGACGGTGCGACGACCTGTCAGGACGGAGCCGTCGCAGGCCGACGGCCCCGTCACGGGCTACGCACTCCCAGTTAGAGTCGATTTCTTTACACGTTTTAAGGGACGTTTTGACTATTCCCGCGTTAATTATAGTTATAGGGTTAATATTAATAAAGTCTAATTAATTGGGGTTAAAGAGGTACCTTAAGTTATTACTTAAGTGGTTAGTATTGCCCTCTTTTATTCTTCTTATATCTTTAGTAGGTAAAAGAAAGAGGGTTGTGAATAGAAAATAGAAAGAACAAAGACAGAACGAACAAAAGAGAAGAACGAGTAGAGGAGAGAGGAACGAAGAGGACCACAAGAAAATTGATTAATTTTGCTTGCTTGATCACGATTCTTTCGTTGGAGGTAGGTTATGGTTTCCTCTTACTATATTCGTAGTAAACTCTTAATAGTGAATGATATTTTTGATGTATTGTAAATCCCTTATATGCTTAATTGTATGCTGCATATTATGATTATGAAATTGTGATGTAATTAACCAGCATGATGAAGCATTGATCCCAATCGTGGGAAAAGACCCTAATTTCGCTTGATATATTTCATGAGAATGATGATGCCTTAGTATGACTAAGCTTGAACTTATATATGAGAATGATGATGCCTTAGTGTACAGAACGGCTTGAATGAAAAGATAGGATCGGTGCCACGTTCGGTACCGAGGATAGAATATGGGAGGATCGAGTGTCCACGTTCCGACACCCAGATAGAATTGGATCGGGTGGCCACGTTCCGGTACATGTATAGAATAGGATCGGAGTGTCAACTTTCCGACACCAGGATAGAAGTATGGATCGGGTGCCACTTTCCGGTACCATGGATAGAATATGATGGAGTCGGAGTGTCACGTTCCGACACCAGGATAGAAATAGAGGAAGAAGATAATGAAATCACATTGAAATATAATTGAATATACTCAAGTCTAATGAACTTAATTCCCAATAGTATGGTATTGGGTCTGGAGTCCTCATGTGTGAACTCGGTTGTAGTTATTGAATGAATTCATGTTGTTATTGCTACATGTTGAGTCTTATGTAGTTGATTCCATTATTATTGATATATACTGTTTCCCTATTTTGAGTTGGCCGATGATCTCTACTCAGTACGTGTTGTTTTACTGACCCCCTACTTTTCATGTTTTCCCTCTTTGTTTATTTGTGTACTGCAGCAAACGTTCCGTCAACTTCAACTAACAGTAGATCTACCAGTCTTGCAACTTCTCGGAAAGTCAATCAGGGTGAGCTACTGCGTCTAGCTTGGACTGGGTCCTTCTTCTTCAAGTATTGAGCCTTTGAACTTCCGGCATGGACGAGCTTTTTAGTTATTTGTTCTTAGACTTCCTATTATGTAATTTGAGATAGATTGTTCTTGTGATGATGACTTTCCAGATTTTGGGGATAAGAATAATAGTATTAGAATTGTTTTTTATTAATGATTTAAGCTTCCTCATTATTTTTCTGTTTGATATATCTTGAAATGTTTAAGGTTTAGATTGGTTGGTTCGCTCATCTATGGGGTTAAATGTGGGTGCCCAGTCGCGTCCCTGATTTGGGTCGTGACATGAAGTTAATGTTACAATTGTGTTATCATGTTGATGGTCTCTTGTTTAATACATGTGTTGTCATTTATATTGTAGGCTCATCCTATTCGATAATTTAATCACAAGAAGATCGATAGTTTTTTGAAGACATGTCTCTTGTTGTGGCTGATCGGTCTAGGGTGATTGTGTAATCGTTTGAAGATATAGGCTTGGATTGTAGTTCAGAGAAAGGTAATGAAGATGAGATTGAAGGACCGTCTAAGGAGAATGGAGTGCAAGATGTGAGTGAAACTTTTCAAGTCAAGTCAAGTCGTAAAAGAAATCGTCCTTCTAATGTGCAAGATGTGGTCGGTGATATTTCAACAAAACTTGGAGAAGTGGCAGCAACAATAAGTAATATAGTTGATAGCCGATTAGATGTGACAAGGTTGTATGAAGAAGTTATGGCAATTGAAAGTTATGGGGAAGAGTTCTTAGGGGATGCTTTTGACTATTTGGTACAAAGTGATACTTTAGCTAAGGGATTCATGGCTAAAAATCAAAATCTTCGTAAGATTTGGTTGGAAAGGTTCAAGCGACTACATAAATAGAATATATAAGTGAATATGAAGAACATAACTCTATATAGTACTACTATTATTAGAGGACTTGATATCTTTTTGCTTGAATTTGATTTGTGTGCTTGAGAAAAAGTTATTTTACATGTTTACAAATTGTTAGTTTGTTGATTTTAACATGGTTGTATTTACTAAGTATCACAATTTATATTTATTATGATATGTTTGTACAACTTAATGTTTGATATGTGTGTGGTGTACAAAGATGAGCAATTGTGCACAATAATGTGAAAAACTTCAAGGCTTATGGTACGTTATCGTATGCTAGGGACAGAGTGAGCCAATTGTGCACAATAATGTGTGTGGTGTACAGAGATGAGCAATTATTGTGCACAATTGTGCACAATAATGTGAGCAATTGTGCACAATATGTGTGTGGTGTAAAGAGATGAGCAATTCTGCTCGCCTTTAATTTATTGGTCTTTATAGTCTAGTGTTAGCTAAAGCTACTATGTTGTACTCTAATTTTCAGTTTTTTTATTAAAACGACAGTTCGATACATAACATAATCTATATTCATTGTCAATTAGAGATCTTATTTAAAGGATTAGTATTTGATATTTTTGGTGAGAAATAAGAGAACAATTATCAAGATCTAGTGGGGAAGGAGTTTGGGGTGAAAGAGCATAGAAATTATTTTCCAAAAATTCCTCACCTCACCACCAAACACAGAAAATTATTTTCCCGGAAATGTTTTTTCAGTCACTAACCAAACATAAGAAAACAAGTTAGAAATCAACTTGTTTTCCTAGAAAACATTTTCCATAGAAAATATTTTCCTTCATACCACACACACCATTAAAGAACTCTATAAATCCCTTGTGAGCCTTAAAGAGAAAATCGTGTAAGCAAGGTAAGAAAAGACCCTGATTTAAAACTGTTGGAGTGACCAACTAGTTGGACCTACGGACTGTAGAAATTCCTACGGTTTGCACTGGTCAACGTAGATTGAGTTACTGGAGCTTTAAAATTTGACAACTTCCAAGGGCACCCGGTTGGAACTGTCTATATTCCTACGGTTTGTAGACCTTATTCATAGACCTCAATTTTATCTGTAGACCTTATTCTTAGACCTCAATTTTAACCCAAAATTTTACTAAGTTTGGAACCTTTCTAGGAAACACATTCATGACTCGTCAAAGGTCTTACTAATCATCAAAAATCCTACGACTCGTCCTGTTCATTCGTGGGTCAATCATCAGAAACTTGAATTTCCCAAATCCCAAGGTCATTCCTACGATGTCACCTACAACCAGTAGATGCTTCTACAAATCGTAGATTGGTCTCACAGGACACGACCAGTAGCAAAAATTAGACTTTTCCTTTCCAAATTTGACTTTCCGATTTGCAAGGTTTTACATAAATGATTTGAATTTTTTTCTTAACGGGTTAACCGATAACCTGATAATAATTAAATAAAATAATTATTTATATCATTTTCTCTATAAAGTCATTGAATTAGAGTTCACTTTTATACTTTTATATTTGATTGTCTCAAACTCTCGGTTATTCTACAATGTGACAATGTTTACTTTTTAGGAAGATGCAATTTGTCAACTCATATGCATGATTAATTTGGTTTGTCACCTTGTTTCTAAGTAATTTTGAATGATTTTTGGGGTGTCAAATCTTAATATTGAATTGATAATCGAATCAATAACGATCAATAAATAATTACTGAATCATCAATACGACATTATCTTAATGGTTCTATAATGTTTTAACATATATATAGATTGATAACAATTAAGTCGAACTAAAAACTTCAAAACGGAATTGAACTAACCGATACATAGCCTACAAAAGTATGAATTAATAATGCAAGTTAACAATCATGGATTGATTTGTATATCACGGCTCAGTTTGAAATTCAATAGAATTTTTTTAAATGCGGTATTTTTTTAATATACATGTCGATAACTATTCAAAATTGATGGCATTGTAGTAATTGTAACAGAAACTATTTTTCATAGTAAATTTTTTTTACAAAGTTCAAGTATAATAAAAGGATTCTTACGCATTATAATTTCTTCTTAATAAATTGATGTTTTTTTTTAAAGAAAAAGATTATAATCTTAGTTAAATGAGTTAAATAAGTATTATAAATAAAATGAAGCTTAATGATATAACATGCCAACTAGGAGAGATAGAGACTTTTGAGATGTCTTGTATTGGTTTTAAAAAATAATGATAATTGAGTGATATTTTTATCCTAAATCAAACAAAAAGTGATATTTGAAGACAATTCTCAAAATTTGGCGACTATTTAGAGAATTATATCTCATGTTATCGTAACTGTTTGTTCCTATCTATTTTTACATCAATTCCTATAACTTTATATTTTAAACAAATAAGGAAGTAATTTGAAGTAGAAAATTTTTTTTTAAAAAAATAGATGACAACAAAGTTTTACTAGGCAAAATCTTAAAGAGGGGAAGTTGATCCAAATCTCAACGATCCATTTTAATTTATTTAGTATCCTATTACCCTTTTAATTTGATTTTCTTTAGTTATTGATATCTAATCCGAAATTAATGTATATTAAATAAAAGATATTTAAAATTAAATTTGGTTACAAATCAAAATGAAATGAAAAGAGAAAACAAAGAATAAATAAAACCAATCGTAAAACAAATTATGAAGGCTAAAAAATGAAGAAACAAAGTTTAAAATACAAGGTTTTTTTTAAAAAAATATTTTTTACTTGTATTAACTTCATCAAAATACAATATAAAGAAAGTAAGTATTTTTTTTAAAAAAAAGTACACATGTGGCGGGCACATATGTTGTACAAACACATCAGCTTACTTGGTTAAAGGTGTCGTCACATAAGCACAGAAGGTGCATGCACGAATACAAAAAAAAAAAAATCGAGGAGGTTATAGGATCCTAGTAAGTTATGATATATCCTTGTAATTTTGATCACAACTTAAAAGATACTTATACATTATCCTTAATATTATTTTTATCCACAAACAAAGCATTATGTCCTATAATTAACTAAAATCTTTGGAGATGTTAGTGTATTTCTTTCTAATAAAGATACCTCTGTGGAAAATTGGTTTATTTGGTATAAACAAAGTGGATAATATCGTGTTGAATGTTCAAAATCCGTCAAAAACTAGAATTTAGAATCATTTTCTGCATCAATAATAATAAATTACTACTAGTTGATAGATAAAACAACATATTCCCTCTATTTCTCTTCCTTTGTCCCTGTATTTATACTTTTAATTTGAGCTTGGACATTGACTTGCACAAAGTTTGTTGGATCAACTCAACTTTTTTTATTTTTGATGCAATAGAAAAAAGTTTTCCATGGAAATTCTAAGTAGCTTCGAGCAATATAATTTTGTTTTTGTCCCTTATCGTCTTTTTGTCCCTTATTGCTAATAGAAAAAAATAGAGACGGCCATATCCAACTACCCTCTAATTTATTCTATAAATTGTCGTATCCTTAGTTTTCTACTAAGCACACGTGCGACACTTAATAATTTGCTCATATTCTTGCTTCATTCGCTTACGATTTTTCTATGCAAAGTTAGCCTAAAACTCTAAGAATACCTAAGAGAATGGAAGAGAAAACATAAGAAGAGTGCTAGGAAAAATTGTGTTGGAGGGAAATTTGTTGATTTTTGCTTGATAAGTTTACAAATGATTTTTCCGTCTATTTATAATATACTAGCTTAGGGGCAAATATGTAAATGATAATTGTTATGCATGTCCGTACATATTTATAAATATGTCTATTTTTTAAATACTTAACAATTTTAGAATATTATAAGAATCTTCTATGTAAATCTTCCACATTTTAGTATCTACCATGGGAAATTTCAACACTTGTCTATAATATCCTACTAAGGATAGTCTTCTTCCTACATAAGCCGTTCACATGTGCAACTTCTTCCTTTCATTCATCTTATCTATTTCACTATATTATTATTATTATTATTAGAGAAAAGACATAAAGACACCATCGGTTGTCCCAAGTGTTGCATACAGACACCTACTTCTAGTGACCCAACTATCACAACCACTAAACACACCTATATATCTTGTAAATGCTATTACACATACCCATTAACTCATCTGGGTTATTTACAGCGCACATTAGGTCGCTAATGGGGCCATTTTTCCTTTTTATTACCAGTTTAAACAGCCACTGTCATTTTCTTTCTTAATATTGTTATTTAATCAATTTTTGTATCTTTCCCAATTAAACTCAAAAAATAGCCGTGGGAGCCCTAACTTTTGATTTCCATGGCAAGAACAATATTGGATGCTCTCTTTGTGATGACTTCATATCTTTCCTCAGAAAATAAGGTAGGACTTCGTCTTTCTTCTCTTTTAATTTCCAGTTAGAACATTAATTTGAAGTTTTTTTTTGGGTTAATTTCTTCTCACTTTTGTGGTTATTTTTATTGAAATGTCAAATGCAATGTGAAATGCGTAATGTAATGATGAGAATGAATCCGATTGTTTGCTAGTGAAACTGCGATGCAACATGGGTGACTTACCTATCAATGCAAACTCAATGGTCGTAGCATAACCCATCTCTGCGATTTTGGTATTGTCCACGCAATCGTGTTGTTTTAACTAATTTTTTTATGGAGATCTTTTTTTTATGTATTTTTCTTTAATTTGTGTTTTGCGTATTTAGGAAGTATTCTGCGAACTTCTTTAGATTTGAGGATCGAGAAGAGTTTTGATATAAGATCCAAGTATGTTATGTCCGAGATTAGCAAAGAGAATAAGGAGTTGGGAAGAATATGGACATCTTATGAAAGTCGTGTTAAAGTAATCAAGTCATATGAGAGACAAAGAAAGGCCAAATTTTGTAACTTGAAGCTAATGGTCTGATCATTATTGTGTGTTTTTCTAATGTTTATTCTAACCAAGAATGTGAGATGGAAGTTGTACGGTGTGTGCAACCAAAATTGCCATAGACCATGTTTAGTTATTTCAAATTTTTTGAAATTGGGGGGGGTAGGTTTTGTGTACCTAGAAGCTATTGTCTTGATCTTGCTTAGTTTAGGTGTGTGTAACTCTTGAAAGATGTTAAATGCTCAAGTTATTTTGTTGTTTTTTTGTCGAATTATTATGATTGACCAATTAGTTAATGTATTTTGGTTCTCTAATCTATATTTCCGTGTCAACCATTTGAGAAGCTTTCACAAATATGTCAATTACAATAAAAAAAGGCAATAACCAAACTGACAAAAGAAAAACTTCATAATCGAGTTTGATTCCAACCATTCAAGTTGTGTTTTGGTTACACCCAAAATTGATTTGTTTTCCAATAAAACAACATAAATAAATAGGAATGCATATATATTTAACATTTTTTTTGTCAAAATGACAAGAAGACAACACAAAATGCCCACTTCCTCCAGGCACCAAAGTTTTTTCTACTTCTACTTGAAGTTGTTTTGGGCCTTGGGTATTAGCATCATTGCATCAGCTACAGACCTAGTTTGGAGAACTTTCAGCCCTCATTCTTTCCCAGTTTCTACTGGTAATAGTTGTTCTTCCCCTTCCATTTGAAATCCACGTACTGGTGTGTAGCCAATATCACCAGTGCAACAATCAGCCCTGTCACGACCCAAATCGGATCGCGAACTGGCACCACACCTTATCCTTCTATGTGAGCGAACCACCATCTAAACCTTAACATTTCAATGTAAAACAACAGAACGTAATGCTGGAAGCGTTAAATTCATTAACTAAACGAATTAATACTTCTAAATTCAAACATCTATTATTATCCCCAAAATCTGGAAGTTCACCCACAAGAAATCTATGATCAAGTTACTAAACTAAGAGTAATTCTAAAAACTAACATAAACAAAAGCTAGTCCTGCCGGAACTTCAAGGCATCAAGACATGAGGAAGAAGTTCGTCCAAGCTAGAAGCCGTTAGCTCACCCTGAATCCGGTGTATGAAGCTGGCTAAGTTGTGTCTAGTTTGAAGACGACGGTAACGTTTGCTGCACTCCACAAAACAACGAAGAAACCATAAAAGTAGGGGGTTCATACAAACACAAGTACTAAGTATAGGTATCATCGGCCAACATCAAATATAACCACAGTATATATCAGGTAACATCATAAAATCAACTAATACCTTAGTCATGCAGCATTTATATAATTACCATTCCTTGGTTAGCAACACCAAGCACATCAATGAGACTCACGCCTCCTCATCATACTCAGTTGGGAATTAGGTTCCTTAAATTGACAGATCTTACATCTTTCAGAATTCATTAATATTATACTCTCGTGTCGGACGTGACACTCCGCTCCTCATTCTATCGGTACGGAAACGTGGCACCCGATCCTATACTATCTGTTGTCGGAACGTGACACTCTGATCCTCATATACTATCGCTGGACCGTAACGTGGCACCAATCCATATACTATCCTGGTGTCGGAGCGTGACACTCGATCCTCTATTCTATCCTGGTGTCGAAACGTGACACTCCGATCCTCATATCCTATCCTGGTACCGAACGTTGCAACCCGATCCCCTAATCTCACTACTTTCTTCATCAACACTCTTTTATAACCAATTCTTCACATTACCAAATAGATTAGGGTTTCTCTTCAATATTTAATATTCATGCTTCATCTGCTTATTTTATCCACAATCATATATAATATTTAAAATAATCATGCATCAACAACAATTAAGCATAAGAAGCCAAGACTTAATAATACTACCCAACACACTCATTCTCTATTCAGAGTTTACACGACTAATGTGTGAAAACCATAACCTACCCTCCACCAAGAATTGCATCAACAAGCTATCTTCTCAAATCCTTGCTATCACGGTAAAAGTACACGGGCAAATGACCTTAGTTGTAAGGTGTAGTAGAAAGAGGAGTACACGAGAAACAGGTTAGGAAAGTGGTGTAGAGGGGGAGAAGGAAGGGAGGGGCAATAAGGGGGGGGAAACGTAGGTGGGGCCCCGGCGACATCTAAAGTCGTTTCTGCTCTCTCGTCCCCGCCGTTTTTCTTCTTTTTTCTGTCTCTCTTTGTTCTTCTATTTGTCTTATTAAAACCCTCTTTCTTTTACCCTATTAACATATAATTAAAGTGTACAAGATTGCAATACTAACCACTTAGTTAACTTAAGGTTTACCTCTTTAAACACCCCAAGTAATGTAGCCCTATTAACATTAACCCCCACTTTATAATTAAGTAGGAAATATTCCAAAACGCCCCTTAAATATACTTAAACAAAATCCGACCCCGCCTGGGATTAACGCAACCTGTGACGGCCGTCATGCCTGCGACGGGTCCGCCTTCCGGTCGTCGCAAGGTTCATAGACTCATTTCGAACCAAAGAGGTGTTGCTGTGACGGTCCGTCACCGCGCCTGGAACGGTCCGTCCTGCCATCCATTAACGAGTTCAGAGAGTCGATTTTTAGTACCCAAAATCACAGCAATGTCTAAGTGTTTTGAAACGAACCCGCGACGGTCTGTCGTGACAAGCACGGGGGTCCGTCCATGGGGTCCCGTGCCTCCGCCCGTTTTTCCAGAACTAAAAATCTGCTGCTCAAAACGCCTAAACGGTCGTTACACGCCTCTTATGTAACTTTTGTATCAGTAATTGTATGACTCTTCTACTTGGCAATCCAGGCTTTCTTAAGTCAAATAATACACACTCAAATATTAGACAATTAGTTTTGCAAGCACAATGTAAAACCTGCTGGATAGTTGTAAACTTACATTGATATTTTGTAAAATCCATCTTTAGTTGTAGATGCCACACACCTACCATTCTTGCCTTTTAAAAGGTCTTGTGTTTTTTTCCTCCCACAGTGTCTTCATGTTTCTACTGGTATCTTCCCTCTGCCTAGGCCTCCTCTACTTGTTTGCTTCTGAACTAGTTTTTGAACTATGTTGAGTCATTTGTCCTCCTCCTCTCTTAGTCCTTCATTCACATTTCTTTCTTGATTGATCCATTTCTCTTCCTCATCCTGCCTCCTCTACCTGTACCTCTACCTCTACCGCTTCATTTACAGTTCTGTTACTTTGAAATTAAAATTAAAGCCAGATCTATATTATTCTAGCAATGATAATAATAATTAGATATATTACTCTGTTTTGTAACCTTTTCTGTGATTGAGCTGGAACACCTCCTGTCCACTGCTCTTCCTGTTTTGCTCTTCCTCTTGTTTGGATCTTCCTGTGCCTTTTTCCTCTACCCACTTTCATAGCCTGTATATTACTATAATCAATATATATACATCTACATATAACATACGCTTTGGCAGAGTAACAAATAAAAGTACCTGTGTATGAAGAGATGGTTCGATGATGACGACTTGGACCTTACTTCATGCCTGAGAAACTGGTTCAGTTGAATTGACTTGGATGCTTGGTTTCTTGTCGGGACATCCTCTTTATGTGTCCTTGTGTGCCACATTTGCTACACAAGTCATTACAAACAGCACCCTCTATTGCTCAACTTTCAGTTTTTTCTGCTTTCATCTGCTTCCTTTCTTCTAAAACCTTAACTGTTTCTTTTCCAGGCAAATTTCTGATCTTTGTGTGGGTGTTGTTTTTTACAATTGGATTCATTTTTGGTTGACCACAGTTTCCATGTTATTCATTGGCTGAATAAAAGGGTGCAACATGTGCTGATGTAGGTTTCATTGCTATAACAGCTAGCCCATAATGGATTGGTTCCAAGTTTTTGTAATGAGGCACAACACCTGAGGACAATGAATTCCCTCCCCTAGTGCCAGGGATCTGCAACACTCACACCTCCTACTAACATGTCCACAGGTGGTGTAAACCATTGTGTTTAATCTCAACAGAAACCTCTGCTCCATTCCAAGTCAAGTTACATTGCATAGACGTTTGAATGTTTTTCTTGCAAAATCTTCAAAGGCAATAGGAGAATAATCATGCTCCAAGTGTTTGAGAACTCCTCCAAATCACCAATTCTTTTCATCATCTTCACCCTTATCTCCTCAAGCATTGTAATGATTGTTTTATACCTTGGCAGACACGCATCCAAGCATTAAAGCTTTCTGCCATATTGTTGTCCACCACATCACATTGGCTATTTCCTTCAAATACTACTTCTTGCACCATGTATTCAAATTGTATCCATAAAGAGTATCAAACCTTCTTGTGTCCCGCCTTTCCTCATTGTCTCTATATTGTCCCTTCAGCTCAGCTCAAATGGTGGATTTAGCAATCTCCAAAAACACTCTTCTTTCTTTCAACTACCTTTCCATTTTTGGACCAAATTTGCAGAACATGTTCTTGCACATTTTCTATTGTTCAACAAGTGGGCATAGAAGTATCCCAACCCCCCGGGCCATTTCCTATGTCCCTAACAACCACCTAACAGAAAAAGAATAAATTTAATTGCAAAACTCAACAAAAATAAAATAGTAAGATGGATATCAATAATTAAACCTTTTGCATATCATAATGATGGTAGTTTTTGATGCCCTTCTCTCCAATGCAAGTATCATTCTTCACTAGTTCAGAAACCATGTCCAAGTATACTTATGTCTCACCCTCACAACTTCCCCAGCAATAGGGATCATTTTGAGTTGTTTCCTCTCTACAACTGCCACGACCTGTCCTTTAAACACACATGCCTTTGACAAACCAAAAAACCCATCAAACCCATCAACCTCTAGCACCTCCTCCCAAAAATGCTTCTTTCAAAGCATTGTAAGCAAACATCAATCCTTTCAAAAAGTTTCTGCCAGTTTTCAGAATCTTCTCCAACCCTCACTGCACCATTACTACCTGGATTACTCTTAATATTTCATCTCTATTAAAAAAATACCACATACTCCACCATTGTGACACCCATGATCTCCTGTAACACTCTATCCTAGGCGCTTCTCACTGTTGTCCTACCAACATTAATATCCAACTCCTTTCTAATAAAATGTCCTGCACAAGACCTGGTTGATGTTTGGCTGTGAGTTATTCTTTCTTTGTATTTGCTGGCCAAAACTTTGAGTTCACAGGTAGTTATGATTTGATGTCAAACTTTATGGATAGGTTTATGTTTGACAATGAAATCTCAACTAGTTTTATCCTTACTTGCAAAAACCACCAACCAAGGACAACTCGCCTTTACAAACATCTCAACTCTAACTCTCCATGCTCTTTACATATTTTTCACAATTTGAATTGTTCTTGGATTGCATATCTTGGTCCCTACAACTCTAAATTCTTAATTCTTCAACAGTTCCAACATCCAGTCCTAATTCCCAAACATCTTTTCATCATTGTACAAACATACTCATATTTGTGGTTTTTCTTCCTCCTAACATTTTTTTATTCACGACTGATCAACCTCTTCACCATCTATTTCAAAGCTAGGAACTTCATCACTTAGAGAATAGGTTCCTCACCTGCCAGCTACCAACTAAGTCTTTTCCCTAATACCATTAATTTGTCTCATCATAACCCTAAATGCTGGACCTTTCTCATTAACATTAATCGATCTGAGTCGTTCCCCTATTCCCTTTGTGACCTTTGAAATGCCTCTTTGGTTGTCCTTATATCACATACTCCTTATGAACACAGTCAACCTCAGTTCTTTCACTAGTAATCCCCTTCAGATCCTTATTTCTCTTCTCCACTTCATCATCATTGGTCATCATCTATTATAGGATTATCAGATGACAGAGGCACAATAAGGCGATGGTGGTATGAACAGTAGAAGAGACTGAATTCAAAGGGGAGTGCTGGAAGTTTTTCAGAAGACCATTGTAGGGATGGAAGGAAAGTAGAAGTAGGAGCTGATTATTTAGGTTAGAGTCTTCATTAAAAGATTCCTCACCTACCCCACTTTCAGTCACATGGGGGACAAACTCCAATTCACATGTGGCCTGATTAGCTTTCACTATAACCCCATGAAAAACTACACCTCACTGTACCCCATCATTCCCATATTGAAAAGGTCAATATAAACCTTATCATTATCACAAATGACCCATAACCCATCCCACTTGATGAAAAATCACAATCTCTATTGTATACCCTAATTCTTTATGTAGTCCCTCAACTCAAAAAATACATCCTAGTCAACATCTACATCCTAAGATTTTGTCACATGCCCCCAATGTATTTAGATGTGGACCAAAATCTTTTTCCCCCCCATGATACCTCTTAAAGTTATAGAGTAAAAGCCAATCCTGAAAAATCATGTAACAACACAACCAATCAAACACACATTTTGAATAACTAAACTAACAAATTGTAACACAACAACTACATAATCCCTAACAAACAACAACAACAGAAACACGAACCTAACCAAAGTAAATAAAGCCCTACACTTAAGCTTTAAATACTAACAGAACAAAAACACTAACAATAGCAGTTGTCTTAGTATACAAATGAAGTCTACCAAATGTATAAGAGACAAATAATAGATTCGACTAATGGACAACAAAAAAATCTCCCCCTCAACCTAAACACACTCACAAACCCTAATCACTTGACAGTTGCAACTAATTCAATAACACAATCCCTACCTTACTAAGTCGATTACCCAACATAACTCAAAAATGTCATAACAATGGCAATTGGTAGGAGGTCGATTCTACAATCCTACACTATAATACTCCTAAAATCAGAATATCCTAAAAAAAAAGTGCAGATTTTAGAACCCTAACTGTTTAGACCTTCATCTCCAAGAATCTTCACAATACAACATCATCAAACGATCGACAATGACACAACGAGAATGTCACAAACAACACTAATCGTCAACAACAAGAACACAGTGTAATTTCGTTTGATGATTTAGGAAAAGTTAAATTAAATGAAAGGAACGGAGTTCACGGAATTTTTTTTCTTCAAAAAAAAGGGTCGGGTCGGGTTCCTAAGAGTGAGCCAACACGCGCATACATAGACGATGAAATGTACTAAAAATGTGCCAATTCCACAACGAATATATAGTTGTTTGTGTGTGATAGGACACTTCATAGTTTAGGTGTCCTTTAGCAATATGGGACAACTTCGATTGTGTCCTTTGCTTTTCTCTTATTATTATTAGGGTTTTAACCTGTTATGAAGTCCATATAAGACCATTGTTTAAGTCTCTAATATTCGCAATTATTTTTCATAAAATATATTTAATATATTAATTTTAAATATACATTAAAATATTTGATTTTTAATAATTTTTAGCTAGACATAAAAAGTTAAGGACAAAATATCCATTTTAAATTTCGTGATACATTAATTTAACATTTATGAGAGTAACATAACAATCTTAAAAGTTGAATATTTATATAAATTTTAAATTAAATATATTCCTATGATGTAATATTTGTTTAATTATATTTCATCAATGACTACACTTATTTGAATTATTCACTAATATGTATAATATGTAATATTTTACTGCAATATCTGTTATTTGTGCAAATTTAAGGCAAAAAACTATTTGATATTACATGAAGATTTTAAAAGAATATGAACCATATAAGGAGATTATTTGTAAAAAGAAAGAAAGAATTTATTTTATGAAATAAGAAAATATAAATGCCACCCTCCCCCTCCTTTTCTTGCCGCGCGCGCCGCCGCTTTTATTTGGCCGTGCCACCCTGCGCCTTGCGTTCCGTTGCTTTGCTTTCCCTCCGCGCTTTTCTCGCGCTGTACAACTCCCCAAACTTGAGTTGCCTGCCCTATGGGATTGCTTCATGGTAACACAATTCTTATTTCTTGGTCCATACATCCGATACGATACGGCACCCTACATGTTGTCTAGCAAGAGTGCGGCTTCAGACCAACTTATTAGAGAATTTGATGATGGGGTGTCGGGAGTTAACAATATAAGACAACGGAACGGCATAAATAACACACTGGGTAAGTCGACAAGGAGGGCACAAAGGGGTGTGAGGTCCAAATCCCTGATGAAAGTACTCAGGTAACATATTAATTTTTCAGTGGAATCATATGATATCATTAGATACGAATACACGGCACGCAGAAGTTAGACAGAATATAACGTATAACAATAAGTCAAAAACAAAGCCAGGAGAAGCCGCACAAAGTATGTCCAAAAAATAGAAGGGCGCAAATAAGACCAAGAGCGGAAAGATGAGACAACTAGTTGCGATAAACCCTGACCTCAAAGAAAATAAAATAATAAGAAGAAAAAAAATGCCAAAGTAGGATATGAAATCAATGTAAATAAATCCATTCATGACAAAATACTCCAAGACAAAGCATCCTCAACAATAGTCATAACAAACTATAACAATAATTAGAGCGTAAAAAATTCAAAAATAGTGACAACACCTAAAGCAAAAACCCTTTACAAGAGTAATACTACAAACATTACGACCAATAATAAAGAGAAGATAGCGAGACAACGCTCAACTAACTAACCTCCTATCCTAATATGTATTTTTCATAATCACCTATCTAAAATCATGTCCTTGATAATTTGATGTTGCATCATATCATGTCTAATCACCTCTATTCAACACTTCTTTGACCTACTTCTACCTCTCTTGAAATAATCCATAGAACACCTCTCACATCTCGTACTGGAGCATCCGTGTCCGCACGTCTCATCTGCACTTGTCTTAATCATCTAAATCTCAATTCATGCTTCTTGTTCTCTATTGGGGCTACTCCTACCTAAGGTCGACTCTATGCTTTTCAAAACAAGGTCTTTGATTTTTGGGGGTCACCAAATTTTTTTGTCAAGAATAAATTATGTGTTAAATTTTTTATTAAAAAATTAATTATTTATGAGAAAAAGTATAATTTTATTATAAAATAAAATTATTTTATCCACTTTAACATCTTTTGTACTCTGCTAAAAAAGGAGTAACAGTGAAAGAGTTGAACAAAATGAATTACCAATTCTTTTTTATTTCTTTTTAAATTTTAGTTTCAAGCATTACTCTAAGCATATTTAAAGGACGTATACCAAGTCATCAAATTTTTGAGTCAAATTCTATGGTTCTAACTTTTATCCTTATGTAATTTTATCAACTTATTACTTATATCATTATGTTAATAGTACAAATAATATTTGTCTCACTTAAAGGATGTTTTTCAATGTTAAGTTCATAAAATCTTACCTAAAACTAATTACTGGAAAAAAAAATTTACTAATAATTTTCATCTAAACAATGTAAAATTATTAATTTTTGAATAAATACGTATATGATATTTATATTTTAGGTCGCGAATTGAAATTTTGCTTTAGGTCCAGAATTACGTTGAGTAGCCCCTGCTCCTACCTTGTCTCGAATATCTTTACTCCTGATTTTGTCCCTTATAGTATGCCAAGGCATCCAACTCAACATCCCCATCTCCACAATTTCATATTTAAAATGTTGATTATTTTAATTAGCCAACAATCTGCTCCATACAACATTGTCATAAATCTGTAGAACTTGCCTTTGAATAGTGTAACTTTTTTTTATCACACAAGACTATATGAAATCCTCCATTTCATCAAGCATACACTATACGATGATTAAAATCAATACCAATCTCTCATTCTCCTTGTGTAATAGACTCGAGATATTCGAAACTCACCCCTTTCTAAATGAATTATGCATCCACCCTGACTTCTACACCAACCTCATGTGATTGACCATTGAACTTGAACTCCAACTATTCCGTGTTTCTTCTACTCAACATGAGCCCCCCGCCCCACTTAGACTCCAAGGTCTGCCTCCAAACCTCCAACTTAGCATTAAATTTTCCTCAAGCTTCATCAATTAGGACTCTATCATCCGCAAGTAACATACGGAAGGTAGACCATCTTGGATATGTTGTGTCAATTTTTGCATCACCAAGGCAATTAAAAATAGTCTAAGAGTTGATCTGTGATGCAACACCATCTCTAAAAGTACTCTAACTCACCTCCCATAGTCCTTACCCGAGTCTTTTCTCTTTCATACATGTCCAACATTGCCTTAGTGTACGCAAAAATGTACACCTTTAGCCTCCAGGTTTCTCTATAAAACAACCCTAGGTTCTTTGTCGTAAGCCTTTTCCAGGCTGATGAACATTATGTGAAGGACTGAAGGTCCTTCTTCCTGTCCATAAATTGATGCACCAATCTCTTGACAACGTTAATGGCTAGTGTCGTTGCGTGCACGGGTATGAATCCAAACTTGTTCATGGAAATAGACATATCCCTCATCGCCCTCATCTCAACCACCATCTCCCAAAGTTTCATAGTCTAGCTCAACAACTTAATACATATAGCTCTTTAGTTTGTGCAATTCTAGATGCCCCCCTTGTTGTTGTATGATAGAATCATCGTACTCCACCTCCATTCTCATGACATCTTTATCATCTTTAAAACCACATTAAACATCCCAATAAGACACTCCAACCATATTGTGCCTCCAAAATTCCATTGGGATCTCGTCGTCTGGTCCTCGTTTAACTCTCCCTACACATTACGAATAAAACAGAAATCACCTATCAACCTCATGCCACCATTTAAAAAAATTGTGATGCCTCTTTGATTCCTCCAAGTCCTCTAATGTAGTGTTCTCATCTCCCTCTTCGTTCAACAGCTTATAAAGTATGACTGCTCCTTCTATTGAGTGTCTCTTCCCCCAGAACCTTTCCATCCTCATCCTTGATGCAGTTCACTTTGTTTAGGTCACGAGCTATCTTTTCTCTCACTTTGGTCAATATGTACAACTTTTTATTCCTTCCTTTTTCCTCTAATTCTACATACATTGAAGAAAAATTTGTTGTCTTAGCCATGGTAACCGCTAACTTTGCCTTCTTCTTCACCAATTTATACCTCACCCTATTAGTTCGGTTTTTCTCCTCATTTTTAATTGACACCAACTTTGCAAAGGATATATTCTTAGATTCCACCTTATTGTAAACTTCTTAATTCCTCCTCCTGTCCCCTCGCTGCCACCCCGAGCTACCTCTTCAAACCACCAAAACCTCTCTAGCTTATTTCCTAATACCATTATTGGTCCTATCCTAATACTATATGTATAAATACTACTGACCCCATAACTAACAGTCTCTCCCATATATACTGAGAACTGACCATAGTTAACCTACTCTATAATTTGACCCTTGGTCAGGCATTCATAACTCTCTTTGTCCTCTTTCTCTCAATCTCTACAGCTATTATGAAGAGTGTATGTTGGTTCATAAGGCTATTACAAGAGATAATCTTGTAGTATTTACAAAGACTTTATCATCCTTCATAAGAAGTAAATATTCTATTTTTAGGCACAATACTATGGAAGGTTATGGTAACATCTCGTAACTCGAAATAACTAAGTTTAAGCTAAGAAACCAAGAATAATCATTTTTGAAATAAATAGGGAAATCCTGGTTGGTTGAGTGTAGCATACTTGTAGTTGTTTAATTCATCCGGATTGTTTTACGGGTCTAAACTATTGGGTGTTGAGATTATCAATGATCCTAAATGTTTGGGGGAAGATCCATCGAATATTGAAAGGTTTAGAGTTGAAAATAGGAGAAGAAAAGCCGGAGAACCCATATGATAGGCCCTGGGGCGCCACACCTACTATAGCACCTTTGGAAAGACTCTGTCTGTCAGGCGCCAACGCGCTGCTCCAGCCAGAGCGCCTGAGGACAGTGTCTGTCTGTCAGGCTTTACAGCCCCGCGCCTCTCAGAGCGCCAGGGTCACCTGGAGTTCCCATTTCTCACTCATCTTTTCATACTAGTTCCTTAACGATGTGCCTATCATTCCGAGTTAGTTCCAATACTCTAAAGTACATCTAAACATCATGAAATTATTCATAAACATGAGATCATGACCCTTGAATCCCTAATCCATTAACATGAGATCATGATCCTTGAATCCATAATCCAATTCATAGAAAGTTAAGATCAAAGTCAAGGAAGTTAAGAGTCAAGTCTAAAAGTTAAGACGCAAGTCAAAGTATTTTTCTGAAGTAATCAAGAATCTTAAATTCTCAACGCTTATGGAACTAGTATTCCCAAGAGGTTTTTAAGTTTAAGCCAGATAGAAGTTGATTCACCTTTCAGAGTTATAAGGGAAGTAAGTAGTCCTTAAGAGTTTAAACAAAATGTTTCAAGCTTTTGAGAAATAAAGGAAGCTAGAATTCCATAGAGCTTATGGCTAGTTTTGGTAAAAGAAAAGTAATTTTTTTGTTTCTGAGAGAGTCTTTGAAGCTAAGTTTGAGCAATCATCTCAAACTAGAGAAGAGGTTGTTTTAAAAATATATGAGCTAAGTATTTTTGTGAGTAGTGTTGATCACCGATATTGTGATGCGAGTTCATATTAACTCAAGTCTCCAAAAACCATGTACCCAACATGGAGAGATAAAGGATCATACATCTTAGATGATTCCTTAGTGATTTAGCATAGACTAGTGGATCCCCTTAGTAGTTCAGTTTTTGTATAGACGACAAGGTATAGAGCACTCCTCTTGCAATGTGAGGTAATATGTTATACCATCACTTAAGCTCATAGTGATGGTTATCGGTTAGAAAAGCTCTCATGAAAACTATGTTACTTTCATATATAAGTAAGGTTAAGTTTGTTATTGTTTTATCTTTAATGAACTAAGATTTTACACTGTTTTACCAGTTATATATATATTGTATATGTCCTTATTGCTTTATATTGAGTTGTTATCTTATGAGTTGAGCAGAGCCAAGGTAAGTTCATCCTTACTCCATTTCAGGCTTCATAGTTGTGTTTAGTATTCTAACTTGCATACTCGTACATTCAACGTACTAATATCAGTTGGCCTGCATCATCTTATGATGCAGACACAGGTAACTAGGATCAACACGCAGTGCTTCGTTTATCCAGTTTGTGCTCCAGAGTTGGTGGTGAGCCTCCTTGCATTCCGAAGGACATCCTTTTAGTTGATTTTCATATTAAGTTCATTAGGATGTCGTGGGGTCTGTCCCAACGTCCATCTCAGTTAGTTTAGAGGCTTCATAGACAATATAGTAGTACAATTTTGGAGTCTCATATATCTTATACTTCCTATATTAAAATATTGAGACTTATGTGCCATTTTGGCCAAGACAATTAATTAAGTTATTTTATAAGAATGCTTTTAATTATTTATTTGAGATGAGTATAGTCTTCCACTGAGTTAAGTAAGCCATCAAAGGGTTCGCTCAAGGCCAACAATGGTCATTGGTTGCCTGCTACATCGAGGGTGTAGGCTCCGGGTGTGACAGTTATAGTGTGATATCCTCCTTCTTTTGATATCTCAAATTGGCTGCTACGTCACTACAACAAATATGACATATAACTTCGAAATTATTAGCTACGATATAAAATTTTTCACCAATTATTTGCTTTTAGTGAAAAAATTTATTTTTCGTACTTAAATATATGAGACACATACTTTTAGTGACGAAACATCAAAATTCGTAGCAAAGTTTTGTCAACTTAAGTTACCCACCAAAAAATTAATTGGCCCTATTTGTTATGTAGTGTTAGTCACAAATTTAAGGTCATGGCTGATACATTATTTCATCACTAATAATGTATGTAATACATGAAAAATTATTTTTTTTTCATAAAATTTATTAATTTTTGGACACAAAAATTTTTATGTAAAAAAAATTTTGTTACAATATCGACAAATTATAAATCATAGTTAAATATTATAAGTTTTAGCTATTAAAATTAGATTTAATTATGACATTAATTTTTTTCACTAATAATATAAATAATTGGTGATCAAGATTTTATTGTCTCTAATCAATATGTGATTTAGTGAGAAAAAAATTGTCACAAAATATATAAGGTGTTAAATAGTAAAAATTTAAAATTTGTAGTGAATATTTCATCTATTTGCTATGAAATAAAATTCATAGTTAAATACAATTTTATTGGATACAACTGTTCATAATCACAAGTGACAACTTAAAGAAAGAATAATACAAGTGCTTCATAAGAAATAGACAGAGTCCATTTTCTTTAATCGACGAGGGAAAATATTAAAACCAATTTATTCAGTTGATTTTTCGAAAAATTTAAAAGTTCAACTCATCAATTTTCTTAAATTACGTGATTATAAAATGCATCATTTGGAAACTACAATCAGGTTATAAGTACCATGTCACGCCTCAAGCCTACACTCTGGGCCAGACCGGCACTCGAAGATTATTCCTGGCCCTCAAGCGAACCCTTGGCCAGACTACTTAAATCATCGGAAGACAAAACTTAATTTAAACACGAATAAAATATATTTAAAGGAAGTACTTCATATCATAACTTTGGCTAAAATGGAATTTGAGTCTTAATGATTGAAAACAACTCCAAACAGAAATACTATAGTTTGCGAAGCCTCTAAACTATCTAGAGAGGGATGCTGTGATAAACCCATCAATATCTAAAAGCTAAGTTAATATTAAAATTAAAAGGATGTCCTCCAGAATGCAAGGAGCCTCACCACAAACTCTGAATCTCAATCTGTATCAACGAAGCGTTGCGTGCTGATCCTAGGTACATGTGTCTGCATCATGAAACAATGCAGGCCAGCTGACATCAGTACATTGAATGTACGAGTATGCGAGTTGGAGATCTAAACAATGACTTAAGCTTGAGGGGATTAGATGAACTTACCTTGGCTCTGCTCAACTCAAGAGTATACTTAACTCAAACGATATACATATAAAGTAGTTTAAATCACATGCAAGATGTATATATAGGTATATATATATATAAAGCTCATAAAACACTGAAAACAACTTAGTTTGTTAAAGACAATGCAATAACAAACCCAATTTTACTTATATAATAAACTAATATCGTCTCTATGGGAGTTTCTCTAACCTACAACTATCACTATAAGCCTAGTGATGATAAAATATCTTACCTCATGTTGCAAGAGGACCATCATACACCTTTCCATCGGTATAGGACCTTACTCAACTTAGTGGATCCACTATCTCTCCTTAATGATCATCTAAAAATTATGACATGTCAATTCCCATGTCGGCTACATGGTTTATATGGAGACTTGATTTAATATGAACTCTCATCTCCAAATCAGTGCTCAATACTACTCCACAAAATTTACTTTAGCTCATACTCTTAGTAAAACTTCCTTCCTTTGGGTTTAGATAATATAGTGAACCATTAGATTTAAAAAACTCCTTTTGGAAATCAATGTTTCCCTTTTTAGTGCAAAACTCTTTTTTGAACTTCAGTTCCCCTCTTTACTCAAATGTGAAACATTTATAAACCTCTAGGGATACTTAGTTCCATGATAGCTTTTTGATAATTGAACTCAACTCTTTCTCTTTATTAACTTGAAATTTAAAACTCTTAGAACACTTAGTCCTTATAGTTTTTGAGAAGTGAAAACTTAAATTATTTACGTGACGTGAACTTGAAGTCTTAAAACAAAGTGAAAAACTTTGGTAAGACTTTATAACTTTTACCTTGCCTTGCTTCTTAACTTCTAACTTGTCCTTAACTTCTTTGACTTGACTCTTAACTTTCCTTAAATTGAAGAATGGATTCAAGTTTTCAATTTGAGTTCTTGGATGTTTTCTAGGTATTTAGAAATCATTTTAAGTGATTGGAAATCATTGGAGGATGTTAATGTATCTTTGAAGGACTTAAAAGGTTAAACCACGAAAACTAGATGAAAAATGTCGGGTCGGGCGCACTGCTGGCGCGCCACACCAGCCTCAATTGACTAAGGCCTGTACTGGCGCACCGCGCTAGGCCTTTTTGACTGAGGCTATTTTCTGGCGTACCGCGCGCCTACCCCTACCCAGGTGTGTCCGATGAATTTTTCAACTCATTTTTCCATTCCTAACTATCTAAAACTTCATAGTTCTTTCACTTAATGCTGGGAACCCTTAGTACCATGATTTACTGAATTTGCTCTCAAATAAGTCCAAGGAAACAATAATTACACTAACAATGGTAGCCAACAATCCAATCAATAAGAAAATGAAACTTTCTTTCAAGATTCCAACCTTTAACATGATAAATCCATAAATTAGCGGAATTGAACAAAATTGGTGTGTTGGTGAAGTAACCCAACACAAAAGAGCCTACATACATTGTTAGGGATTACCCCCGACGAAAATCCACAAAGCTTATCTGGGTGTTCTTGCATCTTCTTCTTCCTTCTCTTCTTTTCTTCTTGCTTTCAAAACCCTAGTCTATTTTCTAAGTGCATAAACTGAATGCGATCATTTTAGACCTCAATATGTTACTACAAAACGAAATAATTAATTGACTTAAGGAAAATACCAAAACACCCTTACCAAATCCGCTTTTGGAACTTTTGCTGCTCAATAGCCCATCTTCCGAAGGTCATATCTCACTCATACGACCTCGAAAATTAGCAAACTTGGCGTTGTAAAGACCGTCCAACACGATTTCCATCTGTATATTGAAATAACACAAACTCTTCCTGAGATGGAAGTTATGACCATTTGAAAATGGCCAAAACTCACTTTTGAAATCTGGAAATTTTCCAGATTTTCCCATTTTTTCCCTTGTTTTTTGTTGATAAATTTTTGTCTTTCTAGAATACGAGATTTTACAATATCTCCCTCCGGGAACATTCGTCCTCGAATGAGAATTCTTTATCTAAGCTAAGTATAGAAATTTCACTTCGGCACTCAACAACACAAGCAAGTAATACATGCTTATAAATAACCTCAAAAATTGTTAAGAAGAGAGTTTAGTACATTGATTTGCCTCCTCAAAAGATTCAAAGAGACGTGAATATCTTTTTTTCATATCCTCATCTGCTTCCCAAGTCGCTTCTTCAAAAAATTAGTTCCTCCAAAGGACCTTGACTGAAGCAACTTCCTTTGTCCTCAACTTGCAATCATAACGATCCAAAATCTGAATCGGAACTTCTTCAAAAGATTGGTTATCCTTAATCTAAACAATCTCTGTTGGTACTATCAATGAAGGATCGCCCAAGCACTTCGTGAACATTGAAATATGGAATACCAGATGAACTGCTTCTAATGCTTGGGGTAGCTCCAACTCATAAGCTACATTGCCCACTCTCTTTGAGATTGTGTTAGATGCAATATACCTGGGACTAAGTTTCCCCGTCTTAGAAAACCTCCTCACTCCTTTCATAGGTGAAACATTAAGATAGACCCAATCATCTACCTCAAACTCAAATGTCCTTCTTCTAACATATGTTTAGGACTTTTGGCGACTTTGTATTGTCTTCAACCTTTCTTGAATCACCTTCACCTTCTCCATAGCTTGGTGAACTAAATCTGCTCATGTCAACCCTGCTTCGCCAACTTCGAACCATCCAATAGGAGATCTGCATCTTCTCCCATAAGAGCTTTTCATATGGGGCCATTTGAATGCTCGAATGATAACTATTGTTGTAAGCAAACTGAATGAGAGGTAGATGATCATCCCAACTTCCCTTAAAGTCGATGACAAAATCCCTCAACATATCTTCTAAGGTCTGGATAGTATGCTCTTCTTGTCCATCTGTCTGAGGGTGAAAAGCAATGCTCAAATTCACCTTGGAACCCAAAACTTTCTGGAAAGATTTCCAAAATTGTGCAGTAAATTGTGCACCTCTGTCTGAAATGATGGAGATCGGAACACCATGAAGTCTTTCCAATTCTTGAAGGTACAACTTAGCATAATCCTTAGCCGAATAGGTAGTCTTGACCAGCGAGAAATGGGTTGACTTTGTCATTCTGTCGACAATCACCCAAATGGAATCATGTTGCCTTCGCGAACTTGGCAAGCCTTTGATGAAGTCCATGTTAATCATCTTCCACTTCCATTCCGGAAGCTCTATATTTTGAGCCAAAACTCCAGGCCTTTGGTGTTCAACTTTCACTTGCTGACAATTTGTACACTTGGAAAAAAACTCAGCAATATCTTTCTTCATGCCTTCCCACCAATATACCTCTCTCAAATCACAGTACATTTTGGTGGAACCCGGATGAATGGAATACCTTGAGCTATGAGCCTCCTCCAAGATCCCATCTTGGAGTCCATCCACCTTAAATGCACATACTCTACCTTGATACTTCAGCACACCATATCCCCCTTGTTCAAAGGACACTACTCTTTGGTTATGGACACTTGCCTTCAAATCAAGTAAACTAGGGCTTGATTTTGCTTCTATTTCACTTCTCACACTAGTGATGTTTCTGCCCCATTTGTCACCACTATGCCTCCTTCTCTGGAATCCATAGTCCTTACTCTCAAACGACGTGCAAGTCTGTGCACATCCTTGGCCAACTCCCTCTTTTCTTCTTCGACATGGCAAATACTTCCCATGGACAACCTTCTCAATGCATCATCAACCATATTAACTTTACCTGGATGATAAAAAATATTCATGTCATAATCCATGAGTAATTCCAATAACCTTCTCTGTCTTAGGTTGAGTTTTTAATGGAGTGAACACATATTGGAGACTATTGTTATTAGTGAATATATCCACATGAACACCATATAAACAGTGACACCATATCTTCAATGTGAACACAACTGCAGCCAATTCTAAGTCATGATTTTGATAATTCTTCTCATGAACTTTCAACTGCCTGGACGCATAAGATATAACATTGCCATTCTACATTAATACACAGCCCAAGGAAACTCTTGATGTATCACAATACACCACAAATCCATGAGTACCCTCTGGTAAGGTCAAAATAGGAGAGGAAGTCAATCTCTTTTTCAAATCCTGAAATCTCTTCTAACAAGCTTTAGAACATCGAAATTTGACTGTATTCTGGGTTAACTTGGACAAAGGAGAATAGATAGATGAGAATCCTCTAACAAATCTCCTATAATAGCGAGCCAAACACAAGAAAATCCTTATGTTTATTTTAGATGTAGGTCTAGGACAACTATGAACATCCTCAACTTCTGAGTGTCAACTCTAATACCTTCACTAGAAACAATGTGGCATAAGAATGCAACAGACTTAAGTGAAAACTCACATTTTGAGAACTTGGCATATAACTCCTTATCTCTCAACATCTGAAGAACAACCCTTAGGTTACTTGCATGATCTTCTTCATTCCTCGAATAAATCAGTATGTCATCAATGAAGATGATAACAAACATATATAAATAAGGCTTGAAGATTCTGTTCATACGATTCGTGAACATTGCAGGTGCATTATTCAAACCAAAAGACATAACAAGAAATTCATAATTCCCGTACCTTGTTCAAAAAGTTTTCTTGGGAATATCACAATCCTTAACTCTCAAATGATGATAGCCTGATCTGAGGTCAATCTTAGCAAAGCAAAAAGCACCTTGAGGTTGATTGAAGAGATCATTTATCATTGGAAGAGGATATTTGTTCTTGACGATCACCTTATTCAGCTAATGGTAATCTATACACTTCCTAAGGGACCCATCCTTCTTCCTAACAAACAAGACCGGAGCGCCCCAAGGTGAGACACTTGGTTGAATGGAGCCTTTATCTAACAGATCTATCAGGTGTTTTTTCCATTCTATTAATTCTGCTAGTGCCATTTGTATGGCGGAATAAAGATAGAACGAGTGTCTGGGATGACATCTATGCTAAAGTCTATCTCTCAGTCAGGAGGGACTCCGGTAGATCATCAGGAAAGACTTTAGGTACTCACTGACTATTGGAACTGACTAAAGGGAAGGTACCTCAACACTTGAGTCATTAACTCGGACTAAGTGATAGATACATCCCTTAGAAACTAACTTCCTCGATTTAAGGTATGAAATGAAATGAATTTTAGGCACTGCTAAACTACTAGCCCACTCTATGACTGACTCATTTGGAATCTGGAACTTGACAACTCGAGTTCTGCAATCTATTGATGCATAAATGGCATGAAGCTAGTCCATACCTAGAATGACAACAAAATCTACCATGTGTAACTCTATTAAATCAGCCATGGTACTCTTGTGATTGACGGAGACAGGACAATCATCCCGACTCTTCCTCTAAATAACTTCCCCAGAAGGTGTAGAAACACAAAACGGTTCACAAACATGCAGGAGAATTTCAAACTGATTTGCCCATATAGGGTTACAAAGATAACTTTCTCCTAGTCTAATAAGCATAAACATCAAAAGTAAAGACTTTGATCGATATCCGTTACCACAAATGAGAGTTCTCCTGGCTCTGCGCTAGTGAGTGCATAGAGGTGATTTGTCCCTCCGCCTATACTAGAAGTAGCTCCTCTAGGTGCAGCCCTGCTTGAAGGAGCAACTAATGAAGAATGGGCTCTGTTGCCCAGATTTTCATCACCTTGCTTATTATTAGGGAATTATATCATGAAATAACCCTCTTGACCACACTTGAAACAACCTGTTTGGCCATCACGATATTTTCTAGGGTGGTTCTACCACGTCTACCACACATAGAACTTCCATCACCTCTTTGTGCCACACTACCCTGAGATTGGGCCGGTCTAGATTTAAAGTAATGTGAATTGTGACCTCTATACTCACCTCGATTTTTGGGTGTAAGTACACTAGCAGATGATGGTGCATGCCCCTTTGATTTTTGGGTCTTTGCCTTGTTGTTTCGGTACTCTTCTCTATCAAACCTTCTCTTCTTCAACTTGTTGAATGTATACCATCAACATGGATATATACATGTAACCTATCATCATGGAAGCCCTACCTTCCTTACTTAAAGCACGACCCAACCCTGCAACAAACAAACACATTCTGCTGCTCATATCTTTCACTATCTCCGGAGCATAGTGAGATAGCTTGGTGAACTTCAACCCATATTAATGAACACACATGGAGTCCTGTTTCAGATTAAGGAATTCCATCACTTTGTCTTCCTTCATTTCACGAGGAAAGAACCTCCCCAAAAAGGCTTTCTCAAAGCAAGCCCAACTTGGATGTGGTGCATCCTCATCCCTACCATCCTTCCATTTATCGAACCATGTTCTAGACACACGTTTCGGTTGGTATGTATCCAATTCAACCCCTTCAAAATCGACCACATGCATTACCTCGTACACCTTCTTCAACTCCTTTGTCAAGTTCTTTGGATCTTCAGTAGTTTTTGATCCGGTGAAACTAGGGGTATTCATACTAAGGAACGCATGAATTATCAAAGTATCAACCCCTTCCTGTGAGCTCCTCTCTGCTTCCCAACTTTTTTAGTCACAACCTAACTTAGCATCCGGATAACTTCCCGAAATTCAACATTGGTAACCTCTTCTTTGGGTTGCATCTATGGTGCTTTTGTAACCTCAGTGAATTGTTTCTACCTCCCTACTCCTTCGTGTTCGCCCTTGTGTACTTCTCATTATATTACGTCCATTCTTCTCTAAAAATAGTGTAACACAAATCAGAAAGAGACTTTAGAGATAAATTCTTCACATGAAAGGAACATGAAAAAGGGAAACATTCCTAAATGTCGTAGCCTCCTAATGATAGATGTGGTGCGCTTCACACCAATGACTAAGAATCTACACACACGGCTTCATAGAATCCCTAGGACTCTTGAACTATGTTCTTTTATACCAAGTTTGTTACACCCCAAGCCTACACCCTAGGTGGGAACAACACTCGAAGACCATTGCTGGCCCTCAAGCGAACCCTTATCCTGGCTACTTAAATCACCAGATGAAAAAACTTAAGTTAAACACGAATAAAATATATTTAAAGGGAAGTACTTCATATCATAGCTTTGGCCAAAATGGCACTTGAGTCTAAATAACTCAAAAAACAACTCCAAACTGAAATACTATAGTCTATGAAGCCTCTAAATTGTCTAGAGAGGGATGTTGGGACAGACCCCACAACATACTAAAAGCTAAGTGAATATAGAAATGAAAAGGATGTCTCCAGAATGCAAGGAGGCTCACCATAAAATTTGAAGCTCAATCTGTATCAACGAAGCTCTGTGTACTAATCCTCGGTACCTGCGTCTGCATCATGAACTAGTGCAAGCCAACTGATATCAGTATATTCATGCAGGAGTATGCAAGTTTGAGAGCTAAACAACGACTTAATCTTGAGGGGATTAGATGTGAACTTACCTAGGCTGTGCTCAACTCAAAGTGTACTTAACGCAAATATATACATATACAAAGTGTTTAAATCACACACAGATTTATGTGTATGATAATATAATATATATAATATTATATATATTATAAAAGCTCATAAAACAGTGAACAACTTAGTTTTCGTTAAAGGAACGTAATACAACTCACCAACCTTTACCTATATAGAACTTAATATCACCTCTGTGGAGTTTATATAACCCACATACCATCACTAGATCCTAAGTGATGATACAACGTCTTACCTCACGTTGCATTGCAAGGAACATCCTAAATCCTACACATTGCCATCGATATAAGGACCTTACTCAACTAGTGGGATCTACTAGATCTCCTTACGTGACTCACTAAAAATATGAACAGTGAGTCCAATCCCATGTTGATTACATGTTTTACTGGAGACTTTAGTTTAATATGACTCTGATCTTCCACATCGGTGCCAATACTCTCCCAAAAATGTACTTTATGCATACTCGTAATAAAACTTCCTTCCTTGGGTTGAGATAATTTACGTGAACACATTAGCGTTTTTTAAAAACTCTTTTGGAAACTTTTTCCTCTTTTATTTTTTTATTTTTCAAAAATCCTTGGAACTTCTAGTTCCCCTCTTTAATAAAATGTGAAGCATTTATAAACCTCCACGGAAGACTTATTTCCTTTATATCTTTATGAAAATTGAACTCAAGTCTTGATCTTTACTTCACTTGAAAATTTACCTCTTAGGGAATACTTAGTTCCCTTGTAGTTTTTGAAATATGAACTCAACTCTATACTTGACTTGAACTTTAAGTATTTAAAACAAAGTGAAAACATTTGTGAAAGACTTCATAAAACTTTTCTTTGTCTTGCTTCTTAACTTCTATACTTGGATCTTAACTTCTGTAACTTGAAACTTAACTTACTTTAATTGAAGTATGGATTCAAGGTTTCAATTTCAGTTCTTGGATGTTTTCTAGGTATTCATAAATCATTTGAAGTGATTGAGAATCATTGGAGGATATTAGTGTACCTTCGAAGGACTTAAAAAGGTTAAACTACGAAAACTGGATGAAAAATGCCGGTTCGGGCTCACTGCAGGCGCACCATGCTAGCCTCATTTGACTGAGACCTGGTTTTGGCGCGCCGCGCTAGTCCTGGTTGACTAAGGTCAGTTTCTGGCGTACTGTAGGTGTGCCGCGCATGCCCCAATGCAGGTGTGTCTGACGAATTTTCAACTTCTTTTTCCCTTCCCAACTCTCCAAAACATCCTAGTTCTTTCACTGAATAATGTGAACCCTTAGTACCATCCAGATATACTGAATTTCCTCTCAAATAACTCTAAGTAAACAAGAATCACACCAACAGTGGCTAACAACAATCCAATCAATAAGAAAATGGAACTTTCTTTCAAGATTCCAACGTCTAACATGGTAAAATCCATAAATTAGCTGCATTGAATGAAATTGGTGTGTGGGTGAAGTAAACCAACACAAAAAAACCTACATACCCTGTTAGGGATCACCCCCGACGAAAATCCACGAAGCTAATATGGGTGTTATCGCGTCTTCTTCTTCCTTCTCCTCTTTTCTTCTTGCTTTCAAAACCCTAGTCTATTTTCTAAGTGCGTAAATTGAATGGTTCAGTTTAGACTCCAATATGTTTCTCCAAAATGAAATAATTAATTGAATTAAGGAAAAGACAAAAACACCATTACTAAATCCATTTTTGGAACTTTCCCTACTCAACATCCCATCTTACGAAGGTCAGATCCACTCATACGACCTTGGAAGTTCACAATCTTGGCATTGTTAAAAATATATTCGAATGAGATTTTCATCCATATAAAGAACTCACCCAAAATCCTCCTGAGCTGGAAATTATGACTGTTTGAAAATTGAAAAAACTCACTTTTGAAGTCTGGAAATATTCTAGATTTTCCAATTTTTTTCCAAATTTGTTTTTCCTTGTTTTTCTTAGCGAAATTTTTGTCTTTCTAGAATACGAGATGTTACATACCATGAGTGGTGTATGGTTCTACTACTAGATTGCTAATATTTATTGGTTTAACACTTTTTTTAATTTCACACACCTTAATCGATAAAGACGATAGAAAAATGATTTCTCAAGTCTTGGTGTAATTTTTGTGTATGTCTATTGATTTGTGATTGGAGAACTTCATAGACTAAGTCAATCTATTTTTATTCTATATAGAAATAATTACATATTCAATAGTAATTTCACAGAAATAGGAAGGGAAACTATATAGAGATAACCTCGACATACAAAGTTAGACTTTGCAAATGTGTGAAATTTTTCATGAATTTGTTTTTAACTTTTTCCATCAGTGTGAAAACTGAAATAAACTAAAAATGAAAGAACAAAAGAAAGAAATGAACCAACTAGGATTTGAAATATATTATGATGAAGTACTATAGTTATGAGTATCATTGTTTTTTTAAAAAAATAATTGATTTACTGATCAAATTGAACGAATTATTCAGTTTTTAAAATAAAGTCAAAATTTTAATTTTTAATATAAATTTATAATTGTATTAAATAATTTTTAAAGTTGTATAAAAATAAATAGATAAAATGACAGAATCGTACTGAATATATTGAAAGATATTTTTAAAAATATATAGTTTAATTTAAAATATAATCTACATTTGAATGAATTGTGGGATGTAAATATCATGTATTTGTTTGTGTATTAATAATCATGTAATATATTATATCTACCGGTAACATGTCGTAACTCATAATAGCGAATAAGCTTAGCAACCAAAAATAGTCAATTCTTGAAATAAAGGGAAAAAATTGGAAATCTCCTAATTTTAAAAATGAGTTTTGGTCATTTTAAAATGGCAATAACTTCTAACTTAGGAGGAGTTAGGATCAGTTCTTTTCATGGTTGGAAATCTCCTGGGAATATCTTTCCAATTGCGCCGAGTTTGCTCGATTTCAATGTCGTATGAGGGAGATATGTCTTTTGGAAGTTGAGTTGTTAGACAGAGGAAATTCGAATCCGGATTTTTATAAGGGTTAAGTGGATTTTCACGGTATTATTTCCTTATTCGTTTTAAGGGTTTAGTAAAGGTAAAACTAAGCCTTAATTCAGTTTTAGAAAAGTTGAATACGCTTAGGGTTTGGGAGAAAAGAGAAGAGAAGAGGAAGATCAAGAATCCTTCAAGAATGTTAAGGTTTCGCGAGTGGAATTCGTAGGAGTGATCCCTATCGAGGTATGTGAGATCTTTCCATGTTGGATTCGTTCACCCACACACCAATATGTTGAATTCAACAGGTTTTGAATAGATTGAATGATGAATATTGATGTTCTTGATGAACAATTGTTGAATTCTTGTTGGTTGAGTTGTGGTATGCCTTTCATTGTTTTGATTCGTGTTTCCAGGTTGCTTTACGAGTTTAAACTATTGGGTATTGAGAACTTTAGTGATCTTAAGTGTTTGGAGAGAGATCCATGGATATTTAGAAGGTTTAGAGTTGAAAATAGGAAAATAAAAGTCGGAAATCCCATGTGACAGACCCTGGGGCGCCGCGCCTGCCAGAGCCCCTAAGGATAGGCTCTTTCTAACAGAAACTGGCGCGTTGCGCCAACCAGATTGCCTCAAACCATAGTCTGTCTTTCAGGCTCTGGCGCTCCGCGCTTCTCAGAGCGCTAAGGTCACCAGGAGACCCTATTCTTTCCATATCTTTTCGTACTAGTTCTTAAGTGATGTACCCACATTTATTGTTTGATTCCAACAATAAAGTAAATCTAAATATCATGAAATCATCCATAGACATGAGATCATGATCCTTGAATCCATAATCCAATTCAAAGAAAGTTAAGATCAAAGTCAAGTAAGTTAAGAGTCGAGTCTACATGTTAATAAGCAAGTCAAAGTGAGTTTCAAATGTTTCCAAGAGTCTTTAACAAATATTTTTATTTTTAACTT
The DNA here is from genome assembly GCA_027704765.1 of Solanum habrochaites. Taxonomy (NCBI): domain Eukaryota; kingdom Viridiplantae; phylum Streptophyta; class Magnoliopsida; order Solanales; family Solanaceae; genus Solanum; species Solanum habrochaites. The sequence goes on along the minus strand of JAKWJA010002496.1, from coordinate 30,594,255 downwards.
TGTTTTAAGACTCGAGTTACAAGTTAAGCAAGAGTAAAGAGTTGATTTCGTTCTCAAAAGTTATAAGGGACTAAGTAATCCCTAAGAGTTACAAATGTTTTTAGACATAAACAAGTAAAGAGCCTTCGGGCTAGTTTTCAGACAGAATTAATAGATTTATAAAATGAAGCAAGTAGGGAAACTATGATTTGAAAAAGAGGTTTGAAAACTAAGTTTTGAGCACTAAACTCAAACCACAGAATCAGTATGTTTTAAAAACATAAGAGCGAGTATGTTTTAGGAGTAGTATTGAGCACCGATGTGGGGATGCGAGTTTACTTTTAAGTGAAGTATCCATGAAAACCATGTAGACATCATCGGTAGAAAAGGTTCATACTTTTTAGATAAACCCTTTTCACAGAATACTAGTGGATCCATTAGGTAGTCAGGTCCTATACTCTAGCAAGGTTAGGATGGCCGGGCAGCGTGGGCCGAGTAACACTATACCATCACTATAGCTCTTAAGTGATGGTTTTCAGTTAGAGAAGCTCCCACAAAAGTTATTTTATTTTCATATACATTATTTATTTGTATTGTTGCATACATCTCAGAGATTTATTGTATCCATATATACATTCAGAGTTTACAACATTTTTTCAGTCAGCTTCTCTTTATATTGCGTTTACTTTTAAATTTCATTATATTGAAATGAGTAGTTATTAATGAGTTGAACAGAGCCAAGGTAAGTGTTCCTAATTACTCATTTTCTAGCTTAAGTGTTTTTTTAGCACTCCAACTCGCATACTCGTACATTCAATGTACTGATGTCAATTGTCCTGCATCGTATTATGATGCAGATGCTGGTAACTAGGATCAACATTCGTCTCACCGCTGTTCCACTTAGCAACTTAGAGTCAGCTGGTGAGCCTCCCTTCATTCCGGAGGACATATTTAGCTTTAGCTATTTGTTTAATATTCAGTTGTTAGGATGATTGGGGGTCCTGTCCCAACATCCAGCTTTATATTAGAGGTTCATAGACAAATGATATTAACATTTCTTAGTATTTTGTTTCACTTGTAATCGACTAACACATGGGTTTCCACTTTAGCTAAGTACTTTCGTTAAAGTTATTTCTTGAGATTATATCTTCTGTTAAGTATTCCACAGAGTTAAGTAAGTCAGGCCAACGGTATGCTCAAGGCTGGAAATGTCACACCCAGAGAGCACCCCTAGATGCGCCCGACGGCGTTGTCCTCTCAGATGACTCAGGCAAGCCCTTAGCATTCGTCATAAAATGTCATCACTTAAAATTGTGGAAAAATTAAAAACTTTTAATGCTATGTGAAATATACTTAGACTTCATACATAACAATTATGAAAACACACGTAGTGGTATTATAAAAGTTACCTTATGTAAAAACCATCTAAAGAGTATGAATATGGACTTTGCCAATAAAAGTAAATATGGCCCATATAGCCTTAACACAAACGAATCCAAAGAAATTAAAAGAATCAACAGTAATTCTTAATAACTACTTCAGAGTCTTCATAGCAGAGAACGAATAAATAACATTCCCGCACATGAGGACCTAACCAACATTGGAGAGAGAGTTTCCCTGATTTTTTCAATCGACCTTGTAATCTTCATTGCCGCCCTACATTTGGTAGTAATATAAATAATGGGGGGTTCGTATCCCACCTTGTACTATATAATGTAATGCACTAACATGTAAGGACATCATGAAAAAGGATCATTTCCTTAGAATCTGCTAATTCATTTGAAAATCTTTCAATGCACATAGCATAGAACATATACAATTTAAACGAATTCCATCAACATAAACATGACCATAATTCAAAGACTATATCATAGGAGTCATGTTAACCTTCATATAAATAGATCATTAACATAAACATATAAACACTTACCAATGCTCCCATCCACAACGTAACAAGTGGCAATTTGGGGTTGTCCCATGGTGAAGCCCTATAACCCCACACAACAAAGAAGATAAGATAAGAGATCATAAGTAAAGTTTTGTTTCACATAACTTGTAAAATATGTAGTCATCACCTAATAAATCAATAGACCAATAACAAATTCATTAACTTAACCAAATTTATATAAGAGTAACAACATGTATCATAAGCATCGTACTTTTCACGTTATCATATTACATAGGAAACAATTTCATAGGACTTCTCTTAGAGTCAACTTGTTCAATGTCTAGGTAGAGTCCCATACCCCTACCTATACTAAGTAGACTCTTCAAGTCGCCCTAGTCAACATCCATTTACTTATCTTTAATTTTACATGAGGGAACAATCGCCTTAACTAACATAATACCATGTGAACTAAACATGGAATCCGGTGTCGTTAAACCCCACATTGAAAGAAGGTGGTCTACCGTCCAAAGTAGAACCAAACATGACATATCTTTCTAGGATCATCCACTAGCTAGTATTCTATGGTGTAAACATAGTTGAAGAACTAGAAGATGTATTAGAGACCCATAGTTCCACATTACATGACAACATCTATCTCATGAGAGTAATTTTGAACCTACCTTCCAACTAGAGGGGACACCTCTCATATCTTGTTCACTCGGTGCTAAGCTAAAGTTCTTTTTTTTTATCTAACGTTTAAGTCATCATTTATTCATAAATATTATCATAAGTCATAGTAGATTAAACTCTTTAAAAAATGATCAT